>CAWUFW010004001.1:0-600000 GCA_963921515.1 Calotriton arnoldi
CCACAACCTGGCAGTGCGGAAGGAGTTGCCTCTCATCCAGGATGACGATGACCAACATCCGCCACCTGTGGAGGATCCTGGCCTGGAACACGATGCCAGTGACGATGATGATGATGATGGTGATGGTGATGTCCGCACACAGCTCATCACCAACTTCTTTAGCTGAATGTGAGTATCCTGAGGTGTCATGTCAATGATGTGAGTTGGCATGATGTGTGGGTGGTGCTCTGGTGCTGTTGGAGTGTGTCCATGGGCTACTTGACTGGATGTGTGTTGCGATGTGTGCTTACAGGTGGGCTGTACTCCCCAACAGTGTTCACATGCTAACTTGGTTCTGGGTGGGTATCTTGTAACATGTATTGTGCATGAGTTTTGCTGTTCTGTCCTGTACTCCATTGCTTTTGACTGTGTGTCATTTCTGTCCTTCACAGGGTACTTTCAGATTCGTTTGGTCAACTGTGTCCACCGACAACGTGATTGCACATCCAGGCTGGTAGCTGTTGTGTCCCTACAGGTGATGTGCGCCACACCCATGGACTTCCTTCTGTCTACAGTTGTTGACTGTGTGCCCGCTACCAGGTGGGGTTACCTTGCATCTGTAGTGGTTACGGCATGTTGCTACTGTGTAATAAACCTGTGCTTCACTTAGTGATGTGCGTTGTCTGTGGTCACACATTTGACTGCCATTTGCTTACTGCACCTGTGGGCTACTTGACTACAACTGGGAATGGGTGTGGTGTCTGTGCATTGCACCGTCTTCCCTGGCAACATCAGTGTAGGCAATGAGTCAGATGGCCTAGGTGTGTATGTGTTGTGTAGCCCTGGTGGTGTGTCTCCCTCATATGTGTCACGTTGCCTGTACTCACATGCCTGTGTTGTCCTTGCTGTTGCAGTTCGCATACACAGTGTAATTTTGTTGTTCATCATCCCCATAACAGCACCCACGTTGGAATCACGACAGAGGCAAGTATGGTGTATTATTGTGTTTATTGTGATACATCTGTGATAATAGTGCATAGGATGGATTGTGCTGTACATGAATCTTGCAATCCCAAGTTCCTAGATGAATAGAAAGTCCAGGTAGACAGGATCCCCAGTATCGGGGCCACAGTTGTCTGACACATTGTTCCAACTTGTACTCCCCATGCAATGTGTGGGAGTAGTGTTGCCATCAACAGGGTGAACAGTCTGTGCACAAAGGCGAAAATCCAGAACAGGTTCAGGCTTCCTGGGAGTTGCGCTTGGCCATCAGCCTCTCACTTTCCCCTCCTCGGACGACCCCTCTTCTTGGGGGGGGCCCTCAAGTGCAGGCTGCTGCGGTGCAGGGGACTCTCCGCCAGAGTCCTCCTCCCTCCCTGTGGCAGTTGCAGTTTGTTCGGTACCAGATGTTGTTGGCACACAGGGAGGTGTGGACTGGTTGCTGTTCATCTGGCGGAGGCATTGTAAAATGTCCCTGTGCACCGCCGTCATCTCATGTAGTACATCCCACTTGGACTCCACGCGGGTCATGTGGGAGTCCACACGTGACATGTGGGAGTCCACACGTGACATGTGTGACTCCACATGGGACATGTGGGAGTCCAAGCGGGCATGATGGGCAGCCTGCTGCTGTTTGATGTCTCTGAGGAGCCCCACTACCTGGCTGAGCTCTCCGGTGCTGGACTGGTACGCATCAGCTATGCGTACCAGTTGTGGGTCTTCATGCACACCAGCAACGTCTGCAAGCAGCGACCTCTGTCTCCCACCCCTCCCACCACCCCTGCTGACATGTGCAGTGTGTGCAGTTGCACGCACAGATAACCCTGGTCCACCTCGGGGGTTGGTGGTGGTGGTGGTGTCCATGGCCCCAGGTTGGTCCAGGGTCACTGCGCTGGTGTTGTTCCTTATTCTGTCCATGTCGGCAGGGATGGTATTCGTGGTGACAGTCGTTGGAGGGGTGGGTGCAGGGGGTGCAGCTGGTGGACCTGCTGGTGCTGCAGCTGGTGGTCCTGCTGGTGCAGCATGTTGACTTGCACCGGATGTGCCAGGTTGTTCTTCATCGTCCGAGGAGGACAGAGGCTGTACGACGCCAGTGAGCTCGGCATCCTCTTGAGCCTGGGACTGGGACTCCTCAGCGTCTGCTGCTGTGTCCCTATCATCACCTGTTTTTGGGAGACACAAACAATGTATGTCATGTTTCTGCAGGCATCAGTGGTTGACACACCTGACAGTTGTGACTGTGCCTCGGGGTGCGGGCCTGTACATTGTATTGTCCTAAGTCGTCACAGTCAGGGGTTGATATTGGTGTGGCACATTGTCCTGCATTATTTGGGCATTTCTATGTATTCTCTGGGGTGTGAACATGGTCTGCATTGATTGTGTTTGGTTGACAGCCAGACCTCCTTCCCACCCACCCACCCACCCAGTCAGTTATCCCACCATGGAACGTGCTTGCATTGCAGGGAGTGTAAGTTGTCTCTCAGGATGTCAGTCAGAGGTGTCCTGCTGTTTGTTGGTGCACAGTTGGCAGCAGGGCCTTGTGCTCCCCACAGCAGTAGCCAGTGTCAGCCATCTTGTGAGTCCTTCTCCACTCCCTGTGATGTGAGCATGGTTCAGGGTGGTGTTGATGGGACAGTTGTGAGGCTGAGCAATGTCTGTGACTACCACTCCCATCATGCTATTGCCTCCACCCCCCTTCCCAGCATGCCCATGCTTCCTTCCTTTTGACTCTGCTTCCCTGTGGGGTGGGCTGGCTGTGCTGACAGGATGGCTGGGAGTGTTGTCCTGGCAGTTGTTTGGCTAAGAGTCCCAAGAGTGTCCCTGTGCTTCACACAACATAACCCAGGGTGGTGGTGCTTTGTGGGATCTTGTGTTAGGATGGAGGGCATTGCATTCTACCAGGTGGGTACTGTGGAGTTTGTGTTGGGGGGGGTGTGAGGGGAGGTGCTGGTGACTATGGTCAGTGCTGCAAGTCCCCCTTCCCACCCAGCCAGCCGGATATCCCACCATGGAACGTGCTTGCATTGCAGGGAGTGTAAGTTGTCTCTCAGGATGTCAGTCAGTGGTGTCCTGCTGTTTGTTGGTGCACAGTTCCCAGCAGGGCCTTGTGCTCCCCGCAGCAGTAGCCAGTGTCAGCCATTTTGTGAGTCCTTCTCCACTCCCTGTGATGTGAGCATGGTTCAGGGTGGTGTTGATGGGCCAGTTGTGAGGCTGAGCAATGTCTGTGACTACCACTCCCATCATGCTATTGCCTCCACCCCCTTCCCAGCATGCCCATGCTTCCTTCCTTTTGACTCTGCTTCCCTGTGGGGTGGGCTGGCTGTGCTGACAGGATGGCTGGGAGTGTTGTCCTGGCAGTTGTTTGGCTAAGAGTCCCAAGAGTGTCCCTGTGCTTCACACAACATAACCCAGGGTGGTGGTGCTTTGTGGGATCTTGTGTTAGGATGGAGGGCATTGCATTCTACCAGGTGGGTACTGTGGAGTTTGTGTTGGGGGGGTGTGAGGGGAGGTGCTGGTGACTATGGTCAGTGCTGCAAGTCCCCCTTCCCACCCAGCCAGCCGGATATCCCACCATGGAACGTGCTTGCATTGCAGGGAGTGTAAGTTGTCTCTCAGGATGTCAGTCAGTGGTGTCCTGCTGTTTGTTGGTGCACAGTTGGCAGCAGGGCCTTGTGCTCCCCACAGCAGTAGCCAGTGTCAGCCATCTTGTGAGTCCTTCTCCACTCCCTGTGATGTGAGCATGGTTCAGGGTGGTGTTGATGGGCCAGTTGTGAGGCTGAGCAATGTCTGTGACTACGACTCCCATCATGCTATTGCCTCCACCCCCTTCCCAGCATGCCCATGCTTCCTTCCTTTTGACTCTGCTTCCCTGTGGGGTGGGCTGGCTGTGCTGACAGGATGGCTGGGAGTGTTGTCCTGGCAGTTGTTTGGCTAAGAGTCCCAAGAGTGTCCCTGTGCTTCACACAACATAACCCAGGGTGGTGGTGCTTTGTGGGATCTTGTGTTAGGATGGAGGGCATTGCATTCTACCAGGTGGGTACTGTGGAGTTTGTGTTGGGGGGGTGTGAGGGGAGGTGCTGGTGACTATGGTCAGTGCTGCAAGTCTCCCTTCCCACCCAGCCAGCCAGCCAGATATCCCACCATGGAACGTGCTTGCATTGCAGGGAGTGTAAGTTGTCTCTCAGGATGTCAGTCAGTGGTGTCCTGCTGTTTGTTGGTGCACAGTTGGCAGCAGGGCCTTGTGCTCCCCACAGCAGTAGCCAGTGTCAGCCATCTTGTGAGTCCTTCTCCACTCCCTGTGATGTGAGCATGGTTCAGGGTGGTGTTGATGGGACAGTTGTGGGGGGGCAATATGTGTGACTGCGACTCCCATGATGCTATTGGCTACACTGACTTGGCCAGCATACACAGAATTCCTTCCTTTGAGTGGTCTTCACTGTGTGTTGGTGTTGTTGTGGTGGCTACATGTGTGGATGTGTGTGTTAGTTCTATTTGTGCCACTGCCTAGCTGTAGTTGTGGTTGTGTTTGTACATGTGTTGGCACAGTTGGATGTGACTTTTTTGATGGCATGTGTTGTGTTTATCTGACTGACATACACATTTTGGGATGATTCTGTTCTAGTTGCTGTGTAATTGCTATGAGTGCATGGTTTGACTCTCCCCTTGACAGTGATGTGTGTGTTTTGTGGCAGTTTATTGTGTACATTTGTTGTGTACTCACCAGGCTCTGGGATGTCCTCTAGTCCATATACGCTCACTGGCGGAAGGATGGCCCGCACCTTCTCCTCCCAGGGCCTGAGGTATACTGGCTTGGCAGGAGGGCCACTGCCGGTGTATTGGCTCAGGTGGTAGTCTTTCTTGAGCAGCTCCCGGACCCTCCTGCGCACGTCATACCACCTGTTCTGGATGTCCGTCTTTGTGCGCCGACATGGTGATTGGGCGTTCACCCTGTTGATGATCCTCTCCCACATCTTGGTTTTCTGCGACATGGGGGTCTGTTGGACCAATGTGCCAAACAGCTGTGGCTCCACCCTGAGGATCTCGTCTACCAGGACTTCCAATTCACAATCTAGAAACTTGGGATTCTTCTTGGGGGGCATGGTGATGGTTGGTGATGGTGGGTGATGTGTGTGTTGGTGTGCAGGTGAGGGTGTGTGGGTGTGTGTTGTGCTGGGTGTATGTGAGGTAGGTATTTGTTGGTGTGCTGCTGGTGTGTGGCTTGTGTGAGGGATGAGCTGTGGGTGTGTGGTTGCTTTCTCTTGGGTGCTGGCAGTGGAATGGCATTTGCAAAGGCTCATGGTAGTGATTTGTGTCCTTTATATAGGTGGAGTTGTTGGTGTGTCTTTGTTCTCTGTCCCCACCCCCCCAGTATTTATTGGCTTGGTAATTGCTTGTTTGGCCTTTTTTTGGTTGATTTTTCCTTTGTGCTGTTTGTGTATGTTGGAAACGTTCTTGTGACCGAGTCGGACCCTGCATTGGTCTCGTACGGTGTTTTCCGTTTCGTTCACGCTGTGTTTGTGCAGTTTTGTATGCTGCGTACGCGTCGGTCGCGGTGTATTGTGTTGCTTCGGCTCGGTTTTGTATGCGTGTCGGTCGTACGGCTTGTCCTCCGTCCGACTCGGTCGTGTTTTTCGCGCCTTGCATCGTACTTTGCAGGTTGGAGTTGGCGGGTACGATTCGGTCGGATTTGTTCCGGGTGCGTGTCGGTCGGTTGGATTCGCGTGTTTTTCCGGCCGGATTGCTATTTTCCGAGCGGCTCGGTCGGTCGGCTTGGTTTCCTGACGTGTCGGTCGGATTTATCGCGGCTTGCATCGTACTTGGCGTGTCGGGCGCCACTGGTACGTGTCGGTCGGTATTTTTTCCGGATCCGAGTCGGTCGGTGCTTTTTCCGGCCCGAATCGGAATCGACCCCTATATGGTTTTAGGTTTTGGCACACTTGGACTCCATTCCAGTACATTAGACGAGGACAGAGAGTAGATGCTGCATTTGGTGTGGTTTTCAATCCGGTTTTAACTTTAAAGACTGTTTTTGTATTGAGACAGAGTTGTAGGATTTTATCCTGGATCCTGTTTGCACATACCAATTTGGCATACTTCTTCTAATGTTTACATAGCCTATTTGCACATAGCTGTTTTGCACAGTCACAAATTGCACACAGCACTATACGTATTGATTCTACCATGATTTTGCACATGCAAAGGAGCTCAAGGCATGCCATTGCACTGAAGGGCATCAATGCCATGAAATTATTGTTGTTTTAGATGGTTTTGATAATTATAATTGAAATGTCTTGTACAATGAAGTATTAATTGTGGATCATTTTTATAATGGTTGTAGTGGGATTCACGAGGAATGTGAATTTTTTAGTGGTGTTAAATCGATTTCAGTTGCACATGTCAATTTAGGAAATGTTTAAAAAAGTGGTGTATGAAAAGAGCAAAATGGCGACTGCTCTTTGTTGTGAGAAAGGCCGCTTGGACGGCTGAAACTCATTTCCTGAGCTTCCCACAATAAAAGACATCTTGTGAACGAGCGTGCTGGAGCCTGTTTCGGATTGATGGGATGGGCATTTGTGTAAAGTTTGGTGACATTATAAACCAGGAGGCCGAACGAGTGGCAGTATTACACATTACCGCTTACTTACTTTTTTTTAAGTTTAAGAGATACGTTTTATTTAGTAAATATGCAAGTACAATAGAATAAATACAATGGATAATCATTAAGCATATAATCATAATATTAGATATAAAATATAAAAATAAGAAAAAGAGGAAGAGAAATCATCATATACCATCAAGAACAAGCTAACAGCTCTATGACAACATTACTAAAATTGAGAAGTAAATATTGGCAAAGATATGTACAATTAGTAATAAAAATATGAAGAATTCACGGAGTGAACTTGCCCTGGTTGCAGAAAGATTTTAAAAATTGGTTATGGATAACCATAGAAGTTCTCTTTTAATAGCAAGAGTAACTGGATAAACATACACGTTATCCAGTCCATGATTGTAACAGACTCCATACTACCATGCCTGAAAGGATACAGTAGAAGCATCCTACCATGCCTTGGTAATCTGTTTGAATGTAACTGAAAAAGATAAGTCAACTATGTGAAAATCGTTGGGTTCAGATGACCAACCCTCTAAAACGTTTACTAGTAAAATATTAGCAAAAGTTAGTGAGACTTTAGTGTGAAAAATATTATTTATCTGTTGCCAAATATGTATCCAAAAGTTATGAATAGAAGGACATTCAAATAACATGTTTAAGATCTGTTGAAGCAGTGGGTCTTGACTAACAAGTAGAGTGGATAGTGAGGTCTATTTTATGTAATATAGCAGTAGTAATCAGAGTATTATAGATGAAAAATAAAGTTTGAGTAGTATTAGCTGCTCCAGAAGATTTCCTTATTTTACTTCAAATTGTATTCCAGAATGGAATTGAAAAAGAGGTTTGTAAATCAGATTCCTAATGAAGTTCCACCTCTGTTTTATCTAGGGCATCTGGAGAAGAAATTAGGTGCTTATAAAGTTGGGATGCAGAGGGAGAATTATATAAAATCAAGTTTATACTAGATGTTGGCGAAGTAAATGTAGGAATAAGAAGAAACTGATTATATTAGGATTGAACTACAGAGATTAAAGAAATATATTTGGTTTGATATGAAGTGGGAAAGGAAAAACGTGTTTGAGCTATCGAAAAAGGAATATAAACATCATTCTGAAAGAGTCAAGTCCACCCAAGTCCTTTAGCATTCTAATCTTTACAAAAAATGGTTTTATTCTATATTTTAATATATTTATTATACCAAATTGATGAATGTAGTAATTGTT
The DNA here is from genome assembly GCA_963921515.1 of Calotriton arnoldi. Lineage (NCBI taxonomy): Eukaryota > Metazoa > Chordata > Amphibia > Caudata > Salamandridae > Calotriton > Calotriton arnoldi. The sequence continues at coordinate 7,816 of CAWUFW010004001.1, forward strand.
CTTCAGTATTTTGATAAGAGATAAAAATAGGTTGGAGGATCTTACATGCATTTTTAAAAATTGGAAGGGATAGTGATAAAGGTTTAGATGTAAATGATAAAAACTCCGTAAAAGAAAAAGGATGAAAATAGGATTTTTCAATGCCAATCCATAATGGAGAACTTAGGGAATCCTCTTACTCCAACAAAAAAGAAGTTTGCTTAAGGAAAAAAGCTGTATGATACGAATAAAAGTCCCGAAAGTTAACACCTCCATATGTTTAGGTCTTTTGAGTTTATGGAGAGACATTCTAGATTTTTTGTTGTTCCATAGAAACTTAGGCAAGAGAGAGTAAATATTTTTTATATTGAGAATTTGGAATATTTAAAAGGAATATTAGAAAGCTAGAATAATATTATAGGAACCCACATCATTTTTATAGTATCTAAGTGATCCCACCAAGATAGAATAAAGGACTCCATCTAGATTTAAACTAAATTAATGTTGTTTGTAATCCTTTCAGATTTAAGGATACAGTGTCTTTAATGGAAGCATTAAACCATAGTCCAAAATATTTGATTTTATCCAAATTCCAATGGAAAGAAGAAGCTGTGAAATCTGCATGAAAACATAATTGATTTAAAGGAAGAATTTCACATTTGTCAGCATTTAATTTATAGCCTAAGACGGAAGCAAACTATTCCACTTCTGTTAGAAAAACTGGTAAAGAAGATTGTGGTTGTGAAATAAAAAGTAACATATCATCAGCATAAACTGAGAGCTTTAATTGCTTGTCACCATAGGAAAAACCTTTAATCTCTAGATTCAAACTAAGTTTTATTAAAAAATGCTCTAGGGCCATAATGAACAATAGGGGAGAGTGAGGGCAATTTTGCCAAACACCCCAGTAAAGGGAACAGGATGAGGAAATTAGGCCATTGGCTAAGATATAGGATTTGGCAGAAGAATACAACAAAAAGATATAATTAATAAATTTAGAACTGAAACCGAACCAGGAAAGCGTAGAAAAATAAAAGGCCAGCTGACTCAATTGAAAGCCTTTACGGCATCTAAAGAAACAGCAACTAAATAATTATTTGTTAGATTTACTTAAAACATTGAAAAATAATCTGGGTCTACCATTAACGAAACCACATTGTCCCTTCTCAATCAATTGAGGCAATATAGTAGCTAAACAAAGAGCAATTATTTTCGCAAATATTTTATAATCTAAATTAATTAAGGAAATAGGTCAATAGTTTTGGCAAAATGTCTTTGTTTTCTTTTGGGAGGAGACATAATAAAGCATCTTGTAAACAAAAAAAACAGACTGTTGAGAAGATATAAAGTAAGAAAACAACTGATGTAATTTTGGAGTGAGAAATTTGGAAAAATATGAATAAAACTCTATAGTGAAACCATCAGGCCCTGGAGCTTTACCACATTTAATAGAGCGTATAGCATTAAAGATATCCTGGATTTGAATATCAGCGTCTAGTGAAGAAAAATCTATGTTAAGATTAGATAGAGGAGTAACAGAAGATAAATATTGAAGGATATCTTCTTGATTAGTTTGAGAATCTAGAGTATAAAGGCTCTGAAAGAAATTAGTAAATTCCGGAAGAATATCTTCATTCTTATGAACAGTACAATTAGTAGAAGTCCCCTTACTTACATTTAATATAAAAAATTTATTTTAGGGCCAATAAGCTTAATAAGATGTGTGGAATGTTTACCGAAAATAGTAAGTGAAATACTGGGCCATACTATTCATTTGCATGTAGTGAAAAGAAGAGAAACAAAGTTATATAGTGAAATTTTACAGAAGTAACTTCAAGCTTTGTTAAAAACACAATCTTAATGTAGAAAAGAAAGACTGCTCAAGAAGTTACATGCAAAATGCATGGTCACAGACTGGAATTAGAATGTTCAAGTTTTGTTTAGCTTTCATGAATACAATTCTGATTACAAAGTGGACACTGGTAAAGCTGTGCTGTGTGGATTGGGCTGTCATTATGATTATGAAACCCATACTTCACTGAGAACACATTCACAGCTGTATTTGCAAAAATCCGTCTTTCTTTGTTTTATTACTAGAGATTAAAGTACATGGTGTTTGAAAAAAGATAGAGTGTTGGCCTTTGGTGTTCCTTTCTGTCTCTCCCATTCATTATTTTTGTCAAGGCTGCATCCATTATTAAAAGTACTGATACTATGCATAATTTATTTTAACATTTTTCACCTCGCTACAATGTTGAGCTTCTGCAACAACAGCCATTCTTGTCTTTACCAAGGATTATATTTTTATGTCTAATTAAATCAACTTTAACTGTCTTTTGATAAAAACCCATTGAGGACGAATTACAGCATTTTGTGACCCTAATATTAAAAGCGATAATGATGGATACCGCCTTGATTTACTCCTGATCGTAGGGTGCAAATCCATTCTTACTAATTGGAAGAACACTTCGAAAATCTAATTCACTGTATCGAAAGAATGGTTAGCATATATCAGAGGGGCAGATAATATTTTCCTACAGCAATCTCCTTGGAAACAACAGAGCATACCTATATGGAATACTGTACACTCTCACTTTGCTGAAAATAAACCACCTTCAATTTCTTTATAAAGAGCTTAGTCAATATACAGCTACCATACATATCTATCCTTTGTGATTTACCAATGACGATATATGCAATACTTCTTCTCCTATGTACTTATAACCTGTTTGGTACAGAAAATTAGCCCCACATCAAGGCTAATTTGAATAGTTTTTTTTTTTCCTTCTACGTTTCAATGTGTACAATTATAGAACCACACCTATATCCCAATGTAGTTAATTTCTGTGCTTGTTTTGTAAAACATTACAAACAAAAATTATTAGAACTCATGACTTACCTCACACTCATGCGCCTATGGCGGGCCAACACACTGGCCTCACCGGCATGGAGGTGGAGAGTTGGGGCGATCGACCTATTCTTTTCAGAGTCAGACTGTGGCTGATTATACACACTTCCCTTCTCGTTCCCCTTTCTCACTTGAATCACCCACAGCTGAGATCCTTCCTGAAAGTGGCAAATTGTAGATGAAGAGGGGTAGAGGGAATTGAGGAGATGGGAGAGTGAGAGGATTTCAATGGGGAGCCTATAGCCGTGCAAGTGATGGATTTTAATTCCTCATTTTTCAAATTAAACGTGTTTTATTGACGAAAGTGCAATTTCCCATGTAAAATTACATGTGCACACTTGCCACATAATTTGTAGTAGGTAACCACACTTCGCTATTATAAACAACCACTAGAGTTAACATGTCACAATGAAATAGGTTAGCCTAATTTTAATGCCATTTTGAATTCCGGCTTTTCAAGTAAGGCTAAGAGGCCTGCTCACATATTTACGTGGTTGTATTGCACAAGATGTTTTTCTTTTTTCTTACCACTGCAAATACTGTATTTTTCCAGATGCCTTCTGTTAGCTCATGAATAGGTATTTCTTATGTATTAGACAATTAATAGTAAGGTTCTCATTGGGAGGAGAGGAAGATGCAAGGAAGTGCAACTCGTGGGAATTGCTGTCTGAACCACAAGATACTGTATAGTGCAACATCTCAAGGATATAGTCATGTGTTCACCATTGTGATAGCTAGAGAAATATGGGAGATAACCTGCTCTCAGAGCTCGGTAGAAAATGATTGGCTTACGGGAGCAGGAATAAACAAATATTGCAACTAATGTTTTGTTGAATTATATTAGTGTGTCTTCCTTAAACTAGAGGAGGACTCCCCTGCTTATTTTTCTTCACACATATTGTGCATTAGAGAGATGCTCTCTTGACTTCGAATAAGAAAACCTTTCTCACTTATTCTTCCATGATTTGAGTGCAAAGGCTTCATGCCTGAGCATGTTTTATTTCTCATCAGAAACCTCAATTTGGTTTTCTGAAGATGGCACCTTACCCTATTTGCTTAAACCACATGCCTTTCTCACCTTAACGATCCTCAATTTAGGATAGGGACGTTCTATTTTATCTTATTTTGAAATATCAACTCCTTGATTATCTAAATCTGTAATGATGATGTCTGAAATTTAAATACTTACTGACTAACAATCGGATTTTGACTAAATGTCTTAATAAATCCCTTTAAACTCACTTCAATTCTCTTTGTCATTTTCCTGTGAAGTCCCAGTTGGTCTTGACTATCTGTGGAAATTAATGTAAATGATAGCTCCTTATCCACTCTCCTTGTCGACTAACAAAGGTCCATACGACTGTTACAGCGTAAAAGAAAGCTGATCATTAACACAACATAAAAATCAGATTTTTATAATAAAACTCTAATGTGCACTTTGCACACATTTAGAAAAACAACACTGAAACTGAGAAAAGTTGAAGGAGCAGCACCATAAAAGTGTGCTTGCATTTGTAGAAATAGAAGAATGTAGATACAATGAGTATGACATGCTTAATAATTGATTACTGTATTATTTTAACAAAGTTGTTATGAAAGATTGATGGAAAAGGTTTCTATGATGCAAATAACATTCTTTATATGAAGCAGTAGATTTATGTAAAAAATGAGTCTTAAACACAAATGTGCAAAAATTCATGATGAAACTTAGCATCTCTATTGCTTTCATTGGAATGCCTCGTAACAAATGAAAAAAAGTGGTTCAAAATCTTTATGCAATGTTATATAAATGACACTTTTAGTATAAGTGCTTGACATTATTAGAGTTTTAGATTTCCTAAAACAATTTTATTCTAATGATTTTTAGGAATAGTTTGCACAAAGATACTTTTAAAATGTTGGTAATAGGCCATAATTCCATCACCTCCTTGTGTTTGCTTCATAATTACAGTTGAACATTTTTGTGCAATAATCATTGACAAATATTACAATAATTTCCTTATATGATCTGCTTGATTTGTTTCACTATGTTTGAACTTAATTATGAGTTTAATTTACTAAATAAGAAATGCCAAATATAAAATCCATTAAATTGCCTTTTTCCTTTGGCTGTATTATTTCATAGCCTGGTGTAATGGACCTTTGTTACATTTCCTCAAATGTTGCTTTATCTGTTCTGTTTATGCAACATTCTTTAATCAATAGACACTTTGCCAGTACTTCATTGTGAGTGAATTGGTGGGAACTTGACCCTTCGACTAAATACATGAAGAGCAACAAAGTAAATAAGCTCTTTGTCAACTAACCTTTGAGGACGAAATGGAAAGTAATTTCTCATGTGCAACATTGGAAAATATGCTGGAGTATCAATTTTGTACCTGGTGTGCAGAAGAAAAGTCACATGATGGTCAGACCATTGTATGGTGACAAATTATGTCACAGATGGACTATTTGGAGTATAAAAAGTGACTTTCCTAGGAGGAAGGAGCCGTCTTTCGCCCCATCTCTTCTATTGCCTCCAGCCTGCCTGCCAGACTATCTTTACATGCCCCTTGCCTTTTTCTCTTTGCTGATGAACTTACCTGCTGGACAATTTGAAGCCATCTGGTGAGACACCAGACTTGAACTTTCCTGATTATAGCTCCATTCCCTTGCCCAGTGAATTTTCCTTAGTAGACTTTTAACTTGATCCCTTTGCCCATGCTAAGAGAACTTTATTGAACCATCCTTTTGCCTTTGTTGGTTGTAATAAACTCAAACCTGAACCATCCTCTTTATGGATTCTTTTATTCAGCAATAGATTTACTTTGAATAAATGTGTGGTTTTATTCTACGAGCTGTAAGTCTCATGACTTAACTGCTTCCAATGTTACTTATATGCATTGATTTTGGATCTTAAATACAATAACCAAATTATCTAAGTTTGTCTGAGTCTTTTATTGTGTCAATGTTCTTTCTATAGAAATTGTGCTTACAATTATCTGATTTCTAATTCATGATAAGAGAGTGTTATAGTCTGAGACCAGTGTACTTAAACTTGATCACTAATTTGTGAGCTGGCTACTAATTATTGGTCCTCATTGGGTGGCCAACAGCTAGACACCCTGATTTCTCACCCCTCACTGCGACGAAGAAAGGTCTATCGGAGGACCAATGCATCTGTGGATGAAGTATAGAATCTGAGTAAAGTAAGTCATTCATGGGTCCAGAAACCCAGAAAAAGCTACCGCTGCAACACAACCAATAGCGGGGTTTGTATGAAGTTTATACCCAACGTTTGAAATACAAGAATCCCCGCTCGAGCACAAGAAAAAAAGAATAATTAAAGAAGTGTGGTCTGAATAGCTGGAGCCATTTCAGAGAGAGATTGCTGCATAATCTGCATGTAGACAGCTACTTGCACCCTACTGAATGTCAAGGTGCCCTGAGCATGGGCCCAGCTCGCCCATGCTAAAGGTCAGCCCTGGCTTTGAATCAGCTTATTTGTTTACGACTGGTTGATTTTCCTCATAAATTTCATTTGCTTGCTTCTTATTCGAGTACTTTCCTTCCTCTTCTTGTGTTTGTTCTTACCTCCTCGCACATAGCATCTTTCCCATCCATTTCACTGGATGATTAGTATCCTTCCACTCCTTATATTTTAGGTTGCTACTTGGGTTGCCACCTTTCCAAGAGAAAATTACCAGCCATTTGTGGCTGTTTGAAGAGTTGGCAAAGGCCCAGATTTGAAAATTTGAAGTATTCATTTGCAACAAGACTTGTCTACCTTTGACTTTAATTATTAGTCATGGATCATTAATGCAGTTCTAGAACACATTTAAAAGAGTTTTATGTATATATTTGCTGTTTGAAGAATGTACACATAAGGGCTAAAGATACCGGCTTTAGGTATTTTGCAAATTGTTGTACCAGCTGGGACATCAAAATACCGGTGATGTCGGTAGAACACTGACCAGGTAGCAACCCTAGTTGCCACCCCTTTTTGCCATTCCATTCTTATTATTTCTGGAGGCCCTGCCAGATGCACATTGTGCATCCCTTTCTTAAAAAGTGTTTTTGTGTGCCTTTTATACTTTTTTTCTACTCCAACATGGTGATCTTCCATCTTGAAACAGTAAATTAAATCCTGAAAACAAAATGACCGTACACTGTCAACATGCATGTGAGTGATTGATGATGCTGTGCCAGAAGGATAAAATATTTTACCAGCATTCGCACCATGAATTTTCAATTCTATTAAGGACTCGGAGGCGAGGATTATGCTTCTCTTCCTTTACTGCAAATATATAGCAGCCAATGAAAAAATGTTGTACATACAATAAACACTACATATACCATGATACTTTGCTCTTAACCACCAATCAAGGCCCAGTAACCCTTAAAAGTACAGATAATACCATCTTAAGAGCCTCTTTCTTTGCTCAGAACAATCCATTGTAACTTGAACTTCAACAACAACGGCATCCGCAGGGAAACTCCAGCAGGCATCCTCAACCTGCGAGCAGCAGCGCCAATTTAAGAGACAAGACTGCAGCGTGTTCAATCCGCTTTCTGATCGGAACCTACAATTGAAATGAGGCACCGTAATATCCACATACCTCAGAGGGCTAAAGAGGGTATGGTAAACATGGAAAGAACAGTCAAATCCTGACATTCCAAATCAATAACTGATATTCCTGGGTGAGATAATCCTCGCCTCCGTGTCCTTAATAGAATTGGAAATTCTTGGTGTGAATGCTAGCAAATTATTTTATTCTATTTCAGGACCGGAGGCTCCGATTATGCTAGTTTAAAGCTTATTAAATACCATAGAGGCAATATCACACACAGGCTTGAAATAAAATTGCTTAAAAGTAAAATCTGATGACCAGTCGGCCAATTTCATGATGTCTTGAATAGTGGAGCCTAACAAAAGATTTGGAGGCAACAGCACCCCGAACAGAGTGAGCTCCAAATACTCGAGTATATATACCAGCTTCTGCCATCACCGACTTTAACCATCTGGCTATAGTGGCAGATGACACTCGTTAAAAGGTTTTTGTAAAGCAATCAACTATTGACCAGAGGTTTCACTTCTCAATGCACGAGTACATTCTTCATAAGCGTTCAAGTATTTTAGGACACACAGTTTATCAACATTAGGAAAAGCATGATACTCAATAGACTTTGAAAAAGTTTTTGTCCTGTCTGTAATTGTAAAGAAAACTCCTTCAGGAGTAAATACTCTACCTGCAATGTCCAGAACCCTCACATCCGAAGTTCTTCTACACGCAGAGAGATATAAGAGCATACCCAGTTTAGCTGACAACTGTTTTCTAGACAAATAGTCATTATCTTGCCATTGTTCAAAAAAATTTAAAACAAACCTCATGTCCCATAAAAAGGAATACTTAGGCCTGGGAGGATTAGTAACCCTTTAAGAAGCTTACAGATGACAGGGTGCATTCCAACAGGTTTATCATGAACCTGCACATGTTCAGCTGAAATAGCAGAATGAAAATTGTTCACTGACCTGTATCATAAACCCTCAGTTGCCTTCTGAGACAAGAAGTTCGCTATGAGTAAGTCTGCCGCCATGGGATCCACGTGCCGTTCCAGGCACCAACCCATCCAGGATCTCCATGCTGAAGAATACCTCTTCCTGGTGGAGGGGGCCCAGGCTCGTCTAATGAAATCTGAAGTCGCATCTGAAATGCCTGGCAAACTCCACTGCTGCCGGAAAGCCTCCCTGCCACTAGAGACAGCTGCTCCGAAATTATGATCGGGTGCAGTTCCCTGTCAGGGCCCTGGAGCATCGTCCGAGACCAGGAAAGAAGGAGAGGGAGTTTGCACGTCAGCTCCAGGAGGATCGGGAACCAGGGCTGGGCTTTCCACACAGGTGTAACAAGCACAACTTCTGCTACCTGTCACTTGATCGGAGTTGATTCCCTGGGGGTCATTGCAAACGGGGGAAAGGCCTAATTCAGGGTCTTTGACCAATCTAGAGAAAAACTGTCCGTTGTCTTTGCTAACAGATCTGCCCTCCAGCTGAAGAACTCCTCCAATTGGCGGTTCAGTCTGGAGACAAAGAGGTCTACCATGCAGGGACCCCAAACGGTCTGTATCAATGTGAATAGACGAGGATGGAGCTGCCAATCAATGTAATATACCAGGTATCTGGAGTTCCAATTCGCCACTTCATTGGATTGACCCTGAATATATTCCGCTACCACAGATATCATGTGACTCAGGCAAAAGTGCCAAAAGTGCATGGCTATCTCCACCAGAAGGGACGACCTTGGGGGCGACCTTGTACCCCCCCTTGTTGATGAACCTCATCGCAGAAAAGTTGTCCATCCTGAGGAGGATGCAACAAGAAATCTTCTTGGGGGAGAGAGTCCTGATGGCAAAGGACCCCGCCAGAAGCACTAGGCAATTGATATGGACTTCTAACACTTGGAGAGACACCCTGCAGCCTGTTGAGATATCTCCACATCGCGCTCCCCAACCCCAACAGCTGGAATCTGACTATCACTACTTCTGGCAGGGATCCGAAGATGGCTCTGCCGTTCCACACATTTTTGTGTCCCAGCCACCATCGGAGTTCCTCTTTCACATCTTCTGTCAGAGGTACCTGATCTGTGTAAATGTTGAATTTTTAATCTCTGGAGGGCCGCATAGTGAAGGGGCCCCGGAAAGATTGCCTGAATGGAGGAAGCTAGTAGACCGACCAGGCGAGCAATCGCCCACAGGGAGACTGTCTAATGGGAAAGGACGGATTTCAGTTCCTTTTTATGTCCCTTAACTTGGTCATGGGGAGCTTCAGCTAGCTACCAGAGAGTTGATCACAAACCTCAGAAATTCTATGGTCTGGAAAGAATAAAGGATTGATTTGGTTCAGTTAATGACAAGTCCTGTAAAAGAGACACTGTCATCTGCAGATGCAGAGTGACCAATTGCAGGGAGTGTGCCATGATCAGAATGTCGTTTAAGTAAATGATCATGCGTACTCCTTTCTCCCTGAGGTGGGCTATCATTGGCTTCATCACCTTAGTGAAGCACCACGGAGCAAAAGAAAGCCCGAAAGGAAGGACCAAATATTCCAGCCACCTGTCTCTCCATCAGAATTGTAGGGACTGCATGTGTAGGGGAAAGATGAAAATGGATAGACAGACATCTTTGAGGTCTGTTAAAGCAGCATCGGGAGAAACGCTGTCTGGCTGGGAATAAGGTACCCCCTCTCATGGAGTCCTGCCAATCTCTAGCCCATTCATAAGCTCCACTGGGAGGGCCCTAGTAGTAGAAATGACCTGGCGAACTCAGCAAGGGTAAAAAGGCCAGCTTGAAGCATCTTCTTGAGGTTGGATTGGGCTTCATCTAGGGATGTAAATGTATTAACATACTTTGATATGACCGTTACAAATTTGTCCACGAAGAGATGTCCTCCAGCTAAGGGACCAGCCGCGGCTGAAGCAAGCTCAGTCAAGTTTGTGTCCATTTACATCAGAAGGGACTTCCGCCTCTCGGAGGACATAGCGCAGTTGGCGTTTCCCAGTAGGCATATAGCCAGATGGGCCCACCCAGCTAGGATAACTGGGTCAATAGGGGAAACAATCTCCTTGGCCATTAAGGCCATCTTCAGAATTGTTGGCCTTGTGAGATCCAGCATCTTATCCTGACACCCTCGCCAGGCACAATCGATGCCACTCTTGGGATCCTTGGCAAACTGTTTTAGAAATGTCAACATGCTAGGGTCCATTTCAGGAGTTTCTGCAAGCTTGTAGGGGAGGTCTGGTCTCGGACATTCTTCCCTGAGATGGTAGCGAACTTCTATGTCGAACCCTTTTCTTAGTTTATCGCGTAGGAGGTATTCTGATACCGCTGGAGCGGGGGCCCAATCTGACAACCTGGGATGGACTATGTCCTCTGGGTTAAAATTGATCAGCTTGGAGGGGGATTGGGAAGAGGTTGGAGGTCTAGCAGAGGTGGACTTTTTGGTCTATTTACGTCTCAGGTGGAATTGTGATGGAATGGGTGGAGTCTGTATGCATAGAATCTGTATTGGTACCATGTTTACACTTGGACTGTGACCCTTTTGAGGTGGAAGGGGCTGAGGAATATTCATGACATCCAAGAGAACCTTGGGAAAGACTGGAAAAGGTGTCAGCCTGAGGCCACTCAGATGACTTGACTTTCGCCTTGCGAGGATTCCCTTCTGCATATTGTGGCGTAACCTGTTGGTCATACCCATGCCATTTGGAAAATCTTTCCATTTGGGCCGTAATGGGTTTCAAGACAGCCGCCACTGCTCAACTAACTGTAATAGGTACAGCAGTCTCAATTGCCCTGTTGATGTACTGCTGCACTGAAGCATCCAGTGCATCAACTAAATTGCCCTCCAAATGGTGCCCTTGATCCTCATTATAGTAGGATTCCTACTCCTCCTCCTCAAAAGGCACCCACTCTGTCCCGATGTGAGAGCCAGAGGCGAGCGGTTAACCCTGGCGAGTGCGCACCAGGTCAAAGACTACAATAAACAAAGGTACGCAAGGAAATTATGCAATAATCAAACATATGGTATGAAATTATGCTGCCACATTCGTAGAAAACATCCAAAGCAAGAAAATACAGAAAAAACAGAAGCACTTATCTTGACTGCCAAGAAGCAAAGAAAGAGGCTCTCACGATGGTGTTATCTGTACTTATAAGGGTTACTGAGCCATGATTGGTGGTTAAGAGCAAAGTATCATGGGATATGTAGCGCTTATTGTATGTAAAACGTTGTTTCATTGCCTGCTGTATTTTTGAGGTAAAGGAAGAGAAGCATAATCGGAGCCTCAGGTCCTGAAATAGAATCTGTGAATAAAGTGTAGTGTCATGACGCATGCATATGTACGCCTCACAGGGCAGAGCGGGGAAACAATTTTTTTTAAAACTGAGTTGCTGTCTGTTAAAATTTTGAACTTGGCTGTTTTTTTTAGCAAAACTGTGCTTGTAGGAAAAAGTAACTCGAATGATTTTCCAACTTTTTATGCGACGCATACGCACTTTGGGCTGCTAAAACTGCGAGGGAGAGGGAGGCTTGGTGGGCACCTTTTCAGACCTGACTGCCTGGTCGCATTCTGTGCCGGTAGTCCATCCTCAGGTGCTACCACCTTGCTGTGCTCACCTTTCTGGTGACGCTCTAGCTGTTGGGCAGGCCACCCTATTTAATGGCAGCCGGAGCGCGGATGCGAAGCGGACGCACGCTGCCAGCGCGCCAAAGGGAAGCCTGTATGCGCCTGTCTGCACCTGGACCACGCCCAGCACCCGTCCCCCTGGTCGTTTGGCCCCACAGCACGGGTAGGCTTACATTTGCCCTTCATTGAGTCCTTTGTCTGACAGACACTTCACTTGACTTGTCAGACTTGTAGCGCCAGAATTATTCATCTTTGCACCTCTGATAAAGGTATGGGGTTTGATAAACCACTCTGTGAGGACAGTACTAAAGGCTCAGCTAAGAATTCTGCTATTAATTGCATTCTTATGAATACTACGTCCTTGATCATACATTATTTCACATTTTGTGAGTTACTGACAGTACAGTCAAGCAGACCTGGTTTTCATTACGGAAACCTGGGCTGACACCTCAGGCCCTGAGCTTATCGCAACAGTTCCTGCCGGTTTTTCTATGTTTCGTTTAGACAGACCCGGTAAAAGGGAAGGAGGGTTGGCGGTTGAGTACCATGACAATCTCCAGGCTATGTTTTCACCCGCCTCTGTAGATGGCCTGGAGGCGCTGTTCCTTAATATTGAGCTTACTAAGACTCAATCATTTAATGGACTCCTCATCTATCGCCCTCAGTGGCCCAGAACGGCTTTCTCTGCCAAAATTGGTACGCTCTTGGAATCATCCTTTCTGAAATCTGATTTTACAGTACTGGGCGATTTTAATTTCCACCTGGAAAATAAGTTGGATCCAGACTCAGAGCGCCGGATATATTATCTTTGGACTCTCCCAGATCGTTGGTAGTCCTACGCATCGAGCGGGGCATACGCTTGATGGGATTTTCACTAACAACCCGTGTATTAGCAGTCCTATACCCTTCCATTGTCTTGGTATGATCACCGTGTGGTGATTTGGGAGATGAGGCTTCGGGATAAAGCTTCCTCTCCACCACTTAAGAAGCTTTTTGGCCGAGCTTGGCATAAGGTACAAGCCTGGGAATTAAATTCCTTATTAATTATCGCTCTCCCACAAATTTCACAGAACATAGATCAGATGGCAGAGGACTACTCAAATTGGTTAAATTCTGCACTTTATGTTATTGCCCTTGCCAAAAGTAGGCTATATAACACCCAAAAAACTTCTCAATCATGGTTTGATGATACACTTAGGGCAGCCAAATATGGGTGTCGGAGGTAGGAGCGCAAATGGCGCAGGAGTTACAACTTGAAAGAAAGAGAAAAATATCAACTTTACATTGCAGAATATAAAAAGCTTTCTTTGACTGCTAAATCAGCCTACTACACTGAACAAATAAATTTAGCAAAAAAGACTTGAATAAAACATTCTTTCAGACTATAAAAAGGTTGACCTCACTGGCAGTAAATAACGCCACAGCGTCCAGCCAGGATTTTCATGACTACTAGCAAAGTTCTTTCAGGAGAAAGTGGTGACTATTTTCAATAATTTCACTGCTAACGATTTTATTTGCCATGACAACAATCAGTCATCTGAGGCAATCTCAGGAAATACAGGCTTGCAAAAATGTGAGGTTCCAACAGCAGATCAATTAAAAACTGTCATTATGAATACCAAATCCGGGTCTCCTCAGGACCCGTGTCCACCTAAAATAGTTTACTTAGCATCAGAGGCTGTAGCCTTATACCTGACCAAGATCATCAATGTCATGTGAGACAGGATTTTTTCCGACTCAACGGAAATCGACATCAGTTCTCCCTTTGTTAAAAACCCCCCCAAAAAACTTACATTTGCTAGACTTGAATAATTATCGTCCAATTTCCCGGCTTGGACTTCTGGCCAGACTAGTGGAGAAAGTGATGAATGAGCAATTTGTGCATTTTATTGATAATAATAATCTCCTTGATGACACTCAGCTTGGCTTAAGGCAATGTCACAGCACAGAATCTGCTCTAATAGTAGCCACTGAGGAAATCAGATCAGAGTTGGATGAGGGTGGAAAAGCTGCCCTCATCCTGCTAGATCTTGCAGCAGGTTGACACAGTCAACCATGATCTTCTGGTTGACCGTGTCCATAGATGTCCTTGGAATAGATGGCCCGGCGCTGTCTTTGTTGCAGTCTTTTCTGACTGGTCAGGTACAATCGATGGGTTCATTTTAGAACCCTATTCTCTTCCTTGTGGGGTTCTGCAATGTTCGCCGTTGAGCCCGACACTGTTCAACCTTTATGTAACACCCTTGGCTGCTGTGATAAAATCATTTGTTTTATCATTAGTGTCTTAGGCTGATGATACACAGATAGGGGTTACATTTAAAAAAAAAAACGATGTCAACTCAAGTGATTTACTTAGGAACTGTATTATGAGTGCAGTTAGCAAATGGATGGAGAGTAATTGTTTAAAGCTGAATTCATCTAAAACAGAGGTTATTCTTTTCGGGAATAATACTTCTTTTTGGTCCACAGCCTGGTGGCCAGACGATTTGGGTTCATTTCCAGAACCTATTTCAAAGGTCAAAAATCTTAAGGTGTTAACTAGACAACGAACTGAAATATAAGAATCAAGTAAGCAAGATCACTTCATCCTCCTTTCATGCCCTTAGAATGATTAAAAAATGTATCATTTTCGATCTTTTAAAAATTGTGGTGATTTCACTGGTTTTGGCTAGGTTGGACTACTGCAAAAGCCTTTACTTAGATATCCCAAAGGGTTCTTTACATAAAGTTCAAACTATTCAAAATGCAGCTGCACGTTTTCTTTTGAAAATTCCTAATTTCCATTCTGCGACAGCGGCCATCAGTAAATTACACTGGTTAGCGGGGAAGCAACAAATTAGATTTAAAGCCTTATGTACAGCATATAAAACTCTTCACGGGCAGGGCCCCATCTACTTTATGTGCCTGCTAGGACTCTTCGGTCAAGCTCTGCCATGCACTTAGAGGTGCCATCTTTCAAGCAATCTTCCTAGGGCGGCAGAAGCTTCTTTAAGTGCACAGCGTTGCACTGGAATAGTTACCTCATAGTTTAAAGACTGCTGCCTCTCTCTTAGCTTTCAGGAAGTCATTAAAAACTTGGATTTTCATGCAGTAAATCTCAGCTGAGGTTTCACTTTACCTTGTTCTTACAGCGCCAATACGCCTTCTGGCAATCATTGCGCTCTACAAGTCACCTCATTCATAAACGTTTTTTTTTTTATGATACTGTCTCGTCAAACAACTTTTTCTTTTTGCCAATGTGGAATACCATTGGCAAAAATAACTGGTGAATCCAAAAGGCCAGGAGATGCCGTTAAAAAGGCGCAACCAATTGGCTTTCCCAGTGCTCGTTTTACTATTCCTAAAAACCGAATTATGGGCCAAAAGTTTCTCAATTTCCTTTGCATTATCAGTTCCCAAAGGCAATGCAAGCACAATCAATACATTTCATTAAATGGACATGAAATTAAATTGCAATTTTTGTCGGCTTTTTATTAATGTCTGCAATCTCTTCCCAAAGGGTTTATTTATGACTGAATTGGTTTCAATGCTGGTGTTTTCATGCTTGGCATGTTATTTAAAAAAAAAATCCTTAAGTTGTCTTTTTGTCTCAATTTATCAGTTTACATTTTATTTTCCTCAGTTAACTATCCTAATCCGTTTAATACGGACTGCAGTAATTCAACATTTTATATTGATTTCACTATTTTTTTCACTAGTCATAAGCAATCGTTTTTAGGTCGAGCCTAGGCAGCGCGCATGCGCTGTCTGGAAGACCTGCTGTATTAAACTACTTTGATCCCGCCTACTGCTTACCGTTGGTTCAGTGCAGCATCCCTCTTCTTTGCTGCTTCGTAAGTGGTTCACGCAGCGATACCTCACTTCCGATTTTCACAGAGGAGCAGCGCCTAACCACAGTTTTCTTCCACTTGCAGTCTTCATCTGTTGCTGGGGGGGGGGGGAAACTCTTTTTTGTAATTTTTGCAGCGCGGCACATCATTCTTTATCGGTAAGTATGGCGGCCAAGCCTTTCACCGCGATTTATGTTTAACTTTTATTCTTGTGTTATGTTACGTGTTTTATCTGCACTGTATATGGAAAATGTCTTATGCGCGATGTTTTACTTTCATTCTCGTGTCACATGCCCTATATTTGTAAGTATGGCTGGTGCGCCTTTTGCCACGCTTTATGTTCAACTTTCATGTCGTGTTACTTGTTTTCTCTACACTGGATGTAGAAATTGTCCTGTGCGAGATGTTTTACTTTCATTCTCCTGCGAATCAGCACTTTATCTGTAAACATGGTAGCTGCGCCTTTCGCAACGCTTTATGTTCAACTTTTATTCGTGTCATGTTACTTGATTTCTCTGTACTGGATATTGAAAATGTCCTGTGCACAATGTTTTACTTTCATTTTTGTGTCAAGCAGCACTTTATTTGTAATTATGGCGGCCACACGATGTTTTTTGATAAACAAATTTTTATTGATTTGCAAAAGGAATGCATTCGCCATTCAGCACCACACCGTTGTAATTTAGGATAACATGGACGAATTTGCGCTACCCAGTATACAGACACTAATAAAACAAAATAGAATGAAATCGGATAATCCCTGTAAGACTAGACCTCCTCCCCCCCAACCATTTCCCCCAGACTCTACGATATTTCTTGGGGCACCCACGTGCCACGTACATGACTTTCTCCTGTGTGGCGCACCAGTCCACCCCAGTCCGCCATCGCCCCACACTCGGGGGTTCAGGGCATTTCCAGGAGGCCGCAATGTCCCTCTTTGCAACCACCATAGCTGTAGTAAAAAACAATCTCTCATTACGAGACCCATCCAACCCATCAGTGATGCCCAGGATCGTGTGCTTTGGGTCATGGGGGACCTCCCACCCTAAGATTTCGGTGAGTTCTTCCTCGATGTCCCTCCAGAACCGCGCCAGGTGGGGGCAGGTCCATACCATATGAAGGAAGTCAGCTGGGTCGTGGCCACACCTGGTACAGGCTGAGGTCGGACTGAACCCCGCCCGATGAAGGCGCACCGGGGTGAGGTATGCAATGTGTAAATAGTAGAGTTGCACCAAGCGCAGTCTAGCAAATGCGGTGACCGTTCTGGGGGCCATAAGGGCGTCACGCCAGTCCTCCTCCTCCAAGGGGCCCACCCAGTCCTCCCACTGTGCCCGCAGTCGGTCTATGGAAGTAGGGGTGTTGTTGATCAGTGTACGATAGATGCGGGAAATGCCACCTTTCCCCAGATCCCCAAACATAATCTGAGCTTCAGGCGGGCTGTGATCAGGAAGCCGTGTACCGGTTGTAAGGTGTGCGTGTAGGGCGTGCCGCAGTTGTAGATACCTATAGAATTGTGATTGGTGCAGTGAGTATCTGGTCTGGAGATCTTCGAAGGAGCGCATGTGGTCCCCCACCCATACATCGCCTAATTGCGAAATACCTATAAGGTCTCAAGCCCCAAAGCCCTGAAGCTCATTAACCTCTTTGAGCCAGGTCCCGCGCCACAGGGGTGTACATTGGGTCAGTGTGTGTGTCCATTTAGTGTGCCGCAGTGCCGCCCGCCAGGCCATTAACACAGAGCGCGTCACCTCCGGTAGACAGGAAGGAATCGGGGTCCCATACAACATGGATTGAATCTTGGTGAGGCCCAGCTCCCCCAGCTCGAGCCTGTAAGCCGGATCGGACCATCCTCCGTTGAACCAGTCATGTATGGAAAGAAGTCGCGTGGCTAGATAATATAAATACACGCGAGTCATTACTAGGCCCCCGTCGAACATGGGGATCCTACAGGTACTTCGCGCCAATCGGGGCCTACCTCTCCCCCACAGGAACTTGCTGGCCATGCGGTCTAGCTCGCGGAACCAGGCCCTGGGAAAGCACATGGGGGTGTTCTGAAGCATGTAAAGGAAGCGGGGAAGCACCATCATTTTAAAAAGGGCCACCCTCCCCATGGGGTTAAGGGGCAATGACTGCCACTTCTGGAGGTCCGCCTTGGCCCGTTTCACCAGGGGAGTGACGTTGAGGGCCCAGCTAAGCTCGGGTAATAAGGTCATCCAGATCCCCAGGTATTTGAAGGATTGACGGCGAAGAGGTATATCAGATTGCCAATCGAAGCATTCACGGGAGAGGTGGAGGGGGACCAGAACCGATTTGTCAGGATTCAACCGGAGGACAGAGGCCCGTTCGAAGGATTGCAAAATACGGAGACAGTGTGGGCCGGGCGGGGTCAGCTAAGTAGATGAGGACATCGTCCGCGTAAAGGGCGATTTTGTCTGGCTCGGTGTTGGGCCATTCCCATCCCCGCACTTGTTCGCATGACCGCATCAGGGACGCCAAGGGCTCCATCACCAAAGCGAAGAGCAGGGGGGAAAGGGGACAACCCTGCCTCGTCCCCCTGCAAATCGAGAAAGGCTCCGACAGAACCCCGTTTACCAGGACACGAGCCCGCGGGAGGGCATAAAGAACATTGACCATGGCCCGGAAGCGGGGGCCGAGTCCCATCTTACCAAGAACGTCCTGAAGAAACCCCCAGGACACCGAATCAAAGGCTTTCTCGAAGTCTACCAGGAGAATCGGCAGGTACGGGGTGAGGAGATGGCGGTGGGCCAAGGCGGAATGTAGTCTGCGAATACAATGCTGGGTGCCGCGTAAGGGCATGAACCCTCATTGGTCGGGGTGAACCAGCATAGAGAGGTGGGGTTTGAGCCGCTGGGCGAGGATTGTGGCGAACAGTTTGACCTCAGTATTAATAAGGGAAATAGGGCGATAGTCTGCGCACCGTGACGAGGGCGGCTGGGATTTAGGGAGAACCACAATGGTGGCTATGTCCGTCTCCTGGGGGAAGGAGCCTCTCTCCACAGCTTCGCGAAACAATTCAGCAAGGTGAGGGGTGAGAACGTCCCGATAGTGCGCGTAGTATTCTTGAGGGAGGCCGTCCGGGCACGGTGTCTTACCGGAGGAAACAAGAGCGATCGCTTCCCCGATCTCCTCACGGGTAATGGGGCGATCTAGATCAGCTTGAGTAGCAGGGTCTACACTCGGAAGGCAGCCCCCCCCCACCTCCAGCAGGTCCGCGAGAGAAAGGGCTGGAGCTCGAGCCGCATATAATTGGCGATAGTAGGTGGCAAAGGCATGGGCCATCTCCACTGGGGCACGGCACATCGAACCATCTGGTGCCACAATCTCGGGAATTATACGGTTCGCCCTTGGGTACGTGGCTAGGCGGTGAAGGAGTGAACCATTCTTATCGCCCCAACCATATACCCTGGCCACGGAGGAGCGCCAAAGGAGTTTGGCCGCATCCAGTGACAGCTGCTTGATCTCTGACCGGAGCCGGGCAAGAAGTCTCGTATCGGAAGCGTCTGGGGATCGGGCAGAGGCACGTTCAAGGCGCAGGGCCTGCATCTCCCGCGAAGTAATTTCTTCCAATTGGGCCTGTCGCTGGAGCTTGAGTTGGCCCTTGGCAACCCCTCTAATCGTGGCCTTGCCCGCCTCCCACAGGGTACCCGGGGAGGAAACGGACCCCTCGTTAGTGAGAAAATATGGTTTAAGTTCCCGCCCCACTACCTTCCGAAAGTCCCTGTCCTGAAGGAACCAAGCATTTAGCCTCCACGTTTGCCGGATAGAGGCGGGGGGGGACTTGTGCGAATCATCACCGGGGAGTGGTCAGAGATACCTCTTGGAAGGAGTGAAACGTCCTGAATCAAAAGGCAATCCGTCGATGGGACGAAGATGGCGTCAATGCGTGCCTGTGTGTGGTGCGCCGCGGAGGTATGTGTAAACTTTAGAATATGGGTGCCATACGCGCCAGGCATCACATAGACCCAATGATGCGGACCAAGTCGTCAGCTATTTTGCCTGTGCGATTCTACTAGGGGACGGGGGACCAGTCGTGTCGAGATCGGGTGATGAGACCGCATTAAAATCGCCCCCGAGGAATGTGGGACCCTGGGGTAGGGATGCCAAGAGGTCAACAGATTTGGCTAGGGTCGCCGTCAGCATTGAGGGAGGAGAGTAAAGTGACAAGATTGAGCGGGTTACCGTTTAGTGTGCCACTAAGGGCTACGAAAGTGCCCTGGGCATCGAGAGTCGCCTGCACAGTCACAAGGGGAAGGGAGCGTTTCACCAGGATCGCCACCCCTCGAGAACCCCGAATGCCAAGTCCTGCCATAGCCATAACGCGCTAGGAAGGGGCAGTGATTACCCATCCGGTGTGTTTCTTGTAAGAGTAAAATGTCCGCCCCTAGGCGCTGTGCATATCGTAGAACAGCCATGCGTTTGAAGCGGTCCAAGAGGCCATTAACGTTCCAGGACATGATGCGCAGGGAGGTGCCTATTAAAGGTGTGTCAGACATGGTGGTGGGTGTGGGGGTGTGACTATGAGTCTGAAAGGGGAGGTCTGATCTGCGTGTCTTACCGGGTGCAAGTCAGGGGGTCTCGTGGGTGCTGGTGCAACAGAACTAAAAGACAAAGAAAACAAAACTGAAGAAAAAACTCGGGACAACGGTCCCACCGCCCCATCCCCACCCTACACTTCAGGAACGGAAGCATCTGTCGCCCTAACAATAAACCAGTGAATGGACAACCAAACTAAAACGTTTGGGAATGGGAAAGCGTGGAGGACCCCTCCTCAAGTCAGGATGTGCGTAAAAGAGTCCATCAGGAAGAAAAGGAATACTATGAGACCGAGACCGAGCACGGCCTCCGGCTGCGGAGCCAAGCCCGGCAGGCAGAGACAAGTTCAAGCAGGGTCTTTCAGAAGCATCGGGCTGCGTGAGAGGTCCGTGTCCGGGAGATCATGCAGTGAAGGTTGGGGTGAAGTACCCCCGTGGTCCAAGTGGCCGGATGAGCCTGAGCGCCTCTCGGCTGAGGGTTCATCAGAGAGCAGTATTGGCGGTCGGGAGTGGCCCGGCGGGGAATCCGACCGGGTCTGTCTCTGCCCGCAGCGCCTGCGGGAGCGTTTGCGTTGAGGCTGGGGAGCGAAAGGTGTGAGGTGAACGGGTCCACCCTCCGCCCCTTCCAGGAGTGGAGTTCGGTCCTCAATATGCAAGGGACGCTCCTCCGTCGCCCAGGTCCAGGCCTCTGTTGGAGTGTCAAAGAATAAAGTCTTGTTAGCGAACACCACTCGCAGGCGCGCCGGGAAAAGGAGCCGATACTGGATGTTGAGCGCCCTCAGTTTCTGTTTAACTTCACCAAAAGAGCGGCGTTGACTCTGGACCTCGCGGGTGTAGTCTGGGAAAATCATGATTGCGCGGTTTTCGTAGTGGAGCCGTTGCTGTTTGCGGGCTTCAGACAGGATGGCGTCGCGGTCCTTGAAGTTAAGGACCCGCATTATGACTGGTCGGGGGGCCACACCTGGCGGCGGCTTAGGGGCCAGGGACCGATGGGCCCGCTCAATCGCGTACCACGGAGAAAGAGAGCCCTCGGGGACCCATGATCGTAGCCATTTTTCCAGAAAGTCCACCGTGCGACCCTGCTCCGCCCCCTCCGGGAAGCCCACCAGGCGGAGATTGTTGCGCCGGGACCTGTTTTCTGCATCCTCCGCCCGGTGGTGCAACTCCTGGGTATGCGACTGGAGACGGGCCACCTGTTAAGTTGGTGTACGTCATCCTCCACGGTGGAGATTCGGGTTTCAGTCTCCTTGATCCGGGCTGTGGCGTTTCGGAGATCCTGCCAGATGAGTCATGTCCACTCGCACCTCCGCGATCTTGCCCTCAACCGAGGTCTGTGAGGCATGGATGGCTTGCAAGATATTGGACAAGTCTGCAGATGGCGGGGGCTCCTGCTCCGCGGCACCCCCGGTCGCGCCCACTTCCGAGGTGGTGAAACGGTCCATTTTGGTTTGGGTGGCAGGAGCCTTTGCCGATGTGTCTGTTCTACCCATGGTGGCACCCGGTGGAGCCGCAGAGCCCGGAATCCCCGCAGTGGGGGACCAGCAGACCCCTATGGGTGGATTAAGATCAGACAGGAGAAACAACCAGCGCAAAAGTGTGGCTCAGGCCAGTCCGCCGCCGCCCGATATGTGCGGCCGACTCCGCCACCCCGGACAAGACGGTCCTTCAGGAGCGAGGGAGGGGATGGGGAGAGGGAAGGAGAGAGTCCAGAGCCAGGGCCGCAGGTAGGCCCCCCTCCGCCAGGGCCACGAAACACTCAGCCCGGGCGGCAGTAGGAGTGGCAGCAGGCAGCCTTACCCCCCCCCGAGGTCGCAACTCCAGAGCGCGATGGCGCGGGTGGGGGGCCGCCGCTCCAGAACCACAGCCCAACGTGAGGAATTCGGAGACAAAGGAGACACAGGGCGGGGCCCCCGGTGGAGGACCCCCACACGCAGGCGGGCGCCGCTCGATGCGCGCGGCCGAAAGCCCCCAGCAGCGGGTCCCCAGTCGTTGATGTGACCAGAGGGGAACAAGGATGTTAGGCACGGACAGGGAAGGCCTTCCTCTGTACCCACTCCAGCGCAGTCACCAGGCCAAGGGCAGCCGCCCGGTGGCCAAAAAGGCGGGGAAGGGGCCCGGTCACGGGCTTCCTGCCGCTCAATTTATGCGGCCGAGGATCAGCTCGGGGCAAGTCCCAGCCCAGGGACCGCCACGCGGCCGGCAGCGTCTTCTCAAGGCCTCCATGGGGCCCGGGGGGGAGCCAGCGCAGGCAGCGTGTGACCCAGGAGGGGGACGGGAGATCTGGCCGGGCCGGATGGTGAGCAGGGCCACTCAGGGATAGGCCCCCACTGCAGCCGGCCTCCCACGCGTGGGGGCCCCCAAACAACCGTCCCTGTACCCCCCCCCCCCGCCGCCAGGACTCACCCGCTCCGCCGCTCGCCACACCTCGATCTCGGAGTTTTCAGCCCCTCCCCCCAGCACACCGGAACCTGCAGCCTGAATCCTCGGCCCCTGCAGCCTGATATGGCAGCCGCGCCGCCGGAGGGGGCCGGGTCACGGGCGGGCCCACTGCCGCTGGGGTGCACTCACACCGCCGCTCACCACTCCACGGCCCAGGGCTCTTCAGCGGATCCCCTCGGTGCGCGGAGGATGACAGCCTCAGTCCTCCCGCTGCCCGATACGGCAGCCGGGGTCGCGGCCACGCCGCCGGAGGGGGCCGGGCACAGGCAGGCCTTCGCCGCTGAGATGGGCCGCCGGATCGCCTTACTCCGGGCCCGCCACCTCCAGCGCCGGCGATAGGAACCGGGAGACAGGGAGAAGGAGCCCCGCGTCACCTCGGGCCGGCAGCCACCCCGGAGCGGGCGCCGCCCCCGAAGAGCCCCCTTGCTCACGCCGAGGACCAGATGCAGGGTCCACCAAGGATTGCCGGCGCCGCATTCAAGAGAAGGGAACCGCCATCTTGTCCACAAGATACGGCGGGCCGGTCCGCTGCAGCAGGACGACGTGATGCGAAGCTCTGCACTCCCGGGTACTCCGCCTAGGATATTGCGCCGGGTGAGCAGCAAATATCAGTACATGATGGCCCGTTTAAGGTAAGGATTGCGGACGGATGGTGGAGGGGTCCTGGAGCACTCTCAGAGTGCGTCCACCATCTTGGCTCGGCAAGCCACGCCTCTCCACACTTGATGTTTAACGTTTATTCTCGTGTTGTGTTCCTTGTTTTCTGTGCACTGGATATGGAAAATATCCTGTGCACCGCTTAACGCCTGCAATCAATACACCCACACTCTTGGATTGCAAATACACTGAACTGAGGGGAACAATAAAAAAAATAATATTCAAGATGACATGGCATTATTTATCTTGTGTTTTTATTACAATATTCAAAGAGCTTCGTGCTTGTGAATTGTTTCACCAAGAAACTGTGTCACATGAGTGTGGGGCACGAGTTTTCCTGCAGGGCTCGTGCTACTTTGCAGGAGGACAGGCCCTGTTCTAATCTACTAAACGCTCCAGCTATCAGCAGGATTATTGACCGTGAGTAGCGTTTAATGACAAACTGCTGCTTTCTTCTGACATCATAAACGTGTGACCGATTGTGTGAAACTCTGTGCACAGGCATTGCCCAGTTGCCACAGAAACGCTGTTTAGTTGGTAGTGAACCAATAGTAAAGCATTGTGAGATGAGAGTATAAGAGGAATCATCCAATAAATTCACTGCTTTCCACTTGGAAGTTGCATTTTTTTAATGCAAAATACCAACCAATCAACTTATTTTGAATTAGTGTTTACACCCAGTAATTTACGTCTTCAAGAAAATCACATTACCTTTGGCTTCTGCATTTAAAGCAGGCAAGTAAAAGGGTTTTAATAATGCCCTTTTTTAATATGCACCAAAACATTATTCAATTCCATTGAGTGGGCGCATACCATATGCACAAGTCTGCAAAAAATTTGAATCGCCGCCACTTAACCCAATACCCAGCTCTAACTTTCACATATGCAAAACCGATTGCATTAAAAATGCTTGTTTTACACGCAGCTAAGCCAGCCCCTACTTCGCTACTCCTGCCGATCAGCAATGTAACCTTTCTCTTCCTTCTGCCCCCTTCATTCTTTCTCCTACATCCTGCTTTATTTTAAATTTAATAGGGGCTGCTCTTTCATTCAAAAAAGAAAAAATATCCAGTGTCACCCTCTTTATAGTATTTTATTTTAATTTTGCCCGCCAAGATGGGTGTCTACCATTTTAGAATGGTAAATTTAAAAAAATGGACACCATGTTATGATACATTTGCACGTATATGTACTGAAACATGAACCCCTTTGTGTCTGTCACCACGCTGGTGCCAGAAGTTTTCCTGAGGCTTGCAGGTTTCACATTCAGTGTGTGTGCGTGTTTTTTAAGATGTATTTTTATTACATAATGGGTAGTACCTGTCACCAGCTATACATTCCATCCTGCATTTTAAGATTCTATTTTTGTATTTTCATTCATACATTCACACCCCTTTACGTTAACATAGCCATAGAGTTGCTATAAAAGTTTATAACATGGTATAGGGTGCACTTTTCTCCTTTAAATAATCACTCCACTGCAAAAATAAAAAAATATACCATTTACAATGCCGAAAGCACTAACTCTAACAAATGCAAGACCCATTGCATTGCAAATGCTTGTTATCTATGAACTTGAACTTCCATCCTTTTATGCTGCTGTGCGTGGCTTCATGTACCATCTAGTGGACATGTTAAGACCTGCATATGTTTCTTAAGCATTCAGGAGAGGCTCTTTTTCCAAGCATGTACCTAAATATCATTTCCTTAACGATGCCTATTTTATATTGCAGTCAATTTATTTTATTGTGATTTCTTTGTTCTGGTCATTAAATAGGCTTTAACTAATTTTCCCCTTTTTTGCTTTCCAGTGTCTGTTTTTATATTTAAAGTGGCCATTTGCTTACCTGGCCTTTTCTTTATTATACGAGTGTTCCTGCGATTTCTACATTGTGATTCTTGTTCAACATGCTACTCTTGGCTGAACGCAATCTTGATTCCATCCTGCATGATTTTAATTCTTGGTTGCTTTCTCCAGAATTTTTAATAACCTAGTCTACTTCCAAGTAAGTCAATTTGTCCATGATGCCATTGTAACATTGGCCTAGGTGTTTTGCTATTGGTAAGACAGAATCTTTATTTTGAATAGCAGTTTCCGCAACTTTATCATATTTTGAGTAATTTCTACACATCACTTGTGACGAGTACATTGCCCTTGGTGTCCTGGGCTCCCATTCTACTGCTTTGCAAACTGGACCAAGTGCAACCCTTAAGCTCTGGACTCTCAGGGTAGCAAGGGCGATCAGTTGATGAAGCAGATACACTGCTAAATCTTTCTAGTTGACACATAAAACTTATTTCAACAGCTTTGGGAGAAAAATGACAAACGTGCGCAAATTGTGCTAAAAATACGTTTAAGAATTTTGAAAAACAATTCATGAAAAGACTTAGTTACTGCATCGTAAAAGAATGCAGAAGAGAGTAGGATAGATAAAACCATTCATTAAAATAACAAGATCATGATTTACTAAATTGTGTTGGTATATTTAACGTGTAGTAGAAAAGTGAAAGTGATGACTCCCGTATTTTAAGAGATTCATGAATGATCTTCATTAAATAACTGTGTGTAAAAAATGTACAAAATTAATGTAATTTAGATTACTTTATATGTGTATTTTAGGAGTCTTCATTTTAGAACTCCATGTTTTGAAAATGTGCACCAAGTGGCGAAAGAGAAAAGGATGCTGCACGTTTATAATAAGATTAAATGTTTTGAGACTTTTACAAAATAGTCTTCATATATATACTAATGATAATTACTAGAAACGACATTTCTATGTTATGAAATAATTTTATCTGTGGATACTTTGAAAATGTAGTAATGCGTCCTAGTTACACGTGCTAATTTCAATGAACCTAAATTGCTTTGCGAGTGCAAATGTGTTAAAAAACATATATATATATTTCTCAAGACTCTGGAATGAAATGTATATTTTCAATTTTTTTGTATTCTATATTTCATGAACCAAATTCAATTTAGGCCTGCATTTACCTTGCATGCTTGCATTTCGTTCTCATTGAAAGGCTTTCTAGACTTACAATGTGGACAGAAACTATGTTTCTTACCGAGTGTTCCCATGTGCATACTAGGACTACTTGCAACTTTGTTACTTTGGGAACATCTGCCTTGAGAACGGTCCCTTTGAACTCACTCATGTGCTTCTGCAAAAAAAAACATTGTTAAAATAAAATACACTGGATTGTTCGATGGCTTATGTGATGATCACCGCCTTTTTGCTATAATATGTATCTTCTTTATGCTGCATGACAATCACCCTATACGAACTGACCAATGGACTGAGTGGTCTGACCAGATGAGGTGATCCAGGAGGTGTCACCCCAGAACTTGTGAATTAATAGACACTGCGTGACGAAGGACTGTTGAGCAGCTGTTGTTGGATTTTGGAGAGAAACCCTTTCCTTCTTGTTGGAGATCTTTCTCTTTTGCAGACTTGCAGACTCTACTGGCTGACGCATATGCTGCTGTGTGTGCTATTCCGGGACTTCTTTCCCTCATGGGAGAGAACATTTGAGCTGAGATGGTTCATGCCCTTCACTGAACTTTCCTAGAACTTTGGTAATTGATGGCCTGCGAAAGAATAAATTTGATAATTCTGCACTCATAAATATAAGTGCCTGATATTGCTGTATTTACTCTTTTTAAATTTACTGATGAAACTAAATCATCCTTAAATCCTGTCTCTCTATGTCTCATCTTCAATTATTGATTGTGCATTCCAATTGAGTGTTAATGAGGGACAGGAATTTGAATAGAGAAATCTCTGGACATCAAATTCTAATGTTAATATTCTGCATAGCCCTAACTGAGTTATTGGTTTGTATGATTTTAGTCAGACTACATTTCTTCAGGAGATTTGGTCTAGCTGTGATCATTCTGTATTTGTATTGTGTAGTTTTGAGGGCTATATACATGAATTTAATTACTAGTTTGTAGTTCAGTTACCCAATTCCTGGTCCTCATTGAATAACTGGATTGGATCCCATATATCCAACTCCTCTCTGCATGATTCAAGATCCATCGGAGGACCAAGTAAATTCAAATCTGAAGTGTAGTGTTAGGAGACAAGATGAGAAAAAGTAAATGGGCCCAGTGGCGCTACACCACAGTAAAAGGCTACTCTGATATAGCGTGGGGGGCGCATTCCTGAGGTTATACCAAAATGCTTTACCCACTCCATTGTCATCGTCCACGCTCTACAGTATCCTCCTGTGTCTACAGTGGTTCCCTACCATAAGTAGAGTTTAGGCAAAATTAGACAAGCACAAGTTTCATTAAGCAGTTGTTCGTAGGCAATTAGTGGATCAGTTTGTATAGTTCTTTAACCTAAAATGGTCATCCTTACTGCGGTTTGCTTTTGCTACTGTTTACAGTCTCTCAGCGTCCAGAGGTTATTTCTCATTGTTACCTGTTTGGCAAAGGACATTTGTCAGCGTTTTTGGTGGCTTACCTTTGTCCCCTCTGGTGGTCTCACTTCTATATCTATTTTCCTGACCGCTTCAAATGTCGACTTGGCAGGTGGGACTGGCGAGGGCTGGTCTTCGGGAGTTGCCTGTCTGGGTGGGGCATCATTGGCAGGTAGATCCTCTGGGACGGGTGCCCCTGGCAGGTGCAGCCTACGGCCAGGACACACTTTCCACTTCTGTGGTGATTGGTCTTTTTTGGTTGCACTGCATGCTGGCAACGGCAGCAACACTCCTCTGTCCAGTCTAATTAGCATGGTGTTATGCAGATTGCTTCTTCACACAGTTCACCACTAGAATTGCACTTGAGAAGACCGAGTGATCTCTTGCAGCTTAAGTCGATCCTGGTGACGCTCCCACTATATAGTCAGCTTTGTTAGAATGTCCCACACACAGTGAACACAGCAAGGGCTTTTCCTCCTGGACAGTCTTTACTCTAGAAGGGGCTGGCGCTCTCCTTTCCTCTGAGTGGGCAGGCAGGCAGGCTTTTAGGCAGAGCCACATTTTATCCAGTAAGTTGCAGACTTCAGGTGATGTCCCCATATTTATTAGAGGCAAGCTATCATTAAGACATCAGCCCTCTTCTCACAGCAGCTCTTCGAATACTCTGCGGAGCACGCCCTCCCTTGGGTTTGAGTCCCACTTTTAAACCTATTTTCTATACAGTGGATATATGGATCCACCATTTAAGGTGATGGAACTGGTTTGAGGTGGTTCCATTAAAATGTGATTTTCTGACTGCGGTGCAGACATAGCCATTGTACAAGGGGATGGCTCTCACATCAGATAGTAAGGAAGCCAGCTCCAAGCAGAAGTATCAAAAACATGGGCACAATGGAGTATGAAGGCTCTGCACCTGGCGGTCATCAGCTTTCCTAAAGTAGTAATCAGGGCCCTGCCTGGACACTTACCCATCATTAACAACCTTTTCTGACTCACCTCCTCTGCCCCACATACTACCACATGGTTGTTCTCAGGCAAATCTAATAAGCAATCCCTTGCTAAAAGGTATCCACAAAATTTCTAAGAGTAGCCCTGTCTCCATTTTCCCTCACTTCAGCGACTTGATCTCCACCCTCTAAGTTTAGGAACACAAGCAATACACTTTCACTGCCTGGGGGAAGGTGTAGCTGTCCTTCAACCTGTACGATGCTAAACCAGGGGACATACAAAATGGATCTTACTGGTCCCAGAAAACATACTCGCATTTCACACAGTCTCATTGATATATATGTGCTACACATGCACACCATACACCTGCACTCGGCACATACACTGGATGTCAGGACACGGATATGGGCTCTGCGCTGAAAAGGAATATTTATTAGAGCCGGGACAGTAAGCCTTGCTTCTTCATAAGAGAAAAAAATGTCTATTCAGGACTATTAATTCACAAAAATGGTACCCTGCCACCACGCATCGTGTCAACAACCCAAGACATGGCCAGCAGGATATGCTTGGTGCACCTCTGCAAGTCACAGGACCCTTTCTGGAATTTGGCATTACTAGGACCACGGAGGGGACATTCACATGTTTTTCATTCCTCCTTTTAATTCAACACAAGTTTTCTCCTCCTTTTCTCGCTCTTAAAATGGCATTCTCAATGACTTGGTCAGGAAAATATCTTGTATGTCACTGGGTCAATATCCATTGTATCTAATCTTCAAAATGATTTTCGTAGTGCTCTCAGAAATTCCCCATTGGACATGTTCCACTTTATAGCTTTTGGATGTGCACTTCTGGTTTGTAAAAACACACACACCCACCCCACACACAGGAAAAACCAAATGTTGAAGTGACGTTGTAGCTACGTATGAAAAAATCGCATAACATTAAAAAAAAAAAAAATTTATTGAAAAAAACTAAAGGTTAAAGTGATATTATAGTTAAGTATAGTAATAAGACCTTACCTTACATTAAAAAAAATACACAAATCTATTGAAAAAAATGAAGGTTCTAGTTAGGTCACAGTCGCACACAATGCAACGTTTAAAAACTGAAAAACTACTGAAATTCGCCAGTTATAATTCAGTGAGCCAACTAGGACTTGAATCCAGTCAGACCTCTTTATGACCTCACATATTACATCACTGATATCGCAAATGGCATCAATAATGACATCATCCAATAAATGTAACAGTTTACTATGCACTTTTCATACTGGAAGGTATTCACAGAATTACACATAGACCAAATCTTCTATCACCTTTGTAGTGCTAATGGGCACAACCGTTTACAACATGAAGGGCATGAGGGATATCTGCGAAATGATCCACATTTCAAAGATGTTATGCTCTTTTTTATGGACATTAATGCAATCAGGAATTTATTATACTTTGAATATTGTTCAAAAACGTGTTTGGTTATTTTTCTTAATGAGATGTGGCTTTCAAATGCCTCATCTGACATAGAATTTTAAGTCAACAGGTTTACATCTATGCAGTAGCCACAGATAAGGCATGCACATCCAGTTCCTATGCACAACCCTCCTTAGTAGTAAAATTACTATTCACATATTGCTGATTGGAGCAGAATAGAGTACATCACTAGACAAACACTTATAATCATACTGTGACTTGAAACATAGTCTCCCATACATTATACATTGTTTAACAATGTAGAATGTCTCATAACTTTGGAAAAAGTATCTGCACATTATAAATCTCCAGTTTATAAAGAAATTTTTGATAGCACTACATGACAACTCTTTAACGTCGACCTGTGAACAGAAATCCACAGGTGAATAATGTATTATAAGCATATGCTTTAGTTTTTCTCAAATATACTAGCAACAGGACTTTGGTTGAAGCCTCAACCTCTTTGTAGCATACGTCTTCAACTCACATTAGTTGTGCTCAGTCTCCATCTTATTTAAATGAAGTACTGTTTCCAATAAAACCTTTACTGGTAGTTAACAAGTGCACCATATGACGTTTACCATGAATCAGACTTGTCTCCAGTCATACACTATTTCAATTTTGTATATGTATGTCGGATATATATGTGGGTCCATTACTACCTACTAAAAAGATCTAGCAGTTTATAGAGTAATTTGAAGAGCAGTGCTTGGATGATATCATCAATGGTGCCATTTAACATAACATGAGTGATGTAATATGTCAGGTCAGAAGCAGCAGAAAAAATCTAAATCTACAATTTTCTTTTCAGACCCTGACCTGAATTCCTATTGCTTGAGGCAACTTCTATTATGACTACTGCCAACAGAATTCTGTCCATAGCCTTACCTCTTAAGCAGATTTCAGGAGCTAAGGTCACAAACACAAGTAAGGATTCCAAAACAAATTTCATGACTGCGCAGACCTTTAATCTCAATCTGCTTTGCACCACTGCAAATGATTTATAAATCCGATCCCACTTAGTAAAGTAACTGCAAAGGGAGCTAAGGGAACAGGGCAAACACAAATGCAAAACCAGTTTGTCTGATTGATGAGCAAGTTCTTTAATGATGCTTCTGCCCCGATATCCACTTGAAAAAGATTGAATTTTCCCTGTTATTCAACTCCTACACCAAAGAAGCAATAGCTTGATCATTTTTCGCGTTGATCAGAGACTGACAATTTACCGTAGTCTCTGAACTGAAATATTTATTCAGTAAAAGTGCTCTGCAGCATTCAGTGGGCGCAGCAATATTATTCAACTAAGTACTAATGACAAAAATCCATCTTGGACCCACAATCTTTTTTGCCTTGATTTGAATCCTACATTCAGCATGGCTACCTTGAAGAAAAGTAATCAAATCATCCACACAGGCCTCCCAGACTCCAGGCCGCCTCTTTCAGTTGCAGGGGCATCCATAAGAACAAGTTTCTAACCGCCAGTAATGCTCTTTCTGGTGGATACTTGATCTAACCGCAGGCTCCTCACGTTTAGATTATCCCCAGGCGCCACATTGGATCTAGAAGATTTTTAAGTATAGCTCCTGCACGCCAGAAGTTAGTGTTGTGTGGTTCCACGTCAACTCTGCCCTATTCCGGAAGGGACGAATGGAGCTGCATACAGGCATCACCCAAATGCACTGAAATCAGTTTCTTTCTCAACCTCGTCCATTCCATGGGACACAGAGAACAAAAACTAATTGTTCATGCCAGTGTGCAGCTCTCCATTTTTTATCCTTTTAGAGGCAAAAAGAGCCTATTCCACAGAACACGGAGGTGGGAGGATGTGAGGAATCTGTGGTTAGATAGACTACCCACCAGAAAGGCCGTTAATCGAAAACAAGTAATTTGTTCTGATGGATACTTCTAACACAGGTCCCTAACCTTTAAAACAGATACTAAAGCAGCACCTTCATGGGGTGGGTCCGTGGAATGACTCAGACCAAAAAGTCCTGAAGGACCGAACAGCTAAAATGCCCTTCCTGTCAGACCTGGCTGTTAATGTAATGAAGTCCAGGACCGGCACTCTGAGTGCTAACGCAGTGGTAGCAGCCTTGGCACTGGTGGAATGGCCCCTCAACCCTTCCTGAGGCTGCTTCTTGGCCATCGAGTAGCAGAAGGCGGAAAGGGCCAACAAATAACTTTTAATAGTGCCCACTGCAAGTCCTTGCTGGGTCAAAGACAGAACAAATGATAAATCATTTGACAGTTTAGCTTGCAATGGGTCTGTGTTATGGATAACAGATTTTGTAAGCCTGGCCCCCAGGATGACATCCACTACTTCGGGAAATGCTGGCAATTACGCATGGAGGTGTAGACTGCGCAAGCACGGGTGGAAGACCATGACCTGCTTCTCTGACAAAAGATCTTACTGTGAGACATCCTGATTGGAGGACAGATGCTCTTGCCCAGAAGTTCCAGGTACCACACTCTCCAGGCCCAATCTGGAGCCACTAGGATGACTTGGTCCGGGTTGTCCTTGATCTTTTTCAGAACTTAGGGGAGGAGAGGTAGGGGTGGGAAGCCATACTGGTTGAGTTCATCAACCCTGGTGTTTAAAGATATTGCCAGGTGGTGTACGAGAGGGAGATGCTTTGAAAAATTCAGCCAGGTCCAGTCAGAAACTGCTTCCTGGCACAGAACTTAGGACCTCCCCCCTGCCCTGCTAGTTGCAATACCACATAGTGGTGTTGTCTGTGAGTGCCTGAACCATCCTTCACTTGATGGATAGCAGGACAGCAAGCAAATGGCCCGCAATTCAACAGGTTGATGTGGAGGTAGATCTCCGTCGGAGACCAGAGCCCTCTGATTTCCACCTCGACCAGGTGACCTCAGCAGTGATGCATCTGTCACCAGTCGGCACTTGGTAGGGCAAGGAGAGGGGTCTGCTGCTGGTTCAATTGCAGTCAAGCAGCCACCACTGTAGATCTTTTGCAGTCTCCTCTGAAACCAGAATTGAGTTTTACAGGTTCCCTTGGTGCTGGTCCCTCTTAGACTTCAGTTTCACTACAAAGACTGTATATGCCAACCTCTGTCTGTGGAGTCGTAAAAAATGTATCTAATAGAGAATCCAGGTAGGCCTCGACCTCGCGTGGACACAATACGGCCAGTGGGTAACGTGTCCAGATGTCCGGCATGGGGAGTGTGTAATCACTGCGTGTACTGTGTGTGCTGTGTCTTGCGTAGCTATATGTTCCTAATTTTATGACATTTGACTTTATGGTGTTTTGGGGGTGCACAAACCCCTCAGCCATGTGTGCTTTATAGGGGCCAATGTCCCTGGGATTTCCTGATTGAGCGTTTGTCTGCCGGCTACGTGTCACCCCACCTGTGACTTGTCAATCAGTGACCTCAGGCCTGGGTCTCAGAGCCTGCCTAACTATGTCTTTCTGAGTCGCAGTTGACGTGGAGTTCATAATGGATGAATATATTAATAAAGATGCAAGTTCATTTTTATACATGAATGTATTGTTATTCATATTGACAGACTTTCTCAATATTAACATCACCAAGTACCTTAAAGGAGTGATGCAAGAACTAATGGTCTTATGAATTCACTGTCATGATGAAAGCCTGCAGTGGCATATTGAAACAGCTGAAACACTGGTATTTGCCTATAAATTTGCCTCACAGAATATCATTATTGGGTATTTTTACAGCAGGAAACTACAAAACGTTTAATTTAATATCTTTCATTTGTATTGATACCTGTACATTTACTGATGCATTCAACGTATTGCAAGCATCTTTCGCAGAGAACGGTGCAATTTTTTTAGTGTTGACATGCATGCTGCCTGTACCCGTCACGGTGAACATATTGTATTTTCTATAGTTTTTTTGGGATCAGCCTTCTTAAGCCTGTGGCTTTTTTCTTTAGCTCTGAAATCTTTAGCGATCAGCTTGAGACACTGTTAATAACATTGTGAAATAGCCCACAGGAGTATTATAGTCCCACCATTTTTGTATTATCTGTTTGGGTGTGTCCTATCACCTTCAAAGAAATGCATGATAGACTATTTTATATCTGAAATCAGTCTGCTAGTGGCTCAGTAGCATTGAGGACAGAATGCTGCCCAAAATCATATCAAAAATGGATGCTGCAGAAAAGAAAACGACCGCTTTTGTCTGTATCATCCATTTTTCAAGAGCTTTTGTCTGCTCACTCTACTTGGAAAATAAACAAAGACTTTGTGGTTTGTCGCGTTAATAGGTTAAAAAATGTCCTGTCCAGATCCAGAATGAATTGATTCTTTCCTTCAGAGCAGATCGTGAAAAACTACCATCCTATGCACAAACAAAAACCACACAAAAGCATATGCATCTTTACTACAATTTCATACCCATATTGCTTTTGGGATGCAGGGTTGTCTTTTAGAATTTGAGAGTAAAACAAAAAGCATATGACACTGCTGGTTCATAATGGTGATGAGAAAATCGTTAAGCAATAAGAAATTGGGTTGTTGGATGACTAGGGTGTAAGCTTTGGTCAAGCACCAACCACAATCCTTGTCAGGGTAAGGCACAAGCAAACCTCAAATTAACCTATGCTCAACCCCTTGGTAGCCTGGCACACAGCAGTCAGGCTTAACTTCGAGGCAATGTGTCAAGTATTTGTGCAACACTTCAAACAGTAAAACACTACAAACACACCACAAAAGGAGCCTACAACCGATTTAGAAAAATAGGGCAATGTTTAATAAATAAAACAAGACCAAAACCACAAGAATCCAATAGGTAGAACTGAAGATATTGAATTTTAAAGTTTCTACTTAAAAGTAGCGCCACAAAGCGCTATTGGGGATATGTGGTCGCACCGGACCGGGACAAAGTCACAAGTTTAGGCCGACTGCGATGGAGACCCGCTGAACAGAGTACCTTAAATCCTGATTGCGGAGCGTTGCGTGGATCCGGGTCAGAGATGAGCCGCGCAGCCAAAGCGATGCATCGGTCCTGGGATTCGCCAAGGCAGTGTGTTGCGTCATCGTAGAGGCTCCCGTCAACAGGGCTTGCAATGCAAAGTTTGGTGTTGAGGATGTGTACGCGTAGCTGGCGATGCGTCGGTTCCGAGTCACTGCGAGGCTGTGATGCAGAGTCTGGCATTGAGGCTGCCGTTGATGCGAGAACCTGAGCTAGGAATGCACAGCTAGGGCAATGCGTCTGTTCTGAGTAGCTGCGGTTGGCTATGCAGGTCTTTGCGACAGACCCAATCCACGCAGCAGCAGCGGCAATGCATCGGTTGTGCTCAGGGATGTGCCGCTCAGCCGATGGGATGCGTTGGTTCTGCTTGGAGATGAGCCGCTCAGCAGAGAAGATGCATTGGTTCCGCCTTAGGCCTACTTCCAAGGGTCCAGGACTTAGGTGGCACCACTTGGCAGGGCAGACTAACAGATAGCAGAGTCCAGGTACATAATGGTTTGAAAGCCTTTTATGTCCTTGAGGCTTCCGAACAGGAGTCCAGCCAACTAGCCCTTGGAGCCACTCTGGGTTCAAGAGATGCAAGTCCAGTCCTTCTCACCCAGGCAAGACGACAGCAGGTGGCAGATCAGCACAGCAAAGCAGGAGTTTAGCAGAGTGGCAGTCCCATAACAGCACAGCAGTCCTTCTTCCTTGCAGAGTATCCACAGCTCCAGAATTGAACTGAAGCGATGGTGTCTGAGGTCCTTCATTTCTGCACAGTTGTGTCTTTGAAGTGGGGAGAAGCTTCTGCAGGAATGCCTTTGAAGTACACAGATGCACTGCAATCCCTGCCCTGGCTACAGACTAAATACAGGTGTAAGTGAGGCTGGGCCCAGCTCCTCTCTCCCATCCTGCCAGTCATAGTCCATTCAATCACATCTAACCTCCCATTGTGTGTGGCTGTCTAGGGGTAATACACAAAGCCTAACTGCCAACTACACCCAGTCATGTGACCAGAGAAAGGCTGCAGGTACCAAATGGCTATGGCAAGAAAATGCCAATTTTCTTAAAGTGGCATTTTCAGAATTGTACTTTAAAATACGACTTCACCATAAGCTGGGATTTTAAATTTGGATTCCAGAGACACCAAACTGGACACCAATTATATGTTCCCATTTGGAAATTACACTTATCAAACGTAATAAGGTAATCCCAATGTTATCCTATAGGAGATGTAGGCCTTGCAGTAGTGAAAAACTAATTTAAGAGTTATTTCACTACCAGGACATGTAGAACTTAAAAAGACATGTCCTGCTTTTCCAATACATGCACCCTGCCCTCTAGGCTGTCCAGGGCCTACCCTAGGGGTGACATGAATTAAAAAGGAAGGGTTAGGCCTGGTAAAAGTTTTTTTTTTTTTTTTTGCCAGGTCGAAATGGCAGTTCAAACTGCACACATAGGCACTGCAATGGTAGGCCAGAGACATGTTTGAAGGGCTACTTAAGTGGGTGGCACAATCCGTGCTTCAGGCCCATTAGTAGCATTTAATTTACAGACCGTGGGCACATGTAGTGCACGTTACTAGGGACTTAGAAGAAATTAAATTTGCCAACTGGGGATAAGCCAATATTATCATGTTTAGAGGAGAGAGCCCATGCACTTTAGCACTGGTTAGCAGTGTTAATTAAAGTGCTCAGAGTCCTAATACCAGCAAAAACAAGGTGAGAAAAAGTTGAGGAGGAAGGCAGAAAAGTCAGGTGGGGTATAGGGGGAAAGACCACCCTAAGGCTGACAGGTTTAACAAAACATATTACCCAGCTGGTTTAGAATGATGATGAAAACACAAGACGTGGCCAGGATTCTCAAGATAGCAGACACAAGTTGAAGTGGCTCCTAACTTGACTGCCCCAAATTCGGCATTTCTGCAGCCCACTATTCGCAGACATCGGGCAGCTGTTAGTGGTTGATGAAGGCAGACATCCTCCAAAGCTGCTCGTCCAATAACGTGCTGTGCACTTGCAGCTTGTTTTTGCGGCCTTGGCCTATGCCACATGCGGTAAGCTCTCCAGTGGGGCCAAGCCATAGTTGTTTTCATCTGCGAGCATTGTGGGGCTGCCTGGTGCTGTGCCTGCTACTTGCCATTTTGCCAGCCTGCTTGGGAAGAGCGGGCCCTAACGGGCAACCTTCTACACGCCCTGACAGTGGTGGTGCCCTTGCGTGTAATTATGTCCCCCCGGGAGTTATTGTTGGGCGACTGCTGCACACCAGCTTGTGTGACTGGGGTCTCTAGCCTGGGGCATGGTGCAGCGGCATGCTTGGAATCCCGGAGGGATGCGGCCATTGCTATTACTGATCATACTCCTGCTGTCAAGGCTTTTTTGCCAGGGCCCACTGCGTCTTGGCAGCGATGTCTCTCTTTTTCAGTGGATCCTGGTGGGGTTCCTGAGCAAACTGCTGGCCTGACTTTTCATTTTATGGCCTCACATGCCTCGATAATACCTGCTCCAATGTACAGGACTATAAAGACAATGTACAAAACCTACCCTTGTTTGAATTAATGCTGTACTCAAGCCCTGGAGCAATGCTCATTTAAGACCCTGAAGCAAAAAAAAAAAAAAAAAAGGGAAGAGCTATTCATGATGTAATCATGGGACAAAGATTACTTCACAGGCACTGACTAAGGGCCCCTTCCTTGCAAACTGCGCTTCTGCATTTAGTTGCAAGCTCACTAATGCTATAAAGTGCATTTACTGCAGTTATGTGGGTTAGCCTGAGCCTCTATGCTGTGATATATAGCAAAACCATGGCCTTCATTACAGCAATTCAGGATTTGGGACTGTATCTCTTTACAGACTGACCCTTCACATACCAATTTAGGAAATCCAAATTGTTTAGACATGCAGCTGTTTGGTCCATGCCTTCAGTATTAAGGTTTCTTAGTGTTCAGTTTGTTGGCACTCAACTGGGAAGGCAGAACAATCTCACATGGACTCAAACTACATTGCAAGACACCACACAGGGTGGCAGGGCGAGACAAATGGGCCAACTAACATGAGCCATGACATCTAGAGGCAACATTACATGTCTTACTTGGAATATATGTGGGAAGCACAAGACTCACAGTAGATGTCTCATTTATTCTTATACCAAACGGAAGGGCACACATCATATTACTTCAGGAAACACACATTGTTGTTTCTCCAATTCATTAAGGTTCAAAAGTGATGGAGATGATGATATTTTGCTGTGCTGAAATGGGTGAGGAAGATCATCTGAATGATTTCCCCCAATTTGCCCAAAGGACCGCAATTCAGGCCTTAGTTCTATCTAGACTGGATTACGGTAATGTCTCATACTTGGGAATAGACCAGGTATCCATGAGGCGCCTACAGATGGTCCAGAATTCAGCAGCTAGACTGCTGTACCGGCTTCCCAAACACACCTCAGTTTCACATCTCTTTCTTGAACTGCATTGGCTGACTGTCTAAATGGATCTAATTTAAGCCTCTTTGCTATATGTTTAAGGCCAAAGCTAGAACAGGGCCACACTACATCCAAGACATAGTGTCATCTTCCATCCCTCCTCGTCCCCGGAGTTCCTCCAACTTGGCTTTCTGCATTGTACCGAGATACCATCTGGCCCGGATGGGAGGACGTTCTTTTGCCATGCTTGGTCTTTAATTGTGGAACTGTCGTCCCAAATCCCTTAGGGACAGTATATCCCTTCTTGCGTTCCGCAAAGATTTGAAGACATGGCTATTCTAAGTAGATAATTCTCTTGTTTCATCAATCCAAGCACCTGGAAACCCTTAGGGGCAGCTATGCGCTTTACAAAACAATAAAAATAAAATAAATGGATGGGCCAAATTAACTCCAACTTCTCATACTCCGGGTGGCAATGGTGTAGTGCGGGCAGGAGTTCCTTTTTAACCGTGCACCACATTTGACAAAGATGGAAGGCATGCTCTAGTGGAAGGTAGTCTAAATGGCACCCGGTCCTTCTGGGAAGCACTTACGCCCCCAACATCGACCAAGCGGGATTCAAGACTAGTTTAACCACTTAACAATGCAGAAAATATACTTTTTGCTAAAATTCTTAGTAACCGGTTCTTACCGATGCTGCCTTCCCTAGTCAGCCCAGACCCATGTGGCTTCATACCTCTCCGCAGAACACGTCACTGCATTTGCAGAGTGCACATTGCTATGGAGCACCGCCGAAGATTTAAAAATCCAGACTCACTCATGCTCCTGGATTTTGAAAAGGCGTTTTTCCTTGACTGAAAATTCTTGTTTCAGGACCTCTCCCGGATACGATTTGTCAAAGTACTTTATGCTCGCCCTAAGCGCAGGTCAGAGTTAATAGCATTATGGTGCCTCCCTTCTCAGTTAGCAGAAGCACTAGACAGGAATGCCCCCTCTCACCCTTGCTTTTTGCCTTGATGATTGAACTCTTGGCAGCCTGGGTGCATTGCGATACTCAAATTTGGGGTTTTCAGTGGCAAGATATCCTGGGAGTTCGCATGACATATGCAGACATTGTCATTCATCTGTCTGCCACACATTACCTTGCCTCGGCTCCTCCAGCTGCTTCATCTCTATGGCGAAGCGTCCGGGTTTATAGTCAATTGTTCTAAATCACTCCTGGTCCCCTTGCAAAGGGTACGCAAGGTCACTGAGTGGCAGGACTGCCTCTCAGTTCATAAGACTTGGCTTCCCATACCTTGGGGATGTCATTGCCTTGTGCCCTGACCTTATCTCATACCACTATTACATCAATCTCCTCAGGATATGGCTAAATAGTCTAATATGCCAATCAACGCTCTAGGCCATGTCACACTCTTCAAAATGTTTACCTCACTGAGAGTGCTGTTTGCCCTGCAGGTCTTTCCCCATATTGTTACTTAATCCAGGCTAGTTTTCAACAAATGTGTCCAATCACCCAATGATGGCAGAATGGGAATGGCCGACTTTCGTTTGGACTACTGGGCCTCACAAATTCAAACAATTAACAACTGTTTGTTCGGGAACTCAGACGATCCTGCATTCCGCTTAGAGGTATGCCTCCAAGGCCAACAGTATATCCTATGTTTCTTATATTGCTACTCCATCCCGCACTCCATGCTTGAGGCCACAAGAGCCACTTTCTTGGACCACAGGCTTACGCAGGTGACTCCCTGTGGCATGGTAACTGGTTCCCCAGGTGTCTGGCTTGGATGGATTTGAGCGGTAGGACCTCATCGGAATCTCCCAACTCAGAGATGCCTGGGTTGGACCACAAATGAAGACTTTCCAGGCCCTCCAGGAGGAATTCGAGCACCACATTTTTACAGATATTTGCAGTTGCATTACACG
Source organism: Calotriton arnoldi (assembly GCA_963921515.1). Taxonomy (NCBI): domain Eukaryota; kingdom Metazoa; phylum Chordata; class Amphibia; order Caudata; family Salamandridae; genus Calotriton; species Calotriton arnoldi. Next base: position 48,466 of record CAWUFW010004001.1, read on the forward strand.
CTGATGGTGTACCAATCACCATCACTTGAGCCGCCGCAACATAACCATCTTGTAACCTAGGCCATTTCATCTCTGCTGGTGGTATTTTACACGTGAACCGTTTGTTGGTCGTCAACTCTTTGGACTTCTTCGCAGCCCTTCAAGCCAAGTGGACAACTGTATCCTGCTTGATCTTTCCTCGGCGTTTGACACGGTCAAACGAGACAACTTGATTGAGCTACTTGAAAAAAGGATGGTGATATCAGGACCAGTCTTAAATTGGTTTGCCTCGTTCCTACATAATAGAACCCAAAGAGTTAAAGTCCACCATTCCCTCTCCAACAGTACCCCGGTATCAATTGGAGTGCCTCAAATATCTACACTATCACCCACGCTCTTCAACTTGTTCATGAGACCTCTCACCGAAATTCGGAACCAATCGAACATACATTACCAATTTGTAGTAATCTGCTAGTAATCTGCTTGTTAAGTAATGCACCTTCCCTGTCCTTGTTCTCTGCCTGATGCTCTAACAATATGATGTCATTTGGAATGTGAGGAATGTTTGTACTGGTGAGATAGCAGTTGGAGAAGATGGGCTGAGCTGCCAGGAGGCTGCTCCTGGTGGGGCGTATATTGGAACTTGTAACTTGGAGAATAAACCACTAACTTCAAGAGCTGTCTACGAGACTTCTTTGATTTCTACATTGGCGACGATTAAGAAGCAAGAACCTGCGTGTACCACCTAAAGAAAGCTGAAATTCAAAGATAATACATTCAAAGAAACAGTAACGGAAGTCAAAGGAAATTCAAAGGTAAAAAAAAACTTTTTACATAAATTAAAAGCATGGTTCAAAGTTATCTGGCACTTCGCCTCACCAGTGACCCCAATAACGGTCGCCCCAAATCCAAGAGTGCCAGATCCAGCTGTAAGGAGGGCCCGGTGTCCCTTGTAATATCGTGGCTTTGACCCCTGTGAGGTGCTACCGTGAGCAGTGATGTTGCTCGGGGGCATACATCGAGCACCGGGGTGTTAGCACTTGAAGTATGGCTGTCATGAGCAAGCTTCGAGTCCCAGTGATAAGTCATTTAGTGCTGTGAATATTCACACTTTAACTCTGGGACTAAGATCGTGAGAGTGTTGGACACTGTAAAGATTTACACCAGGTTCTGACGATAAAGATAATTTTAAGGTGAAGATTGCTGTGAGCGCTGCTGCCTGATGATCGTCAAGGAGTCACTGGTACTGTCATTTAAGTTAATTGAAAACTCCTTATCGGGAATGTCGCTGTGGAAAATTTAAAACTAGTATAACAGCGCCATCTTCTGGCTATTTAGCGCCATTGCACCAATACATGGACATTTAGAGCACCGATTGAAGAACTATATTTTGAGTTAAGACTTTGTATTGAATAGTTAGCTGTGTGAAGATTGACAATGAGTAAGAGAGCCAAGAAACCAGAACCAGAACAGTATAAATTATAAAATCCAGAGTAAGCCCAGAATCGGGACTGCGATTCCAGAAGCGGGTCTGAGAGCCATTGTTGGGGACAATGGTCCCAGAACTTGAACCATGACTATGAGCCAAATAATGGGGATGAACAGCCCATGTGGAGATTAAAGTCCCAGAGCTTGAACCGCAACAGCCCTAGAAGGGGAGGATTGTTGCATATGAGTTGATGTTGAGAGGACTGTGAAGTCCTATGTCATTCATTAATTTGATGTGTATTTTCATTTTACAGTGTATTATAGGTAGGTGGATTTTCCCTTTTGGGAGGTTACTGCGTGTGTGTGGTTTATAGGGAGGTGGATTCCCCCTTTACAATGATTTGGGAGGTTACTGCGTGTGTGTGGTTTATAGGGAGGTGGATTCCCCCTTTACAATGATTTGGGAGGTTACTGTGGTGTGTGGTTTATAGGGAGGTGGATTCCCCCTTGAAATTAGTACTCCATTACTATTATTATTATTACAGTGTTTTATAAAGTTACTGGTACTGCATGGGAATGCAGTATGTGAACAGAGTATTATTGGGTATGCAGTATGTGAACAGAGTATTATTGCGGGAGTGTGAGTCCCTGATCTTGCAAAAGTATGCAGTAGGGGTAAGTATACGGTATATTACACTGCGTGCAGTAGAGGGCATGTGATATTCCCTGGTCCTGCTATTTGTTTATGTTTAAGATTTCTATTTTACTGTTTATTACTTACATTATTACTGCATTACTATTATTATTATTACATTATTATTATTATTACATAGGGAAGGCAATTTATTACTTATATTACTATTATTAAATTTTACATTATTGCACAAGTTACTAACTTGTGTAACGATATATCTGTAAGAGACAGTAGTTAGTGACAGATTCCTTACCTTAGAATTTCCCCAGGTGTCAGGCTGGACCCGGAAAGTTTTTGCGTAGCAGTACCCTTGCGCGTCGGTAGGCGGCGTCGTGCGGCTCCGCGTCCGTCGTCGGCGTCGTGATCGCCGGGATGACGTCGCGGGCAGTACTTAGACGCCGCCCCTGCGCGCTGACGTCAGTTCTGTACACGACTTTCCGCGCCAGGAACGCAGAGCCATGCAAGAAGCTGACATAGGTGTCTGAAAAATACTAGGGCCCTGAAAGGGATGTCCTTAACCCTAGAAATCAGTTCGCAGAACGGGGAGGATGGGTGGGGCGGTAGGAATCTGTCACTAACTACTGTCTCTTACAGATATATCGTTCCACAAGTTAGTAACTTGTGCATCTGAAAGAGACACGTTAGTGACAGATTCCTTACCTTAGAATAGATACCCCAGCAATACCAACCCCGGTGGTGGGTCTGCGAACAAAGATCAGACAAGGAAGTCCCGGAGGACAGAACGGCCAAAGAAGCCATGCCTCCGGACCTGACTGTCAAGGCAGTAATGCTTTGTAAACGTGTGCAGCGAGGCCCACGTAGCTGCCTGACAGATATCCTGCAGCGGAACACCGCGGCCCAAAGCCGTGGTAGCAGCCGTTGCCCTGGTGGAATGGGCACGCAGCCCAACAGGAGGCTCCTTCTTAGCCAAAGAATAGCAGGCTTTGATACACAAGGTTACCCAGCGGGAGATGGTTCTCTTGTGCACCGCCCGACCTTTTTTGGCGCCTACGTAGCCAAAGAGCTGGTCATCCACCCGGAAGTGTTGTGTGCGGTTGATATAAAAGGAAAGCGCACGTTTTGGGTCCAGACGGTGGAGCCTCTCTTCCTCTCTGGAAGGATGCGGAGGCGGAAAGAAGGTGGGCAAAGTGATGGTCTGCCCAATGTGGAAGGCAGTAACCACCTTTGGCAAGAAGGACGGACGCGTCCTAAGAACAACCTTGTCTGGATGGACAGACAGAAAGGGAGGTTTGCATGATGGAGCCTGGAGCTCACTCACCCGCCGAGCGGAGGTGATGGCCAAAAGAAAGGCTGTCTTCAGAGTTAGAAGACGAAGAGGACAGTTATGTAGAGGCTCAAAGGGAGCGCACATGAGAAAGGTAAGAACCAAGTTCAAGTCCCACTGAGGCATCACGAACGGAACAGGAGGGAAGAGGTGTGTAATGCCTTTTAGAAACCTGTTAACAACAGGGGACTTGAAAAGGGAGGGCTGATCAGGAAGCCTGAAGAAGGCCGAAATGGCACAAAGATAGCCCTTGATGGTACCCAGGGCAGAACCCTGTTGGGCCAGTGAAAGAAGGAACAGAAGAACCTCAGAAAGAGGGGCAGAGAGGGGATTCACAGCCTTTGCTGTGCACCATGCCACAAACTTGTTCCACCACCTGCAGGCGTATACCACCTTAGTGGAAGGACGCCTGGCTGCCAGAATCACATCACAAACTTCGGGAGGCAAGTCGAAAGGAATCAACTGCCGCCGCTCAATCTCCACGCAAGCAGGTGGAGGCTGGACAGGTTCGGGTGGAGGACCGTCCCCTGCTGCTGCGACAGAAGATCCTCCCGAAGAGGCAGACGGATCGGGGGATCGACGCTCATACTGAGTAGCTCGGGATACCAAACTCTTCGAGCCCAGTCCGGAGCCACAAGGATGACTTGGGCCCGGTCGCGCCGAATCTTCTTCAACACTCTGGGTATAAGTGGTATAGTCGGAAAGGCGTACAACAGACCGCAACTCCACTCGCGACGAAAAGCGTCGCCGAGCGAGTGCCGCCTTGGAAATTTCAACGCGCAGAACTGATGACATTGCGCGTTCTCTTCGGTGGCGAATATATCTAACCAAGGCTCTCCCCACTGCAGAAAGAGTCCTTGCGCCACTTCCGAGTGAAGACGCCATTCGTGATCCATCATGCACCTGCGGCTGAGTTCTTCCGCCCTGACGTTCAGGGAACCTGCCAGGTGTTGAACCATCATGAACATGCCCTGATGTTCCAGCCATGTCCAGAGGCGCAGAGCCTCCTGACAAAGGGTCCACGACCCCACCCCGCCTTGTTTGTTGCAGTACCACATGGCGGTGGTGTTGTCTGTGAACACCTGCACTACCTTCCCTTTGACAGAGGGAAGGAATGCCTTGAGTGCAAGTCGGATCGACAGGAGCTCCAGAAGGTTGATATGGAGCCGGGACTCCGCCGGAGACCAGAGGCCTCTGATCTCCGCCTCTCCCATGTGACCGCCCCATCCCAGAAGGGACGCGTCCGTCACAACTGTGTGCTCTGGCTGGGGAAGGGAGAGGGATCTGCCCATGACCCATTGCCGGTTCGAGAGCCACCACTGCAACTGTTTTGCAGTCCCCTCCGAGATCTGGACGTGATCAGACAGGTTACCCTGGTGCTGCGCCCACTGGAACTTCAGGTCCCACTGCAGAGCCTGCTTATGCCATCTGGCATGATCGACCAGCAGGATGCAGGAGGCCATGAGGCCCAGCAGCCTCAGGGTCATCCGTACCGAAACCCAGGATAAAGGCTGAAAGATGGGAATCATAGCCTGAATATCCCGGACTCGCCGTTCGGGAGGATAGGCCCGAAACTGCGTCGTGTCCAGAACTGCTCCGATGAAAAGGAGCTGTGGAGAAGGAATCAGATGCGACTTTGGCACATTGATGGAGAACCCCAGCGAGTGCAGGAGTTCGGCCGTAGTCTGGAGGTGGGTGACGACTGCCTGGGACGAGCCCGCCTTCAGCAGCCAGTCGTCGAGGTAGGGGAAGACTAGAACCCCTGCCCGGCGCAGATGAGCTGCGACCACCGCCATCACTTTCGTGAACACCCGAGGGGCACTTGTAAGGCCAAAGGGGAGCACGGTGAACTGAAAATGCTTGAGGCCTACCGTGAACCGTAGGTAACGCCGGTGGGCCGGCAGGACGGGGATGTGGAAATAAGCGTCCTGCAAGTCCAACGCTACCAACCAGTCTCCAGGGTCGAGAGCAGTAAAACCTGAGCTAGGGTGAGCATCTTGAACTTCTCCTTCCGGAGGAAGCGATTGACGTTCCGGAGGTCTAAGATAGGACGCATGTCCTCCTTGTCCTTTTTGGGCACCAGAAAGTAGTGGGAGTAGCAACCACGTCCTACTTCTGGGGTCGGAACATGCTCGATGGCCCTCTTGGCCAAGAGGGCCGTGACTTCCTTCTGCAGAAGCATCAAGTGATCCCCTGACATGCGGTGGAATTGAGGTGGCATGGCTGGGGGGTGGTCTCGAAGGGGAGGGAGTAGCCCCTTCGGACAATGTCCAAGACCCACCTGTCCGAGGTGATGGTACGCCAGTGGTGAAGGTGATGGCGGACCCTGCCCCCTACTGGCGTGCTGTGCACCTGAAAGGAGGGACTAGGAGGGCTTGGAGGCCGCGGACGGGTTGGAGGTGGTGGCCTGACCCGCACACTGGTTGCCCGAACCGCCACGGCGGTATCCACGTCCTCGGCCACGCGAAGACGCTTGCTGCGCGGGCCGGTGGCTGGGCAGCGGACGTGACTGGGCGCCCCTTCCGTGGCCACGAAAGGGGCGAAAAGCAGAGGTTAGCGGAGGGCGCACAACAGAAAGGCCCAGGGACTTGGCAGTAGCCCGTGAGTCCTTAAAACGCTCCAGCGCATGGTCTGCTTTGGAACCAAAAAGACCGACTCCATCAAAGGGCATGTCCATGAGTGTATTCTGGACATCACCCAAGAAACCAGTTGTTCTCAGCCAGGCGTGGCGACGCAGCGCCACCGTCGTTGCAAGCGATCTGCCCAGCGAGTCGGCGGTATCAAGGCCACAACGTATGGTGTACTTTGCCGCATCCCTACCTTCCGCAATGGTGCGGGTAAGCAGTGTCTGGACCTCCTCAGAACACTGGGGCAAAACAGTCGCCACCGAATCCCACAAGGAGTGGGTATATCGGCCCAAAAGGCAAGCGGTGTTGACGGACCGCAAGCCAGCACTGGAGGAAGAAAAAGCCTTCTTCCCAAATCGGTCCAGGCGTTTGGATTCCCTATCCGGAGGGGCGGTACGGAAGGCGGTTTGGGAGGCAGAGGCTTGGACAACCAAGCTCTCGGGGGTGGGATGTTGAGAGAGAAACAGGGGGTCGCCCGGAGCAGGGCGATGGCGTCGGGCCACGTTCCTATCCACAGGAGCCCGTGGTGGGCTTGGACCAGGCGCCCAAAAGAACGTCAGTCAGTGCATCATTAAACGGCAGCACAGTCTCCGAGGAGGAAGCTGCCGGCTGAAGCACTGCCGTCAGGAGATTAGTCCTGACAGCCACAGTAGGCAATTGGAGGTGCAAGGCTCCAGCTGCTCTACGCAACACCGTTGCGAAATTTGCTCCCTCCTCCGTAGCCACGGGAGGAGACAGCATGCCAATGTCAGGGGAAGTGTCTAGACCACTGGCATCCCCAAGTTCCTCTGCCCAGTCCTGATCATACTCACACTGCTGTGTGAGAGGGTCTTCCGACCCCTCCCAGCTCTCCTGGTCCTCCTCTGGTTCAAAATATGGAGGAGGAGGGACATCTGGGACCCAAGGTCTCATCGGCGCCGGAGCAGGCGTCGAGCGACGTCGGTCCGGCTCCATGTCCGGAGCCGGAGAGAACCGGGGAACGACGCCGCCCGGAGCCCCGGACGGCGTCAGGAACGGCACCGGGGACATCGGCGCCGGCGTGGTTAGGTCAACCGGCGTCGATGGGGGTTGCGGTACCACCGGAGCCGGGATCGAGGCCGGGGCCGGAGCCGAGATCAAGGCTGGCGGGACAGGCGACGCTGGGACCGGAGTCGTCGGCGACGCCGGAGCAACCCCATCAGGGCCCGCGGGGCCCGAAGGCGCACCGGAGGGACCTTGAGGCCTGAAGAGGCGGGCCATGGCCGACAGGAATTCCTAGTATTTCGGCCGGAGTCGCCCCGAACCCGGAAAGGACGGGTAATGCGGGGCGGCTCCACAGGCACGTCCGGGGCCGCGGGGCGGGGACTGTGCCGACAGGGGCCTCAGCCGAGTCACGAGACCAGCGAGGCGAAGTCTTAGAGCGATGATGCTTCTTAGACTTTTTGTGCTTCGACTTACCCGAGTAGCGCGAAGACTTGGACTCCGACGACCGGCGGGGGCTCCGCGACCGGCCCCTCGACCTCTCCCGGGACCGGGGCTTGGTGCGGCGCGGAGCAGACTGCCGGACCTCGAGGAGCTTTCGAGACCGCTCTCGCAAAGCCTTCGGGTGGAGTTTTCGGCAGTTAGGGCACGACTTCGTGTCGTGGTCTCGGCCGAGGCAGTAGAGACACTCTAAGTGTGGGTCTGTGATCGACATCATTCGACCACAGACGTCGCATGGCTTGAAGCCGGGCATCCCTACTGACACCTAGGAGTCGAGAAGACTCGAAAAGAAACAGTGAATAATTCACCAAAAATGTAGTCAAAAATTGACTAGGGCACTGCTCTTTCCGGATCTGCGCTTCGGGCGCGGAAAAAAGAAGAACTGACATCAGCGCGCAGGGGCGGCGTCTAAATACTGCCCACGACGTCATCCCGGCGATCACGACGCCGGATGCGGAGCCGCACGACGCCGCCTACCGACGCGCAAGTGTACTGCTACGCAAAAACTTTCCGGATCCAGCCTGACCCCTGGGGATATTCTAAGGTAAGGAATCTGTCACTAACGTGTCTCTTTCAGATATTATTATTATTACATGAGGAGAGTTTCTTCCCATATTAGTACTGTGTTCTATTACGTTTATTTCTGGAATGTTTATCTTCTTTTTCTTATGTTTATATATGTGTATACTGTTTGATTTTGTTTAATCATTATAAGGGGGAAGATGTGTAGCAATCTGCTAGTAATCTGCTTGTTAAGTAATGCACCTTCCCTGTCCTTGTTCTCTGCCTGATGCTCTAACAATATGATGTCATTTGGAATGTGAGGAATGTTTGTACTGGTGAGATAGGAGTTGGAGAAGATGGGCTGAGCTGCCAGGAGGCTGCTCCTGGTGGGGCGTATATTGGAACTTGGAGAATAAACCACTAACTTCAAGAGCCGTCTACGAGACTTCTTTGATTTCTACACAAATGTACGCAAATTTCTACACCGGATGACATCAAAACTCTCAATTCTGCACTTGTGAAAACTCAACTTTGGTTAACTCAAAATTATCTTATGCTAAATACTTTGAAAACCAAATTCCTACTGATTTCCCCTCACAACCACTCTACACCCATTCAGGACTGGCTCAAACAATTAACGGCCCTCAACTGCACTCCTCATGTTGTAGATTCCACTAGATCATTAGGCATAAATCTGGACAAACACCTGAATATGCAAGACCACAGCAATGCAACAACTAAAGGAGCTAATCCCCAACTCAACATGTTAAGGAAAATCAAACCCTTCCTTGCTCCTGATGACATGAAGCTTGCAGTCCAATCCTTAGTTATCGCCAGCTTAGATCACAGAATTGTTACCCTGGCTGGACTTCCCAAAGCCAAACTGGCTCCTTTAATGGCTATTCTAAATTCTGTGGCCAGACTCATCACGGGCTCAAGAAAATGTGCGCACATCACACCAGACTTAATTCATCTCAAGTGGTTCCCATTTCGAAGCAAGGATTAATTTCAAGATAGCCTGCTTGACGCACATAGCGCTTCACCAGAACACTCCAATTTACATGGCAAAAAAAGTGTCAACAATCCGAAGTGAATCGATCCTTAAAAAGCTCTAATAATCTACTACTGAAACCACAAAAATTCAATAAGAAGAGAACTTATAACCAAGTCTTCGCTGGCCTGGCTCTAAGAATTTGGAACGCTCTTCCTCCCAAAATCAGATCTAACCCCTCAATTTTCACATTAAAAAAAGAAGTCAAAGGGTTGCTCCTGAATAGATACCTGCAATGATAGACTGGAAGACACCTGAACAAACTATTTTTCTGGTCTACAGCTTTGTTTGAACTTTAAATGATGCATTCATTCTGCATGATACCTTCATTTACCTTGATTGTTCTTCTCGTGTTATTACTTACCCGCCTACCTGCATGTTCAATTTGATACCTTTCCCCATTCATCATGCTTTGTGTACAGCGCTCTGATACCCTGACGGGTCATGTTTGCGCTTTATAAAACCTTTCAAATAAAATGAATGTCAGTAGGGCCCGCGCAGGAGCTGGTCATTCGTTCTTCTTTACGCCAGATTCTATTAAAATGCCTGCTTGACTCAAATTGTACCCCGCAGCGGTTGTGGAAGATGGGCGCACTCCCCTCCCTTGCATGTCCTAAATGCATGAAGGATGACAGTGATTTCTTACACATGGTGTGGTCTTGTTGGTAAATGAAACATCACTACCTCTTTCTCTCCTATCTGCTATTGTATTACTGAAATGCTCTGTATTGTGTACTGTTTGTTATCCCTGTTGTTCAATGCATAAAAACAATACAATTTTTGATTATAAGAAAAACAAACTAGTTTATCCGATCGTCTTGCGCAATAGGCTGGTATCCCTTATATTCTAGAAGGTGACTTTAATTATGCCCTTGACATAAACCTAGACAGATCCCATTCTCCCAGGTATGAAGGTATACCCCTACTATTCAACCCTCAAGACTTATACGTTCAGCTGACTGGATACTATGCTGCGACTCAGTCAGTGTTCTTGCAACATACACCAAATATTTAGGCAGAACTATCTCTGATCATGACCCGCTGTTAGACTCATTTCAATAGGGTAAGTTGACTCTGACAATATCAACCTGGCATTTCCAATGTGAGTCCTTGGAAGGCCTGGCATTCCGGGCAACAACAGCTGAACACATCACTAACTACTTTACAGAAAAATCCGGCACAGCCGTCTCACTTATGGAGGAAAGGGAGGCCTTAAGGTATCTGCATTTAATCAACGGTGGGTGCTCACAAAGTGACTGAGCTAGAAATCCACAAAGTTGAGGAAGCTCTGGCTCGTCTTGAGAGGGGACTGGTCCTAGATCCCATGAATGAAAGAGCACTTGAGGAAGCATTGGGTAAACACTCAGAGCTGTTGTTTAGATTTAGTGGCCTAAAATTGCTCTGACATAGGCAGAGGACAACAAAGTAGGTACACTGTTGATACGGCATATTAAACAGGAACACATGGCCACTCCAGTAATGTCTTTCAAGCTCCAGTCTGGCTCAACAGTAAATTCACAACCAGAAACTCTTGATGCCTTCAACAATATCTGGATCACCTTCGGCAATGTTGAACTTTAGCTTGGGCCCTGAACAGCACTCTCCCTGAAAAGCCATCTATAAAAGAGTTTGGAGTGAGGTATCTTACCATTAGAAGAGAGGGGAGTTACCTAGTGCTACATGACCCAGGCGTGATTTCAGTAAAAAACCAGCAGTGGAGCTATCCAGTGCCAAGATATGTACATGTAAGTTACTGGATGTTAGATACGAAGGGGAAGTTGTGCTGCACTTGCACTTCTGAATACCAGAATGAGTTTTAAAAACTGTACAAGATCCATCTCTAGTGATATAAAAGCCATGACTATGAGCTTCAGTTTATCAGATGAAAGCTTATCGAGCCCTTCTCAAAACTGTGTTGAGATAATCCCTAATGGAACAGTGGGCTCTAGACAAATGAGTAAAATGGTAAACTATTTTGACTAGTGCTAAAAAGACTGAGGAAAGGTCCAGAAGGCTTCAAAGTCTGTTTGCACAGAAAAGACCTGACAGTGACTCATGTTTTCCAAACGCATACTTTCCATTATGTTAAGGTTTCTCTTCAATGGCCTTTAGTGGAAAGCTTACAAAGTATTTCTCACCATGTCCTCGTTTTTACAACTTTTCAACACTAGTAATAAAAGTCCTAATCGTTCATAAATCTTTTCGCAGGACGTTTCTATAGGTTATTACTCGATATTGATTGTGCTTACTGATTCCTGCCACCGCTAATATCTCTGTTAGAGGAAATGCACAACTATAACTGAACCAAAATGATAATTCACAGAGGGATTCCACCTTATCTACATTTGTAAATCTAGGGATATAAACATTGGAGGAGCTTGGTTACAGGATGTAAGCCTTCCACATTCTTTCAACTTTCCAGTCAATTTCTCAGTGTATAAGTAAATCTATGGTGCATACAAATGATGAACATCAGTGTTACAGGACAGTAGTTTCTCTTAAAGGTTTACCGACAGTATTCAGAGATATGCATAAGGAAAGAAGGGAGAGATGTTCAGTATTGTTTTTAGATCTGAAAAGCATGGCTATGAATTCTTTCTTTTTTATACATTTTATGTGAATGCTTGAAATTTCACATTTGCTAGTATTTCATAAGAGTAGAATATGTAGACAGCGGGTAGAGACCTCCTCCTCGGTTTCTACTGAAACAAGTTTTAAAGAATAGAAGCTTTAGTGACTTTTGTACTTGTAATCCATAAATTCAACGCTTCCTTTACACTTATAGTGTGTATAGCAGCTGGGCACATGCACACCACACACTCTGCAACCTTAAGGTTTTAAAGTGGGCACCTACCCACTGCTGTGTCTATGCCTAAGGGAACAAACAGAGAAGGGTAAAGTGGATGCGTTGTCTGAAGATTGGGGAACTATGGGCTATCAGTACAATCAGAGTAGTGGCTTGCAGTTACTGGTACACCCCGTTTTACTTTTTCCAAAGACTCTTGGAAACACTGAAAAACAGGATTTAAAAAAAAAAATAACAGGTATCCTTACTAACAGTTAGTATGTCACTGAAGTTCAAAACATTTGCACAACATGTGGATGCCTTGCTGATAACGCAAAGAGGAGCTGAAAAGCGACACATGTTGCTTTGTCCTCATAGTATGTTCATAGAAGGACTCTGGATTATGGAAGGTGGGCCGTCCACCTTCTCAGTTATTTTATGCTAAATGTATTTGAACGCTTAATCACCCTCCTCATTCTTGGCCCCCAGAATCCCCCTGTTAGCCCACATTGCAGTGAAGTGCCACTCTTCCTTACCACCCTTTTAGTAGTGGGTGCAGCGCCACTGGCGACAGCAGCAGACATCACCACTTCCGATAGATCCCCTACCCAAACAGAACTCCCCTGAAACCCCGCTCCTGCTGTTACATAAAATACCCCTTTTCCACATAAAATCGCTTAACTCTTCCTTTAGCCCCCTTCATCCTGCAGTTCTCACAGAGAGGTTTCGTAACCTTCATTACCCGGCTCCAGGGGCTTCAATTTATCCCTCCAGCCGGAGACTTCCCACCTACAGACTTCACTCCGATATGTCAGGACCCACATCACGCATGCGCTATTGCCCCTTCGTATTCCCCCGCAGCCCAACTGTACACCAAGACAGGGAGTAGCTGGTGTTTAAGCCTCCTACACTGAGCTTGCATTATTCACTGTTGTATGTTGCCTATATTACTTATGACATATTAATTGTAACCGAGTCATTGTAATGCTAATGTGGTAGATGGTAATGTAAAGAGAATGAGAAAACCTCAATAAACAGAATTTGGGGGGAAAAAGTCAAATGGATTTGTAGAGCGCGGCTTATCACTCAGTAGGGTATCCAAGAGCGTGTGCATAGGCTGAAGGTGCTGATAGTATGCTAGCCTCAGAGACGTAGTTGAAGAGCCAGGTCTTAAGCTTCTTGTGGAATTCAAGAAGCGAGGAGGCCCTGATGTGTAGAGGGAGTTAATTCCACATGTTGGGTGCAATGTGGGAGAAAGCCAGACCTCCCATTCTGTTTATGCAGCTACAGGAGGTGTGCGCGAGTGAGGCTGAGTGCAAGTGTCTGGAGGTTTACTGGAAGCAGTCCTGCCCTGCTATGGAGTTGCTGCGTGAAGGATGCAGAGTGCAGCTAAGCAGCTGACACGTTGCCACTTCCATTAACCGACATGGTACTGTAAGGTACACCATCAGCAGCACAGTGGAGTCCACCTCACACCAAGCACTAGTCTCTATGATCAGGACAAGATCTTTAATGAGTAAGCATAGCCATAGATTCTGTGGTGTAGTTGGTCGCAGATGTTTGGAATTTCTTAAGGGCAGTTGAGACTACTGCCCAGCACAGCATGAACTCTATGCAGCGAAGTGAACATTAGAAATTTATCAGTACTCCGCCAAGAATCTCCCCTAAAAGCACTGAAGCTAGATCAGAGATTATTGCTAGCCTTTGGCTGGGCATCGCAGAAAGGACCAGAATGGGGTAAATCCTTGTGCACTGTCTTTCTTCTCTTACTATTACTGAATGGAAGCATGTTTCTTGCTAAGTAGGCCATTCCACTTTCCATCACTTCAGCATCTTACTTGCAAGCACTGCAAATTCAATGTGGAGTGGTGACGGAAGCTTCAGTTTCCTTGCATAAATATTCTCTTTAATTTACAAAAAATATATTTTCATATAACGGCTCAAATGAACCACCCAGGACCCACGGAAATTACCTACCAGCACATGCAATTCCTCAACACATACAACCCAACAAATGTGACCTTAAGTTTATTTCTCATATTATGTCACTGCTAAAACAGTGATGTGTTATGTTAGCTCAACTACATATTTATACTGTCTTTGGAACGCACAGTGTAAAACACTGGTAGAAATTATTTGCCAGTGTTCACCAGCTTGTGAGATCTAAATTGTGAGAACTTAAACATCTAAATAAATTCAGAAAACCTTTAAAAAAAAAAGGAATACCTCTGGATTATAGTGATGAGAAATCCTGAAGAATTCAGAAACACATATGACCCAAAATGCAAATGTGTCTTGGAGGCCTATTACTAAGGCCAGGACTTGGAAAAGGATAAAACACTTTTAGTCTTGTCCAGCTTAAATGTTATCTTACAGAGTGCAAGGAATCCTTTCAGTTTCAGAGGAGGTATTAGAAAAGAAAAGAGAAAGCACACTTGTTTGATTGATATGAAAATCAGGAAAGTACGCAAGAAACAATAACAGATGAGCTTGGAGGGCAACCTTGTGCTACATCACCCTACCTCTATTCTGACTCACAAGCAGCTTTGTATTTTCTAGTTACTATTCAAATATAATACCACGTTTCAAATATTACCTGGATTCTATGTTCATAAGCTCTGATAGGTCCCCAAATCTTATCTCTTCCACTTGCATCTCTCTGATAGCCTCAGTAATTTTCTTTTGATCTCTGATGTTTGTAATGCCAATCTAAAGGTAAAAATACCTAAACATGTAAATACAACGGCCACTGGCATACGAAAACATGAAATGTAAAACAAATGTCATCTTAAAATCTAAGCAAATTAACAATCTATTCATTTAATTCTATATGTAGGGAGAATATTTAATCTATCTGCTTTGTTGTAGTAGTTGAGTTTGATTTGACAGTATCACACATATAAAATCAAGCAAGACAAATCATATTATTGATTTGAACTTCTCTTATGCTAGTTCTACCTTATAAAGCAATGCTTTTTATTGTAAGCTTAAGTGAACAAATCCTCATCTCCATCCCACAAAAAATCGCTCATTCTACTTTTATAAGAAAGGATTAGCAAGCACTGGAAATTCTGAATATGAAGAAAACAATGAAGGTGAGAGTTAGGAAACAAAATGAAGACCAAAATATATCTCACAATATACTGGAAGGGGATAATGTATCTCCATAGCACAAATCTAGCTGGCTAACAATAGAGCGCTGTACAGGGGGCAAGTCTAGTGGGATACATGGGGGACGAGACAGAAAAAGGAGGTAACGTAAGCACAAGGAATGAGAAGTCAATCTATCAGAGGCAAAGTTTCTTGAAGAGGATAAACACGTCTTTTTGATCTTCACTCTCTGCATTTGTAAGGTATAATCTAGTTGTCATTTGAGGAGGAAGGAGCTGCGCTGAAAGGTAGACAGTGCAGGTGCAATCAGAAGCATACTACAGTGAAGGCGAGCCAAGCTAGCCAGACAAACCTAAGGCAAGTAATCATGCATCCTTTATCAAAGGTGAAATAAGACGGGGGGCGCTAGAGGGCGCACGGCAAGATGGCCGCACCCTAGTGCTGCTCTGCCCGGCCGGGCTACAATCCGTCAAATATCTGCCTGAAATTGACGCATCTGCTTCCTAAACTGGGTTAGGAGGTGTCGTGTTGTGTTGCTGAGGCGAGTGGCGGCGAGTTTTGCCAACTTTGCTCGCTGTCTCGCTGCAAACGCGGACATTAACGCTGCTCGGCGAGCGCTCACAAAATGGCGCCCGCCGTGTTCCCCTGAGCTGCGGTGTCTCTGCAGAGCCTGGCGACCGGTGACTGGCGGCGTGTCTTGCCTTCCTCTTCAGCACGTCGCTGAGGTGCCGCTGACCAGGGCGCTTGGCTGGACCGTATTGGCTGACCCCAGCGGTGAAGACTCGGCCTTGAAGTGAGGGCGGAAGCGGAGTGTGGAAACTGCCCGACAGTGCTCCCAGTGTACCTGATTCCCGGACGGCACCTGGCTGCTGAGCGTGGGCCCCCTGCGCCTGGTGGTGGTAAGTGGGGTGCGGCGGCTTAGTGGGCCAGCAGCCGCGGAGGCGGGTGGGGGCCCAGGACCGGCGCTGTGCTCTGCGAGCTCCTGCTGGGCTCTGTGGGGCTGCGCGCTCGGCGGGGCTGGGGTTTTCACAAATTGCATGGGAGTGAGCTGCCGCGCCGCCTGTTGCTGTTATTGATCGGCTCCTGGTTGATTGCGGAACGGTTGAGTCTACATCGCCCCTGCTTGCATCAAGCTGTCTCTGCCCAAATGTGGCTTGCTCTCAGATTTCGCTTTTAAGGGGCACTGGGGCGATATGTGAGCGGCGCTCTGGACACGCTGCGACTTTGGGAATCTGTGCCACCTGGATTGTGTTTCTCCTCTGCTGATCCCTGGAATGCTTACTTTCTTCTCCACTGCATCTCTGCGCCACTGCTGTTCGTATGGTGGTTCGAGTTGGGGTGCCGCTGCGTGGTGTGCCTCTGGAAACTGCCGGCCGGCAGTGGGCCCAGTATCCCTGGCGCTTGTGTATGTTGCTGGTGGGCTCCTTCTTTATAAGCCATCTCCTATTTCACCTAGTGAGTGATCCGGTGCGCCTTATCCTGCATTGGTGATTTGTGTCAGGGTTTGTGTGTGCACTGTTATACTCAATATGGGGAGAACGGACAAGTCACAGCCTCGCCTCACGTTTGAGGCCCGTAGGCCTACTAAATCCTCACAGAAGGCCGCCTCGGACTCGGATGCTCATGGAGACAGCCCCCCTACACTGGAAACTACTTTATTGGCGATGCAGCGCAGCCTCCAATCTATAGAGGGCACAATGGCGGCTGTGAACCATCGACTGGATCATATGTCCGCACAACTCGAAAAACAAAATGCCCGTATGGGGGAAGTTGAACAGCGTGTTTCAGCCACAGAGGATGGGCTCAGCGAGGTGTCTGGTAAGACGCTTAATATGGAAAAGGTGCTGTCCCTCATTCAAGCCAAGAATGAGGACTTGGAAGCGCGGTCCCGGCGCAATAACATCAGGCTGTCTGGGCTGCCGGAATCCACCAATGTGGGGAGAATGGAAACTTAAATTGAGTCCCTCATTAAAGATATCTTTGGCACTGAGCACATGTTCCACATGTTCATAGTTGAGCGTGCTCATTGCTCCCTAGCGGCGAGACCACCCCCTGGCGCCGCCCCTCGTCCCATCATAGCGAGACTTTTAAATTATAGAGACCGGGACACTGTTCTGCGTCTAGCCAGGGAAAAAGGGACTATCGAGCATCAGGGCAATACGCTGGCTTTCTTCCCAGATTTCACAGTTGCGGTACAATCAGCTAGAAGGGAGTTTGGTGCAGTGAAGACATTTTTACAATCTGAGGGGGTACCTTATGCCATGCTGTATCCCGCACATCTGCGCATAGAGCAGGATGGGGAGTTCAAGATCTTTTCTAACCCTAAAGCTGCCATGGAGCATGCTAAGCAGTTGAAACGTAGGCGGCGCGAGACCAGCACGCCACATGAGGAAGAAGATTGAATTATAGCGGTGCTTCATAATGCCGTCTTATTTTTGTGATTACTATTGCTAACTCAGGGATGCGATGTGTTAATGTTTCTATATGGATAAATGTTATTGGTGGGATTCTCTCATTTCTGTTGACATCATGCTCATGTTATAATGTGTGTTGTTGTGACACTGATCTAACCTCTAGGCACAGGTATTAGACCTGCCCGGCCACCTCCCACTAGATGGGAGGCCAGTTGCACTCTGCAGCTCCCAAATGGGAGAACCCCAAATGCAAAATTGTTTTGCTTGTTTTTGTTGTTTTGGGGGGGGGGGGGGCTTCATTGCCTTGGGATGGCTTTGGCAAAGTTGGGGACGCTGAAGTGGGTGGGGGGTTGGGGGGATTGAATGGGCGGTTGCTGGTGTATCCCTTTTCTGCATTTGTTGTGCTGTTTTGTGGTGGTATCTTTTATATGTCTGGCAGGATGCAGTGTGTAGGTATATATCAAGTGTTGTTTGGACAGTATGAGCGAGGTGGTTAAGTTCCTTACTTGGAATGTTCGCGGACTCAACTCTCCGAAAAAGATTAGGTCTGTCTTCGCACACTTGGATAGACTGGAGGTGCAGGTAGCCCTCCTCCAGGAGACTCACCTCACTAAGGACTCTGCACAAAAAATCGGTATGCGGTGGGCCGCTATGAAAATTGAGTCCTTGTTCTCCACCTATTCGAGGGGTGTGATGATACTTATTAAAAAAGGGGTTCCCTTTACTTTGATTAAGACGGATACGGATGAGCATGGGCGGGTGGCGATTGTGTATGGACAATTGGGGGGCAAGACCTTATTGGTTAATGTGTACGGGCCAAACACTGACGAACCGTCCTTTTTCTCGGATGTGTGGCGCCGAATTTCTGGGTTCCCACCGGCTAAGATAATTTGGGGGGGTGACTTCAATGTATGCTTGGATATCACCTTAGATAGAGTTGGTAGTGGCACGGGGAGGCTTAAGCAGGCGGCGGAGACTATTCTGGGGATATTGGATGCGGGTCGCCTATTTGATGTCTGGCGTCTCCAACACCCGGGGTGTCGCGAAAGTACGTTCGTCTCCTCGGTGCATAGGACATGGTCCCGTATAGATTACTGGCTTGTTTCTGAGGCTGTCTGCCCCTGGGCGGTGCGAGTTGGACATATGCCTCGCACACTTTCCGACCACTCTCCAGTGGTTCTTGACTTCCAGATACCTTTATGTGAGAGACCGCCATTTGCATGGAGACTTCAGCCTACTGAACTCGCAGACCCAGTTTTTAAACACACTATGGGCGAGGCAATTCGAAAAAATTTTCACGACAATGAGAGGTCCGTCGATAGTGCTGGAACGCTGTGGGAGGCGTTTAAGGTGACGATTCGTGGGGCTTGCATCGGAGCGCAATCTGGAGTGCTTCGGGATCTCCGGCGTAGAATAAATAAACTGGCGTCTGAGATCTCTACACTTGAGCGGGACTATGAGGAAAATCCCTCCCCACACACGTTAGCCACGATCAGAGACCTTGTCACGGACCATAATGAAACGGTTGATAAGGAATTGCAGCACCGTTCTCGGCGTGCAACTGCCCGCTATTATGGGGAGGGGGGCCGTCCTAGTCGTTCCTTAGCGCAGAAATTGTCGGTACCGCGCAGCCAAGAGTGTATTAGGGAACTTGTGGACGAGAATGGGGTAACACATTACTTAACTCCCGAAGTTAGTGATATAGTATTGAGATTCTATACTGCGCTCTATGCAGCCAAAGATGCCCCGCTGACGGCAGAGATAGACTCCTACCTGGACGATGTTGCGTTGGGGTGGCTTTCAAATGCCCACAGGGAATATTTAACGCAGCCCTTTGATGAGGAGGACGTCAAACTAGCTATTATGTCATTGCCCACCTGTAAGGCAGCTGGCATGGATGGACTCCCCAGCGAATTTTGTAAAACCTATGTGGATGATCTGGCTCCTCGGTTACTGTCTGTGTTTGCGGAGGCTTATGAAGAGGGGAAACTCCCGCCTACTCTTCGGGAGGCTCTACTAGTAACCTTGCTGAAACCAGATAAACCCCCTGATCGGTGTGAATCCTATAGGCCTCTCTCAATCATCAACATTGACGCTAAAGTCCTGGCAAAGATGATCGCCACTAGGCTGCAACCACTTATTCCTCTGTTAGTCTTGCCTGACCAGTCAGGTTTTGTATCTGCGCGCTCTACTACACATAACCTGCGTACTGTGTTCTCCACGCTACACTATTTCGACCCCGATTTTCAGGCGGTGGCTGTGCTGCTTGATGCAGCAAAAGCCTTTGATTCCCTTAACTGGGATTATATGTTCACAGTTCTAACTAGAATGGGTCTCCCTCCCTTTTTCCTTCAATGGATTAGAGTGCTCTACACTGCACCGGTCGCACGTGTGCGGGTAACCGGCTGGGTGTCCTCGGCGTTCCCCATTAGTAGGGGTACGCGGCAGGGATGCCCCCTGTCGCCAATGCTTTTCTCCTTAGCGCTGGAACCTCTGGCCTGCAAACTCAGACAGAAGCATGCAGCTGCGGCATTACGATTTCGGCAGCGGCCACTTGTGGTCTCTCTCTATGCCGATGATATGCTGTTATACGTCCGAGATCCCGCTGTCTTTTTACCAGAATTGCTACGGGAGTATGTAGCATTCGAGCGCTATTCAGGCCTGGGTATCAATTGGTCTAAGTCGGTGGTGTTTCCGCTGACGGCTGGTACTAAGGAGCTGGAACTGGATTTCCCGCTGACGTGGACTCAAGATCCGGTGCGGTATCTTGGGGTTTGGTTGCACAGGGACCCTGATAGGGTGATCTCCGAGAACTATGGTCGGGCTCTCACACGCATAGCTGAACAGGCGGAGCGGTGGGCGCGATTGCCTCTCTCCCTTGCGGATCGCATTGCAGTTGTAAAAATGACTTTCTTACCCAAGCTGCTTTATTTTTTCATCAATATCCCAGTCAAGTTGAATATAGCGCTCTTCCAGACGCTCCAATCTGCCATCCTTACATTTGTATGGGGGGGGGGGGGGAAAGCCTCGTTGTAGTTGGGATGTTTTAACACAACCGTTTACCCGGGGTGGGTTTGAAGCTCCTGACTTTCGCCTCTATTATTTATGTGCGCAGGCGCAGTTTGCGCACAACTGGCATTATCCTCCACGGTTTCAACCCCATCTTGCTATTGAGTCCGACGCTAT
This sequence comes from Calotriton arnoldi, assembly GCA_963921515.1. Classification (NCBI taxonomy): domain Eukaryota; kingdom Metazoa; phylum Chordata; class Amphibia; order Caudata; family Salamandridae; genus Calotriton; species Calotriton arnoldi. The sequence goes on from CAWUFW010004001.1 coordinate 68,991, forward strand.
TCTTCCCTTGCCTCTGCAGGCGGCGACCCTTTCTGGGGGTTCTGGAGGCCCTAGGACCGAAATTAACCCGGTGTTATGTACTGCATGGGCATGGAGGATGCTTGCAAAAAGGGGGCGGCTCTCATATCTATATGCCCCGCTACTGCCGCTGGCTGCACACCCTGACATTTCTGCTGCAAGGGAAAAACTTGCCATGCGGGAACTAGCGGCAGTGGGTATATCCCAGATGGGGGATTTGTACAAGCAAGGTCGATTCCGGTCATTGCACGATGTGCAGGGGTCTACGGCTCGCGGATTCATGTTAAGTTTCACCTATGTCCGAGTCCGGCAGGCTGTCAGAACTATTTACCCGGACTATCCGGAGGAACCGGTGACTCTGCGGGCTCTGCAGGCTATGCTGAAGGGGGAGGAGCGAAAGGGTCTTATCACCAAACTTTACGATGCCTCTTTGAGTGAGCGGGAGCCTGGGGAGCAACCTTCCTTTCTTCGATGGCAGACTGCAATAGGGCCTACACTTACATTGGATGTTTGGAAGACTTGTTGTGAGCTAACTGGTCGCCTTACGGCGAATTGTAATCTTCGAATTATCCACTTTAAATATTTGCACCAATTATATTATACCCCTTTACAGCTTCATAGGTATGGTCTGCGCGAGTCTGCTAATTGTGTGCGGTGTGGACAAGCTGATGCTGATTTCTTACATGTGGCTTGGATGTGTGCTGGCATATCTGCTTTTTGGTCTAAGGTGACGAATATACTCTCTGATGTTGTGCTGGAACCGGTGCATTGCACGCCGGAACTCTGCTTGCTTGGGTTTGTGAAACATTTAAAGCCCTGCAATAGATGGATAACCGCAATTTCCACCCTGTTTGAAAAGAGAGCTGTAGCACTTTGTTGGGGAGCAAAAACCACTCCAACTGTGAAAAAATGGGTCCGGGATTTACTTTACTGCAGGGATACATTAGAGATTTATGCTGAGGAATTACCCGCAGCCTCACGCCCTAAGGATTTCTGGGCACCTCTCACTACCTATTTGCTCACTTACCCGGACTTGACATGAACTGGTTGTTATGAACCCTTACTACTTGGTAAACCGTATTTTTCATAATGCGGGGCCACGCCTCGGATGCTCGCTGCTCCTCTACTCATATTTGTTTCTGATGTCTAATGTACTACCACTGTATGATGCACTGCTGCCTGTAATGTTGAAGGGGGGTGGGTTAGGGGTTTGTTCTTCCTCCGAGGTGATCATTTAAATTGCACTTATTTGTATGTTATTCTGTGCATTGAAGTCAATAAACATACGTTAAAAAAAAAAGGTGAAATAAGACGCTTAGTGCAATATTTCACCTCATCTAAATGCCATGATCCCAGCCCGTGTGAAGGATACTAAGCTGTGTAAAGGTAACAAAGCCAATTTTAGAGACAATGAATTCCCATCTCACTTTGGCAGAGCACAATGTATCCAAGACTAAAGAGTAGATCACCACCCTAGAAAATTATTTGGGAAACATCTCTGCTGCTCAGAATCGCAACAATACACCGTGCTGGTGATGATACATAACTACAGGCCTGTCAGGACTGTCTTGGATTTGCAGAATCACAGGGATGATAGCTTTTACAACAGTAATTACCTAATAATGAAGGCTTTTAAAAAAGTTTGGACCATGCTGGATATAATAAATATATGGATTGGTAGGTCAAAATTGAAACATGGGTGCATTAGGAGAATAACCTTGTTTGCTAACAACTTAAGGAGGCACGGGTACGACTGGAGTATGTCTAGAAAGAAGCTGTATGAGTTTCATGCCTAAACCCTGTACCCATGGTGGCTGGTAAACCGTGGAATTTCCATTACACTTTTGTTTTGTGAAAGAAAATCAATGTCCTCATGCATACATAAAGTCTAAAAGATGTTTATGAAAGCAGAAATAAGCACTCACTGAGACAGCGTTTTCCTCCCCAGGTCGATGAGCATGGTATGATAACCCCTATCAAAATTCAACACTCTGTATGCATTCTTGTCAAATAGACAGCAATGGAAGAGATGCACCTGACAAACTGGAACTCAGACAGAGGTAGTCTTGGCAGGTGCCGGGCTATCTCACAAACAAGCACCAAGAGGACCTTGAAAAGATACAGATAAAATACATTTGGAGCTCGTGTTGAGCTAGTCATTTGTGAATTCTCACCGACAAGTGTAAGTAAACAAAAATAGTCTGAATATGTCAGAAGCACACGTACAGTATAGGCCTAAGAATAACATAGGTATACAAAAATGCTGCGATTAAACATGGCCTTTTTGTTAAATGCAATATAAATGAAATGTAATTATAAATGCCATATATATTAAATGTTATTATAAATGCAATATAAATTGTAATATAAATATAAATGGAAAGAAGGTAAAACAAGTTCACACTTTTCACTGTACCTTTTCCACACTTTGTTCAAAACATTTTTATAAAGCAGAATTATAAAAGAGGTACAGGCAAACGAGAAGGGCGATATGAACTCCCAGGACAGCATGAACAATTTGAGCCTCATCTTATGACAAAGAATCATGATACAGCATTTGAGATCATAGGGGTACACAGTGATAGTATTTAGGAAAAAAATCCTCAATTTAAAAAGAACATTACTACCCCTCATCTGACTACAACACTTCGCAGAGCATCTAGATGATAGCTCCTCATCCCTTTCTACCTCCACATTTCTTTTGCGCTGCCTCATGACCCAACCATGCCACTTTGTTACTGCCATTAGTTATTTTGCCAGATTCACACAACGCTATTCTTTTAAGATTCCAGCCTTTACCATTCTCTAACCTCACAGAATTTTTTATCATTTGACTTATACGTTGCAGTTCATAGAACCTACTATCCTCTTTAGATACTTTTCCAGGTTTTTGAACTATCACCCGTTGTCCCACTTTGACAATTGAAAGTTTCGTACTATGGTTATCATCATAATACTTTTTGTACTTTGTTTTTAACTTACAATCCCTGAAGATTTTAACCATACAGGGTTCCAATTTGACCAACGGGAAGGCAGTATTTGGTCAGGATGCTTCAAGGTCTCTTTCTCTGACAGAAGAAAGGTATGCGATGATCGAGTGTGAAGCTTTAGGGTGCGCAGGGGAATTCGAATATTTTCGTACATTCATTTGGGGGAAAGAAATTACTATTAAATGTAACCATAAGTGTTGATCAATGTGGGTATAGACAATGTTAATAAACAACAAGAGAGAGAGGGTGAGGAACTGGAGCCACTCTTAGACCTCCTGATAAACAGTACAAAAACAACAGAAGAGTGGAGCCAAAAACAATGGCGAACCGGCAGGAAGAGTCACTCTTGTTTGTTAAAAAAGAACCCTCACTCACCAACCTAGTTGGTGACATGCTTCATCATTGGGTTCCCACCAGAGAGGCCGATTGCCTCTCTGGTGTGCTTCAACGCCTAATTACAGCGGAGCGGGTTTTTTGATTGTGACAGTGCAAAATGTGATAGTGTGAAAATTAAAATTGTCTTTACCAATCCAAAGATTTATTGTTGGAGTGGTAAGGAAAGGTTAAAAGGTGAGGTGGATGCAAGACCGGGTAAATTGGCCAGTCACATCACTATATGGTAATTGGAAAATGGTCTACATGTTTCAGCCTCTAAAGTGCCAGTAGCGAGGCTTTCTTCAGGACCCAATGCCACGGCGGTATGCACTCGCTAAGGTGCACCCTGACCTGTGGCATGAAAGACTGCGCAACTTACGGTTACTGTACCACCTTCAGAATTGCTGAAAGCGACGTTACTCTGAAAAACAAAGCACATATAGAGACAAATTTGCCAATAAACAGAGTACATGTAATCAACAATTTAAATAAATTGTAGTGCGAGTGACACTCTTCATGCCGCAATTGTGTGCTCTTCAGTATACAACCATAAGTGGTAACTTAGTATCCTATGGTGCCTTGTGCTTTACTGTATGTGCAAGTAATTATTTGGAACACATATATCCTGGCAATGTCCAGAAAGAACGGCAAACTATGCCGGTATAGTAGCGTATATTTGTGCAAAAGTGACAAAGTGAACTTGACTATTAAAATAAACACACGTGGTCGTGTGGTTAGTGGCATCTAAATTAAGGGTTCACAGAAGAAATAACAGATGGAGAACGACTGGGCTTACATGATGCGTGGAATACCCTCACGCCATGGATCCTGGCAGGGGGCGGTGGCTTATAGTCACACGCTAAAATGAAAAGTGAAGACTCATTAAGGATAAAGCAAAAGGTTAAGGTATTTACCTAAAATCGCCCCTATGCCCGTAGAGTACTTACTACTCCAAAGCCAGACGCCCGTGTGGCACCTGGACGAACCTGGCAGCAGGATCCCGAAGATGTCAGGATCCTGTCCAGAGCGGCTTAAAAGGCAGTGTTTACCGCATTGAGGACGCGGAACCCGTGGCGCGGTTTCAATGACGTCACGGCGTTCACGTCTCCGTTCTATGAGAGCCAAAAAAGACTATAATGCTGACCGCCGCTACGCGGCGGCTGATTGTTACAAAGAAAACTTTATGTGGGTAAATTAACAAGCACGCAAGTGCAAGTGACGCCTGTATGTCTTAGGCTGTATTAAACATAATTTTCGCGGTACTTGGCAAAAAGATTATTTGGCAAAGAAATTAAAATACAGACACCCAAGTTCTATTAATTAAAAACTTGATCAATACACCATCACATAGTACAGAAGTGTCCATCTACATCTATGAGCTTAGAAATGGAAACAAACATGCACAAAGTCATATTAGCAGTGACTGGTTAAGGAAGTGATAGAAAATGTCACTGCAAGAGGCGCTTGTAGATGCCGTAGATGCCCCTGATATAGTTCAAATCAGACCCAAGCCCATGGTGAAGGGAGCACTGGGAGATGACACGGCAAAACCATACATGAGGCACTAGAGAATGTCATAAACCCACTTGGTCTGAAAGTGACTGGAATGTTTAAAGTAGTCACTGTCACCCAAAGGGAGACTGCCTATGAGGGAGTCCTAGGGTCTAACGTGGGAATACTGGCTCATCGTTTTAGTACAGAACCCCATGGGATGTTGTCATTAAGGCCATGTCTATGTGTGGAGAGGCGGTAGACCAAACGCTGCTCTTTCTCAAACAGCACTCTTTGTGTGTTACTGCTTAGTTTTATCTGTTCAATGACAGTCCAATGCAAATCGTTCGTAGTATGATTCATCTGTAGGAAGTGCTCTGTCATTTTGGTGATGCTTTTCTTGCACCGGATGGTGCTCCTGTGCTCACATATGCGCTGCTTAATCTTCCTAGTCGTCATCCCCAGATAGCGTAAGCCACATGGACACGTGATCAAGTAGATCACGTTATTAGAGTTGCAATTTGTATGCGATCTCTGCGTCCAGATCTTATTGGGTTCCAACTCCAAAGTTTTTGTCATGGAGGTCAGATGGCAGACACTACAGTTAGTACAGGGAAAATGGCCTATAACGTTAGGTAGGCCCCATTCATTTAGTACAGACGGAGCAGTGTTAATGGTCAATCTCTTTGGGCGAGTATGTACAAGGGAATCCCTCAGGTTCCTAGCCCTCCTGAAAGAGAAAAGGTTTTTTTTCCATTTCCTATTGTTAGTCGCCAGTACTTTCCAGTGCTTGTTGATGGATCTTGTTAAAGCTATGGAGGCTACACTGTATGTGGTAACGCAGATCAGCGGGACTTCACTAGTGTGGTTCATGTTATCCTCCAGCAATACTTCCCTGTGCTGGTTTCTAGTCTGTTTATAGCGTTTCTTCAGAATTCTTTCTGGATAGCCACGATTGTGTAGTTTGGTAGTCAAACCTGCTGACTGTGCATGGAAATCATCAACTCAACTACAGTTCCTCCTAATGCGAAGATATTGCCCATAAGGGAGGTTTTCACGCGCGGCCTTGGGTGAAAACTGGTGAACTCCAGTAGGTTGTTCTTGGCGGTCGGCTTGTAATACGTCTTGGTAGTAAGTCCACCATCCTACTTCAGAATGGTCACGTCCAAAAAGACCATTTCCCTCCTGTCACTGGTGTGCGTGAATTTCAGGTTTGGATCACAGGTATTAATCCATTCCAGGAAGTCCATCAGGGTTTGCTCAGGTCCTTGCCAGATGACAAGAATATCATCAATGCACCTTTTCCAAAAGGATATACATGACGAAAAAGGATTATCTGCCGACAAAATGTATTTCTGTTCGAAGTCATATACATAAAGTCGGGCTACGCTCGTGGCGAATGTGCTGCCCATGGAAGTCCCTGTTGTCTGAAGGAACAGGTCACCCTCATATTCGAAAAAGTTTTTCTTAAGAGCCAGGGTAACACATTCGATAATGAACTGCTTAGGGGTATTGTAATCCCAGACAGCCTCTTCCAGCGCCTTACCAAGTACCCTGATGGTGTCATCCTGAGGGATACTGGTGTAAAGGCTCTCGATGTCTCATGAAAACAGGATAGTAGAATCTTTGTCCACCGTCAGATCTTGTTAGAGAGCCAAAAGGCTCTTGGTGTCCTTGAGACGCCCACGTCGCCCGTCGGCACGACCTCAACATCATCTCCTACGCCGATGACACCCAGCTGATCCTCTCCCTCACCAAGGACCCCCACACCGCCAAAAACCAACCTTCACGAAGGAATGAAGGCCGTCGCTGAATGGATGAGGAACAGCCGACTGAAGCTGAACTCGGACAAGACGGAGGTCCTCATCCTCGGATCCACCCCTTCGGCCTGGGACGACTCCTGGTGGCCGACCACACTGGGAACCGCCCCAACACCCACCGACCACGCACGCAACCTAGGGGTCATCCTCGACTCCACCCTCTCCATGACTAAACAGGTCAACGCCGTCTCCTCCACCTGCTTCAACACCCTCCGCATGCTCCGCAGGATCTACAAGTGGATCCCCACTGAAACGAGAAGAACGGTCACCCAGGCCCTCGTCAGCAGCAGGTTGGACTACGGAAACGCCTCTACGCAGGAGCCTCGGCCAAACTCCTGAGACGGCTCCAACGCATCCAGAACGCCTCTGCACGCCTGATCCTCGACATCCCTCGCCGCAGCCACATCACACCCCACCTGAGAGACCTGAACTGGCTCCCGGTCAACAAGAGGATAACCTTCAAACTCCTCACCCACGCACACAAGGCACTCCACAACACCGGACCAACGTACCTCAACAGACGACTCAGCTTCTACACCCCCACCCGCCAGCTCCGCCGACCTCGCCCTCGCCACTGTCCCCCGCTTCCGAAGAGCGACCTCCAGTGGCAGATCGTTCTCCCACCTCGCCGCCAAGATCTGGAACACCCTCCCCATCCACCTACGGCAGACCCAAGACCTGCTGACCTTCAGAAAACTTATCAAGACCTGGCTTTTCGAGCAGTAGCAGCATTCCCCACCCCAGCGCCTTGAGACCCTCACGGGTGAGTAGTGCGCTTTACAAATGATATGATTGATTGATTGAGATAGGCTGGCCCAAATTTCAATGAGAATGTCATATTTCATATATAAAATTGAGTACTAACCAGAAAAAAAGAAAGATGTGGCGGGTTTTGTGTGTAGCATGTCTAGCCAAATGTCTGAAAATCAAGATGCTTAACTTGAGGAAGTAAAGAACAAATTACTTACCTTCGGTAATGCATTATCTGGTAGAGACAATATCTATATCTAGATCTAGCTGCAGATTCCTTACCTTTGAAATTCTCATGCGTCAGAATGGATCCGGAAACTTGTGCGTGAGCACTACCCCTGCGCACCGTCGGGTGGCTCTATTCAGCTCCGCGTGGCATTCTTGGTGCCAGATGTGACGTCGCAGTCACCTATATAGGTGCCATTCAGGCATGCGGATGTCAATTACTTTTCATGTTTTCCATGCCAGAAGAACAGAGCCATGAAGTAAACTGACTAGTGTGTGTCCAAACTAGGGCCCTGAAAAGGTAATCAACCTTAGTTCTATAAATGAGTCCACAGAGCGGGGAGGCAGGGGTGGGTCACTAAGGAATCAGCAGCTAAATATTGTCTTTACCAGATAATGCATTACCGAAGGTAAGTAACTTGTTCATCTGATAGAAACTTCTAGCTGCAGATTCCTTACCTTTGAATAGATACCCAAGCCATACTACTTGGAGGTGGGCTGCAGTAAAATTGCTAGACTGGAAAGTCCTGCAGGACCAAACAGGAGAAATGCCCATCCCTGCAGACCCGACTGTCCAGGCAGTAATGTTTAACAAACGTGTGCAGTGAAGCTCATGTTCAAGCCTGGCAGATGTCCAGGACTGGCACTCCACGAGCTAATGCAGTGGTTGCAGCCTTCCCCCTGGTAGAATGAGCTCGTAGGCCCTTAGGAGGCTGCTCTTAGGCAGGGCATAGCAGATCTTGATAGAGGTAACAACCCAGCGCAAAATGGTTAATTTCTGATCTGCACGGCCCTTTTTTGTTCCCGCATAACCCACAAAGAGTTGGTCGTCCACGTGGAACTCTTTTGTACGGTCATGGTAGAACAACAATGCTCTTTTTGGGTCCAGGCGATGGAGACGCTCCTCTTCCTTAGACGGATGTGGAGGAGCAAAAAAGGTGGGCAGCGTGACCCACTGACCCAGATGGAATGGGGTCACCACCTTAGGAAGAAAAGAGGATCGGGTGCGAAGCACCACCTTATCTGGGAATGTCATGAGATAGGGAGGCTTGGATGATAAAACCTGCAGCTCACACACCCTTCGGGCAGATGAAATAGCCACTAGGAAAGCTGTTTTGCTGGTGAACAACCTGAGGGGACAATTATGTAGCGGCTCAAAAGGAGCGTAAATGAGGTACGTGAGAACTAGGCCTACTCGTGGTAGTTCCGCTCGTCGCCAGTTAAGTGTAGTAAATACACTACACATAAGTGTGCAAGTGACACTTTATTGCGACTAAGCAGGACACACAGGACTGGATACTGACCGCATCAACTCCAACCGTCTTTCTCACCAGCGTTGATCCTGTCTGACATAGCGTCATTCTACACATCCCCTACACTATAGGGGCCCTATTCACAAACCTATATTAATTCTCATAAGTTGCACCTAGGGAGGCACTGTTACACTATATTGTACATACACCATTCTATTTTCTCTTCTTCCTTTCATTGCCCTTCCTTCCTTATTTTTGTCATTTTATTGTTTTTCTGCTTTCCTTCTCTTTCCCTATTTTTCTTCCTAATTTTGAAGTTCCTCCCTACTGCTTTTCCTGTCTCCCTTCTTTCTTCCTTTTTCTTGCTTTCCCTCTATTTTTCCTTCCTCCCATTCGTTTTCTTCGCACCTTTCTTTCCTTATATGTCCATTCTTTTCTTCTTTCAATCGTGCTTCTTTTCCTTCTGACCATTTTTCTTTAGTTGCAGTTTTAGTTCCTTTCTTCTAGTTTTCTCAAGCTATTAGCCTCATTATTTTTTCATTACCACTGTTATTTCTTGTTCATTCTGTCAAATGTTTGGCCCATCGAGCACATCTTGCAGTCACCCCACAGATTTGCTACTTATCTTGAAATATTGGCTTCTGCTTCTATCTTGCGACCTGCAAATGACAGATCAAATACAATAATGCGCATTAAAAAACAAGCTATTCTGTCCCTACCTGCGTAGTATTATAAAGCATACGTCTCAGAGCTAGCTCCTCGCCTGCTGGCCCTGTACAAGGCATCATTGGAGGCATTGTTACTTTCAGAGTCACTTCGGGAGTCCCTACTCATCTCATTACCCAAGCCGGATAGAGACCCTGATTTGTTAGGTTCCTACCGCCCATTAGCACTCCTAAACACAGACTACAAAATTCTGGCTAAATTACTGGCAGATCCCCTGGCCCCGCTGATCACCAGATTAGAGCATGCCAACCAAAATGGATTTGTGCTATCTCGCAGCACATCCCTCAACTTACGCCGCTTCTTTCGTGTGGCCAGATACTCAATGGAACGCTGGCCACACTCGGGGTGCATGATGCTTGACTTGGAGAAGGAATACTTATTTACCGCCTTGTCTCGATACGGTCTGGGCGATTGCTTTCTTGATCAGACTTCTGGAGGCCCTTCCCACGGCCAGAGTTAAGACGGGCCCGTATCTGTCTGGACTGGTGACCAGTGGTCGGGGCACTAGGCAGGAGTGCCAGTTATCCCCATTACTGTTCTCCCTGGCTATAGACCCACTGGCAAAGGACCTCTGCCGAGGTGGAGTAGATTGGAGGATTCCATTGGGAGACAGGACACACTCGGTTTTTCTGTACGCTGATGATCTCCTTCTCTATGTTAAAGACATGAGGGAACCCTGCGATGATGTCGGGAAAACACTTGCTAACTTCGCATCTCTTTCCGGTCTGCGCGTAAATTGGGCAAAATCGTGTATGTACCCATTTGACCTGACTGTCCAGGATCCAGCACTGGTTATTAATGGTGAGAGCGTGCGGTGGCAACCCGCTGACTTTTGCTATTTGGGGGTAGGATCTATCATCAATCTGACAACCTGATGGAGGGTAATCTCTCAAGTGCGATAACCGCCATCAAGTCACAGATGACTTTCTGGCAGAGCACTACTAAAGATGGTGGTACTGCCCGTCTCTTGTACTTTTTCACTAACATACCGCTATATGTCTGATCCCCCCCCCATCTTCCGCTCTTTTGAACGCACTATGAGGGAATTTATTTGGCATGGCACATTGCCGAGTCGCACTGTCCAAGCTATATTTACCAGTTGGCCGGGGCGGACTCGCTATACCTAATATGGACCACTAATACCTGGCAGCGCAGCTGCAATGTGTGGCCAAATGGGTCAGCAGGCAGTATCTGGGAGACACGGCCACACATTTGCAAGCATGGACACTCATCCATCTTGCGGCGATTTCATCCCGGGAGAAAGGGTGTAGCGCCCGATCAGCTGATGCTGGTGGTGGTTTACAGATGCTTCAAGCGTAGCCTATACCTCACTAGTGCCATTATTCCATAAGCACCCACTTTGCCTCTACAGGGTACACCGCGAGGATGAGGTGGCATCACCAGGGTGGAGCTTTCCGCCTGGGCGGAGGTGCAGACATTGGATGACCTCTATCATGATGGACAATTAACGCCCTTTGATGTATTGGTGACTGAGGACGGCTTGACACAAGGGCAGTTCCTGCTCCATACCTCCCTGATCACGACATTGCGGACGCTGTGGGGAGATGTAACACAGGAGCCCACGACAACTCACTATTCAGTATATTCACGTGATGGGCACGGGGCGACATCTCATAAGGTCCTTGCGAACACATGCAGCACAGAACCTGACCGTCCCTCAGACGTCACTGGGACGCTGATCTTCATCGTTCAAGTACCGACAGAGAATGGGCAAATATCTTGGAAGGGCCCGTATTTGTACCCAGAAATGCCAGATTCCGCCTCATTCAGTACTACATAGTACACAGAGCATACATTACGCCAGACAAGATAAATACTTTCAGCGAGCTGAAGCTCACTGTCCTAGGTGCCTCTGGCGATTGCAGACCTAATCCATATGTTGTGGAGCTGCACCGCTCTCACTGCCTACTGGCTCGCAGTTATTACTCACCTGGTGGATTGCACTGAACATGCAGTGGAGAACACTTGGGAGGTGTGCCTCTTAGGCCTCATTCGTAGATCCAAAAAACACAAGTCACATCTCGGTTCATAGATCTAGGGTTGCTTACTGCTAAGCGCTTGATCACTAAACGTTGGTAGTGCTCGGAGCCCCCGCTGCTGGAAGCATGGTTTCGCTTGCTCACAAACTGGGCGCAGGCAGAAACAGTCGCTTTGTGCCGTGAGGATGCTCTAGGACGTAGCAAATTCCAGAGAGCAAGCCCGTGGGATGCAATACTCCAGGACATTTAAGACACCTGTCGGGAGGGGAGGGAGCCTCAGATGCTGCGCGCGGGTGCTGATTTAACGTTAGTAGAGGCAGGCGGTGACACACAACAGACGCACTCACAAGAATCAACAGCTAGTCCACTGACTTGTCCTCTGATCCCAGTCCCCCTCACATGCGCACAGGCAGAATAATGGTGCAGGGTAAGGTGCATTCCGATACAGACGTGGGGTGGGTGGATGACAGAGACCGAGAATGCCAGGGACCTTTGCTGGGCAAGTTCATGTAGTTAACACCCCCCCTCCCCCCCCCCTCCAATTCCTCCTGCTTCGTGAAGACCGTCAGCATCAGTAATCGATCACTACCCGCGTTAAGACATTAGACAGCAGAAAAGACGCCAGCACCCAAATTGTTCAGAACACACTGAAGCTGCAACTATATATCGTCTGTTGGCTATGTTGAAGTTGCCTTTAATGATTGTACATGCATATGCGTTACCTTATGCTAACCTATAAAACGAATAAAAGAAATGTAAACAAAAAAAAGTTATTCTGTCTCCTACTGAAACTGGTTTGAGGGGTTCTTTACTACGCCCTTGGAACTAGACTTGGGTGACACTAATGACACAAAATCCTGTCAAGATGGGTCTGGTTCAGTTTCTATTCATGACTGACCGTCATTCCACAGCTGAGAGAGTCCTTGTACTTGTTACGGATTCCAGGCAGATGATCGGCCTTTATGGAGATATAGTGGCTGATAGTCCAGTTACATAAGTGGAGTGTCTCTTATAAAATCAGTGGTGATCTAATTCCTCCTTGTCTGTTTATATATAACTTTGAGGTAGTGTTGTCTACCCTTATCAAAACATGTGAGAAAAAAACTGAAGGCCTCTCCTGATGCATTTTTTGAGCTCCAACACTTTCATGTACAGTTATTTCTCTTACTGGGCGCAGTGCTCCGTCCTCAAACGGGCTCTCCAGTCTTAGATAGATGCATCTGTAATCATGATGAATTGAGCTCGGCCCTATAAGAAGGTTAGTCCTACTGTACTGTTGGCCCAAAATAGCCACCAGGGGAGTGCTGTTTAAATTGTTGGTGTTAATTTGATGAGGTCAAAGGATCTAATATTTTGCACCCTGTGAGTATCTAATTGATCTTGCAAAGGGTGCCTCTGTAGTCAACAGTTTGGAATGAGAGGCATAAAGGATGATGACATGCTCAACAGGGATTTGAAAAATGAGACATCTTCTGAACGAGCCTTACCAATGTCTGAAATCTCTGCATTTTTCCACTTGATTGGTATGCTTCCTTGGTCTTGTCTACAGGACTGCTTCAAGGAACTGAATATAGGTGGAAGGAATGAGGCAAGATATGTTGGATTTCAGAAATGAGCTCAACTTGTGGAAGAGCGTCAAACAGAATGTCAAGAACTTTTTGGCTGCCAAGTAAGATTTTCCTATGATGAACGTGTTGTTAGAAAGTATGGAAACACCAAGCGTTCTGGTCAACGTATGAAGAACATCAATGGGGTCATGCATTTTGGGGAATACCTTCGGAGAACACGTCAAGCAGACGGGCAGGACCTTGAAGTGGTGGCACCATCTGGCTATGTCAAACCATGAGAGCCTGCACTACCGTGGAATTGATTGGGATATGGCAATATGTATTTTGGAACTATAGTGACACCATAAAACTCCACTACTAGAGCAGTTGCAGTACTTTGAGCAGGTTGAACCTTTGAAAATACAGCTTCCTGAGGTACTTGTTCAATTGCTGGAGACTAGTGCTTTGTTTCTAGTAGCTCTAGAGACACTTTGCTTGGAGAACTATCTGAAAGAAAGCAGCCCATAAAGAGACCTTTTCCAGTGTCACCTTCATTTTGCTTGCTATCCATGGTGCAGTCACTTATGGTGTCCTACTCCATGTTGCTGTCATCAATGATATTCTTATCAATGGTGAAAGATAATCTGGAGATCAAGTTGTCACTCTGGCAGGGAGTAAAGGAGACAGATGTGCTGCACCAGGCAAAGCAAGAGCAGCTGTTGCCTTCAAAATAGACAGTGCAAGACACAATGGAAGATGCCACAATATGTGCCTTAGATGAAATGTCCTATTCATTCTCAGACTTTTTTCACAGAGGCAGATGGCAGTCCCTCAAGCCTGTGCCATTTTCCTGAAGTCATATCGTCCTCAAACTTATGTTTTAGATTTTCTGGATGGCCACATTAAAGAGATGGGTCCTCCGAAGGAGCATCACTAAACCTACCTTTCTTCTGGAGCCCCATAAAAGCTGAAGGTCAAAGTCATTTAAAGTCTTTTCTGGAATTGGCCTCATGCTCTCAGTTGGCGCAGTGAATCTGGGGATCTTCCTTATCCAGGTTCTTTTTCCCACAGGAGCTAAAAACCCTGAATAGGGCTTTTTCAGGGAAATACTCCACGAAGCAGACCAAAAGAAAAAGAAACAAAAAATTGAAAAAGTCGAAAAACAGCAGACTGAAAGAGAAAGTGGCAAAAGAGATGGATTAAATTCCAAGGAAAGTAATAAAATCCAACTGGCAGCTCCTATCCTTCGCCAGTGCGCCCCCACAACCCCCCAATCCTGTTGCCCACACCACCCGGTTACTAGGGACGCCTCCTCTCTCACCCCCTACAGCGACCCAGCCCGATGGCTTTCGACACTTAATGCCTAGGGAGATGCACAGCCCTGGGAAAGTTGGTTTTATTAGTTCTATGTGTAACATACCTTTTCCCCATACCCTCTTCTCCGCGCTTACTAAATTGCATTGCTTATACACTTTTGTCCCAAACTGTGCATACACTGTATGATTGTTTCAATAAAAAATTGCGACACAAAAAAAACAATCCAACTGCAAAAGAGAAAATAGAGCACAGCTCTGAAGAGTCTTACTTTCACACGACACTCAGTAGCAAATAAGAGGTATGATAGTCACAAGGGGGATTGATTGTCAGCATGCTTTTAAAAAATATATATTTTTATTAAACATATACCCAGCAGCATAGAGGTGATTATACATTAGAACTGAACGACACCGAGTACAGGAGATCCCGCCTTGACATTTGCGCCCAAGACTCAGTGTGGATATAAAACAACATCAATATTGTCGACGTCTATAACCCTGCCTAATGTAGCTAATCCCTAACTCCCTGGGCCATCCTCATGGTCCTTAACAAAAGGGCCCTTAGTAACCCCTGTATGCCACCCACTGGCCCCATACCTATTCCTATTTTCGTGGGCAACCCCAGCTCTGGAATACTACCTTTTCTGCTGCACAGCACTAGTCTAAATCGGTCTTCCAATCTACCACCTGCGGGGATTGCTCTACCCCCAGGTACTAGCTACATTCCTTTTAGCTACTGCGGCCACAACCATCAGTCATGTCTTAAGATATTTCGGCCATGCTGCTTCCCCAGTCACACACAGTATGTGGCATCTAGCCTCCAGTGGGATGGTCTGGCCTACTACTTCAGACAGCATTCGTGTTATCTTTCCCCAATATTGCTGGATTTTTGGACAGGTCCACAGAATGTGAAAAAATGAGCCCACCTCTTGACACCCCCTGGCGCATTGGTCGGTGCCACAACGGCCCAGTCGGTGCATGAGGGTTCTGGAGGAGTATGATCTATGAAGAACACGAAGTTGTATTTGGCGGAAACGTTCCCTTATAGCAGCCTCCCAGAGACTCTGTATTGCCTCCATCCAATCATCGTCCTTCAGCATTCCCATGTCTGCCTCCCATGCCTCCCGCAAGGTGCCCAGTGGGTCAGGTGTGTTATTTATAATCTTTAGGTATATCAAGATGGTGGCTTTATCTTGCATTGGGTCTAGCAAAAGCCTGTCTTCTAGAGGTGTGTATCTGGCAGCTGCTCGCCCTCGAGGATATGAACCTGTACCTGTAAATAGCGGAACCTTTCTGCTGCAGACAACTGGTATTCTGCTTGTAGATCTTCAAAGGAAATAATGGCCTGGCCCCTCCAGACATCCCCAAGGTGATCTATCCAAAGCAGGCTCCATTACGGAATCCCTTCAGGTTCCCTGTCTCCTTTAAGAGTTAACTATCCCACAGTGGAGTCCTCCCCGTCACCTTATCTCCCTATACGAGGAATTTGTGGCCTCTCGCCAGGCGCGAACGACTGTGTGTGTGGCAGAAACTGCTGTTCTAACTGTTTGCTGTATAACACCGCTGTATAACACCGCTGGGTATCCCTGCTGTCCCATCGAGTGACGATCCACTCTGTAGGCCGGTTCCCCCTGTCCTGTAAACACCCAGTCATTAATTGTGACCAGTTGGGCAGCCCAGTAGTATTTTCTGCTATACTCCTCTCTGTAACTTATGAAGGGCTATCCTGGAGCTACCTTCATTCCATTAAAGTTTTCGTATTTCATTACCCACCTTACGAAAGAATTCAACTGGTATTCTGTAGGACATGTAATAAACGAGGCAATGTCATCATTTTGAACAGGACCGCCCTTCCCATCAGGGACACTAGCAACCATCTCCAATGTGTTAAATCCTTCCACAATCTGTCCAACTGAGGGAGTAGGTTATCTGCAAGGAACTCATTACCGTTCCTGGCTATTAGTATGCCAAGGTATTTAAATTTATCCTTTACTTAAAGGTATATTCCGCACGTCGGAAGGGACAGAACGGTTCCCGTCAGGAGGAACAGGAGGGATTTGCCCCAGTTGATTTGGTACCCAGAGTAACTGCCGACTAGTTGGAATATGTAGAGCAACCTGCCAACAGTAAAACGGGGGCGCATGGCATCCAGTAACAAGTCATAAGCATATAATGGGATTTTCTCCTCCAAGCCACCCTCTCCCATTATGCCCGCCACCAAAGGGTCATGCCGGACCCATGCGGCTAGGGGCTCCGGCGCCAAAGCAAAAAGCCTAGTAGACATCCCTGTCTTGTGCCCTTATATAGGGCACAAGGGCGGGATACAGTCCTGTTCCCCCATACCAGAGGGTTTGTATACAGGAGCCTTATCCAGGCACAGAACCACAGGCTGAACCTGAACCTCTCTAATACAGAGAATAGGTAATGCCATTCAAAACTGTCAAACGTCATCCGTGCGTCCAGTGACAGCAGTACAGCGTCCTCCTTTTTCCTGTCCGCGATTACATGTAGGACTCCGTATTGGCACCTCAGATTCAGCCTGGTACTTCTATGGGGCATAAAACCAGCATGATCAGGGTGTACTAAGGAGGTTATCACTCCACAGAGCAGGGTCGCAAGGGCCTTCGCCAGCACCTTAGATTCCGAATTTAGGAGCTAGTTCAGCCTGTACAAGTGACAGTCCTCAGGGGGCTTGCCTTTCTTGGGAATAACCACTATCATGGCCAGCTGTTGGTCCTCCGGATGTCCGCCCACTGTCTTTGCCTCCTGGAACATATTGTCCATATGTTGTGCCACTGTGGCAGCTACATACTTCTACAGTTCAGCCAGCAAGCCGTTATACCCAGCAACCTTGCCAGATTGCAAATCTTGGATGGCCTGTTCTATTTCTTCAACTGCTACGTCTTTGGGGAGGCGGATGTCTCTAAGGAGTTTGGTACAGTTAGTTTGTGTTCTAACGGGGCAGATGTGTATAAGGCTTCATAGTGATCAGCAAATACAGCTGCAATCTCCTTCCCTGTTTTATGAACCATCCCATGGGGTGTGTAGATTTCCAGGACCTAGTTCCTTCGCCTGTCTCTTTTCTCCAACCAGGCTATCATTTTATTGGCTTTATCGCCCACATCGTAAAGTCGTCTTTGCATTGCTCTTGCCTGCGCTCGAGTCCTATCGTCCGCTATATCCCTTATTTCCTGTTGCTTTAACCTGATTTGATGACTACTAAGGGGGTCAGGGACATTGCCACTCAGTACCGTTGCTTCGAGCCCAACAATCTTTTTCCAGGGCCTCATATTTTAGTCTTTGTTCCTTCCTCCTCCCCCCGCCAGAGCTCAGGCATATCCCCTCATCACTGTTTTATAGGACTCCCATAAAGCACATGCCGAGCTGACCGTCCCCAAATTTTCTTGGTTCTATTGTTCCGTACGCTCTCGTATCTTTTCCCTAGATGTTTATCCTGAAGGAGCCAGGGGTCTAGTCGGGTGGTAATTATGAACTCTGCCGGGCCCCTGGAGCAGCGTCTCGATAGTCGAATGATTCGAAATACCTTGCGCCTTATGGGTTGCATTCCGGAATAAACCCGCACTAATGGTGTATGTCAGGAGATGGTCTAGACAGGAATACCCTCCGTGAACTGCTGAGTAAAAGGTAAATTTCCTCACCCCAGGATTGTGTACATGCCACATATCTGCCGGTCCCGTTGAGTCTACAAAGACTCGTAAGGGTTCTGTACCAGGTCTCCTGTCTGATCTTGATACTCTATCCCATCCTGGGTCAATGGTGACATTCATGCCCCCCCCCAACCCACATTAGGAGAACGCCTGAAGGCAGGTCCAATAGTAATGCACTCAACGCAGGTAGGGTACCAGCATGAAGCTTCAGTTTTATATATATAACAAACAGATTTTAAGGACCATGCCCTCCCATGTACCAGTCAGTGCGACAAATACGCCTGATTGGTCATGCCAAAGTCTACCCAGAACAAATGGAACGGAGGATCTAACTAATATCCCCACCCCTCTGGAATCCGATGTGAATCCCGCATGTGCTAGTAGAGTGTATCCATACCTGTCTAGAGCTTTGTAGTGATGACCTTTTAAATGTGTCTCCTGTAAAAGCACTATATCTGGAGCTTGTCTACGTAGATGCTGGAGTACCACAGTTAGTTTTATCTTGTTACCAAGACCGTTACCATTCCACGTCATGACTCTTAAGGTGCAGCCGTCATGGGATCTACCATAGTGTGTTCCGCCTGGGTTTTGACCGTTAATTAAGCAGGTCATGATATCAACCATGGTGGAGCCTCAGTCTGCGCCGATCTGTACAACAGGTGGAGAGAAGTTCTCATCCCTCCTCCACATCCAGTGTCCGTTCCTGTATATCTATGATTGCGGAGTAAAACAAGAAAGTGTGCAGAAAAGTAAAACAAGATCCCCAATTGTAAAACTCACCCCTCCTTGCTACCCTGCTCTGTGGGCTCAAAACCTCCCACCACCCCAACTTGCAGAGTGCCTGTCACCCCAAAAACAACATTGCCATCAAAAGGGTAGACCAGCGCCATTGAGTAGGCCCCGCAAACATTATTTGTTTCAAATGCCCCCATTCTTACAACTATGTCTATGTATCACTCATTGTCGATTAAATTCCCTGATCAATACCCCACTCCCCCAGTGCAAGGTCAGTTTATAAAGGATATGTTCATTAGTCTCACGTATCATTGACATGTACACAGCGGCTCGAATTCAGTCCACAGTTTAGCGTGCATTATATAGTTGAAGGCAACCTTGTTCATTCTCCTCCACCAGCCCCGTCTCCAGTCTGTGAAGTTGCATCCTCAGTGTCATCGACTCCTAGCCGATCTCTTAGCCGCCCGTCGCCTCTCCCGTGGAGATGAATGCCCATTTGCGAGCCAGCCTTCCAACCACTCCCAGGTTTCCTCCGGGGTGTTAAAGTTTCACAATCTCCCGTCGGATACTACTCTGAGATTTGCCGGATACAGCATCATGTATTTGACATTTTTATTGCGCAGTTCCCGCTTTACACATTCTAAGCTCCGACGTTGGTGCTGTACTTTCATCATGAAATACGGAAAAAAATGCACCACAGCATTTTTCATAGTGGAGGTCACTGTGCGATCAGGCAGCCTGCAAGATAGCGTGTCTATCTGTCCCGATAATCCGAAATCCTTGCTATTATTGCATGCAGTGGAGCACTCGGCTTTGGGACGTTCTACAGTGAAAAAGTTCGAGAGGCGTTTGGGGCACAACGGATTGAGTATAAGGTCCTTTAGGAACAGATTGACGCTCGGTCCCTCCTCTCCTTCAGAGACCTCCACCAACTTGATGCTGTTCCTTCAAGCACGACCTTCCTGGTCTTCCAGTCTCGCCGCCATGTCTGCTTGCTGCTTTGTGAGAAGTTGCACTTGTTCTTCCAGTTGTTTCAACTTAGATTGCAGCTGGTTGATATTTATTTCGGCTGCAGAGACCTTATCAAAGATTTTGTGGAAATCCACTCTCAATAGGTTCACATCTATAGTAACTGCATCCAGCTTCAGTTCCTTTCAGATCAGTTATGGCTGCCATGATTACGCTGAGCAATGGCTCCGCTGACTCAGCCTGTTCAGCCTGCTGACTTTGCACATTTAGCCCTACCCTGGGCACAGCATACTTGTCCATTTGATTAGTCTGAGCAGGGCCCGGACCTTTTGGCTTCATCGTGCACTTTTACAAATCCACTGCAGTTTTTGCAATTCACAGCTGATCAGCTTCGATGGCCGCAAGTCCGCTCTGCTGTGTAGCTCCGGGTCCCATCTGTTGGAGCCTCCGGTGACCAGGAAATCTTCCTGCCCCACGTTATTCCTCTAGCTCAAAGCACCTGCATAAACATGTGTCCTGGATAGATACAGTATCAGGATATCATGACACAAGTGCCACTTACTACACACAGCACAGATGACCACAAAGCAGGCACCACATCAGGGCCCCTGTCCATGGCTCCCAGAGGTACGGGCCTCCACCTTGCCTCACGGGCTCAGGTCAATTGTAGTGGGGGGGGGGGCAGGAGGATTCCAGCAAAAGAGCAGCACACATTTTCAACTCTCTCTCCGGTTTGTGGCAGTCCTCAACCCCAGGGCAGACACTCTGTCAGCTCTGTATTTGTGCCTCTGACCCGCAGTAGGCCGCAAACTCCGCCTGTCTCCTGGACTTGCCACTCTGCTGCCCGGAGATCTGACCTGTCAATCCACCGGGTCCCCTTTCTGGCCAGGTGCGCCTCTGCAATTTTCAAGCTGTCACCACAGGTCAGCCACTCCTCTCCGTGTCCTCACAGGCATCCAGCTTGCTCCAGAAGCAGCCATACTCACGGCCGCTCCTTCACCGTGTCTAAACAGACTGCAACTCCACCTTCTACGGCTCCTGGAGCTTCTCCGGCCCCGTCTCTCCGTCGGAGTCTGCAATACAGGTGGCCCAGCCAACACGCTGCCTTCAGCCGCAGGGGGTAGGGTCCCGTTTCCTTCCAATGCTCTCCCAGGACCACAACCAGCCATCCCAGGCAGTTCCGCCACAGTCTTGATCAGTCTTCGCCGCCCACCAGACCTGAGCCAGGTCCGACTCCGTGGTGGTGGCCAGGGTGTCACTCAGGCACAGGGAAGCCGCTGGGATGGCACTAGCGTGTCTCCCCACCCCTCCGCTTCACCCTGCTTGGTATGTAACGAGTGGGAACGGATTCCTTAAAGGATGTTTGGGGTTTTTTCAATGGGCCAAAATCAGAGCTCCTGTTGTGTGTGACCGTCTCGATCGCCGCAAAGTCACGCCCCCCTGTCAGCATGCTTTTGTCTCATTGGCTGAAGTTTGTGTCTTTCTCTGTGAGGATGTTTGATTACTAAAGTCACACCACATATTGCGCCTTTAAGCCTTGGTCACTGAAACTGATGTTTGAAGATTACCATGGGTTTCCCAGCTCAGAGACAGGGAGTGATTCAAG
This sequence comes from Calotriton arnoldi, assembly GCA_963921515.1. NCBI lineage: Eukaryota > Metazoa > Chordata > Amphibia > Caudata > Salamandridae > Calotriton > Calotriton arnoldi. The sequence goes on from CAWUFW010004001.1 coordinate 90,480, forward strand.
CATGATTATCTATGAAACCCTACATTTTGTGAACTTCTAAGATATACAGACCTCTTTCTGTCACACCTGTGCATCCTCGGAGCCTTCTGCCTTTTAGGTGTACTAATGAGATCTAATTCTGTGTACACACTTGTGAGACGATTTGAATTTCTTCTTGTTAAATAGATGTCAGTCCATTGTATGTTCTTTGCTAGGTAGACTAATACGAAGGACATCCGAAATTTAGTAAAAGTTCCCCATTTTCGATATAGCCCATTAGCTTTAGTTTTGTTTAAATTATAATTTAAATTGCATGTCATAGAGACTTGAGCCATTATTAACATTGAAGATCATAAACGTATTGAGTTTCCTCAGGAGCTCTGACATTAATGAAGCAGTTCATAAAAACTCTGGAATAGCCTTTAACATTTAGAAATGTATCTACCTAGTCTTCATGTATTCCTCATTTATTATTTTATTTAGTTTCATCAATCTACTGACCTAATTTTCCATTTTGTCTGCAACATATGTAAACCTTTCAAGCTCATTTTGTTACAATGGAAAATGACCTAAAGTTTGGTAAGGTCTTTCTGCAAACCACCTTCACAAGGAAGAAACTGAAGAATATCAATTTCATGCGATTTAAACTACAAGAAGATAGTACATTGTAAGACTTCTAACATGCTTCCATGGTTCATTATATGATGTGACCCCTACAATAAAAATGTGTGTTAAATCAAGGATAATATTGTTATACTTGGTGGAACCTTCTATGACTGATGTTTCATTTGTGGTTGCTTTATCAGTTCTATTCACCAACAACGATAACCAGAGGTACAGATGCCCAGCACAAGATGCATGGTGTTGACAAATTCCTCCAAGAGGATAGTTGTTCGATCACATTATTAGTGCTGAAGAAAGTGGCATATACTAGTTAGGGCCACCAAAACGCGTTGATGAAACTTGAAAGCACAACCTACAGTGCAAGGATGATGTTCATATATCATTGAATGTACCTATTAATATCTAGTGACAATAGTAGGAGCACATCTATTGTAAAAGACGACTGACTGTCTAGGAATTTCTCCCCTTTTTTTTGCATATCTTTTATGGTGGTGTATTTTTTTTGTATTACACAGATGAGATTTTTGAATGTAAAAATGTTTTAAAAAACAGAAAAATATACAAAAAAGCTTGCATGTGTTTAAACTCCAGGGCTACTGGATTAGATTAAATAAGTTGTTTTGGTTGATGAGTGTGTGACTGTTTGGTAGCTCATTCTGCCACCAGGGGGAATTCTAAAGAGGCAGTGCCGTAACAGGGCATGTTCATAAGCGATGCTTGGACATCCCCTGAAAAGCGAGTCGTAAGGCCACAGTCTATTAAACAGCTCTGCCCAGCGAGTTGGTGGTGTCCAGTCCACATCAGATGGGGAACCTGGCTGCATCACTCCCGTGAGCAACAGCTTGGGAGAGTACGGTCATGGCTCCCTCTGGGACCATTGGCAGCATCTGCACAATTGCGTCCCACAGTGCGTGGGAGTAGCAGCCCAAAAGGCATGCGGTGTTCACGGACCGCAGTGCCAAGCTGGCAGAAGAAAACATTTTCTTTGCCAAGGTGTATAGCCTCTTGGATTCCCTATTCGAGGTGTGGTAGAGAACACGTCAGGATTTACATGGGAAGATGAAGCTTGGACCGCCAAGCTCTCTGGGGTAGGGTGTTGAGTTAAGAAGTTGGGGTCCCCTAGGGCGGAGCGGTTGTGGCGGGCAATCGTCCTGTATACAGGAGCCCCTGTGCAGGGTTTGGACCAAGACCCTAGCAGGAAATCCGCGAGAGCTTCATTGAAATGGAGAAGCAGTTCTGAGGGGGACACTCCTGGTTGAAGTACCTCTGTCAAGACATTAGTCTTGACTGTCACTTAGGGCAGGCTGAGGTCCAGGACCTCAGCCGCCCTTCTCACCCCCATAGCAAAAGAGGCTCCTTTCTCCATAGCAATGGTAGGAGGAGAGACCACACCAGTATGTGGAGAAGTATCCAGTCCGCTGGCTTCTGCCAGGTCCTCACACCAGTACAAATTGGGATCTAGGGTCTGGAAGTCTTCAGGGTCCAGCGACTCCTCCCCGAGTCCCAACCCATAGGAATAGGGTGAAGTATTGAGTCCACTGGGTTCTGCCAGATCCTCACACCAGTCTAAATTGGCATCTAGGGGCTGGTATTCTTCAGGGTCCAGTGACCCCTCCCACTCCTCCCTGCGTCCCAACCCACAGGAATAGGGTTCGGGGTCCGACTGGGGAGGGAAGGTCCCAGTCGGCACTGGAGCCAGACAACACCCCTCCGGCTCCGTGTCGGAGTTGGGGATTGGAAGGGGGATGGTGCCGCCGGGGTAAGGGGAGGGCAAGAGCGGGGTTGGGGGCCGGCACCAGGAAAGGTTGAGGTGGTATGACCAGCGCAGGTCTGTCTCCATCAGTGTATCCAAGGGCCTGGCTCACACCGGGGCCGGAGTCGCCAGCGGAGAACCAGTAGGGGCTTCTCTGGAATCTGTTGGGCCCGAAGGTGTGCCAGAGGGAACGGGCGACCCACATATGAGGTGCATGGCCTCATAAAACTCTTGGAGTTGGGCGGGTTTGCTCTAGCTCCTGGAAACTCAGAGAGGCGTGGAGCAGGGTCAGGAGCTAGCTCAACCGCCGAGCCAGGCCTCAAATAACAACACTCCCTCGTTACATCGGATGACATTGAAGGACAGGGTTAAGTCGATGACCTCTTCGACTTCTTGCTCTATTTCTTGCAGTGGAACTTACCAGAGTGGCCCGACGATTTCGAATGTGACAAAGATCTTGGACTCCGGGACTTTCCTTTTGACCGGGATCAAGATCTTTGCGACGTCGCACGTCAAGCCACCAGGAGCTTGATGGACCGCTCCCTCAAAGCCTTCGGGTTCAGGGCACGGCAGTCAACACAGTTCTTAACATCGTGGTCTCATTCGAGGCACCAAAAGCAAACACTGTGCGGATCCGTCACCGACATCGGTCAGTGACAGGTACCTCAGGGCTTGAAGCTTGCCTTCCTAGAGGACATTCCTGCCACACCTGGAGAAAAACTTCTCAAACAAATCTTTGACAAAAGTCGAAAAACCTCAGTCAAAAAGTGACTAAAGAGGTAGCCCTCTCCGGATCTGCACTGACTGGCGCGGAAAGGAAAGAACTGATTGATGTCAGCGTGCTGGCGTGGAGTCTATATGGGCATCGCGCACATGACTTTCCGGCACAGACAACTCCACTTGGAGCCGATCTACGCTACCTACCGGTGCGCAGAGATACTGCTCAAGAAACCAATTCAGATCAAGTCTGATGCCTCGAGATAATTCAAAGGTAAGGAGTCTACAGCTAGAAGTCTCTATTACATACATGGTACAATGGGCTTATACTTGATTGGTATATTCAATTTACTTATAAATCCCTAGTATATGGTACTACATGTACCCAGGGCCTGTAAATTGAATGCGACTAGTAGGCCTGCAACACTCATTGTGCCACCCACTTAAGTAGCACTTTAAAACATGCCTCAGGCCGGCCACTGCAGCCTGTAGTGCAGTTTTAAAACTGTCAATACGACCTGCAAAATAAACCTTTTGGTAGGCCTAAACCTTCCTTTTCAAAATATATAAGTCACCCATAAGATAGGTCATAAACAGCCCATAAGACAGGGTGAATTGTATTTAAAAAGTAGGATATGTGTTTTTAAGTTGTACATGTCCTGGTGGTGAAAAACTCCTAAATTCGTTTTTAGGTGAAGCCTGCACAGCGCACATGCGCTGTCGCTATGGCGACCTATTGTGGTTAAAAAAAAAAAAACTGAAAAGGGGCTTTTAGCCCGCCCACACTCACCATTTGTTGACCTCATAATCATTCTCCTTTACTGCCTTCTAATTCGGCAGACCTTGCGATATGTCACTTCCTGTGGCTTCTGTGGAGCACCGGTCAAGTACCGATTAGTTAAACTTAATTAGTGTCCCTCCACTACTCACGCGATTGGGGTACTATGTCAACAGTTCTTTGGCATTTGCATTTAGCACAACCTTGAATGAAAATGTTCTTTATTTAACTAATATTTATTGTTTTTTAGATTACGCTTTAAAATGCGCTTCAAAAACAAGCAAAAATCATCGGAAAAGCCTTTATACGCGCCGATCGAGCACACACTCAACAGTCCCCCTGGGGCACAGGCAGGCATCCACTTCGGTGCTGCCTCGTAAAAAGCATTGTGAATACTCCACAATTACGCGGGGAGCATTACTCGCTGCACAGCGCCCAGTTTAGAAGTTTGAGACACTTTTCAGCACAGCTATTACATTCATATTGAACTACTTTTAATTCCTGCTTTTGGTTACTGAATTTCAGTTTATGCGTTTTTAGTTTCAACAGCCTTTTTTATTTATATATAAATGAGTCCGCATTAAATCACTGATCGTGGCCAAGATTGATCCCAAATGGTGACATATTACAAGCTCGTGGGAATATTTTTGCACATAGTTGACTTGTTCCTTTCATGAAATCAAAATGGCTACAAGCTTTTCATCATTTGTTACCTTGTTTATGGCGTTCCAGTCCCCTTTCTATGTGTCTTACAATAAGAGGATATAAAGCATTTGCATACCAATATGGTGACCGGCATAAACAGTCATACCCTGATCATTTTTTTCTGTTGAGTTTTTTTTTTTTTACTCGGCAGTCCACGCTTTTGTGTCACTTTAATTTCCAAATAGCAAACTTTAACCTTGTTGGTTTAACTGACATTTCTCTACGTAAACCACCTTCAAGTGATGTATTTCTACCCAGCACACTCCCCTTTAGCCGCAAGACACCTAAACTTTGTTTCTTTAATGGAGCAGTTTAGCAACAGATCAGTTCGCGTTATTGCAGTTTGCGTTAGCATTCTTTATTTTCCCGAAAACAAGGAGAGTTTAAGCAGCTGTGCTTTTTACATTCAAATTCATGTAATTCAGAGTGTTTGGCTGCTAAATAAATCTTCTCACCGAGCTCTTCTTTCAATGTTGGCACCATTCAGTGCGAGCACTTACTTTTCAGTCAGCATATCACTATGTGGCAGACAGTGTCATAAATCACAGTGACTGTGAATGAGGTGACACTTGCCTCCCCGGCCAATATTATAGCTATTTAGTTGTGAAAGTCTTTGCCTGTCATCCTGCTGGAATCATAGAAACTTAACTCTTCTGCTGAGATAACACCTAATGTAGGAGTCGGCACATCTGCAGGTGAGTGATTAATTTTGCAGGTATTAGACACTGACTGGGGGTAGCGCCTCCAAGTTGCGGGTAACTTGACAGGCCTGATATCTCTATAGCCAAAGCAAGATGCCTTCATAAAAGTACTGAAAAAGGAAAATGCTGCTTACCAGTATGCATCTGTTCTTGGCATGTAGAGCTGTAGATTCGTATACTTGTGCATAGATCGCCATCTGGTGTTGGGCTCGGATGTTTGCACTTTGTTTTTGTTTTGGAAGAAGTCTTTGTAGTCACGAGGTAGGTGACTCCTCCTGAGGACGATAGTGCGCATGGGCATCAACTCCATCTGCAGATTGTTTTTGCCATGAAGGGTTATGATGGAGTTAGCAAGAAATAGAAAGAGATGTCCATGTGTAATGTATCTAAGTAAGATAGTACTGGAACAGATAGAGGTATCTGGGGAGGCGGGTGGGCGTATACGAATCTACAGCTCTACATGCCAAGAACAGATGCATACTGGTAAGTAGCATTTTCCGTTCGAGGCATATGAGCTGTAGATCGTATACTTGTGCATAGACTATACAGCAGTTACCTCTTTAGCGGTGGCTACCTGTATCTGTTGCAGTGGTTTGAAAAAGTGTTCTTAATACAGCCTGGCCCACATTAGCTTGTTGTTTTGCTTGCACATCTACACAATAGTGTTTTGTGAAAGTGTGTGGTGTAGCCCAAGTTGCTGCTTTGCAGATGTCATCTAGGGGAATGTTCCCTAAGAATGCCATAGACGCCCCTAGTTTGCATGTGGAATGAGCTCTAGGGGGAATGGTTAATGTGCGTTTGGCTTTAAGATAGCATATTTGGATGCATTTAACAATCCACCTTGCAATCCCTGCTTTTGAAATGGGATTGCCCTTATGAGGTGGGGAAAAAGCCACAAAGAGTTGTTTAGTTTTTCTAAAGGATTTTGTCCTTTCAATGTAGTTAAGTATTGCTCTTTTAACGTCTAGCGTGTGAAGAGCCCGTTCTGCCACTGAGTCTGGTTGAGGGAAAAAAACTGGGAGTTCAAAAGACTGGTTAAGATGGAAGGCAGAAACGACTTAAGGTAAAAATTTTGGGTTAGGCCTAAGAACCACTTTGTTATGATGGATTTGCAAAAAAGGTTCTTGTATGGTTAATGCCTGGAGTTCACTAACTCTTCTAAGAGATGTGATAGCGACTAGGAAGGCTACTTTCCAAGTGAGGAACTGTAGTTCGCATTTGTGCAGAGGTTCAAATGGGGGACCCATGAGTCTGGTAAGCAATATTTAAATTCCATACTGGAGAGGGTGGAGCTCTGGGTGGAATTATTCTTTTAAGTCCTTCCATAAATGCTTTGATAGCGGGTATTTTAAACAAAGACAAGTGTTGTCTGTTTTGGAGATAAGCTGCTATTGCAGCAAAATGTAGTCTTATGGATGTATATGCTAGGTTACATTGTTGTAGGTGTAAGAGATAGCATATAATGTTTTGAATAGAAGCATCTAGTGGATTGAGTTTATTTGTACAGTAAATTACAAATCGTTTCCACTTTGCGGCGTAATATGCTCTGGTGGTAGGACGTCTAGCCTCTTTAATGATGTTCATGCAGTCTGGCGGGAGATCGAGGTAGCCAAACTTTAAGATTTCAGGTGCCAGATCGCAAGGTTGAGTTGATTGGGATCTGGATGTCTTATCTCTCCATGGTTCTGAGTGAGAAGCTTGGGTGAGAGGCGTAGCTTTTGATGAGGAACTACTGATAGTTCCAAGAGGTTTGTGAACCATGGTTGTCGGGCCCATGTTGGAGCAACCAGGATCATTGTGAGGGAATGCTGTTTGAGCTTCCGAACTACTAACGGAATTAGTGGGAGAGGCGGAAAAGCGTAAGCAAATTTGCCTGACCAGTTTATCCATAGCGCATTGCCTTTGGACAATGGGTGTGGATACCTGAACGCGAAGCTTAGGCATTTTGCGTTTTGATGTGTGGCGAACAGATCTATTTCTGGGTGGCTCCACATGTGAAAGAATGGAAGAAGAACTTGAGGATGAAGTTTCCATTTGTGGATCTACTGTGTTTGACGACTGAGCAGATCTGCAATCTGATTGTGTACCCCTGGGAGGTGTTCGGCAAGGAGATATATGTTTTGCGGAATGGCCCATCTCCATATGCTTTGAGCTAGGTGTGAAAGCTGTAGAGAGTGTGTCCCCCCTGTTTCTGCAAGAGGCCATTATCCCGATCAACTACATGAACACTCGAGCTGGTAATGAGTGTTGAGGCTGAAATTTGGATATTAGAGCTTGCATAGTGCTTATCCTGAGAGAGTTTGGGTATGCTAAAGCTTTTGAAGTGTTTATCTTAGCTCCTAAGTATTGTTGTGTGTTGGACTGTTGGAGGTGGGATTTGGTGAGGTTCATCGTGAATCCCAAGTCGTGAAGCAGCTGGATTGTTTTGTGTGTGTGTTGCACACAGCTGCTGTGTGACTTGGCTTTTATGAGCCAGTCGTCCAGATAAGGGAACATGTGAATGTGTTGTCTTCGTAAGTGAGCTGCCACTAATGAGAGGCACTTGGTGAAGACTCTGGGTGCTGTAGTCACCCCGAACGGAAGGACTTGTAGTGTAGTTCGTATAGTACCCCTGCAGGACCTGCGCTTTTGGATAACATACACTGTGGGCCTGGTGGTAGACTGACTCTGAGCACCCCCACCGCGTATGTTAGCCTGATTTGCATTAGCTAGCTCACAGTGCCACTAGAATCTCTTTTTTATCAGAGAGATTAGTCTTTGGCAACCTCAGAACACAACAACCCTGATTTCTCAGACTCGTGGAAACAATGTACTACTTTTCGCTCAGTCACTCGTGCTTGCTCATTTGGTCTCAGTTACACAGAAGGAACAATCGAGCGTGTTTACAATAAGAATTTATTGCACAGTTGTTCTTCTAGTATAAAATATATGTGCTGCGATAACTGTTAAACAGTAGCAGAAATATATGATCAGCAGTACAGTGAATATAAAAGGATAGTACAGTTCTACCATTTTGCAATAGTCATGAACATATACATGGATATAAAATGCATTTATAAAATAAAGCGCATACTCCTACGATGCCTATCAAGATGTACCTAAGTGTACCTAGCATGTGAGTAGGTGCGAAAGAAGCCAAGAATCCCGCTAGGATTTAGTCAAACCCCATTACCTGAATAATGAGTGTGGGACCTCGTCCTGGCCTCGAGTTGGACACCCCGCAAGGGATGATTAGACCACTGTCAGCTGGAGCAACTGCATGCAGGAGCCTCAACGTCTCTGGTCAGTGTGTCGGCCTGGAAGTCTCGGTTCCCTCGAACTACTGATAGCAAGAGGTGCTGTATTTATAGAGAAAAGTATAGAGTCCCTTTGTCCCTTGTGTCTTGTGTTAGCCATTGTTGGGTATGAAGATGACGTATGGGATGAACCGGTTACGTAGATGTTTATGCAGGTGGATTCTAGCCCCTGCCTGGTTTCCTAGAAATCTTATGAATAATTAATCATACTGGATGAGCACATCAAAGATGGTATAGGAGGCCATTGTTCGGGAAAAACCCTCCTTCTGTACCCAAACCACAGTCTAGATAAGGTTCAGCCCTCAGCGCCCGTTATTGTGGAGAATAGGAAACTAATGTAGGTGAAAGATTATGCCTATATTAGGGCATCTCAAACCATGCCTATATTAGGGCATCTATATGAAACATAACAGACTTTGAATTGGTAGTGTTGACCGTCCACCACAAACCTGAGATATTTCCTGTGAGCGGGGTGAATGGGAATATGAAAGTAGGCGTCCTTTAGATCTAGAGTGGAGAGAAAGTCTCCTTGTTGAAGCAGTGGGAGCACCTGTTGGAGAGTGACCATGTGGAAGTGGTCTGACTGAATGTAGAGGTTTAACGGTCTGAGGTCCAGTATTGGCCTGAGAGAGCCGTCCTTTGTTTGGATTAGAAAGTAGAGGGAGTAAACCCCTGTGCCTTGATGAGGTAAGGGGACTGGTTCTATTGCATGTTTTCGCAATAGAGAGAGAACCTCTTGTTTCAGAAGAGTCAGATGTTCTGGGGACATTGGACGTTGTCTAGGAGGGATATTTGGGGGAGTGGAGGTGAGTTCCAGGCAATAACAATACTGGATAATTTGTCTTACCCACTTGTCTGTTGTGATAGAATTCCAGACAGGTAGAAACTGTGATAGGCGTCCCCCGACAGGAGTGGGATGATCGGGGGGAAGTGAAGGCAAGTCACTGTTTGGTGGTAGGGGAGTTGTGGGTATTGCTACCGCGACCTCTTCCCTTACCATTGTTGCCTCTGTACCCTCCACGAAAGTATCCTCTGGAGGGATTAGTTTGATTGGGGCTTTTATAGGAAGAAGAGGGATGCTCCGAGCCAATAGTTTTGGAGCCAGCCCTGTAAAAGGAAAGACGAAATGAACCTCTAGGGAAAGGTAATTGCAAGGCCCCCAATGACTTGGCAGTGTCCGTGTCCTTTTTCATCTTCTCTAAAGATGTATCGACTGTGGGCTCAAAAAGATGCTCTTGGTCAAAAGGCTGACTAAGAATAGCAGACTGCACTTCCTGCTTGAATCCGGAGATTCGGAGCCAAGCGTGCCTCCGTAACAAAAAGCTGGTATTAATAGCACGAGATGCCGTATCAGCCGCATCAAGCGCACATTTGATAGATGTATTTGTTATTAATTTTCCCTCCTGTATAAGGTCATTAGCTTTGTCTTTATATTGGTCAGGAAGATGTTGCATAAGCTTTTCAAGCTCATCATAGTGAGCTCTGTCATATCTGGCCAACAAAGCTTGGGCATTGGCAATCCGCCAATGATTTGCCGCCTGTGACGCGATACGTTTTCCAGATGCGTCTATGAGTTTGGATTCCTTATCAGGAGGAGGGGTGTCGCCTGTGCCTTGTGAATTTGCCCTCTTGCGTGCATTAGACACCACAAGAGAATCTAAAGGGACCTGACCTTTAATGTACACTGGGTCATTGGGAGCTGCCTTATATTTTTTGTCTACCCTGGTGTTAAGAATCCTGGCTCTGACAGGGTCCTTCAAAACTTCTGGTGCATGTTTCAGCATGCCTTTTAACATTGGCAGGGTGTGCGTGGACTTTTGTGTGGGTGCAAATGTTTCCAACAGAAAGTCTTCCTCTAAAGGGTCAGAGTGTAATTGTACCCCGTGGTATTGAGCAGCTCTATTAATTAGTTGCACAAACCCAATATTGTCATCTGGTGGTGATGGCCTAGAGGGATAGAGGTCCGGGTCATTGTGTGGGTTGGGATCTGTGTTGTAATCATCCCAAGGATCTGTATTGTGTGGGATGGTATGTGCGTCATCATCCTTATCTGGATCTCCATCCCCACCCTCATCAGTATAATCATCTTCATCATCCTGTGATTGAGGTGAAAATGTATGTTGTGGGGAGTGTGCTGGAGAAATTAGCAGATTTGGATCAGCTGGAGAAGGAGAGAGAGGTGGAGAAGTATTAGTGCCCATCTCCTTCCGCTTCATGGGTATTTCAGGGTCTTCTGAAGTGTCCAATTTTCTCTTTTTAGGAGGGTTGGCGACAACTTTGCCAGTTTCCGGGTCAATGTGGAGAGTTTTTTGCTTTGGATCCGAAAAATCTGGTAGAGGCTGTTGTGTGGGTACAATGTCCTTTTTCGGTGCCGAAGACTTAGGGTCAGAATGTTGTTTAGACCGTGTCTCTGAAGCTTTTTGTGGGGTCTTGGACTCCTTAGCTTTTGGTATAGGAGTTTGTGGCTCCAAGACATTTTTTGTCTCCGAAGGTTTGTTCGGCCCCGAAGATTTTTTCGGCTCCGAATGCTTGTCCTTTGTTTGTTTCGACGCTGAGGGCTTCGGCGTCGAGTCTGTTTTCGATGCCGAGGAAGAAGGGCGTGGTACCTCTTTGGTTTTGGACTTCGGTGTCGAAGGTGATTTTTCGGCACCGGAATGGGGTTGGCTCGATCCCGAGCCGGAAGGCTTTTCTTTTGGTTTCATAGCCGGGCCCGAGGGCGGGGCGTCTGAAATGTGTTGCCAGTGTCGACCTGAGCCCGAGGGCGAAGGTGTTACCGGAGCCTTAGGTTTGGTTTTGGTTGGGAGTTGGGTTTCGGTACTTACGGACCGCTGAGCCGGGGTGACTGTCTCGTCTTCGACGTCGGAGTCGTCGGCTTCGGAGATGTCTTCTTCATCAGCTTGTTGCTCCGACTGGAGATTGGGATCTGCTTCGAAGATGTCCGGACTCGAGCTGCTTCCGCGAGACATTTCGTGACGTCGAGTCCGACGGTCACGGATGGTTTTCTTCGACCTGAAAGATGCACAGGCCTCGCAGTTCTTGTCTTCGTGCTCCGGGGAGAGGCAGAGGTTACAAACCTCATGTAAGTCCGTGTGTGGGAACTTAGCACCACACTCAGGGCATTTTTTTTAAAGGAGTCCTTTCCATTGACTGCTGGCGTAGTCGGCGCAGATAGGCCCAACGGCCCGCGTCGAAGATCTAGGTCGAGGATTGTATATTTCCCGAAGATACGCGTTGAAAAGGAAACGCGATCGAGACAATACCGTCGAGTGGTGAGGGATTGCGCGTCGAAGGGGGTTCGAGAACGACACCGAACCGGAGCGCAACAAATCACATCCGAACCTGATGGCGGAAAAAAACAATCTGCAGATGGAGTCGATGCCCATGCGCACTATCGTCCTAAGGAGGAGTCACCTACCTCGTGACTACAAAGACTTCTTCCAAAACAAAAACAAAGTGCAAACATACGAGCCCAACACGAGATGGCGATCTATGCACAAGTATACGATCTACAGCTCATATGCCTCGAACTAATGCTTTCTCTTCACTCTAATCCTCGAAGAGAAAAGCGTAGGTACCATGGACATCAATCAGTGGATACGAATGTCACATGTGTATTGCCCTATCAAGTTCTTGGCCTGTTTCAAAGGCAGGCGTTAATTTATTGGGGTGTTCCACCTCTGCACACTCATCTTCAGCATAGGCATTCCCTATTGGTGCATTGCCCCGTCTCATTTGAGGAATCCTACACATTGATTTGTCTGACGAAATAGTTCAATATATTTAATATCACTCTAATCTAAAAGTAGAGTAAATCTTCAGACCAGTTCATAGAAGTATGTAAAATTGGAGTTGATACAGCTGTGTCTGTATGTTTGGAAAGCTTATGTTTGTAGTATGTCTTATATGGGAAGAGCATGTAATCAGTTGTGGTTGTTTGGAGTGTTTTATTATGGAGAAGGTTGCTGAATGAATGCACTAATCATCAATTATGTTTCACAACATACAGTCTAAACCTTGCATTATGTTTTTATATATAGTTTTATATAGCGCAAACATGACCCAGGCGGTTATCAGAGCACTTAACAAATGATCAAGGACAAAAAAGAGGGAGACAAGTGGGTCAGTAACAGCAGCAGTAGTATGCAAGATACCAGTCTATACAAGAGGACCAATATATCGCAACACCACAAAAAGGATATAAAAGACCATATAAGGGCAAAAACAAATGGGGATGTTGAAAACAATCATATGATTAAGTGCGAAACACACTGTAGCAGCGCCACTCTAGGCATTAAGTATTCTTTAGTATAATGTACATTAGTAAATGCATAAAGACAGAACAGGTACTTTTTCAAGAGAACCATAGGACATACGTTCCCTGGTATCATATTCTTTTTTAACTTTCAATTAAATCATAAATAGGTGTGAGGAATTAAGTACGCTCTGAGGTACTAAACCAGTTGTAGTGAATGTAAAAAGGGACAGTTAGGAGATATGTTAGTACCTCTTTCAAACTTTTCTGTTGATTTAATAAAATATATCAAACTTTGCAGTGTTGGATTTTAAATTGTTAACAAAAATGTTTCTGTATTGTAGGGATGCTCCTATTGTAATGTATAAATACTTGTGACAGGGCCTTATCTTAACAGGAGAGACATCACCTTCACTTGCAACTTTTCCACATTACATCAATGCTTTTCTTTGCCCTTTATACAGGACCCACTCCTACCACAACTGAAGGATAAGGGAGCCCAGGACCTCTCTGCAACACAGTTTGCACTGATGCACAATAGCCCACTGTTCCTCATGGTAGCTTTCTTTATATCTGGAGAAGCCGCAGGCAAAACATCTGGTCTGGGCCTTGCACCCAGCGTTCTAAGAGTGTAGTAAACATTACACACACTCTACAGGGCATGATTAATTTAGGCCCTGGCTACCACATCCAATCCCACGGTAGCCACCAATAACTAGAATACAGCGGAATGTAAACAGAATCTTACCAGGACCCAGCTTCCAGGCAGGTTTCATTAGTTGCAGGGAGCTTGTTTATGTGTGACTAGGGCTAGTGGCGGCGAAGGGTAAAGGAGTCCGGTAATTTCGGTCTAAAGAACTGTCCAGTGGAAAGAAGGTTTTACATTTTCTCATGTTTTAAGTACTGATGATTCTTTTAAGGGGATGTTAACCTCGTGTTTTTCACAGAATTACTGTGTTCGTTTTTGTATTAGAACAATAGCTTCGTTTTTATGTAACCATTGGTATTTACATTGTTCTTGCTTTGTAGTGCCCTATAAAAGTTGGAGTACGCTTTCCTCATCAGTTGTGGATCTTGTAGAGCAGCATTCATCAGGGCGCTGATGCATTTGCCTATATAACTAGCATGTTCAAGCATAAATGGTGTAGTCATTAGTCCTATATCTTCCAAGCCTCTCTCTTGCTCCCTCCGTGTGCTAGCCACCAACTGTCTTTTTGGTTAGCTAAAAAAATTGCTAAAACACTTTCAGCCACACAATGGTGCCTGCCAACTGAGTCTGAAGAAAGTTGGCAGGCTGGTCTACTTCTCCACAACAGTCCATAAATCCACTACACACCACACAGTTCCACAACTAACCATTCCAATCCAACACACCACATACATACACCACATAACACATAGGCAAAATACATTGTCATTTACAGCACCAATAGCTCTAAATAAAGCAAATGCGAGACCAATTGCATTGCAAATGCTTGTTTACTACTGCAAGGAATCTCTCTCCAATTGGATAACATTGGGTTATCTTATTACATTTAATACGTTTTAACTTTTAATTAGAAAGAGATAGTAAAGCGAAGTTTGGATTTAAATTAATTGTAATATAAAATACTCTTGATTTGTAAGGTCGGATTTGAAGTCACAATTCTAAAAATGGCACTTTAAGAAAGTTGGCATTTTTTTGTCCTAACCATTCTGTGCCTGCTCCCTGTGTCCCGGCTCACATGATAGTAAATAGCTTGGCAGTTGGCCTTTGCGTATTGCTCTCACACACTGGATCAAAAGGGGACTAGGTGTTGGAAGGAGGATGGGCCATCCTGCCAGGATGGGTGGGGTAGAGCTATCTCCCGCGCCCCACTTAAATTTCAAAGGGCTGCCTAAAGTACCCACACAAAGGAACTGGACACTAATCTTTTATCACCCCAGACCACGTGGAGCAATAGCAGGGGAAGGGAAGAATTCCAGAACTAGATGTGGGGTCAGCCAGGATATCACCCCCACTTCAAAGGCTGGCATCAGGGATGAATATTGGACCTCCTGAACTACCTCTTCAGAACACTCCTGGACCTGTGCAACACTTCAGATTGACTGCCTTGTACTCCAGTGGACTACCCTTCTGCTTGAGGCCTGGCTTGTTCTTCAGAGGATGCCCTACTGCTTGAGACCTGCATTGCTACTTGAAGAAGAGAGGACCATCTCCTTGAAACCTGAACTACCAGAGTGACTCCATAGGCTAGTTGGCTGGCCTCCTGTGTGAGCTACAGGGACATAACAAGCTCCAAAAACCTTGAACCCTACACAAAACCTCAGCTGGAGTGAGTCCTTACCCCCTCAGATCCTGAACCCTTTGAGGTGGTGTTGTAGGTGCTGCTACAGCCTAACCCTAAAAGTTGGGGCTTAGAATAATTTTCACCAAATAGTGCCAGAAGAACCGACAAGACTGGGACCTACCTGCCAGCCGATCCGCCCAAGGTGAATCACCGGTGGGCATGACATTGCAGTAGCTCCCGCTACATTCTTCTCTGAAGCAGAAATTCCTGTTCAGTGGGACCTTAGAGCAACGGTATACAACCTCGTGAAGACCTCTTCGGCTACGGCTTGCAGCTTCGTAGCTTGAGGCTTTTTATTTCCATAAAGTCGTTCTAGTCCTAACGAACAAGTTACTTACCTTCGGTAACGATATATCTGTAAGAAACATTAGTTAGTTATAGATTCCTTACCTTAGAATTACCCCCAGGCGTCAGACTGGATCCGGAAAGTTTTTTCATCAGCAGTACCTCTGCACGTCGGAAGGTGGCGTCGGTCGACTCCGCGTCCATCGTCGGCGTTGCCGGAATGACGTCGCGGCAGCTACTTAGACGCCGCCCTCGCGCTGACGTCAGTTCTGTACACGACGCCGTCTCTCCGGACTTGACTGTCCAGACAGTAGTGTTTCGTAAACGTGTGCAGTGATGCCCACGTAGCTGCCTGACAGATGTCATTTAGAGGAACTCCTCTTCCCAAGGCAGTAGTGGCTGCCATCGCCCTGGTGGAGTGAGCGCGTAGCCCTACTGGAGGCTCTTTTTTAGCCAGAGAGTAACCAGCTTTAATACACAACACGACCCATGGAGAAATGGTGCATTTGTGTACGGCCCGACCCATCTTTGCGCCCACGTAGCCAACAAAAAGTTGATCATCCACCCGGAACTGTTTGGTGCGATCCAGATAGAAGGAGAGCGCACGTTTTGGGTCCAGACGGTGGAGCCTCTCTTCCTCCTTCGAAGGAGGGGGAGGCAGAAAGAAGGTGGGCAAGGTAATGGTCTGCCCAATGTGGAAGGCAGTGACCACCTTAGGAAGAAAGGATGGACGGGTTCGGAGAACCCCCTTATCCGGATGGACAGAAAGGAAAGGAGGTTTTGAAGAAAGGGCCTGGAGCTCGCTCACCCTTCTAGCAGAAGTGATGGCTACCAGGAAAGCAGTCTTTAAGAGTTAAGAGCCGTAAGGGACAGCTATGAAGCGGCTCAAAGGAGAGCACATTAGATAAGTTAGCACAAGATTCAAGTCCCACTGAGGCATAACGAAGGGGATTGGAGGAAAAAGATGTGTTAAGCCTTTTAAGAAACGGTTAACTACCGGGGACTTGAAAAGAGAAGGCTGATCTGGCAGCCGAAGGAAAGCAGAGATGGCTGACAGATAGCCCTTGACAGTGCCCAGAGCAGAGCCCTGCTGGGCCAAGGAGAGAAGGAACAAGAGTACTTCAGAAAGAGGGGCAGAAAAGGGATCCACAGCCTTTGCTGTGCACCATGCCACAAATGTGTTCCACCGACAGGCGTATACCATCTTAGTGGAGGGAAGCCTGGCTGCCAAGATTACGTCACAGACTTCGGAAGGCAGGTCGAAAGACGTCAACTGCCGCCGCTCACTCTCCACGCAAGGAGGTGGAGACTGGACAGGTTCGGGTGGAGGACCGTCCCCTGCTGCTGCAACAGAAGATCCTCCCAAAGAGGCAGTCTGATTGGAGGATCGATGGCCATGTTGAGCAGCTCGGGATACCAGACTCTTCGTGCCCAGTCCGGAGCCACAAGAATGACTTGGGCCCGGTCGCGCTTGATCTTCTTCAGCACTCTGGGCAGAAGTGGTATAGGCGGAAAGGCGTACAACAGACCGCAACTCCACTCGCGACGAAAGGCGATGCCTAGCGAGTGCCGCCTTGGAAATTCCAACGCGCAGAATTGCTGACATTGCGCGTTCTCTTTGGTGGCGAATAGATCTAACCAAGGCTCTCCCCATTGTTGAAAGAGACCTTGCACCACCTCCGAGTGGAGATGCCATTCGTGATCCATCATGCACCTGCAGCTGAGTTCGTCCGCCCCGGCCTTCAGGGAACCTGCCAGGTGTTGAACCACCAGGGATATGCCCTGATGTTCCAGCCATGTCCAGAGGCGGAGGGCCTCCTGACATAGGGTCCACGACCCCACCCCGCCCTGTTTGCTGCAGTACCACATGGCGGTGGTGTTGTCCGTGAACACCTGCACTACTCTTCCCTGGACAGAGGGAAGGAATGCCTTGAGTGCAAGACGAATCGCCCGGAGCTCCAGAAGGTTGATGTGGAGCCCGGACTCCGCCGGAGACCAGAGGCCTCTGATCTCCGCCTCTCCTTTTTGGCCGCCCCATCCCAGAAGGGACGCGTCCGTCACCACAGTGTCGTCTGGTTGGGGAAGGGAGAGGGATCTGCCATTGACCCAATCCTGGCTCGTGAGCCACCACTGCAGTTGACGTGCAATGCACTCCGAGATCTGGACGCAATCAGACAGATTCCCCTGATGCTGCGCCCACTGGAACTTCAGGTCCCACTGCAGAGCCCGCATATGCCATCTGGCATGATCGACCAGCAGGAGGCCATGAGGCCCAGCTGCCTCAGAGTCACTATGACCGAAACCCGGGATAGAGGCTGAAAGATCGGAATCATAGCCTAAATATCCCGGACTCGCTGCTCGGGAGGATAGACCCGAAACCGAGTCGTGTCCAGAACCGCTCCGATGAAAAGGAGCTTCTGAGAGGAAATCAGGTGTGACTTTGGCACATTGATGGAAAACCCCAGCGAATGCAGGTCGGCCATAGTCTGGAGGTGGGAGACGACTGCCTGGGGCGAGCCCGCCTTCAACAGCCAGTCGTCGAGATAGGAGAAGACTGAAACCTCTGATCTGCGCAGATGAGCTGCGACCACCGCCATCACTTTCGTGAACACCCGAGGTGCGCTGGTAAGGCCAAAGGGGAGCACAGTGAATTGAAAATACTCGTGGCCTACCGTGAACCGTAGGTAACGCCGGTGGGCCGGCAGGACCGGGATGTGAAAATCAGCGTCCTGCAAGTCCAACGCTACCAACCAGTCTTGCGGGTCGAGGGCAGACAAGACCTGAGCAAGCGTCAACATCTTGAACTTCTCCTTCCGGAGGAAGCGGTTGACGTCTCTGAGATCCAAGATAGGACGGAGGCCCTTGTCCTTCTTGGGGACCAGAAAGTAGTGGGAGTAACAACCACGACCTACTTCTGGGACAGGAACGCGCTCGATGGCTCCCTTGGCCAAGAGAGCCGTAACTTCCTGCTGGAGAAGGGCCAGATGATCCTCCGACATGCGGTGGTATCTTGGTGGCATGGCTGGAGGGGTAGTCTTGAAGGGGAGGGAGTAGCCCCTTCGGACTATCTGCAAAACCCACCTGTCCGACGTGATGGTGCGCCAGTGGGGGAGGTGAAGGCGAATCCTGCCGCCCACTGGCGTTTGATGGGCCTGAAAGGTCAGACTAGGAGGGTTTGGAGGCTGCTGCGGAGGGGGGTTGGTGGACTGGCCCGCCCGCTGGCCCCCGGAACCACGACGGTTGTTCCCACGTCCCCTGCCACGCGGAGGTTGGGTAACTTGCTGCGGCCTGTGGCTCTGGGCGGGACGTAGCGGAGCGCCCCTTCCGTAGCCACGAAAGGGGCGAAAAGCAGACGGCGCAGGGCGGGTGGAGAGGCCCAAGGACTTGGCCGTAGCCTGTGAGTCCTTGAAACGCTCTAGAGCGTTGTCTGCTTTGTCGCCAAAAAGGCGACGGGCATCAAAGGGCATGTCCATCAAGGTGTTCTGGACATCCCCTGAAAAGCCAGTCGACCTCATCCAGGCGTAGCGCCGAAGCGCTACCGACGTTGAAATGGTCCTGCCCAGAGAGTAGGCGGTGTCCAGCCCACAACGTATGGCAAACTTTGCTGCATCTCTCCCGGCGGCCACAACCTGAGAGAGCACTGTCCGGGCCTCCTCCGGACACTGAGGCAGCACCTGGGCCACCGTATCCCACACGGAGTGGGAATAACGGCCCAAGAGACATGCAGTGTTTACCGACCGCAGTCCTAAGCTGGCGGAAGAGAAAATCTTCTTCCCAAGGTGGTCCAGCTTCTTGGATTCCCTTTCCGGGGGAGCAGTAGGGAATGCGCTTTTGGAAGTGGAGGATTGGACAACCAAGCTCTCCGGGGTGGGGTGTTGGGAGAGGAAAGTGGGGTCGCCCGGAGCCGGGCTGTGGCGTCGGGCAATCATCCTATCCACGGGAGCCCCCGTGTCGGGCCTGGACCAGGTGCCCAAAAGGACGTCGGTGAGGGCCTCATTGAACGGCAGCAAGGGCTCCGAAGAGCTCGCAGCCGGCTGAAGCACCTCCGTCAGGAGGTTAGTCCTGACCGCCACCGTAGGAAGCTCGTGGTTGAGAGCCTCGGCCGCCCTACGCAACACCACTGCGTATGACGCTCCCTCCTCCGTAGCCACAGTAGGAGGAGACAACATGCCAAGGTCAGGGGAGGTGTCCAACCCACTGGCATCCCCCAGTTCCCCCCTCCAGTCCTGTTCACTTTCCAACTGGTCAGTTAAAGGGTCACCTGACCCGTCCCAGTCCTCTTCATCATCCCCTGGGTGCCACTGTGGTTGAAAAGGGACCCCAGGAGTGAATAGGGGCATGAAAACCTCACCCGGTGCCGGATCCGGCGTCGGACGACGCCGGTCCGGCTCCGTGTCCACATCAGGATGGAGGCCGGGGTCAACGCCGGCCGGGGGGCCAACCGGCATCGGACGCGGTAGTGGTGCCGTCGGAAGCGGCGCCGGTGGAGGTGTAACGAGGTCAACTGGTGCCGATCCGGATCCAGGCCTTGATCCAAGGGGGGCCTGCGGCGTCGGGCCGGAGCCGCCGGCAGCAAAGACCTAGGCCCCCAACCGAGTCCGCAGGGCCCTAAGGCGCGCCGGCGGGGTCGGTTCGCCCAAAGATGGCATGCATCGCCTCATAGAACGTACGAAGCTGGGCGGGAGTCGCTCCGGGTCCCGGAAAGGGAGGTCAACTCTGAGTTGGCTCTGCAGGCTCCGCGCGCGGAGCCGCGGGAGGGGCACCACTCACGTGCCTCGTCGGATCGGCTGACCGACGAGGAGAAATCGAAGAGCGACGAGGCTTCTTCGACTTCTTCTTGTGCTTCGACTTACCCGACCCCGAGTGCAAAGACTTCGATGATTTCGAACCGGAATGGTGGTGGCTCCGCGACCGGTCCCTCAACCTCCCTCTCGACCGGGACCTCGAACGGCGCGGAGCCGACTGCCGATGTTCAAGCAGCTTTCGGGACCGCTCCCGCAAAGCCTTCGGCGCCATCGACCGGCAGTCGGAGCACGACTTTGGGTCGTGGTCGCGCTCCAGGCAGAAAAGACACACGGTGCGGATCCGTCACCGACATCAGTCGGCTACAGGAACTGCAAGCCTTGAAGCCGGGCATCCCTCGTGCACCTTTTCGGAGTCTGAGACTCGAAGAAATAAGTCGACAAAAGTCGAGAAAAAGTTAGTCAAAAAATGACTGAGGTACCGCTTTTCCCGGATCTGCGCTGGCTGGCGTGGAAAAAGAAAGAACTGTCGTCTAGCGCGCGAGGTCGGCGTCTAAGTAGCTGCCGCGACGTCATTCCGGCGACCACGACGACGGACGCGGAGTCGACCGACGCCACCTTCCGACTCGCAGAGGTACTGCGGACGAAAAAATCTCCAGTCTGACGCCTGGGGGTAATTCTAAGGTAAGGAATCTATAACTAACGTGTTTCTTTCAGATGTAAAAATCTTTACTGGGGTCGATGGTGACAGGCTCCCCATTGACTAGGATGATCTCAGCCTGGAAATCCAGCTGCTCCTGCTCTAAGCTTTTTCCCGCCATTGTAAACGACTTTGCAAGAACTCATCCAGCGCTCCCTGGTGACGACTCCTCGTCGGACACAGTCTGCTGTCTTGCCCCGTTGAACTCTACCTTCTTCTGGAATTTTCTTCAAAATGTATTTTAATTCCAAAGGTAAGCCGAGACCGGGCCCAACCCACTTTGTGTATCCGAACTGCGCTCCATCGCGGTCGGCCTTAACTTTTTGATTTTGCGCCGGTCTTACGCGACCAGATACCCGCGGTTGGCGCTTTGATCTTTTAAGTGCTATATTTTACTAAAAACTTAAAAAAATTCATAACCCTGGTTCTACTGATGGGATTTAATTTGTTTTGGTGTCATTTTATTTATTAACATGTTCTCTATTTTTCTTAATTGGTGTGGAATTTTTCCTGTGCTGTGTTTTCACTTTCTTACTGTTTGAGTGCTGCATACATACTAAACATAGTGCCTCTAAGTTAAGCCTGACTGCTTTTATGCCAAGCTTCCAGAGAGTTAAGCACAGGTTAATATAGTGACTTTTGTGGTTCATCCTGACAAGGACTGTGACTGTTGCTTGGGTAGGGTTTTCACCCCCTTCAACCAATAACCCCAAATTCATTTATTGCTGCTCAGTGGTGGGATCCAGTACTTGTGTTTGTGCAGTGCCACTTAGTGATTTTGTGTAACACTGTAAAAGGACCAGCTTTTCTAAAAGCTGAGGCTGAAAGGAAAGTGGTAATGGCCCATGAAGTATGTTTTAAAGAGCTTGACATAAAAGCAAGACACGCCTCAGAGTCAAGCAGCAATGGTGGCAGCTATCCAGTGTCCAGTGGAGAACTGATGGTCCGTATTCCCCAAGACCTGGTATCTAGATATATGGTGGGAGATGGCACAGATAAATGGCTTTCCACCTATGAGGTAGCCTTGAAAATTCAAAGGGTCCCAAAGGAGGATTGGGGGTCAAGTCTCTGGAAAAACATGCCTACAGTGGGGCAAGATACTCAGCTCACACTAGAGGTAGGGGACCAGATGAGGTATGCTTCCATGAAATACATTCTTCTCACTAAGCTTGGGCTCATCGTAGAGAATTACCGCATGAGACCTAGGGACAGCCAGAAGCTGCCTAATGAGACTTGGATGGATTTCACTGATTATTCCCCGAAAAAACAGCGAGTGGTTGGGTGAGCAGCAGTAAATTAAGTTATTTTAGTGGGCTGTATGATTTGATTTTGAGAGAGCACATGCGCAGTATACTTGCTTTACAGAGTTGCATCAACACCTAATTAACAGCAAGCTCAATTCACCTAAGGAGCTTGCCCAGGAGGCGGACTTCTGGGTCAGCACCATTGTGTCCAAGGAGGTATCTAGAAGGAATCACCCAGGGTGGACAGCGTCCCCAACAGAAGAAGGGGGGGGGGGGGGGGGAAGGACCTGCAAGGGGAGGGGACAAAAATAAAAACAAGGAGTTCTCTCAAGGCCTCCAAAATAATTCTCTGGGGAAGGGTTCCCAATCCCAACCTGACTAAAAGAAGAATGGGTTCCCTGACAAAAAAAGTTGTCAGTGAAGTTCAACCCCAAACAGGCCCAGTCCAGGACTTGGGATCTGGTAGGGCCATGGAAATGCATGGGTGGGCCATAAAGATAAGTGGGTTTGTCCAGAATCTCCCAGGTGTCTGAGAGCTGAGTCTGGGCATACTTGATGGCCTTGTACGGATGAGAGAGGCATACCATACCTACTGCCGGCTTTTGTTTACTCGTTTTAACTGTGTATTTCTAGAGGTTTAAAACTAGGAGCTGTATCTCTTCTGCGCTCTCCACCTCACCCTTCTTTCACTATGCCTGTCCCTCTCCTGAATTCACTCTCCTTTCTCTCTGCTGTCCCACTAACCCCTCTCTCTACTTCCTTCCACCTCACTCTTTACTCCTCTTACTTTCGCTCCACCTTATCCACCTGTTTCCCTGATGTGCCCTTCTCTTTCTTCTGGAAAACGAACGGGCCCCTGGAAAATGGATACAACCCTACCAAGGAAATTACTGATTTGAAAAGACGACAACACCTGGCAAAGTGCTATTTGTATTAGAAGGGCATGTAAACTCTAGATATATATATATATACACTTTAAATAATGATAAATATCATGACACATTTGTAGAAAGTTTGAATGATTTATTTTATCTTATTCTAAAAAAATTGTTTGTAATTTTCATATTGGATAAAAAATATTTTACATATAGAAACTATATATACATAAAAATTATATACAAACCCAGTGATATAATTAGAACCACATGTACATAATCATCTAAATAATCTATTCTGTTGATTTAAACCGCATTTAACATGAGACAATCAATATGATAGGTAACTAACAATTTATAATTCAATATTCATGATAAGTCAGTTTCAAATATTGCAATAATTTGTTTGCATAGTCCTTTCGATTAAATAAATTATGCAGAGACTGGTGACATATGTTGAAAACCAACGCGTTTCGGCTATGCCTTCATCAGGACTCCGTCCCAGTGGTTACTCCGCTTGCCTCCTGAATATCAAAAATGGAGCTTTACACAATCATTAGAATAAAATAGAATAGCTGAGGGTCGCGTGACTACGTCTCTCTTCAGTATGAATAGCTCTCCTTGTGTGTATGTTCCTGTAACTACAAAACGATCCAGATGCCTCAATATCCAACTCTACCTGCCGCTTGAAGCTCAGGTTCTTTCTCAGTTTCTTAAGATGTAAGGAAAAGAAACGACAAATACACGACCTCCAGTATATACCGAGGTAGCTGTAATAGGAGACACCCTATGGGAGCGTTCACACGACGTTCAGACATGTGAAAGAATCATTGGTACCAACAGCTTTTACTATCTGGATCGTTCAAAAATAATGTTTGTTAACGATCTTCTTTTCCTTACATCTTAAGAAACTGAGAAAGAACCTGAGCTTCAAGCGGCAGGTAGAGTTGGATATTGAGGCATCTGGATATTGAGTCGTTTTGTAGTTACAGGAACATACACACAAGGAGAGCTATTCATACTGAAGAGAGACGTAGTCACGCGACCCTCAGCTATTCTATTTTATTCTAATGATTGTGTAAAGCTCCATTTTTGATATTCAGGAGGCAAGCGGAGTAACCACTGGGACAGAGTCCTGATGAAGGCATAGCCGAAACGCGTTGGTTTTCAACATATGTCACCAGTCTCTGCATAATTTATTTAATCGAAAGGACTATGCAAACAAATTATTGAAATATTTATAACTGACTTATCATGAATATTGAATTATAAATTGTGTTAGTTACCTATCATATTGATTGTCTCATGTTAAATGCGGTTTAAATCAACAGAATAGATTATTTAGATGATTATGTACATGTGGTTCTAATTATATCACTGGGTTTGTATATAATTTTTTATGTATATATAGTTTCTATATGTAAAATACTTTTTATCCAATATGAAAATGACCCAAAAATTTTTTTTTGAATAAAAAGAATAAGATTAAATAAATCATTCAAACTTTCTACAAATGTGTCATGATATTTATCATTATTTAAAGTGTATATATATATATCTAGAGTTTACATGCCCTTCTAATACATATAGCACTTTGCCCGGTGTGGTCTTCTTTTCAAATCAGTGCCCTTCTCTTTCTCCACTTAACCCTCATATTTCTCTCACCTCATGCTCTGCTCTTTTTGCCTTTTCCTACTTTCACTCTCTCCTCTCACTGTGCATCAACTTACTCTCACTCCACTTCGCCTTTCTATTTCCACTATACCCTTGTCTTTCCACCTCATCTTTCTCTTTTCCTCGCCTTTTTCTCTCTTCCTAATCATTCTCACCCTCTTCTCAATCTTGCTTGCCCTCCTTTGCCTTCCTGACTCACCTTCTCTCCCCCTCACCATCCTCCTTTTTTCTCACTATCCTCCCTCATGCTTCAGTCTCCCTACTATTACCTTCCCGTCTCTGTTTCACAGTACCCTCTCTGCACCTCACCATTCTTTCGCTCCACTTCACCCTTTACTCTCCACCTCACTCTCTTCTGTTAGCCTCACCTTCACTGCTGCTGCTATGTGAGTAATGATTTTGTGTATGCAAACAAATGAGGGGTGTGCATGAGCTTGTGTTGGTGCAAGGGTGTGTGTAATCGGGCCTGGCACTTCTCTGTCTGTACCATATTCTAAACAGTGGCAGCACTAAGGCCTACATTATATAGCACATACCCATGAGCACACGAGGTCAGCAAAGACCTGGGGTAATGCATATTTTAACTAAATAAACCAAAACAAGGAAATTTGTTGTGAAGGAAAAGATCATTGATAAGGTGTCTAACTTTACATATCTAGGGAATGTTTTTAACAATAAACTGAATTGGGACCATCTGGTTGTTGCTAGGGCACAACACACTAGCCGAGTAGTAGAGGGCCTATTCCGTTTCGCTTGTAAGCTGGGACACAAGCCTGTAGCGGAAATGATAACCCTATACAAATCAAAATGCTTGTCAGTAGCTACCTATGGGGCAGGAGTATGGGGACACCATAAAAGCACCCAGTTACAAATTTTAGAAAACAAATTTTTAAAGAGATTACTGATGATTCCTATTAGTGCCCCCACACACTTTTGTCACTCCGAAGTAGGGCTGGATTTTGTAGCAGATGGAATCAATATCGCCCCCCTGATTCTCTGGGCAAACGTTTGGACCTCAGAGGACCTACTATTCTCAAGGGAGATTCTTAGGGATTGTATGAACCTTGAAAATGCCCTGGCTATCCCCTGGCTCCGTTGTGTTAAAGATAATCTTAACAAGATCGGCCTAGGACATTATTATGATAATCCTGCTCGCATTCATTCCAACTTGAAACTGATTATAAAAGAAGCATACTGTGCTGAATTGAGTACGTCCAGACGGCATCGCGGAACGAGAGTCTACCTAAACTGGTACCCAAAACAACAGCAATTTTAATTGTCTTTTACCATTAATGTACAATTGCGATTCTTTATGACCAGACTCCGTCTTTGCACGTTGCACTTTCTCGTGGCTTTTCCTAAACAGGCAAGTTGGTGTGAGAAACTGATTGCCTGCCCTGATTGCCTGTCCTTGCAACAATTCAGCCCAACAAAGCACTTTGCACTTTATGCTGTTTTGCACACTCTACAAAGACCCTAGGGCACATTTTATTAAACCTGTCCTGAGAGAAATTCGTCCCTGTTCTTATCAGGAGGGATTTAACTATTTACGTTCGTTAGCTACTGTTGCTATCTGTACTGCTGTGCTTAACTTTATTAGAATTGCTTTTTTAATTAGGAAACGTTATGAACTGTAAGAAGGAGATGGATTTTTAAGTGATTTTACGATGTGTTGGAAATTGATAGGATGCATTAAGACTCAGCAACCCAGAGTTAGAGCTGGGGGAGCTCGCGCCCTGGAGGTGGCCATGTTTATTAAGCTAGGCAAAGTATACATTGTTTTAAAAAAAAAAAAAAACATTTCAACTTGGAGTTTATATTTTGTCCTTTAAGTCCAACTATTGTATAGTTTCTTATGAAATCCTAATAACACTGTGTATGCATGTCAAACTTTTATGGTCCGAATGAACCGAATAAAGTTATCTGAATTGACTTGAACTAAATAAACACAGTAACAACTGGAGGAGCAATCAAAGGAGGCAACCTGATCAACAAAACAAAACCAAACATCAAATGTGGGCTTCTTTCTACCCCCGTCTGCCCACTGTGCCATGAGTACATCTTCCAAGGTTGATGACTGGACTTGTAATTTGATGGCTAGTTTCCCACCTACCATTTTGTTGTCAGTCATTTGAGAAAAATGTATCTTAAGGGGATCAAAGAGTAAATATCCAGCTCATCTGAATGCCTCAAAACTGAACTTTCTCTCTTAAACAGTGACTGGCATGCTGCATCTTTTTCCCATTCTCCTGCCTCCCACCTGTCTCTCCCATTCCCATCACACCCTCTTTATCCTCCCTGTCCATTAATCTCTCCCCCCTCTTGTTCTGCCACTATCCTCCAGTCCCTTCACACTCCTTTTCTCTGACCCCTATTCCACCAGTTATCATTTGCTCAGGATCCTCCTATGTGACCACCTTCCTTTCTCATCCTCTCCATCCTTCACAAGTGTTGTCCTCCACCTTCATCCTTTGTATTCCTCTCCCTCTGTTCACCTTTTATGGCTCCCAACTCAGTAGATGATTAACATCCCCCTACTCGCATCACTCATTTTGCAAATCAGTACCCTGCTCAATCCATTCTACTTCCTCAGACTGCTTTTTCATCCTCCTCCATCCACCTCCCACACCATCTTCACTGTCTCTACTTTATGATGCCATCACCCGTCTCATTAATCAACCCTTGTCATAATGATCATCTTCCCTTTTAATCACTTCTTTACTCATGTTTCATCCACCTGCTTTCTTACCATTCTTTTATTTTATCCTTCCTTTTCTCTTTTTCTTACTCATCATTTCTATCCACATGCTCTCCTCTGATCAAGCTCCATCTCTCATCTCTGTACCTGATCACCTCTTCCTCTTGTCAAGATTCTACAATCTTTGTTGGTTACCCACTGGAGCCACAGTTCTGAAAGTGACTGTGGGTTTTTCAAAACGTCCGATGAAATGATACCGCCGCTTTCACAGTTGTGAATTAATCTTTGGTTAATATTGTTAGTGTTCTAGGTGAGTTATGAACTCTACCTTCCAAATGCCCCAAAACATCACATTTATTTGAAACTTAAATAAGTGTGTTGTTTATCAACATCAGGGACACCTGGCAGCTCAGAATGTTTATATTGATGCAACTTTATAATTGTTTAAAATAGCTTTTTGTTAAAATCTGCAAATTATGCAGCAGATCATAGATTATGTGGCAAATGTTACAAATCCATAATTATGTATAAAAAGCTATGGCTCCAGAGTCGCATAATTTCAGTGACCCTTACTATAATCGATTTCTGTCTATTCATGTGATAAAACGAGAGAATTTGTTGGGAGAGGATAAATGCACAGTCACCGGTACCCCAAAGTTGGGTGTCTGTTATTTAAATTACTTCTAATTATATTAGCAACCTCCTCCTTCTGTGAGCACCTCAGGGGATTAAGAGTAGGCAGGACAGTGCCAGCAATATTGCCAGTGCTGCCATGGAATTGCTGCCACTGCTTTTCTTTGAATAATGGGCACATGCACTGCTCCTTCCCATTCTGCATCTGTGTTGTATTAGTGAAACTTGACAAGCCTTTTTAATTAAGAATAGTCAAAACATAGCCATTATCAGTGTTTTTGCTTAACATAGTGCCATAAGCTGGTCCACTGGAATTATGTGATTCTGTGGGTGCAGCGTTTTCTGGATAATTATGTATTTACCACATTGGTCACATAATCATCATCTGCTGCTTAAATTACAGAGTTTCAGAAAATAAAATGTTTCTAGCTCAAACAAATCCAAGGTTACTAAAACGCAGCAACTTGGAAGGCCCTTCATAAAGGTCAGCTGGTCACCATTCAGTAGCCTATTGTTGTATTTCAGTGTTAAAGTGGTACTAACAAGATGTAACATTTTCCAAGACAGTGTTAACATGTAAAATTATAAAAATAATTAAGTTGTACTATCACAAAATGTGCCACATTACACAGCATATTTTGCCACAAAATTTAGTCAACCCTGCCACATAATTTGTTCTACCCAGCCGCATAACTCCAGTGACCCTGGAGAAAAGTTAAGAATAACGCTAGAGCAGAAAGAAAATATAATAAATCACTACTAAGATATATAACTTGAGCGTATGTTCATTTTCACTTACTTTACTTGCAATAGCAAAATACTTCACACTGTTTAGCAAAAGAAATAAAGTGGAGGTGTCTCAGGTACCCTACTGTATACGTGCACAGTAATAGATGCCATACCGGTGACTTTATTCTTGTCCACAGGCACTTCAAGTAGCCCAAGGCATTAGCGTTATAGATGAAAGTCACACAATTAGGCTTTGATTGTAAGCCTGAAGGCCTGTGTGATTTTTGCATTAAAAAACAGAAGATGCTTTTTTGCTTGTGAATGAACCTTGGGTGTGCCACTGAGTTATCTTGGAAGGGCCTGGCCCACCCTCTAGAACCAGGCCTGACCCCAAATGTTATGAGTACTACAGATAAGGACGCATGAAGGAAGATGCAAAACGCCCGAAGAGGGTGCAGCCCCCACTGGTGGGCCGACACCTGGGTTGTCTACTGTAGCCACTGGGGAGGAGATTGTTTCACTTAACATGAAGGATAGTGCAGAAGTTAGTCTACTGTCCCTGGGGGACATGGAGATGGTGCCCAAAGCCCACATGCCTACCAATACGTCCAAATTATAGGCAATGGGTCACCATCAATCGGTGGAGACTGAGGAACACAGGAGCCAGTAGGACTACTACCCGGTATCATTTGGTATGCTAAAATCAGAAACGTAGTGTTCTAGGTTTTGGAAGTAGGCAACCACAAAAGCCACTATCCAGTAGTTCTGGTTCCCTTTGAGTGCGGGGGAGGGGGAATCTCAGTTTCCATGAGGTTAGCTGTGTGTCCCGCCATGTCTGTGATTGTTGGCTTGGTAATGACTTGGAGCACACTGTTTGGAAGGAGGTGGAGCTCAGGTCCCACCTGGAGGTGTTAGGATTTCCTGAGTGGGTGTGCCTGACCACAAGGTCCATGGCAGCCCGAGAGAGTAGTTAAGGAGGTCTAGAGCCTGGAAACATGGCACAGATAGCGGACTAAAGGAGAAAGGGCAAGGTGTGTGGGAAACCTGCCCCTGAAACTCCCACAGTCCGATAGAAGGCTGAGCCTGAGGGAAATTCCACAGGGGAGGACATTGGTGCCCTGGGGGACTTACCCCCAGGAAGGAATTCTGCAAGGCTCAGAAGGAGTGTCCCACCCTTGAGGGTCTAAAGTAACAAGCAGAGGCCCAGGCAGCTGTTGACACCTCTGGTGATCACCTGTTATACTGGGAGAATGACCTCCTGTATAGTGAGCCTAAGGTTCATGAGCCTGGGGCTACCCATGTGTTGGTCGTTCCCCAATGCTGCAGAGCCTATCTTCTGGGTCTGGCTCATGACATACCCCTGGCGAAACATCTGGGGCAGGACAAGACCTTTGCCAGATGAAGGTGATTTCAGATGCAATCTGCAGGTCATGACCTACCTGCCAGGCCAGTATGAAGTCAGGGAGAAAACTAAAGGCTCCCTGGTTCCCTTACCGGTTGCTGGCACCCCCTTTATAAGGGGTGGGCATCAAAGATGTTGGGCCTTTGGACCCCATGACTGCCCAAAGCAACAGGTTTATCCTGGTCTTTCTGTACCATGCCACAAAATACCCATATGTCATACCTCTTAGGACTGTGACTTCACTTGCAGTGGCCAGGGCCCTGATGGGGCTTCTTATCCAGGTGGGATTCCCCAAAGAAGTGGTGTCTGACAGGGGTACAAACCTCATGTCAGCCTACGTGAAGTCAATGTCGGATGAGTGTGGAGTATCTTACAAGTTCTCCAAACCCAACCACCTCCAGATGAATGGACTTGTTGAGTGGTTAAGCACGACCTTGAAAGTCATGATTATGGGCTTGTTAGAGCCCATGAGGTGGAAGTGGGACTTCGTCTTGCTATGTCTTCTCTATGCCTACTGGGAGGTACCACAGAAAGGAGTTGAGTTCAGTCCTTTTGAACTCCTGTATTGCCACCTTGTAAGGGGATCTCTCAGTCTTGTAAAGGAGGGGTGGGAGTAAGATCCCAAGACGCACCCCTAGGAGGTAGTCAGCTACATGATAGCTCTCAGGACTCATATTAAGCATTTCTGGAAGAAGGCCACTGAGAACCTGGAAGCCATCAAGGAAGTAATGAAGCTGTGGTATGACCAGTCGGCCACTCTGGTCGAGTTTCAGCCTAGTCAAAACATGTGGGTGATGGAGTCGGTGGCGCCCAAGGCCTTAGAAAACAGCTGCCCTGGCCCATATGAGTTGAAGGAGAGAAAGGGGAGGTCATCTACCTGGTGGACCTCAAGGCCCCTGAGAAACCCTTAAGGGTCCTCCATGATAACCACCTCAAAACCCACTATGAGAGGTCTAAAGTCACTATGCTCCTGGTGACAGATGAGAAGGCGGAAAAGGAGAGTTAACCTTTCCCAGACCTCAAATCTCCTAAGAAGTAGGATGGGCCAGTGGAAGGCTCTCCCCTATCCTGACCCCTGAGCAACAGAGGGACTGTTTCCACTTGCTGGAGCAGTCTGCCTCTTTATTCTCACTAACCCTGGGCTCACTCTTTTGTGTACCTATGGCATTGACACTATGGACAGCATGCCTGTGAAGAATAAAATATACAGGCTGTTGGACAAGGTCAGAGCTAGCATCAAGGAGGAAGTGTCCACCATGGTGGAATTAGGGATGATTGAGCACTCCAAGAGCTCTTGGTCCAGTCCAGTGGTACTAGTACTCAAAGCCGCCTCACCAGGTACTGCCACAGAACTCAGCTTCTGTGTGGACTATAGGGGGCCCAACTCAGGTACAAAAATGTTAACCCCATCATCTAGCTGATGAGCTCATAGATTGTTTTGCAGTTGCCAAGTTCCTAAGTACCTTTGATTTAACATCAGGATACTGGCATATTGCTCCAACCGAGGGGGCTAAGGAGAGGTCTGCATTCTCCACCCCAGAGGGCCACTTATAGTTTAGAGTAATGCCCTTAGGGTTAAAGAATGGCCCTGCCACCTTACAGAGGTTGTTTAACTGAGATGCAACATAGCCCCATGTGTGTGGGGGGGCCCTGAGCTCCAGGGGCATCCTGCCAGCACTGTGCACGGCAGCAGCTGAGAGCTCCTGACTGGGTCCGGTGTTGTGGGGGGGGGGGGGGCTCCATGTACCTTGCATGGGGGCCCCTTCAAGTTTCGTTACGCAGCTGCTGAGTCCTGGTTGGGATGAAGCCTGTCAGTGCCACCTACCTGGATGACAATGCAGTCTTCTGTTCCAGTTATGAGGACCACCTGTTTCACCTCCAGGAAGCACTACAGTGCTTGCAGCAGACAGTACACTCCAGGAACTGTGGAAGACCTCAGAAGGACTGCCTCATACTCCAGAGGACTGCGCTTGATGCCTGGCTGGTTCTTCAAAGGGATCCCCTGCTTCTACTAGAGGACCGCCATGCTGCTTGAGGCCTGCCTTGTTCTTCGGTGGATTGCCCTGCTGCTGTTATGAACCCCAATGCACCCCAATATAGGACTAGGTAGCTACACAACCTTTTACCTACATTCGTCCTACCTTGCTCCACATAACAGTTCTGGCACTGACCTTTTACTTAGTTATAGGCTGAATAAATGTCGATCAGTTTTCTCCGAAACTGGCCTCATTTATTATGCATGAGGATTCCTAGTATCATATCTTAATCCCCTGCCCAGGACGTGCACAGCAGGATTACCATCTTCTGTATAATAACTCTGTACAAAAGTGACCGCTAACGTCACTCTTGGACGACAGGTCCACTATACATAATGGCAAGCCATTACATATCTAGGCAGAACCCCTGAGGGTACTTTTTGGGTATAAAAGAACCACATATTCGCTGGGCAACCAGAGGAAAGGCGTCCATGTTGACACTAGACGCTGAGGTCCCGGCCCGCAGAAGCTCCAGCACGCAGTGGTCTGACATCCCTTGTGGGGTGCCTAACTTGAGACCAATACGGGGTCCTTCGTTCTCTCTCATCAGGTAATGGGGTTGGCTCTTTCCTAGGGGATTCTTGGCTTTACACCCACTTACATGCTAGGTACACTTAGATAGGGTTTGCATCATAGGAGTACGCTCGATTACTGCCATGTATCGATATGCCTGCATATATTTACTGTTTTAGCGCCATGGTAGAATTCTACCTTTTATTTACTCTGTCGGTGCTTGTCATCTTATATATCCGTTTCTGTCTAATGATTGTCGCAGCAAACATGTTTCATACTAGATTGACGCTGGTACAATAAATGTTAATTGAAAACGTACCCATCGTTTATTCTGTGCATCTCTGAGACTAAGTGAGCACGATTTACTGAGCGAAAAGGTACTGCACTGTTTCCACGATCCCTGAAGGATCAAGGGCTGTCATGTTCGATAGTTGCCAGAAACTATTTGCTCCTTGGTAAGGTTAGGGGGCTAATGGTGGCACTGTGAGTTAGCTGGTCTAAAGGCTAACATATCCTTTAAGGGTGTATGGAATCTGTCTGGACACCAATCCCTTAGTTTATGTTGGCTAAAAGTGCAGATCCTATGTATTATTTGGAACTACACAACACTGCTTGGGCCTGCGTTGCTGCTTAAAGAAGAGAGGACCATCTCTTTGAACCCAGAGCTACCAGAGTGACTACAAGGGCTAGTTAATGGCCTCCTGTGTGAGCTGCAAGGACATAACAAGCTCCAGTGATCTTGAACTTTATAGCAGACCTCTGCTTGAGTGAGTCCTAACCCCCTCAGCCCCCCAGTGATGCTCCCCAAGTTCTGGACCCTTGGAAGTGGTGTTAGAGGTGCTGCTCCTACCAAACCCTAAAAGTTGGGACTTCGAAAGATGTTCACCAAAAAGTGCCAGAATAACCGACAAAAGAT
This sequence comes from Calotriton arnoldi, assembly GCA_963921515.1. Lineage (NCBI taxonomy): Eukaryota > Metazoa > Chordata > Amphibia > Caudata > Salamandridae > Calotriton > Calotriton arnoldi. The sequence goes on from CAWUFW010004001.1 coordinate 124,062, forward strand.
CGGGACCTACCTGCCAGCCGATCCACCCAAGGTGCATCACTGGTCGGCCTGACATCACAGTAGCTCTCACTACATTCTTCTTTAAAGCAGCAAATCCAGTTCAGCGGGACCTCTGAGCAACGGTATCCTGTCTCTTGAAGCCTTTTATGGCTACAGCTTATAACTTCATCCTGCTCGAGGTTTTTGATTTCCAAAAAGTTATCTAAATCCAAAGGTAAAAATCTTCACCAGGCTCGATGGTGAGAGGCTCCACATTGACAACAACCTCGTAGGCCTGGAAATTCAGTTTCTCCCACTTGGAGTTTTTTCCCCGCCATCATGGACGGCTTCACAGAGACCTCGTCCAGCGCTCCCCGGTGACGCCTCCCTCTTTGGACACAGCCTGCTGCTTTTTCCCCGGCAAACTCCACTTTCTCCTGAACTTTTCCTCAAAGTTTCTTCTAATTCTGAAGGTAAGCTGAGACAAGGCCTAAACAATCTTGCATACCCGAACCCCGATCGGCCTTAACTTTTGACATTGCTGCAGTCTCACGCGACCAGATACAAGCAGTTGGCACATCTTTTAGGCACTAGATTTCACTAAAAACTTTTAAAAAACATAACTGCGGTTCTACTAACAGGATTTAAATAGTTTTGGTGTGGTGTCATTTTATGTATTTAACTTTTCTCTATTTTGTTTCTAAATTGGTGTGGGAATTTTCTTGCTTTGTGTTTTCACTTTCACTTGAGTGCTGCATAAAACTTAACATAGTGCCCTCTAAGTGAACTGTTTTTGTGACAAGCTACCAGAAGGTTAAACGCAGCTTAATTTAGTTGACTTTTATGGTTCACCCTGATAAGGTATGGTGGTTGCCTGACTAGGGTTTTCACCGCCTCAACCTCAATTTCTTACCACCCTGCTCCAATAGAACAGTCCAACCCGAAATGTCAGGCCCGGCCCTCCCTGAACCAGAACACAATGGATGAAATGCTTGAATTAATCTTAGCCACTGGTAATCACTCAGGCCACATCCCAGCCCATCATTTATTTTTGCACAGCATGCCACCTCAGTTCAGACATAGCCATAAGCAAATCAGTCTTGACCCTGCTCCAATGAGAACAGTCCAACTTGAACTGCCAGGCTTTCCCTGAACCGAAACGCAAGCAACCCAGGACCGATAATTTTATCTATGTGCCTGTGTGTACACACACATATGTAATTGGAAAGTTGGTGATCTTATAATTATTTATGTGTTTATATGATTTATCTCTGTTTGAGCATCATCTCAGATACTTTTGTTAAATGAAAACAGCTTTTGGCCACACTGTCACTTTCACCGAATATCAGGTCACCATCCATTTATATATTAGCTTGTGTTCATTCGTAAATACAGTCACTGGAATCTACCAGGAGTACTGAACATGATACGAGAAATGCTTTTTAAGATTTATTTATTTAGTTGGGAGTTTTAGCAGCACTCTGTGGCACCTCATGGTTACCTTAGAAAGTTGAATACCAGGTGACTGTATACTTAAGTGGGTTATTTACTCCCAAATGGATTTGGAAGATGTAAGGGAATTGAAAAATGGGTGCTGGTGGCATTCAATGAAGTTCTCATTGAACAAATGGCTTGAAGCTCTGAGTGAAAATGAGGGACTACAACTGTTAGGAGTCAGTCTTCATGTATTATAGGCAAACTACATCTCCCAGAAAGCTCAGGGGGAGGTATGGGTTGTGCATTATCCCATTCCGTTGTAGGAGTGGTCAGGTGATGGGGAGGTTCTTAAACCCTCAGCTGCGGTGCCTCAGTGCTTGACTTTCCAAGTTCCTACCTGGTCATTCCTCCCTGGATTGGTTTACTTCACCTACGATTCCCGAGCCTGGATTCCGGCTTTCGAGTTGCAAGAGCTCCTGTCGGACGTATTGGATTATCGGTATTTCAGAACTCTAACAGCTCGAGGTCACGCTGATATTCCCCATCACGCTTCCGTTCCTTGCTCCGATTGGAAGCAGCTTTCCTGTTGTTCTGAGCCAGCGTGGGCTCAATTCGCATTTACTGCACACACCGCTCTCCTCGTAAAACTGGACGAGCAGTTTTCCGGTATAAAGTAAAAGAGGATTCATTTACTCTTTCTTTTCCTATTTTGTGTTGTCCCGGCTGCCGAGCAACGCCAGCTCTTCTTTTTGTTTTTGAACAACGAGTGAATGCGGTAATTATTTTTCACGTTGCCTTCACCTGTGGGGGACGCCCCTCTTTTCAGTTTTTGTCAAAAGCACAAGCAATCTACAAGTTTGAAAGTGGATTCTGATTGCCTCAACGCCCTGGATGAACAGAGGTTTCTTTCTGAACTACTCATCGGATAACGAGCATAGGAATGCTCTAGGATTTTGTCTTTGTTGCTGAAGTAACATATGCTGTTACCTACAAGCCTTTTTGTTATTTTTGTTATTTTCAAGAGACCATCTTTTTATCACCTACCTGCCTGAACTCAAGTAAGTGTGGGATGGTGCACAATCTGAGTTGCTAGTTTAAAATCTTGTTTTTTTTGTACGTTTCCCTGACATTGTATTTTCTCACGTATGTGTGTTTCTTTGTCTCTTCGCTTATAGAAATCCCACGTCTGGTGAGACTAGACCTTCTCCCTGTTGGCTGCATTGGGACTTCTCTGGTGGTCCATCTTGGTCCCTTCATTTTTTGGGGATATTTGCGTTCCTACAGTGTGTACTGTTTAAGGCACTGGGGAGGCTCTATCTCTAGGAAAGGAAGGGGCTTCCTCTTCACTCCCGGGGAACGGGCAATTCTACTTGAAGAACCTGTCTCAGCACGACAGAAAGTCAAGCCCACGATAATTATTCCCCCTGAGTGAGGAAGGAAGGACCTCTGTAGTAAGCCATCATGGATGTGGCTATGTCCTCCGAAAACACTGAAACCACTATGAGAGAATTAGCGGCAGCGGTAGTTAATCTTCAAACCGAACTTAAATTAGTCAGAAGCGAAAACCAACTTCTTGTTTCTGAAATTAATGTATTAAAGACGCATAAGAAATTGGATGGCACAGCTACAGATACTACTACTACTAAACATAAACGTAGCTACATCCAACCCGCACATTTTCCGGGCCCTGCCCCCTCCTCAGTCTCCGTACCCACAGATTCTACCCCTTCCCCAGTTAATGTCACGGTAGTTACACCTCCCCAGACCCCTCTTGCCATGCCCGAAAGATTCAGTGGAGATAGTAATAAATATGGGGTGTTCATGAACCAGTGTCACCTTCAATTCCTATGTCGGGCCTCCTCGTTCCCAGACGATGCAGCAAAGGTTGCCTTTATCATTTCCTATCTAAGTGGTAACGCTGCTCTCTGGGCGGTGCCTCTTGTCGAAAATGATGACCCCATTTTGTACGATTTGAATAGTTTCAAGGATAGGATGAGGAATCTTTTGCGCGGCATTCTTACATGCAGGCCAGCGACAATGAGCTATTAAACCTCAAACAAGGTACAAAGGATCTACTCACGTATATCACCACATTTAATCGTTTAGTCACTGAAACACACTGGCCTGAGGATAAGAGAACCTCCTTGTTCTATAGGGGACTTAAAGATGAACTCAAAGACATTCTCTCTCAGATAGTTGACCCCCTGAAGACTGCTCTGCGTTTATGGATCTAGTAGTGAAGTTAGATCATCGTCTAGCTGAGAGAAAAGGAGAAAAGACTAAAGGAGATTACTCTTGTTTGTTTTTGGCTAGAAGCGAGAAAAAAGAAGTTAAGGACACCTGCGAACCTATGCAGATAGGAGGGATCAGAGGACCGTTGTCCAGTGAAGAGAAAGAAAGGCGCAGGAAACTGAACCTGTGTCTGTATTGTGGTAAAGGGGGCATTTTTCTAAAGAGTGTCCAGTTAAACCTAAGACCACCGCCAGACTATCTACCAGTCGTACTGGTATGACAGGGCAGTCGGAAAACTAACTGACTTGGGAGTCCAGAGGTCGCTCCTCCAAGTCTTCCAGATTTAAAGGCCCCTAAATTTCTGGCTAATACCTTGACCCATGCGCCCAAACATTTCACTATCAATGTGGTGTTCCTACTACCCTCTCAGCTTAGACAGAATATATCTATTTTACTTGATTCTGGAGCCACGGGTAATTTTCTGGACATAACACTCGCTAAGGCTCTGGGACTAGAATTCTTGTCCAAGAAACACCCTGAAAAAGTACGGGCAGTGGATGGATCGGAGTTGACTTCTGGTGTAATCACGTGCCAAACCCCTGACATTATTATGATGTGCGATAATGGTCACTCTGAGGTCATTTCATTTGACTTGATTGATACCCCCAACTTTGGAGCCATTCTCGGAGTCCCATGGCTTCAACGCCACAACCCTCAAATAGATTGGGTCTCTAGAAGAGTAACGTTACGCTCATCCTATTGTATGACCCATTGCTATCAGGAAATAACGCACTGGCATACTCCTGTGTGTTGTACCCTTTCAACAAGCAACTCCTCTCTATTACCCACCGAATATGAGGAGTTTTCAGAAGTCTTTGACGAAGTCAAAGCAATAGCCTTGCCACCCCACAGGTCCTATGATTGCAGGATTGATTTAGTACCTGGAGCAGATCTGCCTGTTAGCCGAGTTTATTCCCTTACGGAACCAGAGACAAAGTATTTGTCAGAATACCTACAAGATATGTTAAAAAGGGATTTATAAGACATTCGACCTCCCTGTCTCCTCCCCTATTTTTTTTATACCCAAGAGAGAAGGAGGTTTGAGAGCGTGCCTGGATTATCGCGCCCTCAACAAGGTGACCATTAAGAACAAATACCCTCTTCCTCTCATCTCCAACCTCTTGGATCAGGTTAGAAAAGCCACTATCTTTACTAAACTTGATCTGAGAGGAGCCTACCATTTGATCAGAGTCAGAGAAGGAGATGAGTGGAAGACGGCGTTCCGCACCAAGTTTGGTCTTTATGAGTATTGTGTTATGCCGTTCGGCCTGTGTAACGCTCCTGCGGCTTTTCAATTTTTTATAAACGAGATTTTGAGAGAGTATTTGGACGTGTTCGTTATCGTCTATATAGACGACATCTTAATTTATTCCCAGAATGAGAAAGAACACGTGGAACATGTGAGTTTGATATTGAGGAGGTTGCTAGAGAATAATCTTTTTGCAAAACTGGATAAATGTCTTTTTCATACCCGCAAAGTGGCCTTCTTAGGATTTATCATCTCCCTGAAGGTATACACATGGATCCTGCCAAGGTATCTGCCATTATCAACTGGGCTAGTCCTACCTCTGTAAGGGAGGTGCAATCCTTCTTAGGATTCGCAAACTTTTACAGGAGGTTCATTAGTCATTTTTCTGAACTGATCACTCCCATCACTAGACTCCTGAAGAAAGGAGTAGTGTTCAAATGGGATCAAGATGCCGACATGGCTTTTCGAGCCTTGAAGAACAGCTTTACCTCTGCGCCCATTATTCGACATGCAGATGAGACACAGCCATATTACTTAGAAGCAGATGCCTCTCAATATGCAGTGGGCGGGGTTCTATCACAACGAGACCATAGAACAGGCATTCTCCATCCTGTAGCCTATTTTTCTAAAACTCTATCTCAAGCGGAACAAAATTACACTATCGGGGAGAGAGAACTCTTAGCCATTAGAATGGCGTTTCAAGAATGGCGTCATTATCTTTTGGGGTCCCCCATACAATCACCATCTATTCCGATCACCGGAACCTTCAATATTTCAGAACAGCCAGAGCTCTTACACCCAGGCAGATGAGATGGGTGTCCTTTTTCTGCGAATACGATTTTGTTATTCATTTCCGCCCTGGAGTAAAACAAGGAAAAGCAGATGCCTTGTCTCGCCTGGGAAAAGAACATAAAGACTCCATGGAGATACCCGTACCTATAATACCGGAACACAAGATCATTGCTGTGGGAGAAGGTAGGGGTGCAGATTCTGACTCCTTTTTCTCACTCCTTGAAAAAGCCTTTGCCTCTCTAGATCGGGAAACGTGGTTATCCGATCCCCGACACACAATAACAGACGATCTATTTTTTCATGACAACCGATTGTTTCTCCCCACAACAGAGACACGAGTTTTGATTATGAAGTGGTGCCATGCCTTGCCATTAGCAGGTCATCCTGGGGCAGCAAAGACAATACAAACCTGTAAAAGAGGTTTCTGGTGGAAAGGCATGACCCAAGAAATTACCGACTACGTCATGGCCTGTCCTACCTGTGCCAGACAAAAGACTTTGCACTGTGCTCCTGCTGGACTGTTACATCCGCTACCTGTTCCCAACAGCCCCTGGTCGTCCATTAGCATGGACTTCATAACAGACCTTCCTACAACTCAAGGGTATACCACTATATTAGTGGTGGTAGACATGTTATCCAAAATGGCTCATTTCATTCCCCTCAAGAAATTGCCCACTGCCATGGAACTCACGGATGCGTTTATTCAAAATGTGGTCCGTCTACATGGATTGCCCTCCATTATTGTCTCAGACAGGGGCCCCCAGTTTATATCCAAGTTCTGGCAAGGCCTATGTAAAATTCTCCACATCGATCACCGTCTCTCTACGGCCTATCATCCGCAGACAGACGGCCAAACAGAGAGAACAAATCAGACTCTTGAACAGTTCCTAAGATGTTTAATCAGCACCATCACAAGTGATTGGGTTCAAGCCTTACCCCTGGCCGAGTTTGCTTATAACAACACCACTCATTCAGCTTCCAAGTTATCGCCCTTTTTCTTCACTACAGGATATCATCCCAAATTCCTTCCTTAGAATTACCCCCTTCTATTTCTCACGTACCAGCAGTTACAGATCATCATGCATACCTCCTGTCCATTTGGGAACAGGCCAGACAAGAATTACTTGAAGCCAAAGAAAATATGAAAAACCAAGCTGACAAACACAGACGCCCTGCTCCTAGTTACAAAGTGGGAGATCAGGTTTGGTTATCTACCAGAAATCTTCGACTAGCTGGGCCACGCAAGTTACAGCCTAGATACCTAGGTCCCTTCACAATCAGTCAGGTTGTCACTCCCTTAGCTATAAGACTAGAACTCCCACCAGAAATGCAGATACACCCTGTATTCCATACTTCTCTATTAAAACCATACATTCCTCCCTCTTGTCCCGAACCTCCGCCTCCCCCAGTTCATGTGGAAGGAGAGTTAGAGTATGAAGTCAAGAATATTGTAGATTCCCGAAGACATAGGGGTAGATTACAGTATCTGATAGACTGGGTGGGATATGCTCCGGAGGACAGAACATGGGAGCCCGCTGAAAACGTGCACGCGCCTTTATTGGTCAAAAGGTTCCATGCGCTACATCCCGCCAAACCCAGACCTGTGAGTAGGCCTTTAGGGGGGAGAACTGTTAGGAGTCAGTCTTCATGTATTATAGGCAAACTACATCTCCCAGAAAGCTCAGGGGGAGGTATGGGTTGTGCATTATCCCATACTGCTGTAGGAGTTGTCAGGTGATGGGGAGGTTCTTAAACCCTCAGCTGCGGTGCCTCAGTGCTTGACTTTCCAAGTTCCTACCTGGTCATTCCTCCCTGGATTGGTTTACTTCACCTACGATTCCCGAGCCTGGATTCCGGCTTTCGAGTTGCAAGAGCTCCTGTCGGACGTATTGGATTATCGGTATTTCAGAACTCTAACAGCTCGAGGTCACGCTGATATTCCCCATCACGCTTCCGTTCCTTGCTCCGATTGGAAGCAGCTTTCCTGTTGTTCTGAGCCAGCGTGGGCTCAATTCGCATTTACTGCACACCGCGCTCTCCTCGTAAAACTGGACGAGCAGTTTTCCGGTATAAAGTAAAAGAGGATTCATTTACTCTTTCTTTTCCTATTTTGTGTTGTCCCGGCTGCCGAGCAACGCCAGCTCTTCTTTTTGTTTTTGAACAACGAGTGAATGCGGTAATTATTTTTCACGTTGCCTTCACCTGTGGGGACGCCCCTCTTTTCAGTTTTTGTCAAAAGCACAAGCAATCTACAAGTTTGAAAGTGGATTCTGATTGCCTCAACGCCCTGGATGAACAGAGGTTTCTTTCTGAACTACTCATCGGATAACGAGCATAGGAATGCTCTAGGATTTTGTCTTTGTTGCTGAAGTAACATATGCTGTTACCTACAAGCCTTTTTGTTATTTTTGTTATTTTCAAGAGACCATCTTTTTATCACCTACCTGCCTGAACTCAAGTAAGTGTGGGATGGTGCACAATCTGAGTTGCTAGTTTAAAATCTTGTTTTCTTTGTACGTTTCCCTGGCATTGTATTTTCTCACGTATGTGTGTTTCTTTGTCTCTTTGCTTATAGAAATCCCACGTCTGGTGAGACTAGACCTTCTCCCTGTTGGCTGCATTGGGACTTCTCTGGTGGTCCATCTTGGTCCCTTCATTTTTTGGGGATATTTGCGTTCCTACAGTGTGTACTGTTTAAGGCACTGGGGAGGCTCTATCTCTAGGAAAGGAAGGGGCTTCCTCTTCACTCCCGGGGAACGGGCAATTCTACTTGAAGAACCTGTCTCAGCACGACAACAACGTGTCATGAGATGCCACATGCAGGGATGGTTAGCTAGAAGTGAAAAGGAAGAAATTACAGAGTACATTAAGCTTTAGGTAGAATGGAAACATGCTGTAAAGTGTTTCACAGGAAACCTGGCAAGATCATACAGTGGAACTATCTCATGAAGGACATGCTGGAACGAGTTTAAGAGAAAAGTATGACATGCAAATTGGTGGATTTCGAAGGATTGTTGAAGAGTAAAAATAAGTATGATGGGGCTTGTGCAGATAATTTGACAGAAAACTCTGCCGTAGGCTAAAGACATTTGCAAAAAAGTCGAAGAATGGGATGTTTAACTTCATAGCGGACAGAAGATATAGCCACCACACACTGGGTGGTGGCAAAGAATGAGAAAATAAAGACTCTGAATACCTATGCACAATCTTTAATCAGGAAACAAAAGAGGTGTTGGTGATAATATTTCTAGTTTGGATCTCCTTCATAAACATTTTGAAGGGGAGTGTTTTGGAGCAGGACCATACCACATTGTATAGGCTGCAATTCAATAATGTGGAAGAGGTGGTAAACCATGGAACATAAAAGAGCTTAAATCTCACCCAACCACAGAAGTGCCACCTTTCGCTTTCCACAAGGAACCAGAACAAGGGATTAAAGAGATACCAAAGTGATTGGAAAGAATTCACACAGTTTGGGTATGCAAATAAGTGATGAAATAGAGAATGGAAAGAAAACAGTCTTAATGTGTAAATGCTATTGCAGTGATCGCAAATGACTAAAAGAGTGTAGCCATGTCGGTAGTATTTTGTTTACAGACATGTGATCAAGATATCTTTAGAGTGTCCCAACCCAAGAAAGTCAGTGTAGTTAAAAATGTTATTTTGTTGAAGAATGAAGAGATGGCGAACTTGGGTAAGGTGAGAGGGACAGATTAGTTTCCAACTTTTAGCAGTATACTGTTAGATGAATGTTCTAGAGACAGTGGTACAAGGACATCTATTGGCTTCACCAGTCTGCTTCAATAAAATGAAGCAGGTAGCTTAAGATAACAAAGAAAATGGAGCTGCCCAAGTTAGAGAAGCAACACCAGAACGTCATTCTGGATGGTGATACTGGAGAAGGCTCGGCATACTCTCCCTTCCTACAAAGCAGAAGTACTTCAAGGGAGGAAATATAGCAGGTAGATTTCTGAATCGCAAACAAAAAGTTATGAGGATGGCCCTTATGGTATGGGCGACAGTAAGCCAGGTAATGACAAGTTGCATGCAAGAGGAAGAGAAACTGATACGTTTTTACAAGTTCCCTTGTAAATGCAGCCAAGACAAACTTTCACAGTCCCCTGGCAGGCACAGGTATGAACCAACTTACGAACATGAGCAGGAAAGATAGACAGGCTGGGACCCACACACCTTTACCAACTTAACTGAAAATAATGCATATTGAGTAACGATCATTTCTGTCAGTGACTGAAGGATTATATTGATTAGTGCGTTCTAGATCCCTAGCCCCAAACGATGGACACACAAGAAATTCACACAAAGTATTATTTAAAGGCTTTATTAAATATTAAAGCCTGGTGCAGATTATATGAAGGGGCGTAATTGCAGAAATGCAAATGATAATGAAAAGCAAAAATGCGATGCATGCAAATGTGAGAAATAATCGGAAAAATCAGACTGTGATAAATAATTCAAATCAATGATGGAATCAATCTGTATGAGAATTGAGAATCCCTTCCCAGCCTTTAGCTATAATCTATATTGGCACCAAAGATGGCATATGAGCTAGTTTCCTAGATGGTCTCTTGACGCACACACCTTACACGTAAAGCCCTATGATGTTTTTCAGTCTGCAGCAAGCTAGATCAGTTTTTGTCTTTTTTTCTCTGTGCCTTGCTTGAGAAAGCTGTAAATCGCACCAGATCAGATGACTATGTAGCAAACGATTGATGACATCAAATCTCTCTCGATATATTGATCATTCTATCTCCTGTGAATCCAACTTATATGTGAGTTCTATGCATTATTAAGAGAAAAACAGACCTAGCAATTTGAGATGCAAAGTATGAAACAAACAAGTGAATTTCGTCTGCACACTGGCCTAACTATACTATGCTTTATAAATCATACCATTGTATACATAAATTATAAGCCAATTATGCACTATAAACCTATATCAAAGCATCAATCTACATAACTCTATCCCTCCTTGACTCACCCCAAACCTCATTCTACTACTATGATCTCACATATAACCCTTTCTAGACTCATCCCTCCTTGACTCACCCCAAACCTCATTTCACTTCTATGATCTCCAAAATAACACCTCCTAGACTCTTCCCTCCTGTATCTCTCTTTTGACTCACCCTAAACCTCATCTTACCACTATGATCTCCCAAAAAACCTGGGCAACTACATAGGACTGCAGTATGCTTGATCTAAGATTACTGCCCGAATCAGATCCCAGCAATCCACAGGAAACAACGCTTGTTGCTCCAAAAGAATACACAAGATGATGAATAAATAACAGTTCAAGCACTGAAAGAGAGACCCCACGTAAGGAGGTTAAAGTCTATAAAAGCACAGAGTCCAGAGTCCAGTGTTCACTCAATCTGGAAAACAGAACTCCCAAGTAGAAAGCTTTAGCTTGCGATAGTACAGTTCAATTGGATATGGTGTTCTGTTATCACTTCAGAACAAAGATAAGCACTGCAATAACTAAACAAAATGAAGATCCTTGCTATTCCCACAAACTAGTTTGAAAACAGTAATCTCAAAAAGGCAGACAGTCCCAAAAGTAGTTTTAAAGCCAGTCAACAATTCAGAGACTATTTTTTTTAAATATAAATCACCAGTTGTGTTAGAAGTTTGGGCTACAGCACCAAGGAGATCAACAAAATGAGTTGGAAACTAGGCCTTCAAAAGATGCTGTATATCTGCAGCATAACATGTTGTTTGAAAAATCAAAGGTTCCTGGTGCTGAGGTCAACTACACCTCTTTCTGTGTTATAATAGCAAACAACTTCTAATTATGAAAGCACATTTTTCTTAGATTGCCCTTTTCTCGTATAGCAATATCAGAAATCCTCCTTGGAGGAGAGTATAGTGTAACGCCATAACATTTCACCATTGTGAACTGTTATGATGTAAACATTTCTTTGAATGAAGTGCATGTGCAAAATATATAGCTATCATTGTTTAAAAGAATAAGATGGGAAGGAAAGAAAGAAACAGGTGCTGCAAGTAGCTTGCAAACAAGGTCAGGTTTAGAAGTGCAAAAAGGCCCATAAAAAGTGTTCTTGTACAGGAGTGAATTCGAATTTGTGCAATATGATGTGCTAATGAAAATAGAATTCCTAATGGATAGACAATGGAATCGGAAAGAAAAATACCAAGTATTTTGAAATGTGTTATGTATGCGTTTATACTACCTCACAGAAATTGGTTTCAGACAGCCAAATATCTGAAAGGTAGTGATGGGTAAAGAAATAACTCCATGTAATAACCACATTAAATGTGCATTGTCTTCAGAGAAGAGGATGCACTCAATCTGCTGAACAGAAAGAAGACTATAGCATACCTAATTTTTAGAGATAATTTGTTGCAGCCCAGTGAGATTATAAGGCAGAAATAGGGCTGTTTCTTTAATCAAAGACCAGGGTACTTTGTGACCTCTGAATGTTTGTAATTACCAACATAGTTGTGTTAGATCACACATCTGAGTTGGCCTCTGTTGGAAGGATTACAGATCTTCTTTAAGAATGTCTAAAGCAGAACAAGTGATAGAAAAGATAGTGTAGACATGTACAGATAAAGTTTGGAAACCATTATCAATTACTTTGAATGTAGTTTGCATTATTTCTCGGTCAGCTTCCTTTACTCCATTTGCAGTTTCTAGGCTTTATTCTCTTCAATAGCTGCATAAATTAATGTTGCAATAAACCACATTCTCTTTGAGGGATTTAAAACTAAAAGAAAACCAATCAAATGCATATCAGTACTTATTTTCAATATGTGTTTCTTCATAGCACTGACATTAGAGTGAGACAACAATTGGTGGCATAGCTTGCCTATACTTTGTACTCACTATAACAGAAGAATAAGTAGAATACCTAGGATCAGATCTATCTGCCAAAGCTTAATAGAAGAATCTTTGCATACGTTCATTATCACCCAGTGGCCATAAATCTATCCCATTCAAATCATAAAGTGTCATGTTAAAGATAAAGTTTTGAATCATCATCAGAAACATTTCCTTCCAACTTCCAATTTAGTTTCTTCAAATCAGTACAGGAAGTCAAACCTATGCATGTTTGTTGATTAGTTTCATTACAAAAATATATAATTCTGTATACATGCAGGAAACAATGTATCAGACCCTTTCATTTGTTAAGATGTTTTGACCCAAATGGCTTTATCTTTAAATAATATTTTGTCACTATTTATAATCTAGTTTCAGAAATGATTCAAGAATAGATGCACTTTACGTTAAGGTGATTCAAATTTTCAGGATCTTGTAGAATGTAGTATGCAGATGGGGCAGATCTGCCAAAGTCAACCACTTTTGGAAGGGCGTAGAACTGTCAATTAATGGCACTTGATAGTGTGTCAATGCTGAGAAATTATATATTTGACGAGGATGAGAACTAGATGATTGATAAATGTAGTGATGACCATAATGATTGAATCAAATATAAATCCTTCTAATTAGCAACATCCAGAAAAGGATATTCATTTTCCAATGAAGCACACAAGGTAAGATGAGTCATATGTTTAACTATGTTGATGTCCCATATCCTTGCAAAACCACAGTGTAACAACTTCATCCATTAGTTGCAAGGAATTTGAATCACGTCAGTAGGGCCCAGAATTTCATATGGTAAGCTCTCCTAAAACTAGCAGTAGGCAATGGCCATGCAGGGATGTTAACAGCATGATAGTCTCTCTCAGGTCTTAGTGAGGGAAATGTGGTTGCAGCTCCTAAGATGTTGCAACACTTTCAGGAAAATAACCATGCATCATCATCAAAATAGTAATCAACACTGCAAGCCACAATGAAATGCTGAGACTGCGGCAGCAACTCAAATGCATAATCATGGTAGGCGAATATACTTATCATGAATCTATCTGTAGCACTGGCTGATTTCAGACATTGGCATTTCCGCAACAGTAAATAGTTTTTTCCTTAAAGATTGGGGGCTCATCTACTGACAATGCAGTTGTTTTACAAGGGTTCCAAATATGTAGTTGCAGTTATAGCAATCGTGCTCAATACTGCAGCATGTTCAATAACAGATATTGCTTGCACGACATCTGGATCAGCACTAGACGTTAGTTGCAAAGTTGGAGAAACAGCAGACTCAGATGTCCCTGGGATGGGCTCAAACATCTCAACCTGGCTGATCTCTTCTTAGGGTACTTCAAGAATAGGTAAGAGAATGTACTGGCCTCATCTGGAGGCACCTTGGCATTGCCGGCGGGATGCTGAACAGATTTGGCCATATGAGGCTTTTTTATGTGAACCGATTCTGTTGGTTTTTTTCACCAGGCTGTAGTGGCAGGATTACAGTGAGTGCCTTCTAATGCTAATGGGGGGTTTGGGGATAGACAATCAAGTTGGTCCCAGTCTTTTCTCGGATCTCAGGGCAGTTTTAGCCAAAAAATCTTCAAGTCCCAAGTTTTGGATTTTAGCAATCTGGCCCCCTTTAGCAGCACCACCAAGGGTCCGGAACTAGAGGGGCATCACTTGGGGGGGTTAGGACTCACTCAGGCTGGGTCCAGGTGCGGATACAAGTTGGTTGGAGCCTTTTCTGTCCCAGATGCTCTGATCAGGAGACCAGCCAACTAGCCCTTGGGGTCACTTTGGCAGTCCTGGGTTCAAGTGTTGAAACAGGGCTCAAGCAGCAAGGCAGGCCTCTGAGGGTTCAAGGCAGGCTCGAGACGGCAAATCAGTCCTTCCAGGTGCAGCAAAGCACTCTTATGGAGCACACATCAGACCACAGCAGCAGGCAGACCTCTCAGAGAACTTAAGCAGGTCCGGAAGGTGAACTGGAGAGTGGGTCTGAGGGTCCTATTTTTATACCTGGTACCTCCTTTGACGTAGGAGAAGTTTCTAGAGAATTTCCTTTGAAGTGCTTGAAGTTTCCTGCTTCCCCTGCCTTGGCTACTAGCTGGCTGCATGAACAATGCATGGATGTCAGTCCTTTGTGTGAAGGCAGAGCCCAGCCTCTTCAGTTGCAAGTGAGGCTGTGCCAGCTCCACCCCATCCTGCCAGTTGATGGGCCATCCAAGCACACCTAATTCCTCTATTTTGTGGCTGTCTGGGAGGAATAAACAAAGTCCAACTGCCAAATACACCTAGTCATGTGACCCAAGAACAGGGACCAAATAGTTAGGGCAGGAAAATGTCAACTTTCTAAAAGTGGCATTTTCAAAATTGTAAAATCTGACTTTACCATTAAAAAGGTTTTTAAGATTACAATTTCCCAGACACCAAACATGAAATGCTTAACTGTTCCCAAACAAAAGTTAGCACTTCTTAATTGTAATAAAGCAACCCAATGTTATCCTACGGGAAAGATAGGCATCACAGTAGTGAAAACGAATTTAGGAGTTTTTCACTTCCAGGACATATAAAACTCAAAAGTACATTTCCAACATTTTAATTTCAATATACCCTGCCCTATGGGCTACTAAGGCCCTACCTTAGAGGTGACCTATATGCAATAAAAGGGGAGTTTAAGGCTTGTTAAGCGGGTCAGATTGCCAAATTGAATTGGCAGTCTACAACTGCATTCAGGTTGCAATGGCAGATCTGGGACATGTTTTAATGGGGCTACTTAAGTGGCTTTGCTACAAGACACTAAAAAAGAGCTCTAAAAGTAGCACAAAACATCTTGCTCATGAACAATCAGCAAGGCATTCAATGCTCTTATTAAATTCTAGAGTACATTAACATTACACAAATTGGAACCCAATGATAGTGTTGAGAAGAAGCACGGCCTGTCTTAAAGAGGTTATCACTCGAGAAACTAGTGTATTGAGGGCAGCAGAAGAACAATGTCAAAGGAAAAAGATATGAAGAACGCTCAAAGGTATTTTTGTTACTGCTGTTGTTTTTCCTTGAATAACTATTAGGTGAAGAAAGTACTATTTAATCGTAGAAGGGGAGTTGATGTGGTTTATGGTGTAAAACCACCCAAAAACACCCACTGAAATCCTTTCTATCTTTTGACTTGATTTTTTTTTAAGTTACTCTGCTAGGTCTATTGCAGTTTTGGTATTTGTCTTGTACTCTCAGATTACTAAATTGACGGGTTTGTGCTTCAGCATTTTGAAATCATTAAAAAAGTTTCTTCCTCTTCTCCCAATCTCTGCAAGGGAAACTGTCACCCGTGCTTTGATAACCTCGCACCTTGACAATGCCAATGCCTTGTATGTTGGTTTGCCCGGCTATTTACTGAACAAGCTTCAGGTAGTGCAGAATGCAGCGGCCAGAACTCTTCTTAATTTACCTAAGAGAGTCAGCATCAGGCAACACCTGCATAACCTGCACTGGCAGCTGGTGAAAGAGAGTGATTTTTAAGTCCCTGGTTATGGCACATGCAGCCCTTTACGGGCTTGGCCCTGTGTATCTGAGAAAGCGTTTTAGGTTCTATGTCCCTTCCAGGAAGCTTTCCTCTGCTATGAAGCTTTTGGCCTACATTCCAAGGTTCCGTCTTAAAAGGGTAGGTGGCAGCTCCCTTGCGTATATGGCAGCTGTGGCCTGGAACCAACTCCCACTGGACTTATGTTGCATTCAGGATCCTAAGATCTTTAGGAAGAGGTTGAAGACCTTCCTTTATATCTATCCTGTAATTTATCTTCTGTTCTCTTCCCACTGGGCTCGCGCCGGGACACTCTTGAGTAGCTGTGCGCGTTACAAATCCCATATAACATACCATTTTACTCAATGCCATGAATATGTTACATTACCGTGGATACGTTTTGTGGAATTCTTTCTTTAAGGATTCAAACACTGAACTTAGAAGACATTTTTTTAAGCAGCATGCTTGGCATAGGAAGACTTGCAACTAAACAGAATTATTTTTAAGAAAAGGAGCCTGACAAAAAACACAAATTCACAAACCTTTTCAAAGTCATCTTCTGTCATGGTTAAAAGCTGCCGTAATGAAACTTCACTGTCCTGTGCAATAAAAGAAATAACATTTGATACAAGCATATCAACAATGTAAAGTACTAAAATATGTCAAACACACTGTTGAGAGTAAACACTAACTAGAAAAGCATTTTATTCTTTGACACCTATAATTTAAGGTGGCAGATTATCCACTTGAAATGAAACGTCTCGAAGAGCTGGCACAACTAAAAAACAAGTGCACAGAGTGCAGAAATACAATTGTTTTCCCAGGACAGCATTAAGTTGCAAAAGTAGATATTTTTGCAACTAACAAGAAAGTTAAGGCTTTTTATTATAAAGAAGATTTGGAATGCACAATAATTCCAATTTTCTATGCTAACAGTTCTGGCTATTAAATTAAGAATAGATTTAATCCACCCAAAGGATTCACCAGCTTCTCCAGGAGCACTAGCCCGTTGATACTGTCCCTGCCCTCCTGCCTGTGGACCTTTTATTTTACATCACGCTTCGAACTCAGCAGATGTCTTTTTCAGCCATGATGAGACAGGCTTGCAACAACAGTATCCATGGCAGGTTTGTAAATTTGACAATCTGTTTCTGTCCTTGGCAATATATCTACCAGGCAAATTAGCAGGGTCAGTTATCACCTTCGTGTGTCAGGTCTTCTGTGGTCTTCCGTAATGCAACAAAATGAAATACATTTTCTTGATGTGTATTGTGGAATAACTTACAATCCAAATCAGTCTTTTGGTTTCCTTAAAAAAGGACGCAACCCCTCAACCAAACTTTGTGGCATGCTTAAACAAATGGGTGCTCCTCTCCAACAGTAATTGTTGCTAGGAGGGTTATACTCGAGCTCCATCAGTTATTTTGGGGCTCTCCTGATATAGTGGAGTGATTCATAGTCAGTTCTATTACTATGGGGCCGATTCCGATCTCGGCCGGTAGGGCTCCGAATCGGATTCGGCTTTACCGGATCCGATTCGGAGCCCTGTTTCCCGACCGAACCGTGCGCGGGTCCGGCCGGCGGAGTACGATGCGAGTCGCCGACCGACTCGTCCGGGCGTCCCGACCGCTCCGACCGACTCGCTCCCGGCTCGAACCGCTCCGACCGACTTCGCTCGGACTCGACTCGCACCGCGCAATGGAGACGTTCCCGGCCGGGTAAGTACGATGCGCGCCGCGAGCAGTCCGACCGAGCCGCGCACTCCCGGCTCGAAAGAGCTGTCGGAGCCGTACTTTGGGGGTCCGTGTCGGACCCCCTGTACTCGTAGCCGCGCGAGTCGCACACAGGGGGACCCATGGGTCCCCCTACCTGTGCGTGTACGGCGCGAATCGCTTCGCCGTGTACCCGCTGTAGAGGCGCACTTGTCCGACTTCGCACCCATTGAGTCAATGGGAGCCCGCGTACGCGTTGTGCGACCGGCTCCCATTGACTTCAATGGAGTCCGACCGACTCGAGTCCGATAACATACGGACGCATCGTACTCGTTCGGTCGGACTGCACGGGTCCGATTCGGTCGGAAATCTCTCCGGGTCCGGCTCGGTCGGAGAAATTTCCGGCCCGAATCGGAATCGACCCCTATGTTTCCAGGAGTTTTTGTGTTAAAATTGTGCGTAGTTAGGTTAATGATTTGATCACAAGATTAAAAAGAAAAACTGTTTATAAGCATTGGTTGTCATGACCATTATTGCCAATAATTGTGATCAATATGTCTCTGGCTATCTTGTGATGCCCTAGTGGATCAAAGGCTTTTTTCAGGACCTAGTTACCCCTCTAGCTAATCACCATCTATCCTGTCACTATCCTGTTTTAGTTGACAATGAAAAAAAGATATGTGACCAGTTTGTCTAGTACATGTCTCCTGTTATTCTCTATTTCCTGTGTAGGAACATAACCAATTTATCCAGAATATCCTACTTGCATTGATGTAAAAATTTGTAAAAACATAAAAAACTGAGCTACATTCTAAACTCTGTGTGAAGTTGCCACTTTTAGCAGCATAATTCGAATATCCATTTCTGTTCCCTGCTAGCAGAATGTTGCTCATGTAATACTCATTTCCTATGATTTGTAGCTGTTATATCACTGCCCAATTTAGGTCTTCAGCTATATTATTTGGTCTGATATAATGCGATATTAATAATATTAATAATACTAATAATTGGAATTATAACCCACAATTATAAACTGTTCTGTTAAATTTAGTGGGAGAACGGTTCCCTATCTATACACAATCTTTACAGAAAATAAATACCCCAGGGACATCCTAATTGAATTGACTATTATAGTCACTCTACTATGCGGGCGGTGAGAGTTGGGGGGGGGAGGGGGGGTTAGGGAACAACAAGAAACAACTGAAAGAGCTTAAGAAATGCCCACCTAGCAAAAATTGTTGCTGGTGAGTAGCAGCTTTATGACTAAGCATGACACAAAGTGTTGGTGAGAGGTCCCGTCTAGATTTTTTTGATGAAAATTCAAAGACCAGGGTTTTTCAGGTTATTTTAGAATAGCACAAGTACATGTTGTTGCATAAATGACTAGTGGGGGGAAAGTATTTGTTCAGCTTTTAGTCTCCCAGTCCTCCTATTGGTAACTCCTGCCGCTATGGTCTTCACAGCCTAAAAGTATTTTTCTATGACTTAATATTTTCAGATGGCGACCAAAACATTTGTCAGAGGCTGTGGCATCAAATGTATGTACATTGTGCAGATATGTGAATTATGGAAGTCTAAAAAAGATTTTCTTAGAAATAAGTTATCCACTTGCTTGCACGTTCTACCGCAATGCGTACCCAACAGGTCATTGCTTACATTCGTGAAACTCAAAACAAAGCAGCCCTTTTTAGTAATCAAATAAGGTGTCCTCTGCAAGACTCATGAACACAAAATACAACAAATAATCCTCGTATCTCATCATAATCAGCATTATTCGACTTTCGAAGAGACACATTAAAAGCATATCATACAAAACTATATTACACATTTCTTAATGATAAAAACAGTAACCAGCAGAACAATAAAAAAGTGGGTTACGAAACATCATTAGAGTGTAGACTTACTTGTCCTTAGCCGCATCACAGACCATAAGAAGCTGGAAATCTAACAACATATTACTAGTAAGTTCAATTGTTGTAAAAACAGTAATGCGGGACATTGTTTAAAATTATTTTCATTGAGAAAAGGTCAAATAAAACGTTTAAGAGGCAATACATAGAAAGCACAAAAGAACATAATATGTCACGTGCCTTGATTAAAGAAGCCGTCGCAGGGACACTTTATCAAGACCTCAGACCAGTCGTTCGCAGCATGAAAGGTGACCAAACGATAATCTGAAATGTGTTAACATAAACCTATACTGGGATTCTGCACAGAAGTTAGTTAAGGATGTAAGCCATCCTTATTGAGGGTCAGATGGTGTTTAATAACACTGGGTTTCGCCAGTTCCCAGGTTAACCTTTGGTTTTCAAGAAAGGACCAAATGATTTTTCAGATCATGTCTACTAATACAGTTCAACACATCAGGCGTTTCAAAATATTTAGCGTGGCTTCCAACTTCCTTGCAAAACTGTTTAACAAATTTAAGCCAGGGGAATACATCAGACCAGGTCAATTTAAGACAGTCATTTAAAATCAGACGATTAAAACCGGTTTATTCACAGGTCCATACTTTATGCCACAGTAAAATAGGCTGAATTTTAATCAAGTCGGATGAATACACAGTCCCTAATTCCAAGTGACAAACAAAAGAGGAACAACTATGTGGAACAGTTCCTTAAAGGGTGTTCTCAGCCGTCTGGAGCTGAGAGGTGTTACGGTAACCCCAGACTGCCGCCCCATATAGGGCTACTGAGACACATTTAGTGTTTTATATGGTTAGCATTTCCCTGATCTGTTTATTGCCAAGCATAGCAGAGAAATTAAGCTGCGCTGAAATAGTTTTATTAAATTACATTTTGCTAATGTTTAAGGGTTGGGTCCATGAGCCGTGGTCATCACATAAGATGCCCAACTAACAAAGTCAGGGCAAAACTTAATTTTGCATTGTTAATCATAATGTCGAGGCGGCACCTTATTTGCCTACCGCACTTCATTACAAAGGGTTTCCCTATATTAACCATCAGACCAAGGTCGGACATGAAGGTAAGAAAAACGTTTAAAAGCAGCAGCAGGTCAGCGGGGTTCGAGACATGAGCACAGCATCATCAGCATAAAGTAAACCGGGAATGGGTCTATGACTAATTTGTGAAAGGTCCCTGCAGGTATTTATTAGGGCAGACTCTAAACTATTGATGTACAATGTAAATAGAAAGGGCGCAAGAATACAGCCCTGCCTGACACCTCTCTCAAGGTCAAAGGTGCTATTGCATTCACCCCCGGCCTTAAACGTATCCTAGTCTTACACCCACTCCCTCCCCCGTCCAAGTTTCTCTGATGAAGGCTATGATCAATGGATCCACCATGAGCTCAAGTAGGGTTACCCACAGTTTGCTATGAAGGACACAGTTGAATGCGGTCGATAGGTCCACAAAGGCTAAAACCAGGTGGCCCTTCTTCATAGGAGTATATTTACTAATAGACAAGTTAAGATTTTACTCCTGCTCAATGGTCCCAAGGCCCTTACGAAAACCATACTATATGTCAGAGTTTATGTCGTTGGCTTTGGCCCACTCTTCTAGACGATTCAACAAAATTCTCCCTGTAACTTTCACCAGGGACTCTAGAAGTGAAATGGGGCAATAGCAAGCGGGATTAGCGCAATCCCCTTTCTTAAAAATTGGTACTATCACCGCCTCCGACCAAGTGTGCAGAAAACCGAAGTGGCAACAAGCCCCTAATACCCTGGTTAAGACTGGACCCCATAAGGGAACACTGGCCTTAAAGAGATCAATAGGGATGCCATCCAAGACGGGGCTTTACCGCCCTTGCTCCCTGCTATTGCCGTATTGATCTTGTCCATGGAAAAATATAGATTACTAAAATCTGAAGTCAAGCCATGTAAGCAAGTAGGGTCAGGCCCCTAAGTCAACTGCTTGGGGATGGAGTAAATCATAGATAAATGGGCAACCCAATCAGTGTCATTGATAGCTGACTCCAGTTCTGAGGTACAAGCATCCTTTAAGTGGGTGTCCCGGGACGAGCTGGCTTTGATCAAGGATTCCCAGACCATAGTGTTTAATTCCTTCTTCCTCTTTTTTAGTGCTAGTTTATATTTTGATCTATGCCTTCTCACTTCAAATGGCTGCCTTAAGAAGATTATAGGCTTTAGTGCAAGTACCATGAAACCATCCTGGCCTATCATTGTTCGACAACGGCAAAGTTCTAGCTAATGCATCTTATATCCCACAGGAGATGTTTAAAAATGGGGCCTTAGTGGCAGCATCGTTAGAAGAGGCATCCAGACATGCATCCAAGTCTTACCAGTGGGTGGTGACTAAATTTAGAAGGAAGTTACCAGAATTCACCAGCGACCAACGCAGAGAAGAAGAATTAAATGATAATACAGAGTTGTCAGAGATATGTTCGACATAACTAGCCTTCCGGCCAAACTCTAATCTAACGTTTATACTCTAGGGATAGTTATCGCTCAAGATTTTGGTATGGGTTGTAAAGTTACCAAAGTAAAATTCGAGATTATGAGAGCAAAGAATGCATCAGTAACAGTAGTGCAACCGCCACCTATAAAAGTGGGATTAAAAGGAAAAGCAGAAGAACACAGTTCATTTGAAAATGCAAGGTCAAACTTTAACATATCTTTTAATTTCGACCCATAATCACAGTGCAAAAAATGGGTTTTGTCGTTATCATTTGGATCTACCATACTACAAACCGTTTCTGTTGGAAGAGCACATAAGTGAATGTTCAAATTACCACCACACAATATCAAATAGCATAGTTTTTCCAGTTATTGCTCAACTTGGGATAGGGCATTAATAATTTCAGATGGAGATGCATTATTATAAAAATTAACAATAATAAGGTTCAGCTTGGGTGCAAGTTCGTAAACAATAATTAAATAGTACAGCGAAGACCATTCTACTCTACTCGTGCTGAAAGCCAATACATTTGAGACAATGGTAGACAACCTCCCCTTGTATCTACCAGCTTCTGATGGTATGCTGGGTCGATGGAAAGTCTTAAACCCAATAATGTGGATAGGCTCCAGTGCCCGAGTCTTTTGAAAGGAAAGAAACCAAAATTTCGTATCAAAGTCCATCCAGGTTGGAAGGCAAACCTTTGAATGTAAACCTGCCATATTCCAGACCAGGAAATTATGTAGATGAGAGGACTCTGTGGTCGCAGAGGAAAACAGAGGGACTCGAGGAACGAGGCCGGCCTCCATAGTTGTGGGGGGCAGGAGGATGAAGACAGGGGTGACTCGTGAGAATCTCTACGCTATGTGAGGGGGTCTTGCGGCCCGAAAGCATATTGGCAAGGGCAAGATGGGACTTCTCTGGCCAGAAAAAGTCAGACGATTCAGATCTCAGCCAGCGGGGAAAAATTATTTTTGATAGTAATTGAGAGGTAAAAATCGGGTAACTGAACCAAATCCCGGCCAGAAGATGGGTGTGGCCCATTCCCCAAAATCAGAGTGCAATAAAAGTACCCCAAGGGGAGAGTGATAACTTCATGTAGGGGGGAAATAAAGAACTAGATCTACGCAGAACTGCACCAGGCTAGGGGATTTAAAAGACATAACAACACAGTCGCCTGGAAGGAATTTAACTCCTCTTCTGATCCAGCTAAACATTCTGACCACTTTTAAGTCTTCAAAAAGGGCTTTAGTGAAGCCCGTTTTGCTACCCACCCAAAGAACTCATTTAATCTTCCAGCTTCCAAAGACTTAGACTCTAGCTGGGAAAGAGTCGGGACGTTCCCTAACACCACAACAAAGGGCATAGCTTCGGGTGGGAGGTCCAAAATTGTCGGGGGACCCCCAGGTAGAGTGACAGTCGGGGTAGCAGTGGGCTTGATGGAACACAGCGTAGAATGCAAGGTCAAGGTACTTCAATTCTGGGTTGATGGAATGCCAGTTCCAGATTCGGCAGTTCCAGATTCCGCATCTGGAATGCCAGTTCCAGATGCGGTTAAGGGGCTGGTTGAAGGAGAAAGACATGGTGGGCAAATTCGGGTTAAACTCTGGAAATTGTGTCTGGCATTAGCTTGCCAAATGACAAGATAGCTCACAGTGGATTTTTTTTACCAGGGTTAGTCGGGTGAGCAGGGAGTCTAAAGAGGAATTAGCTACGGCTTCCAGTGTTTGGACTCCAGTTAATAAACAATTACAATCCGTTAAATGTTCGACGCCAAGGTTTGGTTCGAATTCCCCTTTTTAACAATGGGTCTACACGGCTTAGCAGCAGTATTGGTAGCATGCACGGTTGTAACTAAAGTATCTGAAATTGGGTTGGGGATTTTCATATATAGGGGGGGAAGGGTGGGGAGAATATCGATTCAGGAGGTGAGATGGAATTAACGCCTTGCAAATTGGGTTGGACCCACTCAACCTTGAGTCCAAATGTTCCCCCAGAATTTACATTAGTTGCCGTAATAAGTAAGGTGCTTTCAATGTATCCCACAGTGCAGTGACAGGTCTCCAGTCTTTCCTCGACGCTCATAATTTCCTTGTCGAGAACGCCCATGGCGCACGTCAAAAAGTTGGTTATCGTGGTGGGGGGCTTGCCCTGGGGTTGGGGGGGCAATTAGCGCTTTGCCATTTTGGGGGAAGATGACAAAACAGGAGAGTCAAGAGAGTGGGCCAAACCCAGCCTTGCCCGGCCGCAGACGGGCGAAGACAGGGCCACTCTTGGCCCGGGCACAGCCAGGAAGCGTCCCACGCCGCAGGAGGTCTGAAGCAAATTTAATCACTGTGCGGCAAGCAGGCGGGGCAGGGCAAGCAATGGCGCCTCTCCTAGCATAGGTGCTGGTGGGCGATCAAGTCCTCACACAATGGCCCCAAAGTGCAGCAAGTCAGTTTTGCTTTCCCATGCTGTGGTAAGGCTGAAGCACTAATAAGCACTGTGCGAAAAGCGGGCAGGGCAAGCGATGGCTCATCTCCTGGCGCAGGTGGGCAAGGAAGTCCCTGCACAATATTCCCGCCCCGAAGTGCGGCAAGTGCATTTTGCTTTCCTGTGCCGCTGGAGGGCCTAAGTGCTGTGCTGCGAGCAGGTGGGGCTCTCTCCTGGCGCAGATGCTGGTAGGCGATGAAGTTTAGCTTTTCCACCATATCTCAACCCAATGTGTTGTTCATAACTCAAAATATCAAAGCACTTTCATACAGAAATGTAGAATTATGTTTCCCCGGTTTTGCGCCTGCAAAATAAATGAATCTCACCATAAGGAATGGGTTTTA
This sequence comes from Calotriton arnoldi, assembly GCA_963921515.1. NCBI lineage: Eukaryota > Metazoa > Chordata > Amphibia > Caudata > Salamandridae > Calotriton > Calotriton arnoldi. Next base: position 149,085 of record CAWUFW010004001.1, read on the forward strand.
TGTTTAATCAATACTTTCCGACCACCACTGGCCTCGGCTATGGTAGAAAGACAATGCTATTTTTAGTGAACATAGAATGAGGCCTCCATCATTGCTTAACAGCAAGAAGATGGGAGTTGAATGTTCTCAGTCTTGTAAGTTTTTCACTACTTATGTAAATTTGTTTATAAAGAGCATGCCCAGAACAACACTGTTTTTGGGGGCAGCGGAGGTGAGCAAGTCGTGTCTGTCGACTACCACCATCTCCCCCACCCGTGAGAACAAGCTGTCCATCGACCCGCCAGACACCCCCCCACCCCGCCCCCAACAAGTCGTCCGTCAGGTGCCACTCCGCCCGTCCGCTCTTACCTGCACCGGTCGGCAAACTTTTTAGTCCGCCCTGGGTGGCAATAGGTCTAGCTACGCCACTGTCACAAACAATAAAATCCTTTATCCTAAACTGTCTTTTAAATATACTTTAATGGTGTCTATCAGAAACTGGGAGGGGCGACCCCCTACAAGCTTAATAAACACAATCTGGTTATGTCAAAACACAATTATTAGAGAATCTCTGCTCAAACCCTGGTAGCTATGAGGCAAAGAGTAGGGAATCCCCAGAGAATGGCTTGTGAAGTTCAAGCAGTACTAACAATGATAGATTAAAGAACTCAACACAATAAAATTCCCAAACCAATTTAGGAAATTAGAGAAAAATGTAATGAGCAATAAGACCCCAAGCCTGGCTAAGGGGAACCGAGATATGAACTTTTAAAGCTTTAAGAGAAAAAGCAGTAAAGCATCACTGAAAAACAACAGTTCATGGTTGACTGGGACCTGGGTCGACTGCGATGGAGAGGAGGCCGGAAACATCAAGCAAATCAGACCGGTCAAAGCTTTTACCTTCTGATTTACTCTCTGAAGCAGAAGTCAAAATCGTTCAACGGGGCAAGGCTAGAATCTGTAGCTGGGCAAGGCTCCATGAGGCTGGATACCTTCACCACAAGCTCCCACAAAACCCATTTTAGTGCAGCTCGAAGCAGGACAATCCTAGTATTCTTGCCCACCTTAGGTGAAACGTCGGCATCTTACCCAATCCTCCAGAGGTGGAAAAATGAAACGTCCAACATTTATCCAACTACTAAGAAAGTTCTATTTTGGTTAGTACTACAGCCACAGGTCCTCATGACGGGCTTTCGGATAATAGTTCTCTCCAGCCATGCTTCTGCAGGGTCCAGTCCTCCTAGAGTCAGCCATTGTAGCAAACTCACCATTTCTGCATGATCATCCCTGATTCTTTACCTCTTTCTGAACTCAATGTTTGTTGGGTTTTGAATGCTTTATACTTTACCTCTACTAAACAGTAAAGTGCCTGTAGACTCCCCTGAACATGGCTAACTTGGATTATCCCTGCGTAACATGTTTAACATGCCTATAAATCTCTAATATATGGTGTAGAAGTGACACTCACTGCCTGGAAGTTCAATGCCACCTATGCACTGCAGTACATACTGTGTCATTCACAAAGTAAGCCTGGAAAAGTGACTGCAGCATCCTAAAAACCAGATGTCAAACCTAGAAAAATAACCCTTTTTGAGAGGCCGGAAACCCTGCTTTTAAATATTAACTTCTAAGTACATCTTGTTGCCCACAAGGTAGGGTGCCTGACATTCGATAGTGGAATATACACAAATTTAAAGTTGGCATGTTCCTTCAGTGAGTAGTCACCAAAAGCTATTCTCATGGTCAGTTCTTTAGCCGGATCCCAGAGAATGTCAAGGGACAGATTAAAAATGAACCTGTAACATTTGACCGGCTAAACTAGTCATTCAAAGAATAGTTTTCATATTTATTATGAATCCAATTGACTGAAGTCGGATTTTTTAAATCTATATTTAGGTAAAGTAACTTTTAGAAAGTTACCTTTTTCCTGCCTGAAGGCTAATTTAAAATAGCCTGACAGCAGCTGCCTAGTCTGTACTTGGCCTTAATGAGGTTTGAAAATTGCTCCCAGAACAGAGACAATGGCCTTGGTGTGTGGAGGTGTTTTCTTCCCCTTGCAGGAATATCAGTTGAGGTGAACACAGGAACCCCATTAGCTTGTAAAGATGCCTGCCCTTTCACAAGTAAATGTAAAGTGAGAACTAAAGAAGATAAATTTGTGCCCCCCACCAGGCACCAAACCCATGGGAGAGGTTTTTTTCCTCCTTACAGAGAGACCAGTTTGGATAGGCCCAGAAAAGTCATTAAGCAGTGTGGGACTGCTTACAGTTGGGTGAACAGGAACTACGGGAAAAGTGGATAGGGCTGCCCTCTGGTACGTTTCTCCATTGGTTATGGAGTGTTCAAGTGTCAACCACACTGACTGGCTATTTCTACCCAGAAATGTGGCACCCTAAGGCACCCTCCTCAGAATACTTTCTAGACCTGCTGAAGATCAGAAGAGGACTGGACGCAGCTTATTGCTATCTGAGAGAAGCTTTAATGACTGGACCCGCTCCATATTGTAGCCAGGACAAAGAAGTGGACTCCAAGGGTCAGCTGGCTGGCTTCCTATGTGGCTAAAAGGACACAACAAGCCGCAAAAGGAGTTTTTTCTTAACTGATCAGTACCAACTGAACCTGGACTGGACCTTGCTGGTGGCCTCTTGTGGAGTGATACTTGGTCCTTATATACTATCCCTAAAGTCCTGTGAGCCTTAATAGCTACCCATAGGAGCTGCTCCAGAAATCCTCAAAAGCTGGGACTTAGAAAATGTCTGGACTCCCAAGACATCCGGAGCAGTCACGGTGAGGGCAGATGGCAACTTCAACGCACCTGATTTCGACACAGCTTCACGCTTATCCTGCTGGAGGGTTTTCAGCTCCATAAAACAGATTAAGTCAAAAGGTAAAATCTTTGACCGGGACAACCCCGCTTGGTGTACGTTATCCATGCTCCATTGTGGTCAGCCTGAAATTGTGCCTAGGTTACTCCTTTGGCCCTGTATTAATACTTCGCACATTGACTTAAGTCAAGCCTATATGCTCTGTGCCAGGGGGTTGAACTCAGGTTAATTTAGTGACATTATGGTTTACCCTTAGAAGTTAGTATTATTCCTAGACGTGAGCGACCACCTAACCCAAATAATAATATACTTTCTTGTAACATTCCATCTGCTTTTAGTGTCCCCTGTGCAGACAAACAGCAGGCCAACGATGCAAATCTTGAAGATCAGTTACAGTCCCTGGATGCCAGCAGAGGTCAGGAGTCCTTGTGCCCCCCTTCCTTTAGTAAGAGTCCTCTTTCTTCCTGCATGGCCCTCTTCTTCAGATATTCTCTTTCCATGTCCAGGAAGGCTCTGCAGGGCTGATGAGGTGCCAGACATCCTGTGTAATTGGAGAATTTCCCCAAACCAGTTCTGGCTACTTTCTCACATCCTCTCACCTCCTTTTGCAGCACCTCCTCTTTGGCTTTGTATAAAATTACCTAGGCGCCCTTGTTTCAAAGTGGCCTAAATCTCTTGCCACCAGCCAGGCCTCTCTCCAGCTCCCTTGCCACTCCTCTATTTAGACAACCTCTCTGTCCCTCTGTCATGGTCAGAACTGGTTCTCCCTTCTGCTGGGATTGGACCCAAAGCAACTAGGAGGGCTCCTGTCAGCCTCATTTAGGATCAGCAAGTCGAAGGAAGAAATGTTAAGGCTGTCCTTTGTTCTGTCAGCTGTCTTCACCCCTCCAGAAATCTAATCCCTGCCAAGTGGCCAGTAGTTAGTACCTCTGTGTTACTCCTGGGCTCAGAGTCAGGCTATTGTCTATGTGTATTGGCCTCTGGAGGTTTGATAGGTAGCAGATCTTGTTTTAGGACAGTTTGTTCTGACTCAGGGATCCCAAAATATTTTTTACAAAATTACTTTTTCATTAAAGATGTTAAAATCTGTTTTCACCAGTGGTTTTTTAAAATTAAGGAGAACTTGGAAATAACTTTGAATGACTTTTCAAGCATTAGTTCAAGTCAAGATTAAAAATAAATATTTTAATCAAACCTAGGCTTGTCAAACAGAAAATGTAGCTGAAACTACAGAGAGGAAGAGTGGAAAGCACACTAAACTGCAGTGAGCCCAAGTTTTATATATTAGCACCTCTGTGGGCCTACAAGGGCTAATAAATGAACGTATATTTTAAGAGGCTTTTCTACATGGTAAACACAATTTTCCCTGCTATGTTTTATTGCAGTGCAATAATACTGCAGTCCAACCAGAGATAATTGGTGTTCCTGGCAGCCATGAACGTTTTGTGTCACATATGTAGATAATGTAATGTCAAACTGCAGTCCATATGACATTCAACTTTCAATGCCATATGTGTATGTTATGCACCATTTTTAATGGACTTATAGGGAAATTAAACAAGCAAAATATAGCACATGTTGTGGGGAGGAAACCCAGACACTTTTTAGTTGGACTAAAGCACACAATTCTAAAGCCAGCAAATTCAGACAGAAAAGAGGGGATACCATGACAAAAACAATTTTATTCCTCACAGTATCGAACGATCAGTGGCAAGACACTACAGTTCGTAGGCCCTACAGTCTGGGCCCAGTGTGAAAGGTCTACCAGTAAGAGACGCTAAGCACCCTGCACCCCTCCAGCTGAAAAGTCTAGAGTCCTACTTTGAGAGAAATCCTCACTCGAAGTCCCACCCTTTTGACACTGCCATATTAAATCTGAGACTATTCAGCCACAGAAAGGGGAGCTCTTGTTCCACTGAAGGATTTTTAGCATGCAGACTAGGTCATGTGGTCCCAAAACTGAGCAACACACTAAGATAACACACAATAGATCAGTGTCTAACCCAGGCTTCTCCAACCAGTAGATCGCGAGCTACCAGTAGCTCGCCAATACCCTGTGAGTAGCTCAAGCCACCAACATCTATTTTAGTGCCCTTTGATGAACTGCATTAAAAGTAAGCAAGGCCTGTCTTTATTAGTGTCTTAATTTCAGGCCTCATGCAGCGTTTGCCCACCCTCACCTAAACCAGCTGCTCAAATAGACTAAAATGAATTTGGCTAGGGCAGGGCAGAGCAAGTGACGTGATTGGCAAAATCAGGCATGAGCAATATTGGAGTGCCCACCAGGTGCTACACTGCGTCCCTCCAGCTGCCTGATACAGCACTTCAGGCCTTCATGTCCAGTGTAGCAGGAGTGGCAGCCTTGACACCGGAGCCTTATTTTTAAAGCCCAGGTCTTTTGGTTAACTTTGTTGTAGCTGCAATCCACAGCGTTCAGCCCCTTGGGTTGAAGAGCACAAGGCCGAGGACTGGCATAAGGTTCCTGACTCGCGTTTATGGCCAACTTGCAAGAGGTACTTTATTTAAAAAGAAATCCATGTGAAATGCTTTTTTATTGTTTCAATGTTGAAATGATGGGTGAAATGCGAGCAGTACTTTGTTTCTTTACAACAACAAAAATAAAGTATCCCTGTGAAATGCTACTTTAATTACAGATTGCATCTTCCGGCTGTTTGTGTTCAGCACTTTTAGGGCGGGATGCACTAAGCTTTCTCTCTGGCCTTCCAAGGAAGCTGCTGCTGCTGCCCTCTGATTGACACTGCCATTGAGAGCCACCCTAAACACCCTGGTCTTGACCAGATCATGCCTTGCAAGGTTTTCAAAACCACAGCGAAAAGAGGTGTTGACGGTTTTCTTTAAATGTTGGTGTGACCCTTGCTTTTTATGACGTCTGTGGCATGTACCAATGCAAAAAGTGGCAAATTGACACCTAGACTCGCAAACGAAACACCATTAGTGCCACACTGAGGTCTATCAAATGAAACTGTGTTCTAAAACATGAACTAACTCTTTTGTGCCACACATTCGGAAAACTTGGTGAATGCTAGGACAAAAAGCTTTCAGGATGCATGTAGTTAAAATGTAAAACTGCATGGCCATTCATTTGGACGACTCAATGAACAGACCACCTCAAGGAACCTGAATGACAGAAGTTATGGTTACAGGACAAAACATGTTATGGACCTTTTAAAGATGGCAGGCAAAGTAGGCAATGCTGGAATTAAAACCTGTTCCTGTAGATCTTGGGGCGGAACCTCAGCCACTTGAAGTGTCCTACTAGGCTACTAGAGCCCTCTACAAGACACAGCATTATTTGCAAAAGGAACTTTTTAAAAGTGGGTGCGTTTTATACACTTTAATGTGCGTGTGGAGGACTGCTGTCCAACAGAGAAAGGAGACGTGCAATTAGAACAGTACTGCACAGGAGCCTGCCAAATCATTTTCGCATAATTAAATTGCAATGAGCACCTGCAGGGTACGTCAATTTACATGTGAATGAATATGGAAGAACTGGAATTCGCCCAGAATCTAACAATTATTGGTTACATGTTTGAAGACACCAGGCCACTTTTCTTGGTATTGGGAAATGTATCCTTAGAAAGTGTACATGTGACTGATGTATCAGTACTTGATTGTTTTCCATCACACTTGAACGAGGGCACCACTAGTGCTCAGAGAGCACACCATTTGTAAGTGTGCCTCTCCCCCACAAGTTAGCGTCGCACCCAATCTAAAGGGCATGAAACACGTTTTTCATATTTATCAGTAATTCAAGATTTAAAATCTAAGGAAATGCTAAAATGCACACATCATATGAATTGAAAGTGCCTTTAAAAATTGTGCTAACTGTGTGCATGAACAATGAATGCTTTGGACACTTCTATATGTAACAGTACAATAGAATGGAAGGTCTTTTGGCAGGATGCCAGCAATTGTACCCTGAGGCCTGTGTTTTGGCCAAAGCTTCTTTACTTGCATTAATAGTGTGTACCTAGGGATATGCTCTACCAGCAAGTGGCCCAGATGCTCATTTCCTTAAAAAATGGATATGTTCTTAAAACCGGGTTCATGACTTTCAATTCTCAAAAGATGTGATCATGACTGTCTTTTCAGAATAAACATTTAAAGCCAGTAGTACCAGATTTTAAGCTCATTGTACTAATAATCTGACTTGGGTCAAACCCAAGCATAAGTGGAGAGTGGGGCAGGAGGCATGTCGGAAGACGGGAGAGTGTTGGAGAAAAAAAGTGCTATGCGTATATAGCATTTTTTGTTTTTATGGCAGGTGGTAGAAGGCAAGCAATGACAATGGATTGAGTGGGGAAGATAGCAATAACAAGGGAAGGCATGAAAGTTTAAAAAAAAATTATTTTAAGTGTTAGGACATGGCCAGTGCTGGCAAAGCCATAGGCCTTTTATTTGTTATGGCAAGTCGAAATGGAGGAAACACTAACAATAAATGCTTGCCCCAAGCATTACGATGGACAGCATGAGAGGGTTGGCAACTAGATGGACAGCTTGAGGAGGGCAGGAGGGACAAGCAACAAGGCAGACAGTGGGTAGGGGCAACGACAGAGGCGCAAGCAACAACATGGAGAGTACAGGGAGGGGTCCGACAACACCATGGACAGTGAATGGAGGCAAGCAACAACCCTTTAGGGATAAGCAATAACATGGAGAGGGTAGGGCCAAGCAACAACACAGGCAGCGGGCGTGGCAAGCAACAACATGGACAAATGGAAGGGGCAAGCAACAACATCAACAGCGGTAGAGGGCAACCAACAACACAGAGGGGGACTAAAGTACAAGGGTAAGAGAAAGCAACATCGAAGGGAGAAAAGCACATGCGGAGAAGACCTGCAAAGACACACACTTTTATGGAATACTTAAAAAAGATAAAAATGTAGTTTCAAAAGTGCAAGCAATGGAAGGATGCAAGTAATTGGGCCATGCTACAGGCGTGGGAGAAACCAATGGTAAGCAGTGGGTAGAAGTTGCTTGGCTTATAGTAGCTCACAATGATTTTCACTGATCAGAAGTAGCTCCCACTACAGAAAAGGTTGGAGACCCCTGGTCTAACCAATCCCTTTTCTTTACAAAGGAAACGTACTTTCATGCAGAACCCTAAATAATATACTCAAAATGACAAATACTCACAAGATTTCAGGTGGAATTAGAATTTGGAACTTCTCATGTAGGGGACTCCTAGATTAATCAGGGTGCACATCATGTACAATCAGAAAATAAATATTACAGGAGCAAATAACACTGTAAATGGAATCTGCCTCCATTATTTGTGACATACTATGTGGCAATTTAGGCACTAGCAAGCTTCCATCCTAAAAATCAGCAATGGTCCTATGTAGGTCTACTGGAAAACATGAGGCATTTCACAATCAAAATCAAAAAGGTAAAGCGCATATGCATTGGCAATTTGTTCACAATGCAAAATGAGAGGGTTGCTGCCGTAGTCACTACATTTACTATTCAATAAAGCAAGACTGTTGGCTTTAATGTGAAAAAAAACATGATCATGTGGTCTCTGTCATCTCGGTCTAGAGAAGCCCATCAAACATTTTAGGAAGAATCAAAGTATCAATTGATATGAACTTTAAATCTCCCTCAGGTAATATCAAGCATTTTCCAGTGCCAGCCCAAGAAAAAGGTATATATGTATTAAACTGCTTCTTATTGCATTTTTCTGAGTTCACAATATCAATTCCTTTTCTGTTGTATTTGCCATGTAGTTAAAATTGTAAAGCTCCTCCCTATGGTGTCTGTCCTGGAGTTCAGAATGTAATACCCTTTCCTATTATATTTGCCAGAGTAAAGCCACTTTCTCTTGGATTTGTTAGAGTTCACAATGTAATACCCGTTACTATTGTATTTGTAAGGGAGTTCACAATGTAAACCGTTCTCCTATGGTATATGCCATGGAATTCTCAGTTTAAAAGCCATTCCTGTTCAATTTGTCAACCAGTTCATAGTGTAAAGTTGTAATGGGGTTCACATTGTAAAACACTTTCCTACTGTATTTGTCCGGTCAAAGTTGACAACTTACTTCTTATGGCATTTGTAAGAGACTTCCTATTGTATGTTACAGAAGTTCATAATATAAAACCCCTTCCTATGGTGTTTGGCAAGGAGATAATGTCAAATTTCTTCTACTGTATTTATCAGTTCAGACTGCAAACCTCTTCCTACTCTATTTGAGAAATTTGGTTCAGACATGTCTCAGGGCAGACTGTAGTACTGGGCCCCAATCAGAAAAATGGGGGTCTTTTGCCTTTGGTGTTATGGAATCTACTTATCTCGGTCCCTAAAACTGAGGACCAAGTACCTCTTTTAGCACTTCGGGGTAATGAGGCAAAGCAGTATGAAGTGGAGGTGGAGTGGGCTAGAAAATAAAAACTGAGCAATGCACAAAACAGCAATAAATAATGCTCAGCTAATGCTTCTTTAGAAAGGAAAAGTACTGCAACAAACAACTCTCTACAATGCACAAAAATACAAAATTTATAAGAATTCAAGTAGAACTGTAAATTTAAACCTCTCCTAAAGAGGTCTTGCAGAATCAGAGAGAGCAAATCACACGCCCCAAAGAAATAGGACAGGAGCCAAATAACTAGGTGCATCTTTCATGCTCTCTTTATCTGTTTGGTATCAGGTGACAATCTGCACAAAATCAGTCTTTAATACAAAAAAAATATCAATACCTTAGTTTAGGCCTATTACAAAACACAAAGTTTTTCACGATTGGCAGGATTAGGCTTACAGGCATTGTCAAGTCAGTCACAATATATAAAGAGAGGCCTACTGTCTTGGTCAACACCTTTCAAAATAAATAAGCTTATTAGCTTCAATAAGAACACAAACATGAACAAAAGTTTAGGAACACACATTTAGATTGAAATGGGCATGAAGTATCCTCGTGAGACACCATACAATTACTATGGCCATATATAAATAGGGATCCCTGTACGAAACCCTTTCGCATTGAATTTGTTAGAGAATTCACAATGAAAAAACCTTTACAATTATATTAGTTAAATAGATCAAAATGTAAAACCTCCTCCTTTGTTGTTTGTCATGCTGTTCACAAAGTAAAACCCATTCCGAGTGTATTTGACAGAGGGTTTGCAATATTATGACCCTTGACACTGCATTTGTCAGAAAATTCACGATGTTAAACCACTTTGAATTGCATTCATCAGAGGGGTTCAACATGTAGCCCCTCTTCATGTGGCATTGGAATAGGAGTTTACAATGTAAAACCTCTTTTTACTCTATTTTTCAGAGAGTTCACAATATAAAACCCTTTCCTATTGTAGTTGAGAAATCCGGTTCCGAAGGTACCAAAGCAGTCAGAAGTTACTCGCCCAGATTGTGTTTTGGGGTCTCAGTACCCACAAAACTCAAACTGGGGAACATGTGCCCTTTTTGGCACTGGCCTCTAAGGGTAAATATGTGGAGCAGTCCAGGGCTGACTCAAGGAGGAGCTGCAGACTAGAAGCACAGAAGACCGCACTTAATAAATGACCAGTAAGTGCCTTTTCTTTAAAAATGAAAAATGTTACTTCACACACAACTAACTAATCAAAATGATATATGGTTACAATATTTGAGGTGGTATTACACACAATTTATACAAATGGAGAATATTTTAATGAACAAAAGGACACCAAGATGAGAAAAATCCCAAAAGAGGACATGGAGATTTGAATTTTTCAAGTTTTAGATAAAAATAGCACCAAAAGCGTATAGCGGCAACTGGTTGAGCTAGACCGGGACAAGGGTAACGTAGAAGGCCTACCACAATGGAGTGCGGGTCGGATACAGAGACCAGGTTCATCCCAGTCGGAAGTTTTACCTTCTGGCTTAGTCTCTGAAATGAAATTCAAAAATCTTCAGAGGGGCAAGGCACCAGGATGTGGCCGACATAGCCATGGAATGAAGTCCTGGTGAAGCCACTGACTTTTGGCAGGAAAGCTCAGAGTGGGAGAAATTCTAAATTCGCCCCCAAGGAAGGTCCCTCACCAGCCGTATACTTTGGCGCCTATGTCCGATGAAGATTTCTACCTTCGGATTTAGTCACTTTTCTGGAGCATGGATTCCTCTAGCATGGTATGACTGCAAGCGGTAGCCAAACAGGGCTCTACGAGGCCAGACACCTTCTGCACGATGTCCTGCTGAAACGGATTTGCTGCTGTGGAAAAGTTCTGGACAGAAGCAATGTAAATCTTTGGCCCAGTGGCAATGCTTCTTCGTTGGATTTACTTGGCAGGTTGGTCCGAGTCGTTAGTGGGAGCTGACATCACTATAATAGGAAAAGCTAATGCTACACTGAATGTTTCCCACTTAACCTGTACATGTCATGCTTATCGCAGAGTGCGCAGTCATGACTGAGGCTGCTGGTGTTATATATTATTTTCTAATTGGAAAAGCTTTATTTAAAAAAATATTTATATATATGAGCCCAGCCGCGGGAGAAGCCCACCGCGAGAGTGCGGGCCAGTGATGGCGCCAAGATGGTGTCATTAGTGTAACGGGAGGTAGCGTTCATGAAGACGGCTGGTAAGCTCATCTGGCAATTGGCATGGTGATACACCAACCCACTGGGGACAATATTTGTGACATTATTTAGCTTTCGAGATGGACTCACCTGAGTGTTTTAATTACAGCGGCACTACCGGAACCATAATGCCATGGGAATGGCTCCGCCCACTGGGGCAGGCTCTGGGAAGTTAAAAGGTGTGCGCGAAGCTGTCTTGAGTGCTGTTGAAAATGCCAATGATTAAGGGAATGGATTCCCGAAACGCGTCTGGCTGTTGAACTGAGAGGTGTTTTTATCTTTGCCAATGCCTGTATGCAGCCGCTTTCAATAAAAGATGAAATAATACCTACCAGCGGATTCTCCCACAGGGGCTACCTTTTTTGATGGATATATATATATATATAGATATATATATATATATATATATATTTCAACCACGACCTGTCCATGAGTACAACAGGTAATGCCACAGCACAGGATACCAGTTTCTTCAACCACTAATTCTTATTCCAAAACTTTAGCCAAAATGATGCGTTTCGGCCGAGGCACCGGCCTTGTTCACATAGCTTAGGCACCATATTGAGCTCACTTAAATAGTGTGTCATAGATCACATGGTGCATGGACATGAAAGAAAGCTGCAACTGCATCTTTTCTTAAAGTTATTATTTTTGTGTCAGCTCGCTAATGCTGTCCATGCCGACCCTACTAAAATTAAAATACCACAGCTATTGTAAATAATGAGTGCAATACTGCTTATGGCTGCACTTTTTCGATGTTTAAACCTTGAAGACCACCGGTTAAATACCAACGACAAATGTCGGGTCTTCAAAGTAAAACCCCAATTAATGCAAAACACCTCGCAGCACACATACATGATGCAGAGATTTCAAAACTCGGGTCGCGATCTGTGCATGTTGAGCTCAGTAAAATAAGTACAATGTGCCCAAATTACTAATTAAACACCAAAAGAACGGGAAGTAAATGTATAGAGCCATCCGGCCACTCTACTACATTGTATCACCATACATGCATGCATACACCCCTCGGGGCGGGCTCGACCCGAGGGGATAAATAAACGGCCGGAGACCGCTCGGGGTCTTCCGGCTAGTACCCAGTAACACGTGTGGCGTACCCTTTGTACAGCGCTGCTGCGGCCTCGCACTTCCATAGGCCCCGCCGCGCTACATTGGCGACGAGGCCGGTCGCTGCCCTCGCGTGCACCGCCTCCTGAAGGTCACCCGACACGGAGCACGCGGAGCCCACCCGCGACGCTCCGTCATCATTGGCAGCAGAGGTTGCGTCTGTGCCCCCGAGCAACGTCCTGCGCGGCTGCCGCCGCTGTGCCCACACATCACAGGGCTCCGGATCCCGGCCGGCGTGCCCTCCACCTGCCTGTGTGCCTCCCCGGAGCAGCGGGAGCGTGCTTTGACCGGCAGTGCATCCGGCCGTCGAAGACATCCACCGGTGAGTGGAAGGCCCGTGAGGGCACACCGCTGTGGTGACGAGCGGTACTGCAGGCGCCCTGTGCAACGGTGATTGATGAGAGAGAGGCTCTCAGGCAGCAAGTACCTTCCCCACCTGCCGGCTTACAGGCAAGATAGAGGCCCCAAAGCCACTAGAGAGGCCTAGAGTTACTGCCGTGCCAGCAGGCCCACCCCAGCAGCCTTTGCAGCCCTACAACCCCTTCTATGCGCTTGGGAGGGAAGTCAGCTGGGCCCAAGCCCCCGCAGAGGCTGGACAGGAACTGGACGCTCCCCACGCTAGCACGAAGGGTATCAGCCGCCACAGAGCACGAGGGGGCGCAGTACCGCCTCACCCCGGGGAACAGGCCCAGAGGACCAGGCAGTCACACGTGGCCCCACGCCGGCGCTCACGCAGCACGCACGAGCCTTGCGCCAGGACCACGCCACCACACCCGTGCACGAGTACGCTGGTGCCATGAGCAACCAACCCCCAGCAGGCGCTGCTGCTCAGCAGGCCGCAGTAGACAATCCGGACAGGGTTGCCAACGCACCACCCCCAGGACACGGCCACACGGGTGTCTCACAACTGCCGCACTTCACCCAAACAGCAGACCCTGCCACAGCGGCCCCACGGTGGAAGGCATGGGTCGGACGGCTAAACCACTATTTCAAGGGCACAAGAGAGACTGATGGCACCGTGAAGAAGAGGTCCTTACTCATCTATTACGGAGGCTCTGAGATGTACGACCTTTTCGAAACGCTCCCTAACACAGGCAATGATGACGACTACGAGGCGGCGGTCGCCGCGCTCAACAAGCACTTTGACCCTCAACTTAACCCCGACTTCGAGCGGTTCAAGTTCAGACAGGCGTCGCAGTCAGACACAGAGTCCGTGGACAGGTTTTACGCACGACTGCGCAGGCTGGCCGGCACGTGCGCCTTCACAGATCAGAGGGAGTAAATACGCGGCCAAGTCATCCAGGGGTGCCGCTCAAAACTGCTGCGGAAGCTGATCCTTCGACAGCCAGGGATCACTCTGGACGAGATCCTCATATTGGCCCGGTCTCACGAACTGTCGGACGTCCGGGCTGGTGAAATGGAGGCTGCTCTGCACAAGCCTGTCGCAGCGTCACACGCATCCAGATATGCGCCCGTCAAAGAGGAGAGGGTAGAGGCAATCCAACGGCGCCCCAACATGGATCGCCAGGCAACAAGGACGACGACCGGAGGGCCATGCGGCTACTGCGGGGAAGACCACTCGGTGACGGCGATGTGCGGAGCAAGAGGGAAGACGTGCTCCCGCTGCGGGAAGGTAAACCACTTCGTCAAGGTGTGCCGCAGCGGCCGGTCCAGACAGGCTCCTCCAAGGTCACGGGGTATATCGCAACGCCTGCGCCAGGTCTCACTCGATGACCCGCCGTCGACAGGGGATGACTCGCAACAGGAACGCTGCCTCGCCCTCGAAGATGATGACGATGTATTCGTCGTGTCGTTTGTCAGCAGGTCCAACAATCACCGGAGGCCGCCACCGATGTGCTCCGTCCTGGTAGAAGAAACGGCCGTCCGGGCACTCATCGACACGGGTGCATCCGTCAACGTGATGGACTCGGAGCAGTATGATCGTCTGTCGCCACCGCCCCCGCTCGCACCCACCAAGGCCCGAATATACACGTCCGGAGGGACAGATTCACTCCCCCTCCGAGGGGTCATCCAAGCCAAAATCGCCAGCGGAAAGCATGTCACGGTGACCAGATTCCACATCACGGAAGGGAGAAAAGGCACGCTGCTCAGCTGCCATACGGCCGAGGACCTGGGCCTGGTCTTCTTTGCCCACCAGATCCATGACTCCCACGCTGAAGCCATTCTGAGGGAGTTTCCAGCGCTGTTCACTGGACTAGGCAAGCTAAAAGGAAAACGGTTCAAGCTCCACATTGACACCACTGTGAGGCCCGTCGCCCTGAGGTACCGGAGGGTGCCGTTCAATCTCCGCCCACAAGTGGAAGAAGAGCTGAAGAAGCTGGAGGACCTCGATGTGATTGAGAAGGTGTCCGGCCCAACACCGTGGATGTCCCCGCTGGTCGTGGCTCCCAAACCAAAGCAGCCCGGAGCCATCCGGCTCTGCCTGGACATGAGGCTACCGAACATGGTGGTCAAGAGGGAACGCCACATCACGCCCACCATGGACAACATAGTGGCAGACTTAAACAGAGCCGAAGCTGGACTTGAACGCAGGGTACCACCAGCTGGAGCTCGAACCCGAGAGCAGGTACATCACCACGTTCTCGACTCACGTTGGCCTCAGGAGGTACAAGAGACTGAGTTTCGGGGTGTCGTCGGCAGCCGAGGTCTTCCAGAACGCCATCAGGGAAGCACTGTCAGGTCTGCAGGGTGTGATCAATCTGAGCGACGACATCCTGGTGTTCTCGAACACCCTAGAAGAACACCACATTCACCTCCGGGCCACCCTCCAGAGACTCGAAGACTGCGGACTGACTCTTCATAAGGCAAAGTGCTCATTCTACCAGGAGTCTGTTGATTTCTTCGGGTACAAATTCACCAGGGAAGGACTACAGGTGGACCCCAAGAAGGCCGTAGCCATCCGAGCGGCCAGCACTCCGAAGAACCCCACGGAGGTACGAAGCTTTCTTGGCATGGCAGATTCATTCCAAACCTGGCCGCCCTGTCGGAACCGCTCCGCTCTCTCACACGCAATGACCACAAGTGGGAGTGGACCGTGGCTGCCAACACAGCGTTCAACAGCATCAAGGCAGCGCTCCTGGACAAGATGGTGATGGACTATTTTTATCCGGGACGGCGCACTGAATTGATCGTCGACGCCAGCCCAGTTGGCCTTGGAGCGGTCCTCCTTCAGTAACATGGTCAAGAAACCTGGAGACCGATGGCTTTCGCCAGTAGGGCACTCACAGACACAGAAACAAGGTATGCCCAAATTGAGAGGGAGGCCCTGGCAATAAAATGGGCGTGCCAGCACTTTCATTTGTACTTATGTGGCCAGGAATTCCAGGTAGTCACCGACCATAAACCCTTACTCCCGCTCTTTGCAGGGTCGTCCAGAGTGGCGCCCCCGAGAATAGAGAGATGGGCCGTGCAGCTGCAGTCATATAATTTCAAAGTTATCTTCCGCCTGGGGGCACACAACCCGGCCGACTACCTATCGCGACACCCGGAAGCCATGCCACCTCGAAGCTCACCAATGGATGTAGCGTATTCCAAGGCGTTTGTGAAAATTATCTTGCAGGAGGCGTGCCCCACAGCCATGACGCTCGAGGAAATTGGCCATGCAACGGATGAAGACGAGACACTGTCCAGGGTGAAAACCACTCTGATGAGCAACGGCTGGGAGCACTTTATGGACGGGACTCGGGAACTCAGAGCCGAAGACAGCCACGCTCAGCAACAGATCTGGCAGATACGCCACGAACTAAGTGTGGGAGAGCATGGAGTCGTTCTGAGGGGACATGTAATCGTAATCCCAAAGATGTTGCAGAGGCGGATCCATCAGCTGGCGCATGTCGGACACCAAGGGATGGCAAAGACAAAAGCCAGGCTAAGGAACAAGGTCTGGTTCCCAGCGATGGATTCCATGGTGGAGGAAATTATGAGGCAATGCCATGCCTGCACCATCACTGGGGGAGACCCGGCGCCGGTGATCACTGAAGAGCCCAGCGAAACCCCATGGGCCAAGATCAGCCTGGATTTCGGGAGTTTCCCAGATGGGCGCACCATGTTGGTAATGGTCGACTCCTTCTCAAAGTTCCCTATTGTGGAGGTCGTGGCGTCAACGGCATTCACGCATGTCCAAAGAGTCCTGAACAAGACATTTGCACTGATGGGTCTGCCAGAGGAAATTCGATCAGACAATGGGCCCCCGTTCCAAGGCCGGGAGTTCCAAGACTACCTGGAGAGAAAAGCAATCCGCCACCGGAAAATCACCCCTCTGTGGCCCCAAGCCAACGGGGAGGTGGAGCGTCTCATGCGAAAACTCAACCGGGCCCTGCGTATTGCCGTGGATAAAGGGGAAGATGCAGAATCTGCACTCGACCAATTCCTTGACGCTTACCGGCAGACGCCACACAGCACAACCAAGTGCGCTCCCTCACATTTACTTTTCAAAAGGCCTCCGCGGGATAGCATCTCGACAGACCCAACGTGGAAGCCCCCGGAACGGGACAGCGCGGCCGTCCAAGCGAGGAGGATAACTAACCAGAAGGCGAGCGAAGCCCACAGGGCAAGAGAGCCACAGTTGAAGGTGGGGGACCGCGTTGTGCTCAAAGACAGACACCCTGGCTGGAAGTTCAGGACGCCCTATGAGCCGGAAGGTTGGACTGTGGTGGAGGTTCAAGGAACCATGGGTACTGCCCAGAGAGGACAGCAGATGGTTACAAGGAACGTATCTAGCTTCAAGAAGATTTATGATCAGAACTCTGACCAAGAGGAGTCGGAAGAGTCCGACGAGACCCCAAGTCTCACTCCACCCAGCTCGCCAGGGCTGATGGTCTCTACACCGGGGAGCTCACGAGTGGAGAGTGAAGAAACTGTCCCCGGGGCTGGCAGGCTCAGTCAGGAGGCGTTGACTGGGTCACCCCCGAACACACACTCGAACGCAGTGGTCAGTTCCAGCTCCCAGAGCCAGAAGTATGGTCTCCGGCTGAACCCTGTGCCCAACAAGAGAGTTAAAGACTTAGTGTGCACCTCCCCGTGAACCCGAAGAGCCTGATGGTCGGTCACTAAAAGAAAGGAGGGATGTAGAGAGCCATCCGGCCACTCTACTACATTGTATCACCATACATGCATGCATACACCCCTCGGGCGGGCTCGACCCGAGGGGATAAATAAACAACCGGAGACCGCTCTGGGTCTTCCGGCCAGTACCCAGTAACAAGTGTGGCGTACCTCTTTTACAGCGCTGCTGCGGCCTCGCACTTCCATAGGCCCCGCCGCGCTACAGTAAATATATTTTATATACATTTTTAAATGTTGTCTCTGCTCATTTAACAGACGTTATACTCGCAAATGCAAAATAGGGGAGAATTCTTTCTCTCCACCAGGTGCTGCCCTAATTCAACACGAGCACATTTTTTAGTCCACTGCCTTTGTTTTTACTTTTCATGAGTCACAAGTCCCTTTTGGGGATGCATGGAAGTGAGTGAAAGAAATAGCTTATGTTCTCAAAATACCAAACGGCGCATTATTGATATTTCTCCGGGTTAAACTTCCCTCGTTTATCTTGTGTAACCCTGTGTTTCCCAGCGCCTATTAGATATGGAGTGTGCTTGAAAACTCTTACTTTGTAGCTGTTTGCACCCCATGCTACCGAACTTGAGAGTGCCAATTCTCCACGAATGTTCCAAATAGAATTCAGGCAATGCGTGACTTTTTAAAACTCCCATTGCAGAACCTGGTCACAACTTTTGAACAATGTCACAAATCCTTCCGTTCTAGAAATTCGGCTGCCAAAGTCTGGGAAAGTACTTTCAGTGGTGCCGGTAATCCAGTCTACTCAGCTGTATGCTGCTAGCCCTCCTCCCAATTGCTCCAATTACCTCAGCACTCGTCACCTGCAGTCTTGAGTGCCTTCAGACGCTCTGGCCGCAGGCAGCCTGCCTTGAACAACCATAACAGCTTGGGGGGCTCCGTGGTGTATGTTCAAACAATCCTTCCAAAAGCGTTAGCAATCCACGGTGCACCTGAACGGAGGGGCGTGTCAAAAACGATGCCAACAACTCGTTAATATATTTCAACCATCACCTGCCCATGAGTACAACAGGTAATGATACAGCACAGGATACCAGTTTCTTCAACCACTGATTTTTATTCCAAAACGTTAGTCAAAATGATGCGTTTCAGCCGAGGCACCAGCCTTGTTCACATAGCTTGGGCACCATATTGAGCTCACTTAAATAGTGTGTCACAGATCACATGGTGCATGGACATGAAAGAAAGCTGCAACTGCATCTTTTCTTAAAGTTATTTTTAGATCAGCTCGCTAATGCTATCCATGCCGACCCTACTAAAATTAAACTACCACAGCTCCTGGAAATAATGAGTGCAATACTGCTTATGGTTGCACTTTTTCGATGTTTAAACCTTGAAGACCAGCGGTTAAATACCAACGACAAACGTTGGGTCTTCATAGTAAAACCCCAATTAATGCAAAACACCTCGCAGCACACATACATAAGGCAGAGATTTCAAAACTCGGGTTGCAATCTGTGCATGTTGAGCTCAGTAATGCAAGTACAATGTGCCCAAATTACTAATTAAACCCCAAAAGAACGGGAAGTAAATACATTTTATATACATTTTAAAATGTTGTCTCTGCTCCTTTAACAGACGTTATACTTCGCAAATGCAAAATGGGGAAGAACTCTTTCTCCCCACCAGGAGCTAACCTAATTCAACACGAGCACATTTTTTAGTCCACTGCCTTTGTTTTTACTTTTCATGAGTCACAAGTCCCTTTTGGGGATGCATTGGAGTGCGTGAAAGAAATAGCTTAAGTTCTCAAAATACCAAACGGCGCATTATTGATATTTCTCAGGGTTAAACTTCCCTCGTTTATCTTGCGTAACCCTGTGTTTCCCAGCGCCTATTAGATATTCACTGAAAAAATCACAGGTTTCAGGGACGTTATAGTTAGGATGACATGACACTCGTACAAAAGTGATGTCATCAGTGATGTAATATGTGACGTCAGCAATAGTGCATTGCTGGGGCGCGAGTTATAGTTAGCTCAGCTAACTATAACGGCTGAATTTCTCTGGTTGTGTCCGAGTGAAATGCCAGCCTAACTATAACGTCCCTGAAACCTGTGGTTTTTTCAGTGAATTTCTAAGGTTTTTAAATGCTAATTCCTAACTATAATGTCCCTGAAACCTGTGGTTTTTTCAGTGAATTTCTAAGGTTTTTAAATGCTAATTCCTAACTATAATGTCCCTGAAACCTGTGGTTTTTTCAGTGAATTTCTAAGGTTTTTTTATATGCTAATTTCCAACTATGCCTACACAGGTAGGACATGTGCAGAAAGAGGAAGAAAGGCGCAGAAAGAAGCAAGAGAAGTGCCGAAAGAGGAAGACAGGTGCAGAAAGACGAGAAGTGCAGAAAGAACCAACAGAGGTGCAGAAAGAGACCTACTTCGACTGTACCTTTCCACAGACTCATACAAAGTAGCCTACTCACTAATCCTTCTCCAAAGATGCCCTAAACCTCACTTTTTTCTTGAAGGTTCACTATTCATCGACTGCTCAGAATGTTAGGCCTACCAAATTTAAAACCGCAATTCTAACCATATCACTGTTGTACGTCTCACCAAGTTTGTGAAGGTATGCGTCCGTGTGTCTGTGCTTTTACCTAGTGACACGTTACATAAAAACAAACATACAAATACTTGAATATCTGTGTTTCAAACAGCATACTCTGTAAATTTGTGTACAAAAGGGTGTATGTATTTGTTTATGCTCATAATACAGGGCACATGGGTATTCAATAGTATGTTTGAGGGGCTCTATAACACCTATATACATAAGACATGTCTGGCTGTGCAACCGGATACAAGAGCAGAACTAAGAAGATTTGACCACCTATAGGAGAAGCTACCCACTTTTTAAACTACCATCTTCAGATGCATAACACATGTGAGAATACATGTACAAGTAGACATATACCTCAGTCAAGAGAGCACGCAGACCTTTAAACTTGACAGCTTGCACTTCCCATTTGAGTACAGAAAGAGGCAATAGAAGTAAAGAAAAAGGCAAGAGAAGTGCAGAAAGAAGCAACAGAGGTGCAGAAGGAGGCAAGAGACATGCAGAAAGAAGCAAGAGAGTTGCATAAAGAAGCAAGAGAGGTGCAGAAAGAAGCAATAGAGGTGCAGAAAGAGGCAAGAGAGGTGCAGAAAGAAGCAATTAAGGTGCAGAAAGAAGCAACAGAGGTGCAGAAAGACCCGAGAGGGGTGAAGAAAAAGGCAAGAACATCCTTGGGGGCCAACTACCCCTCCTATTACCTCCAGTAAGTCCCACACAGCAGGATTGCTAAGTTCTCATAGCAGGCCACGCCCCCTTTGCCCACCACTTTACAAACGCGCTCCCTGGCGCACTCTTGGATGGGGATTGAAGTCCCCTTCGCTGCTGGGGGTCCTTAGGGGCCAACTAGCCTACCTGTTACCTCCAGTAAGCCCCACACAGTGGGATTGCTCAGATGTGGACACAGGCCACGCCCCCTTTCTTCACCACTCTGCAAACACGCCTCCTGACACGCTCTTGGTTGGGGGATGAAGTCCCCTTGCCTCCTGAGGGTCCCTGGGGCCAACTAGCCCTTCTGTTACCTCCAGTAAGCCCCACACAGCTGGAATGCTTAGAGTGGTCAGAGGCCACGCCCCCTTTTTACATCACTCTGCAAACGTGCCTCCTGGCGCACTGCTGCTTGGGGGATGAAGTCCACTTTAGTCCTGAAGTCCTCAGGACACAAGGGGACCTCATCTCCCCACCAGCAGTGCGCCAAGAGGTGCGTTTGCAGAGTGTTGTAAAAAGGGGCGTGGCCTTGGACCACCTCTCAGCAATCCCACTGTGTGGGGCTTACTGGAGGTACCTGGTGGGCTAGTTGGCCCCTAAGGATTGAAGTGGACTTAATACCTCAACCCCGAACGCGCCAGGAGGCGCATTTGCAGAGTGGTGCAGGGAGGGGGCGAGGCCTCCGGCAAGTTGCAAGTTTATTTTTTTATTTTTTTTATTTTAGGAAGGGGGGCTGTGTGGAGCCCTTCCCTTAACTCTTTTGGGCCCGGGGGACCCCAAACCTGGGGCCCGAGCCATTTTTTTTTTTTTTTTTTAATGAAAAGGAGGGGGGCCTCCAGAGGCCAATTACGGACCCGGGACCACATCCGCCGGGGTGAGGCCATTCCTTGTTTTTTTTAAAGGGAGGGGGGACATTTTCGGCCCTGGGGACCCCATCCCGGGGCCCGGCCTTTTTAAAAAAAAGAAATTAAGAAAAGGGAGGGGGGGGCCCCCCCCCCCGAGTGGCCCCCGTCCTAGGCCATTTTTGGCCCCGGGGACTCCATCCTCCAGGGTTTGGCCTCTTTGTTGGGACCGCGGGGGGAACCCCAAGGCTCCCCGCGGTCCCTGCCGGCTCCCCGCCTCCTGCGGGAGCCGGCATTGCTTTTGGACAAAGGGAGCTGCTAACATGCAGCTCTCTTTGCCCAAGAGCAATTCTGCTTTGCTTCATGGAAGTGAGAGCAGTTTTCCTGCTCTCGCTTCCATGAAGCAAAAGCAGTGTTTGCTATGACAGGGCGGGAGCAGTGCTCCCGCCCTGCCATAATAAACTGCAATGTTCCGGGGGTGGGCACCCTAGGACATTGCTGGAGCCGGCCCTGGAGGGTAGCGGTCCCCAGAGCCAAGGAGGGCTCCAGGAGGGGGGCCGCGCGGCCCCCCTCCCTGCATGTCATAAGACCCGGGGAGGTGGTGGTCCCCAGGGCGGGGTCCGTAACGGACCCCCGCCCTTAATTTAAGTTTGCGCTGGGGAGGTGGTGGAGCTGATCTGCCTCCAGCGCTGGGAATCAAACCGTGAGTCCCATGCTCCGGAGTCAGCCGCCCTGGCCGCTGCGCCACACCTCTCCCCTGGCCTAACACTCCAACACCATAAAATAAGTATACTACCAACCAATATGTCATCATGCTTATTAAGAAACATTACATCAGAGCATTGAAACAATACCTACATTCAAAATCAGAGGAAGAATTATACACCCAAGATATCAATTGGTATTCTTTAGTGTGAGGATCTGAGAAAGAAAGGATGAAAGGACAGATATAAAGGAAAGAAGACAAATGATAGAAAGGAAGAGAAGAGGAGAAAAGGAAAGTGAGAAGATATTAATAAAGGGTAATGCAACTAACAATCGTAGGTGATGATGTAAGCATCATGATGCCAGAAGATACATTTTTTAAATAAGCAAAAAATACACAGTAATTTACAGAAAGTTATCATCCTATAAATAGGAAACTAAATATAGAGATGGCAACAAATCAGGGAGACTTGTGAACTTCTTTTTCAATAGTAGCAAGACTAAATGCGTTTTTAGTTTTTGAGAAATAAAATGTGAATAGATCCCATAACAGGGCAGATATTCTCTGGTGGAAGAGATGGAGCAGTGTCAAATCTGTGACAAATACCATTCCACCCACTTTTAAAGGAAGTTTTCTCAAAATCTTTCCAATTTAAAGTAACTTGTAGAAAAGCTATTGCTAGTAACAAATGCTACAAAATGACAAACATATTTTAGTTTTCATAACATAGTTAATGAATCCCCATCTTTGAGCCCAGAAATGTCCAAGAATGTTACATTCATATAACATATGCAAGGTATCTGCTGTAAGTTGTGAATACAACCAGCAGCTAACAGTAATACAAGGATAAGTCTTATGTAATAATTTTGGACTCAAAAACAGCCTGTTATAGATGTAAAAGTGCTTATGTAGTACTAGCTGCTCTTGAAGTAGAACACATGTTTAACCACACCTTCTCCAATATCACAGTTGGCCACTTAGCATTAAGATCTTGCTCCCAGTTTTTTTTCTATCATGGATTTTTCACAATAAGTACTTGCCAAAGCCTTATAGAAAATGAAAGCTTTCAGGGAAAGAGTTGAAACAGTAAGGATGTTTAATAACTGATGTACATTTCCTGTAGATTCATGAGATAATGTTTTAATGTTTTGTAATACCATTTGCAATGTGGTATATGGAAATAAAGAGCAATTAAATAAGTAATACATGTCCTTCAGTTGTGAGAAAGACAAGAAAGTATTAACTTGAAATTATTACTAAATCCAATTTATATCACATTTCCTCCAATCTTTCCAGTATACAACCCTGTTGATAATTCGGATATACTTATTATGCCAAAAAGAGGAATTTAAAAATCAATCCATGTCAACAAGACTGGAAGTTGAGAGTGGAAGAATAATGGAACACGTGTAATTAACAGTTGACAGTGCAGAGGATTTAGATTTTTTGGACAATAAGTCAATTTCTTTGTAAGGAAACTAAGTACCAAAAAATCACAATATTTACCCAAAAAGGTTTATTAACACTAGCACCATGACAGTACCAAAACCATGACTGACTACATAAAAAGGGAATATGATACATATAGAACTCTGGAAATTTAACTCCATACTGTTGTTTAAACTTCAATTTAGACAATTACATTCTCACTTTATCCTTCCTTAGGAATTAAGAAATTACATTATACATACATTTAAAGAAGATCTGGAGAATTCCGATTGGGACCATGAAAATTATATACAGATTTATTACAGATAGCATATTTTTACATCATCTAATCCCCTCCCACCACGTAAGACAAAGAGGAGGCCATGTAGCAGTTAAAATTCATAATTTAGTTACAATCTCTTCAAAATAAAAATTAAAGGTGTTCTTCATATTGCTAGCAAACCATATAGCACGAAACCTAGTCTTAGTATTATTCCAAGCTGGCTCATAACCTCCAAATATATTCTTTATTGATCAATTTTCTTTAGTGGCACTTCAACAAACGACTACTCTGCAATAATACCCACAACCGATAGGCTGGCTTACAGTGTACATTCACTGTATTCAAACTACCCCCATAAATAACCCCCTCCCCCCCAAATCTGCACCGGACACCACGTAACTTCAACAGACTCTATATCCCTCCAATGTGTTCACTGTTCATGCATTGTCCTTCTGTTTCTTCTTGTAGACTTCTGAGAAGACTCTAGGCAGCATTTCCAGCACCCCTAAAATGATGTGTTGCTCTCTACTGAAGGACAACTATCCTGAAACGTGTCTAGAGATACACGGCACTGGCTGCACCAATAAGGGTGCAAAACTAAAGATTGTCACTAAAATAAGTGTTATCATGCACTGGATTTACCATGATGCATTGGGGCGAACTGAGTGCTGGATGTGAGGCAGTGTGCTCCCACACTCTCTAATCGCCATAAGATATAGCCAATGAACCCTGTTAAACGCTTTTTCGGCATCTGAAGGTTTCGTAAATAAGGTGTAGAATTCTAGCAGTGTCGTCAGAACATCTTTCTGGGATGAATCCCAATTGGTTTGGTCACTCAATCCTTGCATAAAGAGTTTGAGGCAAAGTGCTACAATGCTGGGTGATATTTTTTCGTCCACATTTATAAGTCATATTGGTTTATATGAGCAGCAAAGCAAGGGGTCCTTGCCCGGTTAGGGTATCACCGCTACTGCTACCTTAAGTATGGAGTCAAAGCATCTCTGTCAGCCAGTGTATTAAAGAGCTCCGTTAAGGATAGGTGCCAATATGTGGCAAAAAGTCTGGTAGAAAAGTGGTGGACACCCATCAAGGCCGAGCTTTACTGGGCTTTGGTCTAGCTAAAAGGAAGATAACCTCTTCCTTTGTGATGGGTGGATCTTAAGTCTCACTTTGGAGCATGTCAATCGTGAGCAAAATATGGGGCAATGTAATCGTTAGTTAGGTATTGTGCCAAGTAGAGGGATTTATAAAAGTCGTGGACTATAGTGGCTATTGGGGTCTCCTCCTCAAATTATGTCCCCCTGATCGTTTTGTAAATATTCTACTCTTTCTTTGTTGATTTTTGTTCTAAGTTTATGTGCCAGTGGGGGCGTGGGCAGGGCCTGCAAGATGGCAGACGGGCTCTAGAACAGCTCTGCCGGGAAAATTCCCAATCTGGTAACGCCCGCTGCCATCTGAGCCTCCAATTGTGGGGGCTCTGTGAGTGGGAGAGGTGGCAGCACCGACAGAACAGAGTATTACTGATTTTGGTGCCCTGCAACATCGGCTCCTGCCCACAAGTCTCTCATGATCTTCGGGCTTGCAACATGGTATGAGAAAGCAGTGGATCGCCTCTACACTGCAATGAGCCCAGCAGAGCGGCTCAGATGCTGATGGCCGGGGTGCTCCGACCTCGGCGCCCAGGGGTGAAGGTGCTGGACACCACTGGTGTCCTTGTGATAGCCGCAATAGCCCCTGTGGCGTGGGACTAGTCCGAAGCGGCAGATCCTGGGTGAGCTGTGTCAGGCAACGGGGCTTGGCACCAGGTGCGGTGAGGGGTTGGTGGCCAGTAAAGTTCCCCTTTTCTGCCCCTCCCCCCCCTTTGGCCCGTAATTGGTCTGGACCACGGCCGCCTAGTACGGAGTGATGGGGTTTGGGCCCCAGTGGGTCAGGAGGCCCGAGCGGTTGCAGGACCGGTTGTAAGAGGAGTCTGGCCCTTCCCTCACCCCCAGTGCTCCCTCCTGCACTCCCCTCGGAGTATACATGACCCTGAGGCCTGGCAGAGTGAGGAGTTGCAGAGATGCGCCTCCCTCTGATCTGTTGACTGGGCCTTGCCAGCCATAAGGAGTGCCATGCTGTGCGACCCCATGAGCAGTAACTGAGTCCCCTGGGATGGTCACACCTAGGCCTACCAAGCTGAATTGCCCTGACCTATTACGACCGGACTCTCCGTGGGCAGTGGATGAGGCACCCCTTTCATTCAACAATTTTGAAGAAGTCGTGCAGGGGAACTGTTCTGGAGTTTAGCGGGCACATCTGGGATACTAGGCCAGGTATCCTGCCGTGCTTTCGCCAGTTAGCCTGCTACCTATATGGTGACCCTACCTGAGATGGTGCAGAACACTGTTGCAATGGTAAAGTGGGAGTGCCCCCTTGCCTGAATTGAGTTGGCAGGCTACCCAGGCTTACTCCCTGAACACGAGAGGCTGGAGAAATCGAGTGGTGGACGCTCCCCATCACCTCTTCCTAGTTGGAACCTAACCGTGAGTGGTACAGTGAAGGCAGCCCCCGGAACTGCTCGTGCCGCCCTGGTGCAGGGAACAGGGGGGTGGCGGGGCCTGCAACAGGAGGAATGAGTGTTATATGCCCTTGTGCTCTACTCCATATGCGATGCCATCTTGGTGCAGACTACTAGGCGGGCTTTGCCCTGCCTGCCAGGATCGTGAGGAGCGAGACTGCGAGTCGGATTCCCACTACCACCTGGACATCTGTACTCAGAGGCACTGCTTGTGCCACCCTATCGCTTGGTAAGTGGGGGTCTGGCAGGTCCAAACAGGTCATTGACCGCCCCTACTGCGCTCCTTGGATTATTAGACCTGGGCACGACTGCCAGCTGGTGAACTTGACGACATGGGTCGAAGAGTATGCGCAATGATGACCTGAGCAACTCTGGCAGTGCCCCGACTCCTGCGATACCCTCGACTGAGTCGTCCACCGACCCTAAACTGGACAAGATACTGGCTGCCATAGCGGAAATCCGTCAAGATCTGCGTACTAGGGAGGATGCAGTAGCAATTTAACTGGGACTAGTGTGTGAAGACCAGCCTAAATTGGCGGACTGTATCACCCATACTGAACAGGAGATCACAGAACTGTGTCTGACGATGAAGGATCTGGTGTGTCAGATAGCCTCCCTTACCACAAAGGTGCAGGAATTGGAGGCCTGAGCGGAGGACTCAGAGGGGCGCTCCAGTTGTAACAATCTTCATATCGTGGGTGCACCGGAGGAAGTGGAGGGTTCAGACCTTGAGCAGTTTTTCAAGACCTGGCTCTCAAAGAAGGTGGCTCCTGGCCAGCTGTCCGCTCACTTCTTGATTGAACGTGACCACCAGGCCCCGGTAGTGGCCCAGCCACATCCTGTAGTGGCCCATATAATGAATTAAAGGGACAAAGATATTATATTGCAAATTGCTAGAGAGAGCGCACCACTGCAATATGACAAAGCGAGGGTGCTCATCTTCCGGATTACACTATCACAGTACAACATCGCAGAGCCTCTTTCTTGGGGGTGAAAAGTAAGCTCAGACAAACTGGCCTCCGCTACTAGCTGCTTTTCCCAGCCAAGTTGAAAGTAATCGTCTGCCGCAAAAGCTATTTTTTCACCAAGCCTGGGGATACCTGGGACTGAGTGGAGCACTGGCGCTACGAGACTTCCATGCCAGCCTTGCCTGCGCCTCAGCAGCGGACTGCTCATTTGTCGCAGAAATTGAGGGACATGCAGAGCCGGCAGAACAGAGGTTTGCAGGGGCCCTATTCTGGAGCAGGCCAGGGAAAACAGGCTCAGGCCTTGACGGCAGCGGTTAATCTCTGGGCAGAGTGTTGATCGCCGTTGATTGCTGCCTCAGGATACGGGGTATCGGATCTGGACTCCTCCTGCTCTGTTAGTAGTGTGGCCTCAATGGTATTGTATGCAAAGAAGGTATGAAGTTCCTCAGAAGCAAGCGACAAGGAGAGGAGATACGATGAGGTGTGGGTGGTCAAAGGTAACTACATACCTCATCAAAGATATAAGCAAAAAAGGGGGGGAAGCCCCTTTGCCGAACTAGGGCTCTCACACACCCAGCAAGCTAGGTGTCATGCTTCATCATATGAGCCTGCCCCTCGTCAGGTCGGCGCTGCAATACCCGACGGGCTCCCGAACCGGGGCTCTTTAGCGGGGATCTTCTGTTCCTGCCAATGGGTGCAGTGGGGGTGAGGGGCCTAGTGTGTGTAGATGTAAAGGAAAGTGGAATAAAACAGGTCAGTTAGTCCTAACCATTATTTAATTCATAAGGTAAACCGCCTGATTAAAAATATATAGAGAGTGGCAGTGCACTAGATGCAATGTGTCTAGTCATGTAGCCCTACTCTCAGTTGATCGACATGTTTCGTGCCTCTAATGTCAGGGGGATCTGGGCACTTCCTCAGGATCAGAGTGAAAAACTATCTACACTACGTGGTCAAGTGACATCTACGTACCACGTGCTCAGGTCAGTGACCTGTAATACAAACAAAAGATAAAGGTAAGTTAACCACAGAGTCTATTATAGCACTCGTATTGTATCGTATCTCATCAGCCTTAAAACAGAGAAGGAAAGAAAAACCATTATATAGGGACCACGGTAATCATGCTCATCTTAGCGGGCCTCTATGAGTGATGAAATGGTAATAATGCACTATTCTCACCATATTGTGCTCATAATTTTTTTTTTTTAAAACATTGTGCTGTCAGGTAGTACATACTAGTAAAGTCTATACATGTAAACACTCATGGTAGCGCCTGGTGAACTATTAGGCGATAGAGGAGGTTCAAAGACTCACCTATCCTGTTGTCTAGAGTTGCTAGCAACAGTACCGGCGGTCATAAAATGGACACCGATGTGGGTCCTGGAAATGCAAGCCAGAATAGTTAGGACGTTATGGCTGTCAGGGAGTAAACAGAAAACCATGTACAGGGACAGAGGGCCAACAAGGGTAAAACCAGCATTCAGCAAGGAAATCAGGCTAACCCCGTGTGGTCAACCGTAATACTGGATAGTCGGTGGCACCCAGGGCAAGACGTATCTAAGTGATAACGAGGGGCACACAAGAGATGACAATGCTCAGACGTCTGTCCCATAGAGGTAGTAGTGCCGTAATGGAGCGTGACACAGGGTAACACATATCTAAGTGATAGCGAGGCACACAAGAGATGTAAATGCTCAAACGTAAATCTCATAGAAGTGGTAGTGCCGGTGTGGAGCATGAGGACCGGCGGTAAGGGACCACACAGGGCAGCTGAGATCAAAGTCTACAACTAAATCAGGCTTACCTCTGCATTGGTGCGATCCGAAGTCCGTAGTAGCAACAGCTCGCACTGAGATAATACTCACCCGCGTGTAACCACGCCAAGCCTGCGACCTACCCTGCCGCCGGAACCGGGATGGTACCTGGTTACCGGACTGCCCTGCAGATAAGGCAGTTGCTCGCTCGACGGTGGGCGGAGTCGCGCGATGAAGTGTAATCTCGCGTGACTAGGGGGACTGTTCGCTCCTACTCGAGGGAGTGGAAAGTAGAGCGGCCATGTTGGAACGGACCGGGAGTATGGGGAACGGTAGGTAAACACCGGGTTGGGAAGAGCGCTGCATATGGCAAAACGCCCAGTATGCTCAATTAATACTGGGAATTTGCCAGTGAGGTCGCGGCAGACAATGAAACAAATTAAATTAAATAAATAAATAAATAAATGAGGAATCCATTCAACCATGTTTGTGGGACCAGCCTACAGCAATTACAGTGATGCTGGTAATGGGGGGGGCCGGTGAACCCAAGAGAGGCGACTAGTGAACTTATTAGTGGCATGATTGAAGAATCAATGTATTAAACTGCACCCGATGGTGAGCATTGCTATCTCCTTCTTCCTCTCAAGTGAAGCATCAGGGTTACCCTCAAATCATTCATGGCTATGTTCCATGACTGCTCGCCACATATCTGTTCGTTACCTGTCTATGGGGGCCTAAAATGCAACTTTATGTAACCCCCGGGGGTCTAAGGACGGAAAGGGGACAATGATGGCATGAAATCACTCCACATAGATGGGTTCCATAGGGCCTGCGTATGAACCCGCCCGTATGGCTTGTGTACGTAGTGGTGGAATAATTACCCCCTATGACCTATGATCATTCAGCCCCTCAGTATGTGTAGACAGTCTCAGGACCCACCTCTGCTCAATTCTAAATAATGCTGATTTGGAGATCTGTGGGTGTGCTTCCAACACAATCCAATGTAGTGAGTCTGGGGGGTGTTGTGCCTCTTTGAAATGTCTGTATAACCTCGTGGTGATTCTTTGGCAACGTATGTTGCTCCAGTGTTCGGTTATTCTGGTTTTGACTGTCCGCATGGTCATCCCTATATACTTCAAGCCGCATTGGCAGGTGATCATGTATATACATTGTTTGGTGTTACAGTTGGTGTGTTTGTTCAGGGACCATTTGAAATTAGTCAGTAGGCAAATCTCTTTGGTTGCAACAGTGAATTTGCACACTGTGCATGAGCCACAAGGGTGATGTCCTTTCACTGCTGGGAGGCTCCACAGGTTCCTTTGTTGTATTGATCGTATGCTGTTTGGGTCTTGTGTGTATTAAAATGTCTTTCAAGTTACGAGTTCTTTTGTATGCGAACCTTGGCTTAGGTATTTGCAGGTCACCAGTGCCAAGAATGCCCCAGTGTTTCAATATGATCTTTTTGGTTCTAGCTGAATTAGGTGTAAACGATGTCACGCATGTTAGTATGTCCGTGGTAGGTTTTTGGTGTACCTCAAGTAGGGCTTCTCTGGGGTTATTTCTTGCTCTTTTCATAGAGTCATTGACTATTCTTACGGGGTAGCCTCTGGCCTTGAGATTGGTAGCTAAATTAGCTGCTTCTCTCTTGTAAATCAGTGACCATCTTACAATTGCGTCTAATGCGCAAAAACTGCCCGAAAGGTAGATTATCTTTTATTGCTTTCGGATGGTGACTTTTATATAGGAGTAAGCTGATGCGATCAGTGGGTTTCCTATATAAGGTTGTGGTAAGTGTACCCTCACTCAGTGTAATGTTAAGGTCAAGAAACAGAACAGTCGTTTCTGAAATAGTGTGGGAAAATTTCAGGTAGTCATTCTGATCATTTATCCACTCCACAAATTCTTCACATGTGGTGCGGGGACCATGCCAGAATATGAGGATGTCGTCTATGAAGCGTTTCCATAGTTTCAAATTATTGTGGTAAGGGTTATTGTTGTTGTTGACCACATCCTTTTCAAATGCTGCCATGTAAAGGCAGGCCACGCTGGGAGCAAATGTACTACCCATCGAAGTACCCTGGCTTTGATGGTAAAGTTGTTGCTTAAACTCGAAGACATTCTCAGTCAAAGCCAGGGTAGCGCACTCCATAATAAAGGTGATGGGTGTTGGTGATGACCAATCTACAGAGCTCAAAGCTGACTCTACAACTGTCAAGGTGGCTCCCTGAGGGATGTTTGTATACAAGGCCTCCACGTCGAGGGTGACCAGGAGGTCAATCTCATCGGTGTTCTGCGTTTCCTCAATGATTCTGAGGATATCCGTTGTGTCTCCCACAAACGAAGGTGTTGGTCACAAAACTTAGAGAGTGGCTCGAGTAATGAACCAATGCCAGAAACAATAGGTCGGCCAGGAACCGGGGTAATACCCTTGTGTATCTTAGGTAGGGTATAGAAGTACGGAACCCTCGGTTCCTTGGCAATCAGAAAAACCTGATTCTTTGTGACTAATCCAACCATTGGTCTCAGCTTCAGTACACTAGCGTGGAGATGGCGGTGGTTAAGCGTGTAGTTGGGTCTACTGTAATAGGGGTGTAGTACCCATTATTAGAGAGTTGACGTCTGCATTCTGCGTCGTAGTCAGCAGTGGATTGGACTACAGTAGCTCCACCCTTATCGGCCTGTTTTATCGTTATGGTTGAGTCTTCTGCAAGCTCCCTCGCTATCAAAGACTCCGCATTGGAGAAGTTGTGGAAGGGAGAGTGGTCAGGGGGTAGCGCTAATTCCTTAAGTACTGCCTGTTCAAAAGCTAGTACCTCAATGGGGACCATGCTATTGTTTGGTGTGAACGGGGAAGGGTTCCTCAATCCCGGGTCATCTTGTTCAGTGGGTGGTCTGTCCTGGAAATACGACTTCAGTCGTATTTTCCGGAATAGATTTTGCACCTCACAATGGTCCCTAAACTTATCCTCTCTAGGGGTAGGGACAAAGCATAGGCCCATCTGTAACACCGCTTTCTCAGGTTCTGTGAGGGTGCGTTGTGACAGGTTGACCACTAATTCCTCTTGCCTTGTGTTTTGCTCCGGGTGTCCATGCCTCCCGTGGGCTGGTCTTGCCATTGGACCTGCTTCTGAGGTCCTCTTCTGTTGCGCCCTCTTCCTCTGCCCCAACCTCTGTCTAAAAAAGAGGGGTTGCTGTGGTTGAAGAATTGGGGTGGTCCCTGATGGTATGGAGGGAACTGCCAAAGGGCGGTGGAGGGCCCTGGTATATAGGGGGTCCCTGATAGGCTGGTACGTTATAGTACTGATTAGGGCGTTGGTTCCTCCTAGGATTATGGCTGCCCCAGCTCCCTGTACTCGAGTTACTATCCGTGGAGTCTCTCCTATCCGAGTTGTCGTCAGAGGAGTAGCTGGTTTTGGTTGATGTATAGTCGGCCTTAAGATACGGGTACACTTTTTCTTTATCGAATCTCTGGATGTCCTTCTGAAGCTTTGTTATTTTTTGTTTCATCAGGTACTCTCTATTGTCGGTGATTTCAGCGTTTATTTCCGCTAGTTTGTTTTTATATGCTGTGATTTGTATGGTTGTTTTTAGTGCCCCTTCTGCGATTTGTATCCTAACAAGAAGGGCATCTGCCAGTCTTCTGGCTGTGTTGATGATGAGTACCAGCCAGTCCCTAGTGCATTTCCATGCAACTAGGGACCATTCCTTTTTAAAGGTGGCATCATCAAGGAACAATCTGGGGAAGTTGTTAACGATCAAGCCAGTCGGGGCGATATTAGCCCGCAGGTATTCAGTCATGAGTGCGCCGTGGAGAGTTATCTTGAGCCACTCTCTTTTCAATGATGTTAGAGAGTTCCAATCATCTGATTATGAACCAGATGCGGAACTGCCATCCGTCCCCAAAAGGGACGGGGTTCTGTCTAATATATCTGAGACAGCCTCATCGCCGAAGCTCAGGCCTTGGTTGTCCATGAGGATTAGACTCTATAGAGAGGCTAAGGAGAGAAAGAGTGAGAGAAGGAGAACGAGGGCCAGTCTGGATCCGGTAGTGATCCGCTGGTAGCCTTATTAATAGTCCCACGGGTATGACCCGTGCTAGTTATGATTAACAAAAGAGGGGACGAGGAGGGGCTAGTTTAACGAGGTCCAACGTACGAGCCCCAGAAGACTGTATGCCTCAATGGTATTGCCAGACGTGATGCCAGCGGAGATAGTGTGATGTCGCAGCACCCTGTGAATTGCATGCTCACAATTGGAGTCTAATATGTACCAACTCCGAATTCCTTCTGATATGGATGGTAAAGCAATGGGTCTCCTGACGGGACCTGTGCTGTTTATTCCTTTCAGCCTGTCCCAAGCAGGGCTAGAAAAATCAAACAAATTGCACTAGACCTGCAGGTCTAGTAACCTACAAAATCTCCTCGACCTAACTGAAATGCACTTGACCTCTGACTCTGAAAGCTGAGCAAATGTGACAAGTTAACAAGATTTAAAAGCATTTTTATTGCTCATTTACTTTGTGAGCAATAAAGATGCCTTTAAATCTTGCTATCTTGTCACATTTCCTCTGCTTTCAGAGGCAGAGGTCAAGTGTCACTTTGTCTTAGGACCTAAAAATAGCTCATCCTGAATGAATCTGACTCGCAAAGGCGAGCGGTCAAGTGGATTTTTCGAGCCCTATTAAGGCAATGACACTACAGATCTACTGGCTAATCCCCTCACCTAAATCCTGGGTGATTTTTGTGTGCGTTTGCATATGAAGGAGCATTCCTACTATGGGACCAATTGTTGCTTGTTTGGGCGGCCACGCGTTTAGGGGTTGCTCTGGGTGGGGAGTTGCGGGTTCTGTTAGTGCAGTTTGTTGAATAATGTGATGCGCTATCCTATTCCTTTCCATGCCACATGAATGCGCACCTCACTTGTGTGGCTCTGGTGCCACGATTGCAAATTCACTCGGGACCTAATCCACATGCTAATCGTTGGGATGATTAAAGTGGGCATACTCACATGGCATATCCACGGCATGGGCACTGCGTGCAAGCGGCATGCAGTTCATCAGTATGTCAGGCGGAGAGGCCCATAGATAGCTCTGCTGCAGGAGATGCACGTGGCAGGGGGGGATCACATTGCAAAAGCGATGGTGGGGTCAATGCTTCTGCACCACGTACTCTGGCTTTGCACAAGTGTACTGATTTGGATTTGGCCGAGTGTTCCCTTCCGCTACATAGGGTCTGAGATCGATCGAGGGTCGCTATGTGTTGGTGGAGGGGCTCTTAGGCGGTAGGACTATCTTGTTGGGAAGCATATATGGCCCTAACATGGCACAACCGGCCTGTCTAGTAAAAATATCAGCGCTCTTTACCAAATGTGCTAACATCCGGTGGATATTGGGCGAAGATTTTAATTGTGTGCTCGATCTGCAGCGAAATCATTCACATCTGCCTTTACCGGCCTCCCCACTGGTGATGGACGCGGCCCACTTTTACCAGTGGCTCCAACACTGGACCTTGCTGGATTGATTGTTGGAGATCACTGCATCCTGATTCCAAGGAATTCTCCTACTATTCGACCTGCATAATCTTCATGTTCGGTTGGATCGGATACTTTGTGATCCAGCTACTAGGCTTTTAGCAACGGGTGCCGTGTATTTGAGGACGACCTTCTTGGATCATAATCCGCTACAGCTGGATTGGGGAGCGCCGCAGCCACCAGTCCCCTCCTGTCACTTGCAGCCTTCCATGCTGGAAGACCCACTCATGTTTTTTTTTAAAATATGTCTTTATTGGTTTTTTCCTGTCACAAAGCAATACATAGGAATGAGTAGCTACTGCATCAGACATTGGCTCTGTAAATTGTCTAAGATATATTCAGGGATATCAGAACTGAACAAGGCAAGCGGTTTAAAAGGGTACATCAAAATATAATCTTAGATCATCTATTATTGTGCAAATCACTCCTTACTCTCCTCATCCATGCATGCTCTAGGGAGTCACGAGTATCTTCCCATCCAATCAACATATTAAACAAACAAAAATACAACTATTTGTCCCAAACTCTTGGAAACAGGTCAACAGTGCGTCGTCCAGTGGCTCCACCACTCCATGTCCGTTTTAGTGACAATTCTCTCATGGGGGATAGGCATACGTGTCTTTATATGAAGGATCCCTATAAACCCTTAAGCGAAGGGAGGACGCCACCCATCTGGCCCACTTCTTATCTGCAGCACTCACGCCTCCGTAGATTCAGAACGAGCACCCTCCTCACTATCCGCTCCATCTGCACTCCCTCCCGAATATGTATCGTTCCTGGGCTCCCAAATCTCTCAGTACCTCTGTCCACAAGCCCGCCCGTGGGCGGCGGCGGATCCCTCAAGCATATTTCCTCTGTATTGCCCTTTCCTCCGCTCTGGCCCACAAGTCCACATTTCTTTCCCAGACTTTCGTCCACATCAGTGCTATCTGTCTACGCGCTAAGACCAGGGCCAGATCTACGAATATCGAGCCCACTTTCCTCGCCTTTGGTCTGGGGAACAGTCACAGGAGGCAAACCTCCGCCGAGCAGGGAAGTGCACGGTTCAACGTCTTGTTAATGGAATCTAACACTGACCAAAATTCGAGGGAGGTACCCTAATTCTTAGAAAAGGGACGGGTCTATAGATCATAAAGCAAAAAAGTCCCTTTCCACAAGACTAAACTATGGGTAAAAGCCCAATACTGTAGAGCATACTCTAGTATGGATCATGTGCTATAGGTACTTTAAACAAAAGACTAAGTTGCCACAATTCTTATATCAAAAGCATTTCCATATAGAGAGAAATTTTCAGGTGCTTTTCATTTGCTGTAAAGTGCTATAAAAAAAATAATAATTAGGACAAATAGTAGACTATGGATTGGTTATTTTAAAAATTTCAATATGAAACCGACCGATTGGTCTTCAGTTTTTACAGATACAGAATATAAAACACAATCTAATCATCACAAAAACATTCAATTCATTAATGGATTAAAATCAAAGAAGACAAAATGCAAATACAAATTTTAAAAATTGCACAAATATATGAAAAAAACCTTTTACGAAGAACTGTTGACGCGGCGTTTCGGTGAACATTTACTATTTCTTCACCTTCTTCAGGACAAAAGTTTTCAGTTTTATCTAAATGTATGATTCAGAGACCCAAGAAAAGTTGTCTCCAGCTTGCACTAGCTTGGTACCCAACAAAGAGAGAACAATATTCTCAGCAGGTGATGTATGGGTCGTGGGTTTCTCCGTAGATAAAGAGAGAAGTCCAACTATTATAGTTGCTTATTGGTATGGAACAACAGGCTTTATGTCGTACAATCCAATATAAAAAGCCGATATGATATAGTAATCATGGTTATTAATTAAAAAAGAGTCACAGAATCAGCTGTTCATTAGTCTGCAGCTTTCTTTGGCCACGTTATGTTATCTTCAATGTAACCTTTCACTGACAATTCAGTCGGTATTGCAGTTATCACGCTTTGCTTTTGTATATCGCAATGTCGTGAGGTTATGAAAAACAAATGCCGGGCAGTACAAAGACTCT
Organism: Calotriton arnoldi; assembly: GCA_963921515.1. Classification (NCBI taxonomy): domain Eukaryota; kingdom Metazoa; phylum Chordata; class Amphibia; order Caudata; family Salamandridae; genus Calotriton; species Calotriton arnoldi. The sequence goes on from CAWUFW010004001.1 coordinate 186,039, forward strand.
TGAGTACGTAATGGAGTTTGGATGGCCTAATGGCTCTATCAGTACTTCCACATCCGGAAGTAACACTGACTCCCAAAACCCCCGTAGTCATGCACACTCCCATCTCATGTGGGCGAACCCCACATCCTGCACTCCGCATCTAGGGCAGCAACGAACCGACCATCCATATATGATGTTCAGTCTATGAGGCGTTAAATATACCATGTGGATAAAGTTGAACTGGATAAGTCTAAATTTGGTGTTCCTAGACACCCTTTTCAGGCTCTTAAGGGCCCGTTCCCATTCCTTGTCCTGTAAATCTCTCCCTAATATTACTCCCCACCTCTAGCGCGTTTTGTCCAAGGGTGTCTTAACCATTCCTAACAAGGCTATATAGAGCCATTTCTCTAGGTGTCTAGCTGCCCCTAATGTTACCAACTCTTGGAGAACCCCATGAGTCTGCAGCTCCTGTTGACCACTCCGCCATAAGTCCCCAAACGTTCTCACCACCGAATGACAGGTCAGAAATTGTCCGCGAGGTAGGCCATAGTGGGCTAAAAAATCATCTAAGGGGATCAGCACCCCCTGCTGGAAACAGTCTCCTGCCGTAATGATCCCAGCTCACGTCCACTCCAATAGCTGAGCTGTTGAGAATGGGGTAAGCGGAACCCCATGTGGGAGTCCAATCAGGGGCAAATCCAAAGCATAGAGTGGAGTCCCCACTTCCAGCATTGCAGAGCCGTCTATAGTAGCACCCACGGCTCCAGCACAGGCCCCGAAAGGTGCATGAGTTTGGCCACAACAACCAATTGGACCCAGCAAGTCAAGGTTCCTGCTGTCCAACCATTGGGTTAACCATTGGAGTTGGGCTGCTAAGTAATATAATTCGAACTTCGGGGCACCTAGTCCCCCTTCATCTGGCACTCTCTGCAGCACTGCCAGGGAAACCCTGTTCCTTCCTCCATCCCAGATCAATTCCCAGAGTAGCCCATCTAGGCCCACGAACCATGTGGGCGAGATCACCACAGGCAGATTTACAAAATAATATAACAGTCTGGGAAGCATTATCATATTAGACAGTGCTATGCATGCGGGCCATTAGGGGAAATTTCAGTGAGAGCCAGAACTGAACACAGGCCCTAAGGGAGCGCACAACCGGGTTCAGGTTGCCATCCCTCAGATCCTCCACAGTGTGTAATACTTGTATTCCCAAATATTTGAAGGAGCTGGAAGCCAGGTCAGGTGCCCAGGTAGGTCCCCAGGGCATTGACAATCGCTTGCTAGTGGGAAGATATGAGTTTTTGTTTAGTTGGTTCAGTTTAAGACCCGCCAGGACAGAGTATTCCTCAAGATGGGCCAGTGCCTGTTTCACCCCCTCCCCCCCGCCCCCCCATGTGCCATCTTGTAAGTACAGCAACAAATCGTCGGCATATAGGGATATGACATGGTCTCTACCCCAACGCGCATTCCGTGATAGAGTTCCACTTGTGGCTCAATGGCCAGAGCAAACAGAAGCGGGGATAGCGGGCATCCCTGTCTGGTGCCCCTGTGAATATCGTACGAGTGTAATATCAATCTACCTGTTCTAACTCGTGCTGCTTGGTGCGAGTATAACTATTTGACCCACCTGATCCACCCACTTCCCAAGCCCATCCGTTCCACTGTGGTGTATAAAAAGTCCCATCTCACTGAACTGAATGCTTTTTACAGGATGAATGACATTATAAGGGCCCCTGGGTAACAGCTCCATTCTGGGCGATACACAATGTGGAAGAGCCTCCGAAGGTTGCCCGAAGTGGACCTAGACGGTATGAAATCATTTTGATCCTCATTTATAAGCTGCGATATGTGGGGCAGAAGCCGCATGGCTAAGATTTTGCTCAGAACCTTAAAGTCTATGTTCAGCATGGAGAGGGGGCGAAATTCCGATGCGCATGCCTCTGGTGACTTCGTCTTCGGGAGGGGGAGCACCAGCACATCCCTGGTGGAAGCCGGCAGCACACCCTCGGTCAGCGACTCCGCTCAGAGCTCCTCCAGCCCAGGGGCCAAGGTCTGCGTGTAAGTGGAATAGAACTCCACTGGTAAGCCGTCTGTCCCAGGGTCTTCCCATTGGTCACTTCTTTAAGAGCCTCACAAAATTCCTGAGCAGTCACCAGTCCCTCTCTCAATGTGGGGGTCAAAGGACCTCAACACCAGGGACGCTAGGAATCCAGCCAAGGATTCCTGTGTCTGCGGTAACATGCACTATAGAGTGTCTCATAATACGTATTGAATGCCCCATTTATGTCCCATGGGGAGTGCAGCACCGTCCCCCAAGTGGATATGATACGGGTAATGGGCGTACCCCTGGTTTCAGGGGGTACCAACAATGCTAGAAGCCTACCCACTCTGCCCCCCTCTTCAAGTACCTACGCCTGGTATTCACGCAAATCTAAGCATCTCAGCCACTCCAGGGCCCAGTTATACCCTCCCCTCGTGGATCCCAGTACTTTATGTGTCACAGCGTCGGACAACAGTCTGTTGCCCCGATCGTGTAAGTCGGCCTCCAGTGTGGGGAGTTCCCTCAACAGCTCTTTTCTTAACCCCACTGTCTGTCCCATACAGGGCCCCCTCACCACCACTTTAAAGGCCTCCCACTCTACTCTCCTGGTGGGGGTCATACCCTGATTAAACTGGAAGTACTCGGAGACCGCCGTCCGCAAGGAGTCCCAAAAGCACTCATCCTCAAGGAATGCAGGATTGAGAGGCCACTTGGGATTCGCTGAGGGCTTCGCCAGGGGGGCAGAAGTCTAAAAGCAATGGGTTATGGTCAGGGAGTGTGTGCCCCAAATACTCAGTATGTTTCACAACGGGGCCCAGATGTGCCGAACAAAGAAACATATCTAATCTGGTATGTAGGCTATACAAGTGAGAGAAATAGGAATAGTCTCGCAACAGCCTGTGTTGCACTCTCCTAACATCTATAAGTTCCCACTGGTCCATCCACACCCTGAACTCTGGTAATCTTGGAGGCCAGAGTGCTAAGCAGTCGGGGCATCGATCTGTCAATCTCTATATCCGCCACACAGTTAGTCTCCTCCAATAAGGAGGTTGTCCATGCCTATGGATGAGAGTGGGATGGACAGAGCCCTAAAATACTGAAGTTGGTCCTGGTTTGGGGCATAGACACTCCCCAACGTGAACACTCTCTCCAGTAACCTGCCCCGTACCATTACATACTGGCATTCAGGGTCTATCAGAGAATGCTCCACCTCAAATGGCATGGCGGATCTGATCCACTGTAACGCCAGTCTCGAAAATGGAGAGTATGAGGTAGCATACAGCTGACCTCACCACCTGCGTCTTAACCGGGCCCCCTTCTCTGCTGTGAGATGTGTCTCCTGTAACATCACTATATGTGCCCCCCCCTGCGAGTAAAGTAGCTATGAATTTTATGGCACTTGGCTGCCGATCGCATTTCTCTCACATTCCACGATAATATCTTAACTTCATGGTGTGGTTGTCTGACCCTCAATATGGCCGCGTCTTAGAACCACCCCAACCCAGGGGCCCTCCACATTCAGAAGGAGCAATAGTAACCATCCGAATTATCGCTAAACACCCCAAACAAGTAACTCCCCATCCCCAGGGCAGCCACACAACAGCGGACCACCCAAACCTGTGAAACAAAAGCATTACAAGTAGATGGGCACCTCTAGTGTCCCAGCAGAGGCAATCTGGTCAGGGGTAGTCTACGTGTGAATGTACTTGTATCTTCTCCCCTTCAGCCCATTACCCAAAAGCAGCAGCAGCCAGAGTCATGTCCATGGCCCCAGGCCAAAAGGATGTCACCTTCTAGTGTAGGAGTCCAGTGCTCCTTGCCTCCCCAACAAAGCCTCCCCTCCCCGGACATCCCTGCCCACCCCCACAGAGGTACTAGGAAAGAACTTCCCCTTCCTCCTCTTACCACCAGGTGAGTTCAAGCCACATGTTTAGAAATCAAAACAGTTCCTCCACCAACCTTGGTGTCACTACTAGGAGTGCTGCATCACTTTGAATGGAGTCCCCAGTGTCTGAATGACCAGTTTTGTGGTCTGACGACCTGTCAGTGCCTCCGTCAGCCGTCTGGGTCGACATCACCTCTGCCACAGCCAGCAGCGCTGCCAGTCTCTCTTTTGCTGTCTGAGACTAGATGGGTTTCTGCAGTGTCGCCCTACTGATGGATCGACACTGTCTCCTTCGATTCAGTTTAATCGCTGCTGCAGGGCCATTCAGTGGCCGCGAAGGCGGCGCACCCGTTCTAGAAGTCTCTAATCAGGACCACACTGCCTACAGGGAGTCATAAAAGTATGTCTTACCATCCAGGGTTATTCGGAGCTTGGCCAGGAATATGAAGTACTGGATACCTTCCTCCCGCTGTGCTTTCTTTGCTTCCAGAAACGAAGCCCTCTGGGCCTGTACCCTTGCAGTAAAGTCCGAAAAAAATCGATAGCTTACTGTTGCCCATCACAGTAAGGACCGTTGGTGCGAGTGCTGTGTATTATAATGTCCTGGTCCCTATACAATAGCTTGACAGACAACTGGGGAACTTCCACCTCTAAATTGATCAACTGGGAAGCAATGAAAGTTGTAATTCGTGGGCATTGCATTCGCGCAGTTGTGGGGGTAAGGGTGAAACTGCAGAAGGATCTGACCCGAGTTGAGGAGTCTCTGGATGCTCTGGAGGCCGCGGTCCGTGCTGACAGTGCACATGTAGGAGCGCTCACAGCAGCCTTTGAACACCGTACTCCACTTACTATGCAACTGCGCTGTCTAGATTCCGAGCATATCAAGCGAAATGCACTCTGAAGGGACTAAGTCAGGCCGGTTATTAGCCTGGTTCTTGCGCAGCGCCACCCAAGCTACACCGATTACAATGATTAGAACTCCTGGTGGGCAGGTGGTCATGCATCAGGTGGGCAAACACGAAGCATTTACTACACATTACCAGGCTCTCCATGACCCCCTGTGAATCGACGAGAAGCCAAAGATCACTTCTTGCTATAGTGACCCTCACTACGGTTGATCCCTTGGATAGGAATGACTTGAACACTTCTCTTACATTATAGGAGGTGCGTGCAGCTATATGTGGGACAGCGACTAGTAAAACCCTGGGCCTTGACGGATATCCTAAAGAATTCTATAAGGCATACGAGGCTCAACTTGCCCTCAAGCTGCTGGAAGTACATCAGGTAGCCCAGTTGGAGGGGCATCTCCCACCTACGATGCAGGAGTCTCTCGTTGTCTCTCCCGAAGTCAGGCAAAGATCACCTGGAGCTTGCCTCCTACTGACCGCTGTTCATGCTGGGGTCTAACTATAAGGTGTTGTTGTAAGATCATAGCAGTCCAACTATACTAACATCAGCCACGGCTGGTGCATCCGGACCAGAACACCTTTGTGCCAGGACGGTACACCACTCTTAATATCCGCCATTTACATTGCATGTTGGAGCTTTCCCGGGTCCAGTGGCCTTATGCAGCTTGCTTGGTGCTGGACCTGCAGAAGGGTTTCGACACAGTGCGTTGGAAGTATCTTTTTTAGGCCTTGACTGCCTTTGGCATCACGGGCGGCTACTAAATTTCATACGGCTCCTATACACCGAGGCTACCGCCCGAGTTAAAGTTGATCAGTGTACCTCCCCCTTCTTTAGAGTGAGCAGGGGGATGAGGCAGGGCTGTCCTCTGTCCCCCCTGCTCTTTGCCCTAGCGATGGAGCCTCTGGGCCAGCGAATGAGGCAAGAGGGACAAACTTGAGGTATTACGCTTCATGGTGATGCACATATCATCTCGTTATATGCAGATGATGTGTTGATATACATAAGGTACATTCGGGAGGGCACAGATAGAATACATACAGTGTTGTGGGAATGCCGCGAAGCGTCAGGAGTAGCAGTGAATTGGGCTAAGTCCTGCTTATTCCCCTTGCACCCAGACTGCCCCCAGAAGCACTATGAGGTCGATGGTTGCCCGGTGCATTGGGAAACCAACACAATCCTCTATCTTGGGATAAACATATATCATGAGACACACAATATATTTGATGTCAGCCTTACCGGGGTTATAGTCTTGTTGCGGCCTCAGATGGCTTTCTGGAGTACGTTGCCATTAACAGTGCAGGGATGAGTCTCCCTGGCAAAGATGGTGATGCTGCCTAGACTCCCGGTTCACATCCCTAAATCCACCTTCCATGCACTTCATGCAGCGTTAGGAAGCTTTATATGGAATTTTACGCAAAGTCTGAGGTTTGCAGGGCAGTGTGGGTAAGAAAACTTTATGGGATCTACGCATCCCACCCTGGACGTCTTGTTTTCAGAAATGTATGTGTTTGGTAGGTATCCACAGGTGGCAAAACAAAACTCTTTCAGGCATAGAGAGACGCATAAATTATGCAAAAAAAGAAGCAGAGAACACTGGGTAGTTCTCAAGTTTAGGTGGAAACACGGCCTGTGTTAACAACATTTCACTTGTGCAGGTATGCGTGGAAACTTGGCACTTAAATCATTTAGATAAAAGTTACAAACATAAGAAAATGACAGTTTATTTCATTTTTTACTGAAATAGGGTAGGAAATTCACCTCAAGATCCCCTGTGAGCGGTTAGACTTGTGAGATCAGCTCCCACCAGGTAATGCTGTTCACATAAATAGGTTAGTCTCAGAAGTAATTGGAGACTGGGAGTATTGCTATAAAAGATTCTTTTAAAACGAAATCCCCCCTTTTTTTTTTTTGCACCTTTTATTTTTAGATTATACCAACATTTGACAAACATGAAGCCCTGATGAGAGCCCCAGTACTTCTTGCCTGGGATTCGAAACGCGTTGGCATTTAGCAACACCGAGGAGCTGTGAATTAACATTAATTTAATTAGAGGGAAATTAAATGAAAAGTATTTCCCCCTGTTTGTAGTAATTGTTCCCAGTGTTTAGCATTCCTTTGAGGCAGACTGAGTGGTAGCCTCAAGGTTTTGCTTTGTTTAGAAATATGATATGGTGCATTGTAATGTTAGCCATTTGTTTTATGTAGTGATGTCACATGTTTTAATGTTTGTTGTTTATGAATATTGTTGAATCTTTGAATGTTTTTGTAAATTGTTCATGTCTTTGGAATGAACAAGTGTTATTATTTTCATATATTTGAATTACTGTGAAAAAAAGCATAAAATACTAATGAATGATAAGGGTAAATAAATAACCAGATCAAACTAAAATAGTTGTTGTTTGACCGTTGCTATAAAAAGACAGCACAGAAGTTAAGCAGGTGTCAGGTTCCCCCCCTTTTTTGATGAGTTATATGGCTCTACCTGACCCTAGTTCTTTGGGCCCAACCCCACTTGTTGGTTGACACTCAGCACACAAGCACTGGTGCAGAGAAAGGCCTGGAGCCATCCTCCACACCAAACCAGTAAAGAGCAGATATAGACCCAATAATTTACCCCACTGATATATCTTTTACAAGGTCTGAAAAAAATCACAATCCAAATTAGAAGGCTTTGTACATTATGGAACAAGTTATAAAAATATTTCTGAGACGGAGAACTCTCTTAAGAATATAAATTTATTAAAAATCCTTGAAAATAGATAAGATTTTAGTAACAGAGTAAACTGGTTCCCCTCTAATATCCATAATAAGATTAATATGAGATTTCTGTTATTATGTTTAAGAAATTTTCTAATAAATTCCCTGTCCTAGTCATATCATAAAATGTAGCCTTTGCTCCAAACAAGTTCCCAGAAGCACCTTCAATCGAGTATCTATTACACTATAATTTGGCCTCAATTATGTTTTTTCGGGCCAGTTTTGGAATTAGATATAAATTAAACATGTTCTAGATTTTTAATCCTTGATAACATTCACCTTTCACTCAGACTTTTTTTTGTTGAGGAAACATAATTCATGATACCATCTCTAGAAGAGGTTTTAAAAGTATTCCAAGTGATCTGAATAGAAGTATTCAAAATAGGATTTAACCAAAAACATCTCAAATAATTTAGAATATGAACTAACAAATAAATCATTGCTAAGTAATATACAATATTCTGTTTCTGTGGCATGGTACCTGAAGATTAAATCAGAGATAATTGGCACATGATCAGACTTGATAATAGCACCTAATTCAGAATAAGTTAGACCTTCAATCATAGCAGTACTAGCAAATATAGTCAATTCTAGTAGTAGCTCCATGTACAAGAGAGAAGGTAAATTCCAAGGCATCTGGATTACATGTTCTCCACATATCATAAAGAGCCTAGAAAATACCCACTGCATTTTATTAGAAATATTTCTAAATTTCGACTTCCTATCTAAGACTGGATTAATGATTTGATTACTATCCCCTCAAAGAGTCAAATAATTATTAGAGCATTTATGTAGTACAGTGTTACTATTTCCCAAAAGGGAATATACTCATTAATAGCCATCAACCTTTAACATTCCAAGAGATTATTCTATGTAGGAAAAACAAGATATGTAAATAATTACAAATGGAAAAAATGAGAATTAATATTGAAAAAACATACGTTGAGAAAGCACCTACAATTATTAAAGTTAATAAGAAAGAGAACACATATTATGGAGAAAGCTAAAAAAGAAAAGGAAAGAAAAGGGATTAGCGATACTAAAGTAATGGCTAATAAGCATGAGTAGAAGGCAGTCAAATGCCAAATCGCTATGGCTTAAAAGGCACAAATAAATGAGACAAACAACAGAAAATGGGGATGATGGAAACCAATGGAAGACAACATCACCCATATCTGGAAGACACCTCAGAAGAACCAATATGACTTAATAATGAACAGGATATGGGAAAATCCACAGAATAAAACACACCTGAAAGAATAAACAGTGGCATGTTAAAAGGGGTACCAAGATTAGATCATAACAAAATGTAACTAACCAACTACAACTAACTATAAAAACATAGTAGAGCTGAAAGGAGAAAAAACCCATTCATGAAGCCATAATGTCCCGGTGAAATTTTTGGATGTACTCTTTAGGTGCAGTTGGATCTGAATCTGTAATGGTTTTGTTACAGTGTGTAGCTTTAAAGGAGCAAGGATGTAGCAGGTTACAGCGTGCATTCATTTGTTTTCCATTTATCAATAGCTGACATTGTAACGTCCTGGGCAATAAAGATATCATGGCCAGACCACGATAATTGCTTTCTTTCTTGGGAGGCTGAAATAACTTTGATCAAGGCTGTATGCTCCAGAACAAGTGTTTTCATTGTTTTATGGTTCAGCACTCACAGTAGAATCTCCAGATTTATTGCCCAGCATGTAAGCCCCAGTCAGAGTTATTACTCCTTTCCAATATTCTGTTTGTTGTTTAAGATGTTTATTCACCAACTCAAATCCCAGTTTTGAGACTTTTCACATTACATCCTGCTCTACTTATGTATTGCTACACTTCCACAATCCTTTTTTTCCATTTAAAGTTAATATAATTTTATGTCATTTTCTATTTGTTTCCTCCGTGAAAGGCTCCAAGGAAGGTACTTTGGTGATAAGAACTGCCATGGATAAAGGAGAAGTAGGATGCAAAGAAAAGCAGATGTCTTTTTTTGATGTTTGATAGATGCACCATATATATTCTCTTTACATGCAGGTACTGCCATTGGGATACCTGAGGTAGAGGCTTTATGAGCAGCTGCATAATTAGCTTGGCACTGTACTCCTGAGAAAAATGGATCCTTTTCGGAAATCATTATGGGTGACAATACAGGACAAAGGATTCAGTTTTTGCAAGAAATTGGGTTACTGGTTGAGGGGGGTGAAACCACAGCTGTGTGGGTGTGCGACACCTGTAAAAAGTAACATGTTCAGGCAGTCCGCGATGGAACGTGAGTCGCATCCAGGGACTAGGTTAGTCCCCCTGAAAATGTACCTTCTCAGTCCGGCACAAAGAGTCCCATTTGCAGGCCTGGCGTCGTGGATGGTGATCTCTGTAGCGCGGAGATCCTGTTGTCATTGCGAATGGACGGGCCAGAGCTTCGCAGTGATGCTACCGACGAGTGGTTGATGCTGTAGCATAAAGAGTCGGTTTGACAGAACTTCGCAGTGGCGAGCGACAAGGTTTTGGCACCAATGGGGATGCTTGCGGTCACAAAGAGCCCAAACCATTCATTTCAGCTCCACTGAGCCCACATCAAGGGTCCAGGACCTGAGGGGCACCACTTGGGGGGTCAGGGGCTTACTCCAACTGGATCTGGTGCTGGTTCAGGTTGTTGGGAGCCTGTCATGTCCCTGTGGCTCTGAACAGGAGTCTAGCCCTTAGAGTGATTCTGGGAGTCCTGGGTTCAGGTGCAGATCCAATCCCTGTGATTTAGGCAGGAGAGCAACAGGGCAGCAAGCCAGCAGAGTGGAAGTTCTTTCAGCAGAGTCTCCACAGGTCCAGATGTGTACTGAAAAGTTGGTGTCTGAGGTCCAATATTTATACAAGGTGCCTCCTTTGAAGTAGGAGAAGCTTCTAGAGGTTTCCCTTTGAAGAGCACAGGTTTCCTGCCTCCCCTGCCCTGGCTCCAGGACAACTACAGGGTGTAGGCAGTCTTCCAGGCAGGACACAGCCAATTCAAGTGTAAGTAGGGTTGTGCCCGACTACACCCTCCCATCCTGCCAGTGATGCCCATCCAGGCACATCTAAGCTCTCTATTGTGTGTGGCTGTCTAGGAGGAATATACAAAGTCCAACTGTCAGCTACACCCAGTCATAAGACCCAGAGACAGGCTGCAGTCACTAAATGGCAAAGGCAGGAAAATGTCAACTTTCTAAAAGTGAAGAGAAAAGCTAGGACCTATGTCCTAGACATAAGGTGCACTACTATTATACACTCTGAGTGCCTACCAAATTATGTTCTCATAGTAAACTACTTCAAAACAATGTGCAAGCAAAACTTAAATCACAAGCAACATTCCAATCTGTAACAATACATCAATGAATCATCCCTGAAACGTTGATTTTTTAGCTTCTTCGTAATTTATTGTTCAAACGCAGGTGCTTCATGGGAAAACCATTCCATAAATGTTTAGATGACATTCAAACAATTCCCGCATGGATTATACAAGTCCCAATGCATTTTGGGCTAAACAGAAGCTCTTCTTCAGGGGAATCTACAAACAAATCATAATAACAATAAGAAAACATCATATACAGCTGATCAAACATTACATTATAAAGAATGGCCGCTATATCCTCTGAAGCAGACATGAAACTACAAAATATGTGAATATCCTTCAGTGTAACTAGGAGAAACAGCTCTGCTTCAACTAGTTCAAGAATGGCATAAAAAAGTAGGAAAACCAAGAATAAAAAACCATAGAATGAAGAACCCAACAGTGACTAGCGATCAAACGGGTGATTCTGAATCGTTGGGATTGATTGCAATCTGAATCTGATTTTCGTGACATCTTTATGGACTCTCCTATTTTTGCATACAAGAGATCGCGAAATCTCAGGGAGATTCTTTTGAAATCTAACACAGAAGTGGCAATGGAACACAGAGGGATGCAGAGATGTTTCAATTGTTCTCATTGCAATAATGTGCTGGCTGGTTCCAGCATCTCACACCCGTGGTCAGGGAAAGACATCAACCTACATTTTACGGCAGATTGCAATGCCCAAAATGTCATCTACGCGATTAGATGTCCATGTAGACTGTACTACGTGGGCAAAACGGAGAGGTCTTTACGCACATGTATCACCGAGCACAAGGGTAGGATCAGAACCAGAACAATTAGTTCACCTCTTGAGAGCCACTGGAATGAGAACCGCCATACCATTGCTCAACTCAGGTTTACTATTCTAGAAGTGGTTAAGATTGAAACTGATAGGGATACCTCCAAATTTTTGACAGGAGAGAGCTTTTGGATACGCTTTCTGGATACGCTTATGACAAGGGTCTCAATGATGATAAGCTTGAACTATCTTGCTTCCTGTAAGATGAGGCATACTTCACATTTTGTAGATTTTCAGATTCTCAGTTTGCAGCCGTTCACTTTAGGGTTGTCGGAATACACGGGTGGTCACTTACACGCTGGGTTCCCTCTTTTTTTTCTTCTTTTTAGTCATGGGGTAAGGCGGCTATGATTCTGCATTCAGCTAGTTTGGGTTTACTATTTTACTGTTAGATTTGTCATGATAGGTTTACCTTCTATGCATATGGTTTCCTTCTTCCAAAATATATTGGAATATGAGAATTGTGGTTGTTAAAGATCGAGCACATCTTATGCTCATTATATTGGAACTAGCGTTGCAGGATTGGTACAAGCTGGGTGTTCAACGATATGCATCAATCATCATTTCAAATAGGATGAAAATGCTTACAGACTTATCATAAAACTCCTTTTATGGAATTTACGCATATTTTACATAATGTGATATGGTTTTTCCAGGTGTTTTTACTAGGCAATTCTGTATATGGTGATAGTTGCAAGTGTTACATATGTATTCCATGCTGGAATTTCCAAATGTTTAATCATACATGTTAATTAAGAGCATTCATTGACTTATGTACACTTATTCTATGGTTATATGACACGTTTCTGTTTAATAGCAAATGTAGAGATGTACATTTCGAATCACATTAGCTTGCACTTTTAGTAATACATCATCGCATTGGATTCATGCATAATGGCAGACATGTTGTTTAGCCTTTTGGCTTCCTTTCGAACTTGTTTTCTGTCCTCTTTCTACTCTTACATCTGGTGGAGGTGTGTCTAGTTTCCCTCTGTGGTGGCTGGAGGCAGAACGCTTATATAGGATTGGGCAGTAACACACGCGGTGGTAGCATCACTTTCTCTACACCGGGAGAAAGTCGAGGAGGTGCTCACGCGTTGAAATAGCGTCGGGAGAGCGGGTTCGCTCAGTATTTAACACGAAGGTTCGGTAAGTGGGCTGGAGTTTTCCGCATTTTGTTAGTTTAAGGAATTACGTTTGCAACTAAAACGTGATTGGGAAATAATGGGTTATTTTATTTATTTTTCAGCAGGAGTCGCTCCCGTACTTCGGGGGTGTTCTCAACTTGAATCTACCATTGGATATCCTAGCGAGTAGCATTTGGGGTTAACCACGCTCTGTTTTGGAGCCAGCTGAGGACTTGGTTTACGGGGTCTCGCTCAGCATTTAACACGGAGTTTCGGTAAGTGGGGTTGGGTTTTTCGACATTTTGCCAGTTGAAGTTACCGCGTTTGTAATGGAAACACAATTGGGGACCAATGGGTTGGTTTGTTTTTCAGCTGGAGTCTCTCCCACAATTCGGGGGGGTTGTCAACTTGAACCTACTATTGGATATACTGGACATCCGAGCGGGCACCGTTTGGGGTTGACCACGCACTATTTTGGAGTCAGCTGAGGACTTGTGGTGAGTCAAGTTAGCGATTGAGTCATGAACGCTGTTTGCAGGAGTTATGTTTAGTAGGGATATGCATAGGTAACATTGCTTTCATTTATTTTTTTGGATATAGGAATTTTGTATTCATTTGGATATTAAGCAGTCGGCACTGGTTGCCGGATCGCATAGCGTGGAGGTACTTTATTTTGATAGAGGTGTGGCAATCATTGATGCATGGGTTTGCACGTTGGTTTACAAAGAGGTAAGGTGAGAGTTGTTAGTTGTTAGGGTTACGTAAAATGCATGGAGTTTGTCTCACAGATTCCTTTTCTGGGGATGAGCACGTTTGGTGAGGGCACTGTTGGGTTCTTCATTCTATGTTTTTTTATTCTTGGTTTTCCTACCTTTTTATGCCATTCTTGTACTAGTTGAAGCAGAGAAGTTTCTCCTACTTTCACTGAAGGATATTCACATATTCTGTAGTTTCATGTCCGCCTCAGAGGATATAGCGGCAATTCTTTATAATGTAATGTTTGATCAGCTGTATATGATGTTTTCTTATTGTTATTATGATTATGAAGAAGGGCTTCTGTTTATGCGCGAAATGCATTGGGACTTGTTTAATCCACGCTGGAATTGTTTGAATGTCATCTAAACATTTATGGAATGGTTTTCCCATGAAGCACCTGCGTTTGAACAATAAATTACTGAAGAAGCTAAAAATCAACGTTTCTGGGATGATTCATTGATGTATTGTTACAGATTGGAATGTTGCTTGTGATTTAAGTTTTGCTTGCACATTGTTTTGAACTAGTTTACTATAAGAACATAATTTGGTAGGCACTCTGAGTGTATAATAGTAGTGCACCTTATGTCTAGGACATAGGTCCTAGTTTTTCTCTTTACTTTTGAATCAGGTGGTTGGGTAGAGCCACCTCAGAGGGTGCACACTGCAATAATTAAATTTGTTTCTACTGTATACATTGCATTATACTTTTGTTTACTTGGGTGCAACGCAGCTGTCTTCCTGCTCTTCAACGTTCTAAAAGTGGCATTTTCAAAACAGTAATTTAAAATCTGACATTACCATTAGAGACACCAAATATGAACTGGTTACCTGTTCCCATCAGGAAGTTACAGCTTATTAAATGTAATAAGGTACCTCCAATGTTATCCTATGGGAGAGGTAGGCCTTGCAGAAGTGATAAACGAATGTAAGAGTTTTTCACTATGAGGCACTATGAGTCCATCTTTTAAAATACACTGCACCCTACCCCTCTGGGCTGTCCAGGGCCTACCATGGGGGTAACATTTATAAAACAAGCATTGGCATAGCCAATAGGTCTCGCCTTTGGGACCTTATGTGTTTAGCCAGAACTTATGGCTATGTTGTAGAGCATTGTGGCTGCTGTGCATTATGTTAAAAAGTTATAATAAAAAGTGTTAAGCATTTTTGTTACCTTTATACAAACGAAGACAACATTATATACAACTGAAAAACCTGATTAAAAAAAGATTTCAACATAAAAAATGGCTTCTAGTTTTTTTGTACTTGCACTGCTGGCAACTTCTTCCTGCCTGTTCTCATGCTGGTTTGTTATAATTTTTTTTGTTATGGGGGAGCGGGACATAAATAACGGGGGAGTGGAGGTTGGAAAACAGTAATTTAATTAGAACACGAGCAGCGGACGGACACTAGGGGAGAATCAACAGATGCCAGATTCCAAGGGCAGACTGACGTGATGCTTAGGTGGTGCGCTGATGCAAAATGGTGGTGGTGAATGATGTTTGGTGCTCAGGTGGTGACACAATATGGTGTGGATTGGAGGTACGTTGTGGATTGTGGAGTTGAAATATGTTGTTTGGTGTGCAATTATGTGGTGTGTATTGGAAATGTGTGGAGTTGGATTGTGTGGCCTGGAACTGTGGTGTTGAGTGAAATTATGTTTAGTGAAATTGTGTCATGGTGTGGAGTGCATTTATGTTGATTGGTGGTATGTGGTATAGAGTGCATTTATGTGGAGTGTATTTATGTTGCATTGGGTAGAGTGTAATTATGTGGCGTGTAATTATGTGGCACTGAGTGGTATTTTGTGGAGTGTATTTATGTTGCATTGAGTAGAGTGTAATTATGTGGCGTCTAATTATGTGCCACAGTGGTATTATGTGGAGTGTATTTATGTTGCATTGAATAGAGTGTAATTATGTGACGTGTAATTATGTGGTACTGAGTGGTATTATATGGAGTGTATTTATTTTGCATTGAGTAGAGTGTTATGTGGCGTGTAATTTTGTGGCACTGAGTGGTAATATGTGGAGTGTATTTATGTTGCATTGAGTAGAGTATAATTATGTGGCTTGTAATTATGTGGTACTGAGTGGTATGTGGGGTGTATTTGTTGCATTGAGTAGTGTGTAATTATGTGGTGTGTAATTATGTGGCACTGATTGGTATTATATGGAGTATATGTATGTTGCATTGAGTAGAGTGTAATTATGAGACGTGTAATTATGTGGCACTGAGTAGTATTATTTGGAGTGTATGTTGCATTGAGTGCAGTGTAATTATGTAGCATATAATTATGTGGCACTGAGTGGTAATGTGTGGAGTGTATGTTGCATTCAGTAGAGTGTAATTATGTGGCGTGTAAGTATGTGGTACTGAGTGGTTTTATGGGGAGTGTATGTTGTATTCAGTAGAGTGTAATTATGTGGCGTGTAATTATGTGGCACTCAGTGGTATTTGGAGTGTATGTTGCATTGAGTGCAGTGTAATTATGTAGCATATAATTATGTGGCACTGTGTGGTATTATGTGGAGTGTATTTATGTTGCATTGAGTAGAGTAATTATGTGGCGTGTAATTATGTGGCACTCAGTGGTATTATTTGGAGTGTATGTTGCATTGAGTGCAGTATAATTCTGTAGCATAGAATTATGTGGCACTGAGTGGTATTGTGTGGAGTGTATGTTGCATTCAGTAGAGTGTAATTATGTGGCCTGTAATTATGTGGCACCGAGTGGTATTATTTGGAGTGTATGTTGCATTGAATGCAGTGTAATTATGTAGCATATAATTATGTGGCACTGTGTGGTATTATGTGGAGTGTATTTATGTTGCATTGAGTAGAGTAAGTTTGTGGCGTGTAATTATGTGGTACTGAGTGGTATTATGTTGAGTGTATTTATGTTGCATTGAGTAGAGTGTAAATATGTGGCGTGTAATTATGTGGCACTGAGTGGTATATGGAGTGTATGTATGTTGCATTGAGTAGAGTGTAATTATGTAGCATTTAATTATGTGGCAGTGAGTGGTATTGTGTGGAGTGTATGTTGCATTCATTAGAGTGCAATTATGTGGCGTGTAATTATGTGGCACCTCCAGCAAATTTGTAAATGACTCCAAACCTTCATTTTCCTCCATTTTCACAACTAAAATTTCCATGTTTTATTTTTAAATCTTAATTGCCTCGATTTAAGCCTAGATTTATGCCCAGGATTTTCTCATCAAAACTCATCTGCAGAGTTGGTGTTGTATCATTGTGGAACACAGCTTTGTTTTCACCTGCATTATTTTCAAAGTTCAACATTTGCAGTGGTGATAGGGCACGGAGAAACACAGCAATGTGTGTGCTCTGTGTAAAGAAGAGAGCGAAAGAGAAAGTTCTTGTGAGAAACAGGAGCTGAGAAAGAGGTATGTGAGCACGAAAAGGCATACAGTGTAAGGGAAGTTGTATGTGAGAAGTCAAAATAAGTGGGCTTTATGAAGGAAAAGAGCACATGAAAGAAATATACGTTTGTGAGATTAGCATTTAATTGAGAGATGAGGGTGTGTATGCATGTGATTGAGAATGAGGTGGTAAGAGATGTGTGAGACAGAAAAGAGGATCTTTGACAGAAACTTGTGAGGCGAGACTGAAAATATGTGAAGGGAAGATGTGATAAAAGAATGTATGAGGGAATAATGGGATGACAAGGAAGAGTACCGTTTATATGCGTGTTAAGCAAAATGACAATCCCCTCCATGCAAAATGCTGTTGGCTGACTTCGGAAACGTACAAATAAAATGTAATTACTCACCCTTTGCCTTTTTAGGTCTGGTGGTATCCAAGCTCTTTTGATTTTACTAAAATTATATCTGTAATTTAGTTGTAGGGGCTTTCAGCCAGCCTTCTTCATTCATTGCCCTGTTGTGTCATTAGAATGTTTCTTCCACCTATAAGAACCTGCAGCATATTGCATTTTATCAGCCACTGCTAACTTCACTCTAAGTGACTGCATCCTGCTCTTTCAGAAAGAACACATCCGCACAGAAAGTAGTTTCCTTCAGTGCCAGACATTTTTATGGCAGAATGTGCTTTTTTCAGAGCAAAATATTTTTGCTTTTAGCCACTTTTTAATAATATTTGCAAGGGGCAGTCCCCTCATTCAACAATTCATTTGTAGAAACTCCATAACAAAACAAAAAAAGCATTGGCAAAGCTAAAAGGCTGGCATTCAAAGCAGACATATTGGCTCTACCAATACTTGTTTTCCTTTTAGGCAATTAAGGGTTAAACAGTTAAGCGGGTAAGAAGGTAGAAATAGCCTTTTACATGTAGAGGGGAGCATCATACTGCTAATGGGCTAACAAGAACACTCCCTGGAAAAACAAACCTGCATGCTACATAGTCCTTATTTACCAGAACAATGCAAGTAGCAGAAGCTGAATGTGGCAGAAAAAACAACACAAATCTTAAAACACAATGTGCTCGCACCCATCTTCCTGAGCCCATTCCTGGGCTAGGGGTTGGTATGATTTAGGTAGCGCTGCACAGTGCAGCTCTAACTAAATAATTGGTTAGTCAGTGGCTTTAGTGCCTCTTGTCAGTAGTCTGTAAAATGCTCCTTGGCCAGTATGCCTTTGCTGATTTGTGTCTATAGCAAGGTTACATCAAAGAACTAGTTAGTAACTGCCATATTACGATCTTCATTTATGTCTATTTTTACTGTTCCCGTTTTTGGGGTCCTAGGAAATTGCAAAAAAACCAACTATATATATTCGCTCTGAGCAGTGACACAGCTGCGTGTCCTTGTGCAGGTGCAGACGAAATCACACGGCTTTGCACAAAAATGCCGACGTCGACGCCACTCGTGACACATGGCCTGATGTCTCAGTATAGTGTGTCTTTGTCCCAGTCAGGCTATAGATCTGCAAAGTGTCCACCTCGCAATGTATCTACAGTTACAGCGTCATCATTGGATGACTGTCTATGACGATGCCTAGTAAGTTTGTGTAATATCGTCACTTTATGGAACTACTGAAACTGACCTTCCAAGTTTAAACATACATTGGCAACGCCAATAGGCCCATTCTTTGTGACCAATTAGCAATGCAACGTTTTTAGCCACGCTAAACTCCTCGATTCGGTGCAGCGTGGCTAAAGTTAAAAAGTTTTTTTTAAAAACCTTCGACAACGCCGCCTGAGACAATTTGTAGCCGCATGCACCACTTATGAGCATGCCTACAGGACGACTCATGCGTTTTTTTTCCTTTGAAGTTACCGATCCGAATTGGATTGGTAACTAAATCAAACTAAAATGTACAAAAGCTTCGTAAAAATAAAAAAATAGTCAGGCAAGATGCAACACGGAGGGTGCGGGTGCTGGGAAACAATGGGGAGAAGCACTCGGGCAAGTGCAACAGGGAGGGGAGCCGGTGACAGAGCAACGCCAGGGAAGATAAATACAAGAGAGCCAGCTCAAAAATACACGCACTCTCAGTGCTCCACACGAGAAAAAACAAGAGGGGCAGGCAGGAAATGGCGGCGAGACGGCGAACAAAAAACAAGTAACCTGAAGCTGGAATGCAGCCAGCCCACCATCTGGCACACTGCGCGCCAATGCCCTGCTAATTAAACACAGCTGGCACACGGCAGGGTTGCTGCGTGCTCACGAGGACCCTAGGCCACAACAAAGAGAAGGCGGGACATGCCCCCGCTTTTGGCCAATTGCGTGCTGTCTTTATTAAAAAGACGCATGCAAAGGCCAATAGCAGGTGGAGAAAACAAAAGCACACGCACGAGCGTGTGTTCCAAACTTTAAAGCCTTACTAAAAGTCTTGCAGAGCAACGCATGTGCGCTGGCTCAGGCGAGACCTAAAAAGGAAGGTTTGGGCCTGGCAACAGGTTTATTTTGCCAGGTCGGAATGGCTGTTTAAATACTGCACATGCAGGCTGCAATGGCAGGCCTGAGAAATGTTTGAAGGGCTACTTACGTGACTGGTACAATCAGTGCAGCAGACTCACTAGTAGCTTTTAATTTACAGGACCTAGGTACATGTAGTATTACTTTACTAGGGACTTACAAGTAAATGCAATATGCCAATTTGGTGTAAGCCACTTCTACAATGTTTTAAGGAAAGAGCACAAGCACTTTAGCATAGGTTAGCAGTGGTAAAGTGTGCAGAGTCCTAAACACAAAAACAAAAACGGGTTCAGAAAACACGAGGGTGGCAAAAAAACTTTGGGGATGAACCTACAGAAAGGGCCAACATCAATAGTTTTTTTAAAGCACCTAATGATTTGCTAATTCCTTTACATTTTTTAATCCTGCCCACAGATTACAAGGCCCAGGGCCAATGACTGTGATGAGCGGTGTTAGACCTGGAATCTTTGGCGTGGTTTCCCCTGTCTTTTTGCCTCTACTGCCTGTATTTTTTGACTGTGTTCTGGATGTTGTTTTTGCTGGTTGAGGTACTCTGGGCACTTTGCCACTGCTGATCAGTGCCAAAGTGCAAGTGCTCCCTGTGTAAATTGCAATTCTGTTTGATTCACCATGATTGGCATATCTGATTGACTGGTAAGTTCCTAGTAAAGTGAACTAGGTATGCCCAGTGCCTGTAAATCAAATGCTACTCGTGGGCCTGCAGCACTGATTGTGCCACCCACACAAGTAGCCTTTCAAATGTGTCTCAGACCTACCACTGCTGTGTCTGCAATCACAGTTTTTAACTGCCATGTCGACCTGGCAAGTGCATCCACTTGCAAGGCCCTAACCTTCCCTTTTCTTACATGTATGGCACCCCTAAGGTAGGTCCAAGGTACCCCCATGGGCAGGGTGCAGTATATGTGAAAGGTAGGACATGTACTGGTGTGTCTTACATGTCCTGATAGTGTACTACTGTGTATTTCGTTTTTCACTACTCCAAGGACTAGCTGTCCCATAGGCTAATATTGGAGCTGCCTTGTAACATTTCACAAGTATAACGTTCAATTGGGAACAACTAGAGAGAGATTTGTAGTTTGGGCTCCCTGGGCTCAGAATTTCATAACACAACTTTTAGTAAAGGTGATTTTTAAATTGTGTGTTTGAAAATGCCACTTTTAGAAAGTGGGCAGTTTCTTGTTTAACCCTCCCGTACCTCTGCCTGCCTGTGGAATCAACGTCTCGTTTAGACTGACAGAGGCTTGTTGTGCATTCACTCCAGACACTCACACAAAGGGAGCTGAGGTGTGCCCTGCATATGCTGATGGGTCTTCCTGGGCTAGAGTGGTGTGAGGACTTGTCACTAACTCCTGAATAGGCTGTGGCTGCCTTGCACAATGCTGTCTCCACCCCCTGTAGTGTGGCTGGATCAGGGAGAACAGAACCGGTTTTACTGGGCAAGAGAGACTTTTCTTACAAAGACTTCAAAGAGAAAAAACGGTATAAGTATTAGACCTAAAACCCCAGACTTTTATATTACTTCTGGACTATGAGGACCCTGCCAAGAAGAGCTGAAGAACTGCCAGGAGGAGTACTGTCACTTTGCTGTGTGTTGCTTTGCTGGGTTGGCCTGCAGTTGCTGCTTCGGTCTGTGGGCAGTGGAAAGGACGGGTCGTTTGCCTTGCTGTGGTGTCCTGCTTAAGAAGATTCTCCAAGAGCTTGAAGTAGAGCTTGCCTTCTGTTAAGAAGTCTCAGGGACAAAGACTTCACATGCAGCATCCTTAAACACCACTGCTGGGAGTTCTGACCTGCCTTGTGGTGCCAAATCCAGTTCTGGGCCCTTGGAGTTTGTTCCTGCTGCAAAGAACTGAAGAAACCTGCAAAATCGATGCTTGGCACTTCTTTCGGCTGTATTTCCGGGCGCAGCAATGCTGTGTGGGGGAAAATCCTGATGAACAGCTCCGTGCAGCCGAAGAAAATCGACGCAGTGCCAGTCAGAGGCCCATGGAACCGCTGCACTGACTCCGACGCAGGCCCTGCTGTGCGGCTAAAAGAAACGATGCATCATGGGATCGTGGCTTAAGAAATTCAACAGCAGGGCCTCTTTGCCGCTGCCGCATCAAACTCCAGAGCAGCACCCGCAGACCAGAACCGTCTTGGAATCAACGCATATTTCGCCCTACAATCCTGATTCGAAGCATCACTTCTCCTACATGCAGCAGAATTGTTCCATCGCCTCCCCAAGGGCTCAGGAACTGATGCGTTGCTGTTTTTTCCGATGCTTCCCTCCTCTGCGGCTGTTTAGCCTTGTGGATTTTGACACATTTGAGGTACTTTGTGTAAAAATCGCGCATCCATAGTTGTTTGAAACCTTTTAAAAGTCATATTTTGAGTTATGTATGTTGGATTTTTGTCGTTTTGATCTTGATTTGTTTAGATAAAGATAGTTTATTTTTCTAAACTAGCGTGGTGTCCATTTGTAGTGTTCTCACTGTGTTACTGTGTGTGTTATGTACAAATGCTTTACACATTGCCTCTGAGATAAGCCTGTCTGCTGATGCTAAGCTACCAAGGGGGTGAGCAGGGGTTATTTAGGTGTGTTACTCCCTTATCCTAACTAGAAGGAATCGTCCCTAAGTGGACAGGGTGCATACCACTGCCAACTAGGGACCCCCTTTACAACGAGGGATCAACAAACATATATGAAAGGCAGAGTGCTGGAACAAGCTCAAGTATTTCAGAAAAAAATATCTTGAATAAAAATGCAGAGAACTCACGGAAAAAATTATAGCTCACCAGAGCACTAATGTCGCCTACAGTTAAGCTATGACAAGTTGATGCAGTGTAAAAAGCACAGTAGGAAAAGAAGAAATCTGATTCCGAAAACAACGAGGAATTCTTCATGAAAACCTTCTTAGCAAAAGCAAGTACCTTTCAAATAAAGCACAGAAGTCGTACAAGAAAGCCAAATATTAACACGAAGATTACAATTCAAATCTCTCTGTATTGTCTTCAGAGCAGCTCATGGTCTGGGACCTAAACCACTTCAGAGAAAATTCTCGTGGTATGCTCCCTCAAGAAACCTCCGCTCAGCAACAACAAATCTGGTGAACACCACGCGATTTAAAAGATCTAGGACAGGTGGCAGAGCTTTTAGCTCTGCAGCCTCGCGGCTGTGGAATGCTCTCCCCACCAATATTAGACAAACTCAGGATACGCTTCAATTTAGGAAGAAACTGAAAACTTGGTTGTTCCCTAGAGAGGAGTAACCTTAAAGACATTGTCTGTATATTGATCCTTTCAGTCACCTCTCTTCCCCCTCTTCTTCCTTGCCGTTTCTAGACTCGGGACAGCTGTCTTTTTTCTGGCACTTTGACATCTGGGTAACTCGCAGCGCCAGGATACCCGTTGGGTGACAGTGCGCTATATAAATATAACTTACATTACATTACATTCAACAGCAATGTGCACTGTCACACATATAAAGAGGGCGCACACAGTGAAGCAAGAAAACAGAAGTCACGTCATGCAATGGTATTTTGAGATAACACACCAGCTAGATAACTGAATTAGAGGTGCCACAAAAAAACATTACAAATTTAAAGCACATGTCTATTTATAGCTTCATTGCTGCTTTCCCATCATGACCTTCATTGTTTACAATACACCACATGAGTCAAGCAGAAAGACGAGGGCGCGCTGGAAATATACCTTGCCAGGATACGTGAACTGAAGGCAACCCCATCAGAAAATGAAATGCATACGTCTACATCAGGCCACTTTAGAGAAAACAATTAAGCTTTTAGATTCCCTCATGCCATAGTTTGGCTTTGTCAGCATCTGCATGGAGACCTCTAAAGAGCCTACATCTAGGCCACACCCCTATTGCAAGTGTTTTAAATTATCTCTTCGCCTTGTAGATATCCACTACATACTGCAGGCATTGTTGAACACCAGGAGTGATGCATTATAGTGGCGGAGTCGGATGTCTTTGTTTTCTCTCTTATCCCATTCCCCTTTCTGGCACTGGTCCACATGTTCCTACTATGTGATCACTGGTTGAGAAGGGTCACATACAGCTACTGCATCATCCCCAGTGAATGCTACATATAAGACTAGTGCAACCGGATATGGTGATCTGACCATTCCTAGAGAACTAGATTTATTATGAATTTCGCAGACCGGGACTGTCTATAACAGGTCATTAGGTAATGGAGAAAAGTCAGTCGAAAATTCTCTATTTTTACCCCTCACGTGGTGTTAATATCACAATATATCTGCTTGTCATGTGAGGGTGATCTCCAGTCAGGAAGTGGAATGTCATTGGATTAGGTGCCTAGCGGACATACTCTATGAAGAGGAGTTGGTTACCACTGTTGGCTTACAAGCCCCCAAACCTGCCTCGTGATACCTCTCCAAAACAAATCTCAACTTTATCTACTTTGAGTGATGCAAGATAATTTAATAATTTGATAACTAGGAAATCAATTTGCATTTGCAGAAAGGAATGTCAAAGCTTTACTTAGTCCGGTACAAAGGAAGCCAGCACTAACAAACATCTGACAAGGTCTGCTTGCAGGAAACTCACCTTCGTGAAAAAGAGAACACAAATTTGAAATAAAAGGTACCAACTGAAATTTTCTGTTGTACAATTAATTTCAAATCTGGGTGTGCATCTATTCGGATTAATAAAAATGTTAACTGTGCCATTAGAAGATACGCAGAAATTCAGAAGGGAGAATTGCTGATTCGAGTTATGTATCACACACCATTATAGTTCTTGTCAACATATATTTTCAGTGTTGGTTCTATTAATTTGTTTGCGAAACTAATGAATGTTCTGGGGATTTAAATTAAAGGACATACCCTTGGACAGGGATTTTAATAGGTGTTGATACCCTTGGACAGGGGTTTTAATAGGTGTTGTATAAACAGTTAA
Source organism: Calotriton arnoldi (assembly GCA_963921515.1). Classification (NCBI taxonomy): domain Eukaryota; kingdom Metazoa; phylum Chordata; class Amphibia; order Caudata; family Salamandridae; genus Calotriton; species Calotriton arnoldi. The sequence continues at coordinate 210,482 of CAWUFW010004001.1, forward strand.
ATAGATTGGCATCTAATAACATCATTTTAAGCTGGTTACTACCCTGCTTCAAGGTATGGACACCTCTGGGCTGGTGCACATTTGCTGTACTTTTTTATTGTTGAAAAATTATTGAAAGCAGCTACTAATAGTAAAATAGAGAAGACTGCGATATTGAATCATGAAATAACTATGTTGCGATTCAAACTCAGTGTCGAAAAACAGCATTTTAAGTCTGCTCTACTGTATGTTAACTGAAAGATGGGTTTTAGGGTGACATCAAGAATTACATGCTTAATAATATTGATTCAGTAAAATATTTTGTTTTATGAAGTGCTCTAAAAGCTAAGCTCATTATTAGTTGCTTCAATCATAAGAGAACAACGACCTCCCTTTGATCATTTTCTTTCTGATGGGTAAGAAAGCTGCTAAACGTTCCTTGTATGGACCTGATCTATAGATGACAGGCTAGATCTGGAGGTTTAATCAGAATTACCACGTCTCGAGTGCCAGAAGGCGCTGCATGCGTTTAGCTGCGTAGCTGGGAAGACGAAGTAATATTGGGGAGTATTGAATTTAGTGTCGCTGGAGTTAGTGACATTAATTCTGCCAGTTTTCTTTCCACACTGCCACACAGACTGACAGCGCAAATGCAGATGTCATATCCAACAGAAAGAATACCGAGGGTAAGTAACTTCTTATGGCTATTTACTCCCATAGATTATTTTTTATCCATCACTCCCGTGGCAACTCTGAAAGGAAAAGGAACAACAATACCAGCAAATCACACAGCTCTAATAAACTGGGATTGCACTCTCTTCTTTCTCATCCATGTAACAATACCAGACAAAGAAATACAATGAGGCCCATGAAGTGCTTCACACGGTGACTGCACTGGTACATCAAGCAATAAGGTGGCAGCCTTCACTTCCAGAATGAGCGCAGAAAACTAGGAGTTTTACAGGCTAGTTCATAGCAATGTTCGATGTACAGACATCCAGTTAGAAATGGTTTCCTTCTTTATTCCTTTCCGTAAAGATGGACCATCAAACTGCAAAAATATTGTAATCTATTCACAGTTCCATGCATGTAGATGCTAAGAGCTCTCCTTTGGAGCCTCTCCCCTGAGAGGGACGAAGAGCTGGAATGAAAGATGGCAAAGATGGCATCTTTGAGAAAGGAAAGAGGATGAAAGAGAGTGCAACTTCATTAGACTGTCAGCCGAAGAGAAGGTCCTATTTGTCCTGGTTAGACCCTTGTATCCTTATTAAGGGTCGAAACATCATCGACACAGATGAGTAACAAACAAAGGAATCATCATACGTTATTAAAACGAACTGACTTGAGAACTGTAAGTGGTTGTTTGTTATAAACACATCAGCCTTTCAATGGTGTGAATTGTTTTTGTGATGGGTGTCAGATTTGGGTCAAATTGCACTATTGGGTTGTTTGTCTTTTTGTTTGTTTGTACGGATATAATAACTGAAGAGATAAAATTGTTCTCCATTTACTAGGACTGTGGTGGTCTTTCTGAATTTATTGATACCAAGGCATTCACTGAATGAGGTTATTTAGCCTCCCAAATAAACACTTTTTCTAAATGATATCAATGAGAACCACAGTTGAATATAAAGTGTATTATACCCAGGTTCCCTGGGTTCAAGGGTTGCTCTTGTAGCAAGAATAATTAAAGAATAGGAAAGCAAAGATTCGAACTGAGACTCCACAAGGAAAGTGAGAACGAAATTAAGGCCTCGTTGAGGCACTTGGAAGGGGACACCATGCAGCAAAAAGCAACCATCTGCTTAAGTAAATGGTACATGTGTAAGGAAGAACAGGGCATCAAGAACCTCTGCTGGTGACTTATAGGCAGAAAGAGCTAACCACTCAAGTTCAAAGAGAGGTGTTATAAGGGAATGTTCGGGTGAAACGTCTAGACACCTTGGGAGCCCACAGAACAGCAGCTCAGCAGGTCTGCTACCATGGACATCTTCTCAATCCGGGGCAGCTAGAATTACATGTTCTCTTTGCTGCCTTATCTTCTGAATGAACCTGTGAATGATGGGGTGGGAGGAAATGCATAGAGAAGGTTAAATGACCAGTATAGGCAAAACACATTTCCCAGGAATCTAGAAGCATACCTCTCAGTGGGCAGAAGACGTGCCATTTCTTGTTGCTGGCCAATTGCTGGCACAGCCAACGATGATCAGTTTTACTGTGTCTGCCCATTTGCTCAGCATACTACAACCTAACTCCCCACCATATGAGCTGCTGATAACCCACATCAGTTGTCTATTCCCCTTTTTCAGAGATGCAATGCTTCCACGCACAGACCATTTGACCCAACACCTCACTGTTTGTTTATATCAAACACTGTGATGGTTTTGCCCTGCAGACCATGTAACCTTGTGTAAAAGGCTTATATGGTTCTCAGCTCCAGTATCTTCAGATGCACTAGTCACTCGAGCAGAAACCACAAGGCATCGATCACTAGCTTCCCAAAAGGGAGGCATTCTTCATCCAATTACTTGGGGCTTTGATGGCAAGAAAGGTTCTCGCATGTAAACGATTGCTAGAGAGGCCTATCACACAACAGTCTGAATTAGCGCATGACAAAGATAAATGGCATATTTTAGGCTGCTTGGAAATTCCTTGCAATGTGCCCATTTAAGGAGTCAAATCCTGAGAAGAACTTGAAACATGCAAGAAATCATTAGGCCTTGCAACAAGGAACCAACTTGTCTGTTTAGCAGGCTCATGAGTGAAGTTTGTCACCATTTTCAGAAAGTTTTGGAATCTATCTTGCAGAGATAAAAGGACTAGGTGTCCCTATTGATGACCTTTTTATTGACTGTAACCTCTAGGTACCGATTCACCATTTGTGCAGAAAAAGCTTTAACTTAGACTCGATATGGGTACAGATCAATGCTTTGGTGATGCTACCACTGTCATGAACTTTGTGAACATCATGGGAGCCAATGGCAGGCCAAACTGAAGGACAGCATATTGGAAATGCTCGCCCATCGATAAAACCCAGAAATTGCCTGTGCTTATTTGAAATTGGAGTATGTATACCGGAGGTCCAGAGTCCCATGCAGTTCTGAGCCTCAAGAGCATGAAGAAAATAGGAAAGCATCCTTTTTTGAACTTTTCCTTCCTGAGGTACCTATTCAGAAACCACAAATCTAGAACTTTTGCCAAATCGACCATTAATATCTTTGTTTGGGGTAAAAGTGGGGAGGTAACTTGTGGCAGGAGGATTAAGTAGGGAGAGGTAGTGGCCTCCTCATCAAGTGCAAAAGTTAACTATCTTATTATCGGCAGTAACCACTGGTCTGATGTTCTCTTCTTATCTCTAGCGAAAAAGTGTTACCCATCCACCAATTAGATGCTGTAATTCCTAAAGTGGGAGTGCTCACAGTAGCTTTGGGATGCTTCAAGCCGAAAACAACAAAAATTGGACCAGTCGGCACTTCTATCCCTATGGAGCAGAAGAAATGCTACTGAAAGAGAATTAGTGGAATTAGCTGAGTCTGGTGAGATTTTCTGGCCTGCTGACAGGTAGGTAGATAGGTAAAGAAAACACAGTTATTTCCCAATAAGCGACAAGACCTCACATGTGGACAGTTGGCATTGATAGCAGTGAAGCCAAGTTGCCCAGGCACAAATGTTCTTACCCACTTTGACCAGCCTCTTGGACCCCTCATCAGCCGGTCCTCATGAGAAAGAGCTAGCATTAAGTTGCCAAATGAAGTCCAAATAACCATGCCCTCTGGAGAAGGGTGAGTGGAAAAAAAGGCTGGGTGAAAAGAGGCAATTTAAGCTTCTGGGAGCCTGCCTGAGTGCCAGCTGGAGTAAAGTGTACCTTATCCTATGACTCTTCGAGAGTGTTCAAAACACCTCAATGAAACATAACAGGGATTCCAAGTTCTGTTTTCCTTGAAAGATTTCTGTAAAGAGATTTGCCCGAGGTTGATCAGTGTGCAGTACTCATTTCTGCAGGTTTTAGTATAACAGTGGCAAAACGTGGACTGGTCTACCATTAAATGGTTTCCATAAAAAAGAAATGTGTTTTCTGCAGAGACGTGAAACCTGGTTGCATTTTCCAGATCCACCAATACAGGGAAACTGAAACCTCAACACATCGAAACTGCACCTGAAGAGGCCATGGTACCTTAAAACGTTATTCATCTTTGTGAAGTTGGCCATCTGAAGTATTTTTTATTCCCTTTGAGATTCTGAAGACCTTACTGAGGAGCCTGGATAATCAAATCATCAGTGTTAAAGCTGTTTGGACCACACCAACTAGGATGCCAGCAACAGCACTGCTTCAGAGGCAACCAGTTTCAGTAGCAAAGGACCACTAGAGGTGGAGTCGAAGGCACTGGGGTCCAAGTCGCCACAATCACACGGGAGTCAGGTGAAGTGGAGAGCATCCGAAGACTTGGCTTTCAATATACAAGCAAAAGCAGGATATTTCAGGTGTACATTATGGTGATGAAGGGATAAGCTGCTGACCTTTTATTATTTTTACCAGATCCTAAGATGATCTGGCAATTGTTGATTGACTTGCTAAAGAAGCATGTGGATATTTCAGATCACACAGTTATTTGGGATAATGTGGAGGTTCTTTAGATTACACTCATGCCAGTTGGATCTATTTTCAAGTACAGTGGAATGTTGGGTGGGGAAGACTTTAAAAACAACTTGGGGATGTTTAAGATTCAAAGACAGGTTCTCGATTGATGGATCTCTATTTCATGTTGCTCTTTTCTCAGATAGAGAGGTACTGTAAGAGCTGGGATCCCTGTTTTTAACCTATTTGGGCTGAACAAAATGACGGAGATGCTTACCTTGCCCAGGTTCCTTTATTTATTTAGTGTTCTGCCAATACTGCTCATAGTCAAAAACCTAATTCAATCTACAATGTTTTGGAAGTTTTTGAGAGGAGGATAAAAAGCTGGAGGTGCCAAGCTATCTTCTCTTTAGTGAAGTAAAGCCAGTGGTTTTGAATTTAAATATTAAAAGATAACATGAGGCCTTAACCACCTACTGTTGATTGGATGCAACTGTTTGATTTCTCCTGGTTTGCTGTCCAATCAAAGAGGGACTAAAACTAAGCAGTCCTAACTGCTGTAGTGCATATTCTAAACGAAGTGTTTCTTAAGGGAGGGAGATAATTTCTCGTTACATAAGGGGGCTTCAATTTCGGGTATCTCAGAAATAAAAATCAGAAATGAAATGCTAGTTTTGGGAATTTTGAATGGATGAATGCATCTTCCCATTGGAAACGTTTAGCATAATCCCAGAAGAATAGAGCACTATTACCTATAATAATTTAGAAAACAGCCAATCAGATTGTTATAGAGAGATGGCGGAATTGCTGGAAAAACCATGCTCTGTGACTGCAAGTTGACATCAAGGGGCTCTGTATTTTTGTTAAATTTCTTAAATGTAATACACTAACAACATCCATACAGAGTGAATGTCTGCAAGAAAATAGCACAGATATGCAAAAAGGCGTAGATTTAAGTGATTAAGGTTGTAGACTTTCCAACTGATGGTAAAATGTGTGGGGGTTGGCTGTGGCATCATTAGTGAGAAAAAGTACCTTCATTTAAGATATACTGAGAAATAAATGCTTTTAATTTTATCGGACACCAGTTAAGACGGCTGCCTCATCACTGTAGTAGCGTGACCATTGTCAGAACACAAATTTGGTTCAGGGTACTCTTTCATATTGTTTTAGTGTGGACAAAGAATTGGGAAACAGTGTATGGAATGCCACTTTCTTATGGAGGAACAAACCTTTCACGATCACTTTAAAAAAATGCATTCAGTCTACATATGAAGGAGGCATGGAAATGGTCTACCCGAAATGATACACTGGGCTTCTCAGATCCAGGTGCTCAACGACTGGCTCTTCAGAGGGCAGGCAGAGCCTGCCTTCTGACTTGAGGTATCCCTTATTCGCTGACACCAACTTGACAGCCTGATTTATGGTGACCCCCTTCTAATCTTGCTGCCTGACTTGACACATGTACCTGTTCTGTGTTGGAAAGCAGCCCTCCGGTGAACCCACTGGGACCGGAGACCTACGCAAGAGACACCCCCCCCCCCTCTGGCACAGCACATTGCTTCTACAGGTGGCCCGCCTGGAAGGATTTGAGCGCTCTGACACCATTGGCATTTCGAGACTGGGAAACGTCTGGCACGGCTCCCACATGCTCTGCTTTGCGGAGCTCCAAGCCGAATTCTCCCTGCATAAGGTACAATTTTACAAATACATACAGCTGCGCTACGCCCTAGCAACTTGCAACACAGCACTGATCGACCTTCCCGAATACAACTGATGGAGCAAGGACTCACGATGAGACTTGCTCGTAAGCAATCCTCTCACAGTATTAATTAAACTCTGTAATGTCTTTATTAACAAATGCATACACAAAACCGTATCCGAGAGAAGCTTGCATATGTGTTTTCACTAATAAGTAATCCTTGTCTAATCCAAAACGGCCGCTAAAGCGCGGGAATTCTACTGCGCATGTGTCAACCATATCACGTGGTATGACGTCTTTCTTTGGTTGGAGGGAATCTTTGCTTCTGCGCAGTATGTGTTAAAGTGGCTGCTTGTTGTTCTCACATGCTAAAGCTTACGCATTTGCTGCAATTAATAATGTGGTATTTATAACGCTACTAATGCGGGATTAGATTTTAATTAAATGGGAATAGAGTAGAAGTAGGGGGTATACAGTGAAAACATTTATTTGTGATTTTAATATGTTTCTTCTTGGATTTCTATTAGTTCGTAAAATTGGGCCTGGGTTAACTGAACAGCAGCTCAAGAGCTATGGAAGTGCACATGCGCTTCGAAAATAACAAGACAAAGCGATGAAGTCACCTTGGAAGTCATCCAAGGCCTCGACCCGTTGGTCACCTCTTCTGAACATATGAAATGTTCTATCAATCGCAACAATGTATACACATTTTGTATTAAACTTTGTCATGAGACGGGTGGGAAATAAAGCAAATGTATTAATTGTGAGGGGCGGTATTTTAAAACAATGAACTTAAAGAAATTGAACTAAATTATCATGGTGTGAGGATCAACCCCCTGTCCAATCAGAACTAGTGGGCCCATAATTTTGAAACATTAATGGGAGGTCCTGGGTGTAGAAGGGTATAATAGATATAGAATTAGCTAATTAGTTAGCATTAGGGCGCACAGGAACACAGCTTTGAGGCGGTCAGCTTGGAGGACCACAGAACGAGCTGATCGATTGCAGACTGACCCGCTGTCCAGAGAGGTCCTGAGGTGGGGGCGGCGGATTCCATTAGAAAGAAGACACGGAAGAACTCGAGGAGGAACGAAGTGACAGAGAGGGGAACGACGCAGGCGTCGTTGGTAGAGAGATCACCTGTCCCGTCTTGAACCTGGTCCGAAGGTCTTGGTCTTCATCCTTCCTGGGACCCTTTCCAACTCCTTGGCCAAGGGGTTTGGTTCTCACACTCTTAGGTAACTATAAAGCGAAATCTTTAGTCATGCTGCTGTCTCTATCTTCTCTTTCTGAGGGACCGTCATTGATGCTTAATAGGTGATATTATAATATATTTCCTCCTTGATATGCGATTAAGTACTAAGTGCTTTGTAATTTACTCTGCTAAAGAATATTAGATAAACATTTTAAAACTTCCCGAGTGTGATTATTTCAGGTTTATGAATTGTATTGTATATATTTTCATTTTAAATTTCCCAGTTATCAAAAGGTCCATTGGTAAGTCATTACTCTTCAATCAGAAAGGTAATTGGTAGCAGGGATTTGATAAAGAGTACAACTGATTCCCACCAGCGGAAATTGCTAGCCTAGTATGAATGAATGGGCCCAGGTGAGTATTCGGTGTATGAATGCTTGTTTCTAGTAACCCGCTGGATCAGTTTTCTGGCTATCAGAGGATGGTTGGATTTTGTTAACTGGGTAATGAAAATTTTATTTTTATGAACTAACATCCGTTTTGTTTAAAAGTTTGTTTTATGTTGCCTAGAATCCCCGGGGAATTTGAATAGCGGATGGTAAGTGGAAGCCATACTGCAGTGAGGTTATCTGTCAGGCAGAAATAGTACTGAAAAGTTAAGCAGGGCTATCAGTACTGGTTAGGGACTTTGTGAATGTATGAGTGACAGCAAAGGAATACTCTGGTGAAATTTTGATGTTATATCACCTAGAAAGGGTAACATTGAAGGAGTAGCAGGTATTTCCGAAGCTTATGTGAAGAGTAAAACGGAAGGGTTTTTGCTCGTAGTGTATGTTAGTAAACGGAAGGGTTACTAAGAAGTGAGAGAAATCTATCTTTTTTGATTTAGAGAAACCGGCACGATAGCGAATGTTTTATGTTGTTACTGAACTTTAATAAGAAGCGTTGAAAATTTTGTGCACGATTTTTGTAAAGGGAGGGTCGGCTGTCGGAGTAGAAGCTGACGTCACAAACGCCGCGCTGGGATTGGTCGACACAGCGGACGTGGAACGATTTTTGTAAAGGAGGGGTCAGTAGTAGTACTGACGTCATAGGTACCGGGCTGGGATTGGTTGAAACAGCGAAGGACAGAGAAGCGCAGATTGTAAAGGAGGGGTCGACAGACAGACGTCACTGAAAAGCCGCGCAAGGATTGGTCCGAGACAATTGTTAGCTGGAATTTGATTGGTGGTCAGCATAGAAATCAAAATCTTAGTGGACAGTGTAGATTGCATGTGGCAACGCGATCCGACTTTGACAGGAACCCGTCCAGACAAAAGATTTCTAGGTTTTGCAGAATATAATTAGATGCATAGATATTTACCCAAAATGTACGGAGAAAAGAGAAAAATGTCATTTTTACAGAAGATTAAGAATTATTTTAAGAAGGATAAGCCAATCAAAACTAGGGAAGGAATTATCATTCCACCAGCAAAAACGCCCGCCTCATTCATGATGATGGAGAGGGGTTATCATACTTGCGTATGGTTAGAAAATTGGATAGAATATACAAAAGATGATGGAATATTAGCTTTCCCAGAGAATGGTACATTCAATGGGAGAATTCTTCAAAATTTAAGAATAAGAATGAATGATTTAGAACCTAGATCAAGATTAACGCAATACGAAGCCCTAGAAGAATGGGAAACAGAGGCATTTGAACGTGATAGACCCAGAAGCAATAGGGGTTATAGGGGATTTTTCCCTAGACACCAAAATGAGACACGAGAGAGTCAAATGAAGCAGTGGAGAAGAGCAATGCTTACCGAGGGTTTGTATCCAGTTTTCATGACAGATGAGCCGTTAGGGAGCAAATGCAAAGAAAAGACAAAACATTTGACAGGGTTTGGAGAATCCGAAGATGAATTTATGGAAGAAATATTAAAGAATCCTCCCCCATACCAAGAAGGGCTGGGTGGATGTTCCCCAAGTGCACTGATTTTGAGACCACCATTGGTACCTCAAGTACTGCATAATCCACCAGTTAATAGGGTACTTCAGGACAAGGAAAGAGAGGCTATAGACAGAAACAGAGCAGAATTGATACAGAAAATAACCCAGTTGAATGTACATCCCGATTCCCTGACCATACCTGTAACCATTGGTCCCGTGGTTCCTTTATATGGTGACACGGTAAATTGTCCGAAACCTCTAGTTATGCCTACACCTGTGGAGATTCCAAAACACGAAGCAGTAATAATTGACGAACACATCAGCGATTGTGAATCTATGATTTCACTAATGGATTTACCTAATCGAGACTCTGTAAATGGCACCCCTAGAAGAGTCCCACCTGGTTGCTCAAAGGATGTGAATATTATAACATCTTCAGGAACTAAGAGTGCAACAGTAGTAACCCCAGAAGACTTAGAGAGATGGGCACAAGGAATAGACAGAAAGTTCACCACCAAAGATTTTGGACATTTATAAATTAAAAGTCGAATTAGAAGAAATGATAGCAGGCAATGTAGGAGTAGAGCGTCTAAATACCTACAGTGAAGAAGAACTACTGTTCGTATGTAGGAGCATAACAAGAAATGTAAAGATATTCCATGAAAAATTGACGGATTTGGCCTCAGAAATGGGAATTGAAATAAGAAAGTCAAAGGTACTACAGAAACCCTATAGAGCAGACTTTACTGCTAAAGATCTAGAAAATATGAACGCATCTGGTAGGAAATTACAAGTGAAGGAATTAATGTCAGTATTACAGAAATGGGGAGAACTAGATAAATGGAAAACTAGATGGACAAAGAAAAAGGAAGAGGCACGTTACAGTAGAACGACTTCAGAATATTTATTGAAGGAAACAGGGAAAGAAGATCAGTTGTACCCGATGCGAGAGGTTCCCGGAGGAGGTTATGTTCATGTCCCATGGAGCAGACAAGATATTTTGTCATTCACAAATGATTTTCCAAAGTTGAGGGAAAAACCGATTGAATGGTACAAGCAGGTCGAGAGGTTTGTGAAGGTCTCAAAGGTGTTGTTAAAGGACTTAGATGGTTTGTTTGACATAGTGGTACCTGCCGATTTATGGACAGACTGCAAAATTACAGTCGACTGGCCAAGTGAAGAATATCCTAGAGATGCAAAGACAGGTGCCCCATCCAATGATGTGATGAAAAAGTATCACCAGGTAATAACTTATTTGAAAGGGAAAATACCACCAAAAGAAACAGATTGGGGCGTGGCCAAGATGGCGGCGAGATAGGACGTGGGTCCCTATCCCTCCGGCGCCGTTATTATTTAGCATTGTATTATCGCCCTACCTGGCGCCCATCTGACCCTGCAGACGGGTGAGCGGCATTGCTGAGCTGTCCTGGACCCGATGGTGGGCCCCGTTCTGTGATCGGTGCGCTCTGCTCCGCCGTGGGATCCCTTCCGGCCCCGGCCTTGCTGCGGCCTGCGGGTGAGGCGCGGCCGGGTGGAGAGCCGAGCACCGGTGTGAGCTGCGGTGCTGCCTGGGGCGACTTGCCAAGAGCGTGTGGTGGAAACGCACTACCCCCGGCTGCGTTGAATTCCCTGCGGCCCGGGCGGGGACGGGGCCGTGGAGACGCGATCCGGAGACGGCGCCATTTTGTGGCCTGCAGCGAGGCCTACCCGGGCCGGGATGACTTGGTGTCCCAGATGGTGAAAGATCTGTGGAGCGGTGAGTGAATCGGGGCCTCCCGGCGCCCGACGAGTCCTGCTCTGGTGCGGTGGCTGAGGGCTACGTCCTGTGCTGGGGAGGCGCTGCCCAGCAGACACTACAGGTGAAGAGACGCGGACCTAGGAAGGCGGCGTTCGAGTGGCCGGAGGGCTCAGTCCGCAGGTCGGCGGACGGAGGTGTGCCCTGATGGTCTCCGGAGGCTGGGAGCGGTGAAAGCGGAGTAACGTGGGGCTGTGCTGCGGTCTGCCGGATTTGTAGCTGCCATCGCGAGGAACCCAGCATCTACCGACATCGTAGCACCAGCACCCACAGAGCAACTTGTCCCGCTGTCCAGCCCCATCCGGCCCCGGCCTTGCTGCGGCCCGGCGGGGAGAGGGCTATTGGGGACAGAAAGAAGGCTGTCGTGGTCGGCTGTGCCCCTCGGAGTGCCCGTGGGAGTGGTGTGCCTGTCGGGTCCCCCGCAGAGCGGGTTCCTGGCGCGGCTGCGTGAGCGGGGACCCGGAAACGGACCCATATCGGAGGTGGTGGTGGGCCCTGCTGGTAAGGCCTTGATTCGGTGCAGCGGAGAGAAACGGAGCCATCTGCGGAGGCTGTGCCATATGATGAAAACCGCAGGTGAGGAGCAATGAGAGTGACGGGCGTGTGAGCGCGGTCTGCAGATCGGCAGACGGAGTGGTGTCCTGCTTGCCCCTGGGGGCTCACGTTGGTGACTGTAGAGGCGGATGGCCTTACCACCCTTCAGTTGTTGGTGTGACTGTGCCTAGCTAGCAAACCAGGGCTGGGACTACTCCGGGCCTACCCCCCTGAAGTGACAGAGACTGGCACTGCTTTGGCCCCGGCACTGTTATCCTTAACCACCACACTGCGACGGTGCCGGTTTGCGGGTGGAAATAGCGCAGCTTTGACGACCTCTGTTGCCCTGCTCGGAGTCGAGAGGGGGCCTTTCGGACTGCCCTGGGAGCGCCTGAGACCTCTGAGAGACTTAAGATTGCAGCGTGGCTAGCGGCGAGTGCCTAGGAGGTCCCCCTGTCTTACCGGAGCCACCTTCTAAGCTACACAAAGGGGAGAGGGGGCCCTCATGCGCCTCAGCCCCTGGTGGACATTGGCTCCCCCTGCTAACATTACCTCATTGCATCCTCCTAACTCCCGCATTCACCCTATACTACCAGGTCTGGGCATATCAAGGTGAGCATTGGCAGGAGCTCCAGCGAGCGGGGAAGTAGCCATGCTGGTGAATGGACATACTCAGGAACGCGCCTGAATCACTGCAGCGCTGCAGGCGGCTGGCCGCGGGGTGTTGAGGCGGAGGGAGGGAGCCGGTAGGAGTGGAGCTTTGGCCTGATCCCCCGGTGCGGTAGCGAAGGGCCTGGGCTTGGCCTGGGGCGGTCACTTGACGGGTGTACGTCCTCACGATGACTTCCGCCAAGGGGAGAAGGGACAAATCTCTAAAGGACCTACTACGGAAGACCTCGGAGAATCCCGCAGCGCAGACCACGACGGGAGCAGCGCTTTTGGACGGAGAGGATGCCCCAGCAACAAAAGCTTTTATGGTGGAGCTCTTTTCCGCCATTAAAGAGGACATACAAGAGCTTCGTTCGCAGCTGTCAGCGGATCTCCGAGAGGTGCGGCGAGACGTGGATGGCATTGGAGAGAGGGTGGCGACTCTAGAGGAGCATGACCTAAGTAGAGAGGACGATATGTACCAGCTGCAGCAGGAAATGCTGCGTTTCCCGGGACCAAAACATAGACCTGCAGGCCCACACGGAGGACCTTGAAAACCGCTCTCGGCGGAACAATATACGGATCCGAGCAGTACCGTGGAAGGGAGAAGGTGATGACCTCCGTGAATATGTCAATGCTCTGTTCCTGCAGATCCTGGAGGATGAGGAAACGCCAGAGGTCCAAATGGACCGTGTCCACCGAGTAGGGCTGCCGCGGGGTCCGAAGGCCCCTCCTCCTGACATTCTGGTCTGCATCCATAAATTCCAGCTCAAGGAACGTATCCTTCGCAGAGCTAGAGACCTTAATCCGATCCGATTCCGAGATCACTACCCAGTTCTCTATCAAGACCTAGCAGCTTCAACGTTAATGAAACGGAGAGACTTCAAGCCTATCACCAACCATCTCAGAGAGCAACAGATTCCTTACTCCTGGGGTCACCCCTTCCGCCTTATCTTCAAGTACCAGGGCAAACTATTGCAGATACGCTCTCTAGAGGATGCATATGAGAAGCTAAGCATAGAAAGGCCATCTGCTGGAACAATGGAGGAACATCCACTTCGCCGCGGGCGTAGGCGCTCCTCGGGATGGCAGCGAGTGGGGGGGCCACAGCCGGGCGCTGCACCGGACATAGCTACTAGCAAGCTCGAGAGGGAGGAAGCCCTCTCATCAGTCACGCGAGTAACTGACAACCCCATAACACCCTGAGGTTCTTAAATTGGCGTCCACAAGGGCACTCTAGTCGGCGCCGGAGGGAGGCAGCCCTTCGATGAAACGTAGTGCTCCTGCACCCTAGACATCGGTGTGCTGAGCACGGTGATCTTCGAGAGTTCTGGGCTTCGACCACGTCTTCCCCTGTATGACATGACTCAACCTGGGGGGAAGCACCGTCCCCTGAAACATTTGTACTCTCTGACGGACATAAGTCACCTTACTGGTTCTTACAGTTTTGCTATTTTGCTTCTTTCTTTTGTTTTTTCAGCAACTTTGGGGACTTGGGGTTTATGGGATTGTTTTTGGGGCTCCGCATCAGTTCATAGGCAGCAATGGCAGCAGCCCAGGCCGTGGGTCTTGGGGGACTTCGCATTTTCTCTCCGGCAGGTTTGGCAGGTGTTTAGCTTAAGCAGAGTGCAGCACGTGTGGCCAGGCGCAGGTAGGCTATTCAACGCTTCCCCTTTTCACCTTGTTAGATTCGATGGGTAGGGATTTGAAAATTGTAAGCTTAAATGTCCGTGGATTGAACAACCCAGTCAAACGCGCTGCAATACTTTCTCTCTTAGAAAATGCTGAGGGGGATATCTGTTTACTGCAGGAAACTCACCTGTTGCCCAAGGACACTAAGCGAATGCGAGATAAACGCTTCCCTCTGCAGATGTGGTCCTCGGGGGCTGCTAAGAAAAATGGGGTGGCGATCCTCTTTAGCGCACGGTCACAATGCAAAGTCATTTCCACAGAGGCAGACATCAAGGGCAGATTTTTAGCAGTCCGAGTTCAATGGGGAGACACGCACATGACAATAGGGTCGTTATATGCCCCAAATGAACGGCAAGAACCCTTCCTACGACTAGCACTCTCTGAGGTACTTTCCTCGCCGGATGCAGCACTCTTGGTGGGAGGCGACCTGAACGTGGTAATGGATTCCGCGATGGACAGATCAGAGCAAAGGGCGCATCAAACGGGGGCACTGTCTCAGGGAGGGAGGCAGTGGTTATCTGACTGTGGGCTGAGCGATGTGTGGCGTACAATACACCCGAACACGCGGGACTACACTTACTACTCTGCAGCGCACAAAACTTATGCACGATTAGATCACTTTTTAGCCTCTCCCGCACTACGCTCTGCTTTGCACACGGCGGAGATCACTCCCCGTTCCCTTTCGGATCACGCCCTCATTTCCGTACAATTAACCTCTCATGGTGCGCGCTCCTCACCGTCGGGCTGGCGTCTTCGCGACTCCCTCCTACACTCCGAGGAGGTCACTGCTAGAATCCGGAACACTATTGTACACTACCTCGCCGACAATGATCTCCTGGGCACTCCTCTTGTGGCAATTTGGGAAGCCTTGAAACTAGTGGTGCGGGGCGAATTTATTGCGATTGCCGCTTCCTTTGCGCGTCTACGCAGGGAAAAGCGTGCAGAACTGGAGAAGGAGGTGGGAGAGTTAGAAGCAGTTCATAAGAGGACTGGAGCCCCCAGAGTCTGGAGGGAATTGGAAACACGGCGGCGTATGCTAAAACACCTAGATTTAGACAGGGCAGAATATGCCCTCCTGCGATTGCGACATAAATTCTATCTCAGTGGGGACAAGGGAGGGAAAATGCTAGCACACAGATTGCGAGCGCGTACACAGATGACCGCGATTCGAGACCGGGACGCGGCGGAGAATACCACAAACACCCTCATTGCTGACACCTTTCGCCAGTTTTACCAAAGCCTTTATACTAAGGGGTCCACTAATTCCCATAACATAGGGGAATACTTGAACTCCTCCGATATTACTCCTCTGGTTAAATCATCAGCGGACACATTGGACTCTGTTATTCGAATAGAGGAAGTCATCTCGGCGATTGCTCGCTTAAAACCGGCCAAATCCCGGGCCCAGATGGCTTTTCCGCACTGTTTTATAAAACATTCTGTGTGGAGCTGGCTCCCCTTTTAACGAGGCTTTTCAACTCTTTCCTTGAAACCAAGGAAGTGACACCCACTATGTCGGAAGCGGTTATTTCTGTCATCCTTAAACCGGGAAAGGATCCTAAGGAGTGCGGGTCATACCGGCCCATCTCCCTCCTTAACGTTGACGCGAAGCTATTCGCGAGCATATTGGCAGCGCGTCTCGGTCCCTTAATGGACGGCCTGATTGATCCGGACCAAGCCGGTTTTATCCCGACACGGCAAGGAGGGGATAACACCAAACGACTTCTCCATCTCCTAGACTACATCCACCGGTCCCGTACGCAGGCCTTCTTCCTTTCTATTGATGCGGAGAAGGCCTTCGACCGAGTCGACTGGAACTATCTGTTTGAAGTCTTACGGGCTTTCGGATTCGGCGATAACTTTGTCCGGTGGGTACAGTGCCTATATGCCTCCCCTAAGGCTGTAGTGCGAGTGAACGGGTGTAAATCGGCCCTGTTCCCCATTGCCAGGGGCACGCGGCAGGGTTGTCCCCTGTCTCCGCTGTTATTTGCGCTCTACATGGAGCCCTTTGCCCAACGCATACGATCTAATCCCGACGTGGTGGGTATCAAATTTGGCGCTGACACACATAAGATTAGTTTGTACGCTGACGATGTTATCCTCACACTCATGCAGCCCCAGTCGACCCCAAGACATTTGTCGAGAGAGCTCCACGCTTTTGGAGAGGTGGCGGGATTCAAAGTTAATTTCTCTAAATCGCAAATTCTTAATTTTTCGATCCCCGAAGCGGAGATCCAGGACCTACAGCAGGATTTCACCTTCCACTGGGCCCCCAACGACATAACGTATCTGGGTGTTCGCCTGACCTCATCCATTACCAAAATCACGGCCCTTAACTACAAGTTATTGTTGGAACAAACGACCAAGGCATTGTCTGTCTGGTCCCCTCTTAACCTGACATGGTACGGGAGATTAGCGGCAGTGAAAATGACGGTGCTCCCACGCATCCTATATTTATTTCAAATGCTTCCGGTAACCCCCCCTCCGGGCACCCTTCGAAAATTACAAGGGCTTCTAACCAAATTTCTATGGGATAATAAAAAACCGCGACTTGCGCTATCCCTAGTAACCTCTCCGAAGGCTAGCGGTGGACTCGGCTTCCCTCTGGTGAGTGCATACTATCAGGCATCTTGCCTTCGCTATATCACGGAATGGAATAGGCCCTTGTCCAGTAAGCACAGGAACTTCATGGACCAAACTGTGGCTGGATGTAATATCTGGCGTGAGCTGTGGCTCCTGCGTAAGCACAGGGCCTGGGGCCTATACTCCTCTCCGGTTACATCGCCGACACTTAAGGTGTGGGATCAGTTGGCGCGCCAAAGGGGGTGGACTACGTTCTTCTCCCCTATGACTCCTATTGTGGATAATCCTGATTTCCCACGAAGTTGTGCATCGCCAGTCTTTCACCGATGGAGGGAGGAAGGATGTAAACGGGTGGGCTCGCTCTTTGACCTAGACGGCTTGATTCCCTTTCTCAAATTGCGCACAGAGCACTATGATCTACCTGAATCAGACGCTTTCCACTACTCACAGCTTGCACACTGGGTGACGCAGCCCTCGCACTTCGCACATGTCCCGCCCCTTGACGACATTTGAAAAGTGGCTGGTCTATAAGAAGGATGACCGTAAACTCATTTCTGAACTCTACGCTATGATCATTGCACGTCCCCAGTCACAACGCACAAGAGCACAGGTTCGATGGGAGACTGAATTAGGACAACCTCTAACACAGAAAGAATGGGAACACATCTTTTACCGGGCGCATCACACTGCTTCCAATTCCGCGGGGGCGGAATCTGCGTATAAAGTGGTTACTTATTGGTATTATACTCCAGAGCGCATCAAAACATGGGATAGAACTAAGTCAGACCTCTGCTGGCGGGTGTGTGGCCTTACTGGCTCCTTGGTGCATTTGCTGTGGCATTGCCCGAAACTAGTGCGATACTGGACAGCAATTCTCGATGACCTTGATGCAGCGTTTCAGATTACATTTCCAAGAAAGCCTGAGCACACACTACTGGGACTTCCCCACACTGGGGCCTTTCCCTTGCGATCACTGAGGGGTCAGCAAATAGCCTTGGCTTTGCTGGCAGCACGGCAGGTGCTGTTGGCGCAGTGGGGGTCCACATCAATGCCGGATCCTAGCGATTGGATCCGGAGGCTTTGGCATCTCTTAGCGATGGAGCGTCTTTCGCTCCGTGTAGATGGGAAAGGATCGGAATATGCCGAAATATGGGCCCCATTCTTGCAGCTTCTTACCAAAGACATGAGGGAGGTGACATGCCCGAAATATTTACAAATACTACAACTCATTCCACTGACGCCGCCAGGTGCCTCTGTTAAGTAATGCGAAGGATACTAGCCAGGGATTGATAGTTAGGAAGAGGAAGAACAATAGGTCCTGAACTGATGCGGAGGGAGGGGGATAGGGGGGCTAGGGCGGAGGGAGGTAGGGTTGTTTGTGTTTTTCTTTTTGGTTACAATTTGCTCTCTAAAAGTGGTATCTCAGATAAGTGCCTTATCATCGTGTTAAAGACTGCATATTATCGCGGGGTCGGCCCCTGGGGTGTAGACCTAAACGCTGTGTACTGTCTTTAAGAGTATGCTCTGCCGGCGTCCTGATGTAGGCAGCTAAGCTGTGTATTATGGCTCTTCTACCACGTAATAAAAATGATTGATTCCCAAAAGAAACAGATTGGGTGAAAATAGACAGGACTACCCAAGAAGCAAGTGAATCGGTACATGCCTATTATGAACGTCTATTACAGGTGTTTAAACAGTATAGTGGATTCGAAGTTATTGGAGACAAAAATATGAGTCAGTTTGTCTATCGATTTGTTTATGGTCTAAAACCAGAGATTTGCCAGATGATTAAGCAGCATATGTTATGCTGGCAAGGGAAGCCTATAGATGAAATATGCTAAATATTGTGGAGACGACATTGAGGATAGGCACAAGAAACTACAAGAAAAGGTGATGTGGGCTCAAGTGAAAATGGCTGAGAGACAGGGAATTAATTTCGATAATCCAACAGAAAGTCAGGGAAAAGAATCTGGAACGAATGGTGACACAGGGAATGGTGGAAAAGTGAGAGGGCGAATGAGTAGAGAAGAGGCTAAAAAGAAATTTCCTTGTCATGGGTGCGGAAAGTTGGGACATTGGAAGGACGAATGTAAAAAGATTCAAAATAATAATGGCCCAAATCATAATTTAAATCCACAGACGCAGAATGATTCACAGCAGGGTGTAAACCCTCAGAGTCAGTTGCCACCAGCCCCTACACAGGGTAATGTAAGCAGAGCAAAGCGCGGTACAGACGTCGGATATCAAGGAGGAAGTGGTAAGAATGACTATGTAACTACACAGTTTCTTTTACAGGACGAATTTGATCCATATGGTCATCAATGACGGTGCCTAGGAGAGGGGGAGAAGGAGTGCGTACTTGGCGCATCCTTACCGGTAGATCAGTCAGGTCCATATGTTGAAGGGAAAGTAAGAGGTAATGATATCACTTTTCTTTTGGACACTGGTGCTACCCGTTCTACTGTAAGAACAGCAGACATCCCAGACCTCCCTCTCTCTGGAGAAGCTATCCAAGTTGTAGGTGTAGCAAATCAAAAAATCAGAACACCCCTTACTGAGCCCATGGAAGTAAAGATAGGAAACTTCCGAGAAATGCACCAATTTGTGGTGTGTGATTCCAGTCCAGTAAATTTATTGGGTAGAGACTTACTGTGCAAAATGAATTGCACTATTTTCTGCACACCGGATGGTGTTGCGGTACAGACCCCGGATGAAGATCATGTTTATAAGTTCATGCTAGCCAAGCAAGGAACTGAAGTGGATGAGATGTTCTCCTTGATAACAAAAGACGAATTACCAGAATAACTAAGAACTACAGTGAGCTCTAAGGTATGGGATTTTACGGGGAAAGAAGTAGGACTTATGGCAAAAATAGACCCACCAGTAAAGATCACTGTAAAAGGCGGCGCAATTTTCCCAAATACCAGACAGTACAAAATGAGTGCAGAAGTAAAGGCAGGAGTTGTTGAGGAAATTAGCAGAATGGTAAAACAAGGCATATTAAAAGAAGTTATGAGTAGTCCTTGTAATTCAGCAATAATGGGTTTGAAAAAGCCTAGTGGGAAGTATAGGATTGTTCAGGATTTGCGGAAAATTAATAACATTGTGGTACCTTGTTGTCCTATAGTACCAAATCCTGCAGTCATCCTATACCAGATACCCTGGAGTGCAGAATGGTTTACCGTGATTGATCTATGCCAAGCATTTTTCACAATACCATTGCACCCAGATAGCAAATATCTGTTTTCGTTTAAATTTGAAAACCATGTCTATGTGTGGAATCGTGTTCCTCAAGGGTACACAGAAAGTCCCTCCATTTTTAATCAAATACTGAAAGGGTGTCTAGAAAAATTAGTACTGCCCAGGAGTTCAGTCCTGGTGCAGTACATTGATGATTTATTGGTAGCATCTAAAACTCATGATGATTGTGTTGCAGATTCAATTGCATTACTCAACCATTTGGCTGAAGAAGGACACAAAGTGTCACCTGAGAAGGTGCAATTTTGTACGACGGCAGTTAAATATTTGGGACACCAAATTGAAAGGGGAACAAGAAGAATAACATCTGTTAGAATAAAAATAATCAAGGAAATGAAAATGCCAGTAACACAAAGAGAAGTGAGAATGTTCCTTGGAATAGTAGAATACTGTCGACAATGGATCATAGGGTTTTCACTACTAGCAAAGCCTTTAATTCAGTTAACAAAAAAGACAGCAAAGGATCCAGTTGAATGGGATGATGAAAGTGCCGGTGCATTTGTAAAATTAAGAAATGCTTTGTGTGAGGCACATGCCTTGGGCATGCCTGACTATACAAGAGAGTTCACACTGTTTTGCTATGAAAGAGAAAATTGTGCACTTTCAGTGTTAACCCAAAGACATGGACTAGACAGGCGTCCTATAGCATATTTTTCTGCTACATTGGACCCAGTGACTGCAGCATTGCCAGGCTGTTTAAAATCAGTTGCTGCTACCTGTATGAGCATTGAGCAAAGTGAGTCAATAGTAATGGGATATCCTGTTACAGTGTTTGTCCCACATGCAGTTGTGATACTGTTAACAAGAACTAGAACTCAGCATCTCACCCCTAGTCGGATGACAAGGTATGAACGAATAATTCTAGGAGCTGAAAATGTGACCATAGCTAGGTGCACTGTTGTAAATCCTGCTACATTATTGCCAGATCAATATTGTGAAGAAGTTAAGGATGATCCAGAACATGATTGTTTACAGGTCACAGAATTGTGTACAAAACCGCGTCCCGACATACAAGAAATGCCCCTAAAAGACTCAGACAGGGAGTTGTTTGTGGACGGCTCATGCCTAAGGCATGAGGATGCAAAAGACACACAATTGATGGACGGAATGCAGAACAAATCAAAACATTCACCCCCAGTCAAGAGATCTGGGTTAAATCCATCATTCTTTTGCTCACCATGCCACCCCATGAGGATGGAAAATTGAGTGCAGCCTATGCTGTATGCGAACTATCTGGAATAGTCGAAGCATCCTATTTACCAGGAGTCAAATCTGCACAAGTAGCTGAATTAATTGCTTTGATCAAAGCCTCCAAAATTGGGAAAAATTTAAAAGTAACCATATTTACGGACAGTCAATATGGGTACGGGGTTGTGCATGACTTTGGCCAACTGTGGATGCAGAGGGATTTCATGACTTCTTCAGGATCCCCAATCAAAAATGGGCAGTTTGTAAAAGAACTATTGGAGGCAATACAATCACCAAAAGAATTGGCAGTGGTGAAATGTGCCGCACACCAGTCAGGAGATGACTGGGTGGTAGCCGGTAACAGATACGCAGACCTAGTTGCTCAACACTGTGCCAGAAACAGATTGGCAGTAAACAGAAAAGTTGAAAGGATGGGAATCAGCTGCCAACTTATGCTATGTTCAACACCTAAAACATGGAATGATGTGAAAAGATTGCAAGATGATGCTGAGGTGAATGAAAAGGATGTTTGGATTAAAATAGGGTGTACTCGAAGAACAGATGATGATGTATGGGTATATTCAGATGGCAGACCAGTCATGCCCGACTGTTTAATTTCACAAATGGCCAGAATGTATCATGGAGACACACATGTAGGGAGAGATGCCATGATTAGGCTTTTCAGACAAAGTTGGTACAATCCAAAATTTAGGGCTGCAGCAGAGAGTCTTTGCCAGAGGTGTTTAACTTACCAAATGAATAATCCAGGAAGGAGAATAGTAATTGGTTTGGGAAAAATTGGAAAAGCTGAGGGTCCTTTTGTGAGATTGCAATTACATTTCATTCAGTTACCACCATGTAAAGGACTAAAATATGTACTTGTCATAGTGTGTCTGTTTTCAAGGTGGGTGGAGGCTTACCCAACTAGAAGGAATTACAGCATTACAGTCGCAAAACTATTGCTACGAGAACTCATTCCTAGGTTCGGTTTCCCAGTAACTTTGGAATCAGATAGGGGAAGTCACTTCAATAACGATGTAATTCGAATAATCTGTGAAGCATTTAAAATTGAACAAAAATTGCACTGTGCGTACCGCCCAGAGGCTTCTGGAGTGGTTGAACAAATGAATGGCACAATAAAATCAAGGTTGTCAAAAATGTGTGCATCTACATCGTTAGATTGGCCAGATGCATTGCCCCTTGTCTTAATGGGACTCAGAAGTATTCCTGATAGAAATACAGGATTGAGCCCCCATGAAATCATCATGGGCAGAGCAATGAGACATGCACATGTTCCTGGAAATAAACTGCTGAACATAACTGATGATATGGTTCTAGATTATTGCAAAGCATTGGCTGACCTCGTGCGTTCTGTCTCTTACCAGGTTGGAGAAGACGCAGTTACCAGGCAGCCTGAACAAGAGCATGATCTAAACCCCGGAGATTGGGTGGTAGTGAAGCATCACACCAGAGAAACATGTTTATCACCCAGGTGGGGCGAACCTTGTCAGGTTATATTAGTTACAAACACAGCAGTGAAATGTGCAGGATTGCCTAATTGGATTCACGTAAGCCACACCAATAGGGTGCCAGCTCCTAAAGGAAAAGATCCTCAGTCAGCATCAATAACTGAGGAAGCTGAAGGTTGGCCAGCTCAAGAATCCCAGGTGAGAGATTCAGGAGAAGCTGAAGAAGAAGAACCGAGCACAAGTCAGGACTGGATACCAGTGGTCGACATACCAGAAGTTTACAACAAAACAAGAAGTCGAGCAAGATTAGAGGAAATTAGTGAGGATCAGATAGGTGAATAAGAAGCAGCTCAGGATAGGGAGAACGAAACAATAAGAGAACCTGAGCAGGCACAGATAGGGAGAGGAAATTGGGCTCAAATCGACAACGAAACAACAAAATTTGAGCAGGGACAGACAGGTTTAGAAGAACGCGGTCAGGCTGCAGAAGTACAAAGTGCAATAAGCCCTGATCAGAACCAGTTAGAACAAGAAAAACACGTTCAGGGAGAAGAAAACCAAGAAAACAACGAGCAAGAAAGCCTCAAGCACGAAGACGTCAATCCTGAACAGGGTCAGTTAGTAGAAACTCACACTCAAGCAACTGAAGAAACGACAACAAGACCTGAACAAAAACAGATAGCAGAAGAAACTGAAATCGAGCAAAATCAATTTGTGCCACACCTTGAAAATAAAAGCGTTTTTGGAAAAGACTCAGAAGGTAAAAATACAGTGCAAACAAAGAAGGTCAGAAAAGGTGATCATTGGCCTAGTGTCATTAAAAGAGTAAAATACCACATAGTAACACGAAGTGAAGATCCAGAACAAGTAAATGAAGTAACCAGCTTATCTGGACAAACAAGTGGAACTGAAAAACGAAAAAGCAAAAGATTGAAACTTGTGAACAACAAATTTAAAGGTCCTGACTGGACTTATATAATCCTTGAAGACTACGAAAGTTCAGAGTCCAGTGAAAGCGGGAACGAAGGAACAAGTGCAGAACTGACTTACGAAAAAGAAGTGAAACCACCTTGATAAAGTAAAAGACTTGAAAGAAAAAGAAAAGAAGAAAATCTTCTTTTATCAAAATGGCTGACGACAGAGTTTCTGGGAGACCGAAACGGAAATGTTGCAAAAGATGCTGTGCTATATGCATATGTAGTCTGATAGTGGTACTTATAGTATGGTTAGTCATGATTGTAGCAATTCCTTACCTTAGATAATGGACAAAAAGATTAACAACGAAACAAAGGGAAGGATAGATAACTTGAAAGGTGTTAGAGTAAAATTAGAAGCAGAAGATGAACCAGAGTTTCATCACGTGGTAACAGATAATGATACTAGTTTAAATGTTTTCACTAAATTATTGTTTCAGTATGTAGATACAATGGAAGTTAGTGATTGTTATGTCTGTATGAAGTTACCTGAATCAGTAGCAGAAGGGTTAACATATCATCATTTGCCTCTAACTTATGGCATATCATGTAGTATACTAACTAGTTTATTCTATAGAACAGGGAAACTTCAGTATTATTATTCAAATATAGATGTGATATTTTCGGAGGTTCCTATTCGAAAGAATATGAATCCAGTGCTTAGTAGTCAAGATGCACAATTTATGGGAGAGTTTTTCTTAACAATGAAGTGGATAGACATAACACATGCACATAGAAGCAATCTAACATGTTCATTACATGAAAAAGAAAAGATATTTTTGAACTTAGTAGAGAATAGAAGACAACATTTCCAAAAGAAAGCGTCTGAGCATAAAGCTCATCTTCCACCTTGGGCTGAGAAAGAGGGTATTTACACACCTGGCAAATCTCAAGCTGCTATGGCTCTGGATTTTGTAAAGACAGGGAAAATTTGTCTACATAGGTTAAAGACTGATTATAACAATATTTTCATCGGTGCCAGTGAATGTGAACATAATTTCTTAATTCTTGGAGGCTGGGGACTAAAGGGAGGAACAGATTCAGTTTTTCCTGGAATTTATTATGTGTGTGGGAATAAGGCTTACTTTAGGCTTCCTGCACGGTGGTATGGAAGTTGTTATTTTGGAATAGTTTTTCCAAAAGTATACCACGTAAAAAGAAACACTGGGAACAATGAAAATAATAATGAATTAACCCGTAGTAAAAGAGCTAGTTTTTCAGAAATTGTAGGTGATATATTTGGTGCATTGATACCTTCAGTGGGAGTAATTCTGAACTCAAGGAAAATATGTAAATTATCTACAGTGGTTGATCGTTTATCAACGGATACTGCTGGAGGATTTCTAATGATTAATGTGGAAATGTTGCGATTAGATCTATGGTTATGCAAAATCGACTTGCTCTTGATATAATATTAGCAAAAGAGGGCAAAGTCTGTAAATTGTTGAAAACGAAACATTGTTGCACGTATATTCCTGAAAAAAGTGCAGAAATTGGAACGTATATAAAGAATATAACAAAACTTGAGAATGAACTGAAACCACTGGAAGTTGATAGTGTATGGGAAAGATTGACAAATAGCATTGCGTCAATTGGAACCTGGTTTATTAATGTAGGAAAAGGACTTATAGGTCAAATATTAGTACCCTTAGTAGGGATAGCAATAATAATATTGTCAATAATGATATGGTGCAAATGTTGTAAAAAGAATGACACATATAGAGTGACAGGAAAGGGAAAGAAACGGAAATTTGATGAAATTGAATTAGAAGATATGAAAAGTGAAATATACAAGAAACTGAAAGGAGAAGATAAGAATAGAAAATGTAAAAATGAAAGTGTGACAGAAATATGCTAAGAAGTTGGCATCTGGTTGTGGGTAATTTTTGATGGCTCAGAAACGCCATCAGAGAGGGGATTGATGGAGCAAGGACTCACGATGAGACTTGCTCGTAAGCAATCCTCTCACAGTATTAATTAATTAAACTCTGTAATGTCTTTATTAACAAATGCATACACAAAACCGTATCCGAGAGAAGCTTGCCTATGTGTTTTCACTAATAAGTAATCCTTGTCTAATCCAAAATGGCCGCTAAAGCGCGGGAATTCTACTGCGCATGTGTCAACCATATCACGTGGTACGACGTCTTTCTTTGCTTGGAGGGAATCTCTGCTTCTGCGCAGTATGTGTTAAAATGGCTGCTTGATGTTCTCACATGCTAAAGCTTACGCATTTGCTGCAATTAATAATGTGGTATTTATAACGCTACTAATGCGGGATTAGATTTTAATTAAATGGGAATAGAGTAGAAGTAGGGGGTATACAGTGAAAACATTTATTTGTGATTTTAATATGTTTCTTCTTTGATTTCTATTAGTTCGTAAAATTGGGCCTGGGTTAACTGAACAGCAGCTCAAGAGCTATGGAAGTGCGCATGCGCTTCGAAAATAACAAGACAAAGCGATGAAGTCACCTTGGAAGTCATCCAAGGCCTCGACCCGTTGGTCACCTCTTCTGCACATATGAAATGTTCTATCAATCGCAACAATGTATACACATTTTGTATTAAACTTTGTCATGAGACGGGTGGGAAATAAAGCAAATGTATTAATTGTGAGGGGCGGTATTTTAAAACAATGAGCTTAAAGAAATTGAACTAAATTGTCATGGTGTGAGGATCAACCCCCTGTCCCTGTCCAATCAGAACTAGTGGGCCCATAATTTTGAAACATTAATGGGAGGTCCTGGGTGTAGAAGGGTATAATAGATATAGAATTAGCTAATTAGTTAGCATTAGGGCGCACAGTAACACAGCTTTGAGGCTGTCAGCTCGGAGGACCACAAAACGAGCTGATCGATTGCAGACTGACCCGCTGTCCAGAGAGGTCCTGAGGTGGGTGCGGCGGATTCCATTAGAAAGAAGACACGGAAGAACTTGAGGAGGAACGAAGTGTCAGAGAGGGGAACGACGCAGGCGTCGTTGGTAGAGAGGTCACCTGTCCAGTCTTGAACCTGGTCCGAAGGTCTTGGTCTTCATCCTTCCTGGGACCCTTTCCAACTCCTTGGCCAAGGGGTTTGGTTCTCACACTCTTAGGTAACTATAAAGCGAAATCTTTAGTCGTGCTGCTGTCTCGATCTTCTCTTTCTGAGGGACCGTCATTGATGCTTAATAGGTGATATTATAATATATTTCCTCCTTGATATGCGATTAAGTACGAAGTGCTTTGTAATTTACTCTGCTAAAGAATATTAGATAAACATTTTAGAACTTCCTGAGTCTGTGATTATTTCAGGTTTATGAATTGTATTGTATATATTTTCATTTTAAATTTCCCAGTTATCAAAAGGTCCATTGGTAAGTCATTACTGTTCAATCACAAAGGTAATTGGTAGCAGGGATTTGATAAAGAGTACAACTGATTCCCACCAGCGGAAATTGCTAGCCTAGTATGAATGAATGGGCCCAGGTGAGTATTCGGTGTATGAATGCTTGTTGCTAGTAACCCGCTGGATCACAACCCCCTGCAACCCAATATCAGAATGTGTCCGCTGAGAAAGTGATATAGAAGTCACTGGTCGCCAACACTCAGACCCAACTCGCGACCTTTGAGAGAACGGTGGGAGGAGTGGGTGGGCCCCTTGGACGAGAGTGACTGGCGCAACACCAAGATGGTAATTTTGCCCTGCCTACACCTCATCACATTAATTTACCTCCACCTGGCCTATCTTACTCCTCACCAGCTGGGAAAAATGGGAATGCTCACCACTGTGACTTGCCCCAGATGCGCCAGCGAGGACTGTAGGTTCATGCCTATGGTCGGGGAGTGCCTAGATATTGCTCGATACCCGAAAGGGATCTTCTTGATGCTTTTCTGAATCCTTGAATGCCCAGTTGACTGCTCCCTCTGAGGTGCTCTGCTAGTGATCCTATAGGAAGTGGGAGAACCCGGAGGGGAGCACACCCTGGTGGGGGCCACAGTTACTAAAAGGGAGATTGTGCACATCTGAATGTGGCTCATGCCCCTTTGTAAGCTGACTGGAGAAAGGCAATGGACTGGTGTGCGAAACAAGACAAACCTCTATGCACAGCAAGGGGATGCCCCTACAAGCACTGTAAGATCTGAGAAAGATGGTGGGAATGCTATAATATACTAGTCCCTTGAAGACTGTACCTGAGACTTTGCCCAAATGGGGGTCGTGACACCTGTTAATTGGCCTAAATGTAGTGCTCTAGATGTGTGCATCTGCCTGCCCCTTTTCCTTTTGTTCCTTCACTCCCTCTTTTTGCTATGTTCTGCCATGTTTCGTCAGGTATGTAAACTCAAATAAATTTGCTTTATCAAATAAATGAAATTTCCAAACATAAACATCCCAGATTTAGAGGTAACTGTTTTCTATTAAGCATCATTCTGTGCAAAGATGGACCCACCTTTACCATGTTTTGACAAACATTCATAGATATATCAACTGATTATGTTTAAATGTAGCCTGACATACATTGACACCTTATGCACAACTACATTTGCATTGTTTCACCTGACTGATGAACAAGTCATTTTCCTTCAGTGATGCTCTTTTTGGTGGATACTCTAGCTATCAGCAGATCCATCATCTTTTAAATTCATCCTAGGCACCAGACTATCAAAACGTTTCCAGCAATTGTTCCTGTGCATCATCAGGTAGTGCCACTTTACTGCCTCTGGAAGCACCGGCATGGAGCAGTATAAAACTCTTTTTGACCCTCAAATGCAGATCACTCATAACAGACTGAAAACCTGACAGAGTGCATGCAATACCTAACTTGGGTCCTTTTTAAATCACTAAAACTCTACTCCGCAGAATGAGGTGGTGAATGGTGGTGAAGAACTGCCAGAGTAACCACCAGAAAGAGCATTGCTGAAGGTGACTTGTTCTTCTGATGGATACTTCTAACTGCAGATTCGGCACCTTAGGAATAGATTAACAAAGCAGTACCTCCTAAAAGCAGACGGTCTGGAAGACCTCTAGAACTAAGCAGCTAAAATGGCCCTATCTGCATACTTGAGAATTGATGCAGTAATGCCTAGTGAAAGTATGGACAGGTTCTCATCTGTTCTCCTAGGAGAAGTCCAACAACAGGACACCACTCCCAACTGCCTTGGTAGCAGCATCGGTTCTGGAAGAATGGGCCTGAAGACTCTCAGGAGGCTCCTTCCTGGCCAGGACATAGCATGCTTTTATGCGCAGGAAGATCCATCTGGACATGGACTGCTTTTGGATGCCCCTTCCTTTTTTAGCACCAGCAAAACGAGTAAAAAGTCAAGCTAAACAGTGATCTTTTGTGCACTCAATGTAACAACTAAGGCCTCTTTTCAGGTCCAACTGATGAAGCCTCTCCTCTTTAGAGGGATGTAGTGAAGAAAAAGTGGGGAGAGTGATGGACTGTCCCACGTGAAGGGTAACACCACTCTCAACAAACAACTGCGAGTAGGCGCAAAGGCGTTGCACATCAAGAAATTAAAGACCAAGTTACGATCCCAATGGAGCAAAACAAAAGGCATATGGAGCAACATGCAAGTAAGCCCTTATAAGAAACGCATCACAACTAATGGACATAAATAATGAAGGTTGATCAGGCAAATAGACTGACAAATAACCTTTAATGGTGCTCACAGCAAAGCCTAGACAGATCAGTGACAAAACACATCAGAACATCTGACGACTTGGCCTGAAGTGGATGAACCTGAATGTCTCCACATCAAGTCATGAACTGCACCTAATGACCACAATAAATGGATTTGGTAGATGGGGATTTAGCCACAAGAATAGCATCCACTATTTCTGCAGGCATTTCAACCCTGCTCAGCTGCTTCTGCTCAGTCTCTATGGAGGTTTAGGACATTCAGGGGCACAACCCTGCCTTATTGCTGGGACAGGAGGTCTCCCCCGAGGCAGTAGACATAGAAGAGGTCTAATGCTGAGGCTCAGGAGGTCTAAATACTGCACTCTGCTGCCTCAATTGGGGTCTATCAGGATGAGTAGGGATTGGCCCTTCCTGACCACTTCAGACCTCGGGGAGAAATTAGCAGAGGTGCGACGGCACACAGGAGACCATGGTCCCACTGCAGGCGGAACACGTCTCTCAGGGAGACTCAGGGTGGAAATTCCAGTAAGCACAACAATACATGTAAAAGCAAAGAGATCTATCCAAGGCATGCCCCACTGGGTGAAGTTGCCTTGGACCACCTCGGGTGCAGGTGCCATTAGTGGTCCACCACACTGTATCTGCGGAGCTTGTGTGCAGACATTGAGACAGACAGCTAGGTGGTTGGCCTTCAGAGAGATAATTGGAAGGTCCAGCTACCAAAAGAGTCTCAGCTCCTCCAGGAACAGAGCCCGCAACCCCACACCACCCTGCTTGTTGCAGTACCACATTGTGGTTGTACTGTTCATCACAGATTTCCCCTTGAAGGAGGGAGAAAGGCCTTTGGGATGGATCTTCAAAAGATTGATTTGGTGCTTCTGCTCCTTTGAGTTCTGAAGGCCTCTGACTTCCCTCTCCCCAGGTCACCTTCCCAATTAGCAGACAATCCACCCGTCGCTCCTGTGAGGTCTGAGTGGGATAGGGTGAATAACCTTCAGCAGATCAAGTTGACCTCTGTCAGACACCACTGAAGGTTCCGAGGTTGCCTTCCGAAATACAGATGTTATCCGGGAGGAAATCCCAAGGCTGGGCCCATTGCAGAAGCTTCCTCTGAGGGACTCATGTGCTACCAGGCACAGGATACTAGCGGGAAACATGCGGCCAAGTAGCCTCTGAACCATCTGCACAAGGAGCAAGCCCAAAAAATCAGGATCACACCCTGAATGTCTCAGACTCACTACCTGGGTGAAAGGGCCTTGAAAGTCATCATGGCCAGGATGGCTCTTTCCAGATCTGGGGTAGTGAGAACGTGGGCTAATGTCAGCAACTTGTACTTGTCCTTCAGAAAGGTGGTGTTCAGAAACCAAAGGCCTAATAATGGCCTGAGTCCTCTTTCCTTTTTGGGGACTAAAATGTTTTGGGAGTAACATCACCTTCCCATATCCATCTCAGGAACCCTCTCTTTGGCCCCCTTTGACCAATAGTGTTTGAAAATCTTAAAATTTTCCTTCGCATCTCCATCCCAGAAACTCGGTCTATGACCTCTTTGCAAACACAAGGAGATGATGGACGGAGCGCTGAAACTTTTCAGACACTCACCCCCAGTCACAGATCTGGGTTGAATCCATCATCATTCTTTAGCTCACTTCACCACCTCAGTTCAGACCCAGCCATATGCAAATCAGTCTTCTCCTCTTTGACCAGGAGTGATGGAAATTCCTGGGCAAGGATGGAGGCATGGTCTGTCGACATCTGAATAAAAACAGATGGAAGTAGAGGAGCAGAAGATGGAAAAGGGAGAGTGTAACTGAACAACCAGCAGCACCCACTGGTTTGGGTAACTCTGTCAGTCTGGCATGTAAAAAAAAATCTGCCCCCTAGCAGCTGTGCACTATTATGAGTAGTGGAATCAAAAGCAGCTTGAATTCAGTTGTGACAGGCAACTAGGAGGACTGCCGTCCTTGGTGGTGACCATGTCCTCTGAAACTACGCAAAAGCTGTAGGGGCATGTTGCAGAGGGTGCGATGGGTGGTGATGAGACATCAAGAATATCTTCTGAATTTTCGGTATTGCTGGTGGAATAGTAGGACCTAATGAGTGCGCTGTAGCCTGGCTGTCTTTGAAGTACTCCAGCACAAAATCAGCTTTATCTTCAAAAACCGTGGCGCCATCAAATGGCCTGTCCATAAGGGGCACTTGCACCTCTCAAGAAAACATGGGGTATGCATCTGGGCAGGATACCCAATTACCACACTGGTTCTCATGGTGCGATCTACAGAGTCTGTAGTATCTAGACTGGCTCTCAGCACATACTTAGCTACGTCCTGTCCGTCTTGGATTGTTTAAGCAAAAGCACGTCCGAATTTTTCAGGAAAGCGGGCACGATCTCATTGCTCTTATCCCAGAGGGCAGCGTATAGCACCCCATCAGACAGACAGCATTCAGAGACCTCAAAGCCACACTGGGAGAGGAAAAGACTCTCTTCCCAAATGCATTATGTGCTTCAATTCCCCACCTGGTAGAGTAGTAGCAGGGAACGCTTAAAGGTTAACCTTGTTGATGGAAGCCTGAACCACCAGGCTCTCAGGAGTCAGGTGCTGGATCAAAAAAGTCGGGTCCTCAGGGGTAGGCCTATGAAACCTAGCCTTTGACAACTTACTGGATAAGCCAAGAACGACTTGGATCAGGTCGCCATCATTGTCTCTGTCAACACTTCGGTAACATGCAGTAAGGTTTCCAAAATAACAGCTGTCAGCATGTGGGAGCAAATGCTGGGAAAGTTACAGATCCAGGGATTTCAAAAGGTGAGGAGTCTGTGGTTAGACGTATCCATCGGAAATACAGTTCTCTGTTCTATTGTAATGTTGAAGTAACAATGGCAATCCTGGGTTATCATGGCCATCCACAGTAATGCCTTTTCTTCACTTCTTTTGTCAGTGGCAATACTTATATGTTAACTTGGTGCCATTTTTATTCCTTACCACCTGACCGTACTGCCTCCAAACCACAACATGCATTGTTAATACCTCCATGTTACTAAGCAGAGATACCTTCCTGACATCTGCAAGTATGTCATCGGTTTATGGAAGAAATTACTTCTGATCCTACTTCTTTAACGAAAGTAGTTCACAATATTGTGGCTTTTATTACATGGACAACGGTCATTGGAGGTTCTACATTTTTCACTCTCACTCTTCTTTATAGTGTGAGAATTCTGTACTTCACTTTTACGTAATTGAATTTGGAATGGACTAATAAATATGGCCCTAACGTCACTGCCTGTGAACAGCTTCTCAGCCACAGTAATTGCTTGTTGAATAGGTTTCTTTCTGAACTAGCCTTGAAGGTAAAGACTGTCTGAACATGGAACTTGTGCGGTCTGCGTCTAAGAATGCTTTTTTAAAATAGACTATTAATGTGTGTTAATCAGATACTTTCTAATTCTGTGTTCTGTTATATGGTTTCCCGAGAGTAAAGCAAAGGTGATGTGCGTTATTTAAACAGTACACTGTCATAAGTTCTGATGAAAGTCCTCAATTTAAGGAAGAGGGCATAATGGCAAGAATTCCTAGACTGCCATCTGTGACTGCCTGATAAAATGATGTACAATCTATAATCTACTAGTTCTCATTAATAAATTAGCTATTTGGCAACCAGTGAGGAGCGGGGATGGTAAGCTGTATAGAGTATGTGACTAATGTCTTCATTAAATCTTTGCGTTTTTCGTGTTAGGAGTACTTCGCCTCTTGTATTTGTTTTACTTCACCGTATCTGGTCTGACATCTAATCTGTATTACAGTACGGGAACCTGATGCTCGTTTGTTCTATTAACACTTAAAATGCGTATATGTAAGCCAATTAGTTCAGCTCTTGAAATCCTAAATCGTACATTTTAAGAGCAAAAAATGTAATATATAGTTAGCAAAATAAACATTTTGGAAAGTTGTTTCTAATTATTTCTTCTCCAGGTTACCACTTGCAAAAAGTTCGAAGGTCAGGTACTGAGAATTACTTAACACACGACAAGCAGGGATTAAACGAGGTGCGCTGGTGAAAAACTGCGAAAACTAAGTGAAAGAAAAATACCTAGGAAATGAAAGTGTGTGTGTGTGTGGGGGGGCGGGGGTAGAGTGTTTGCGCTAGATATCACGGAGTGATAGCGGAACACATTTCATTTCACACGAATTGGAAAAAAGGATCCACTCCCCTGCTTGAAACAGACTGTCAAAATATTCCATCCATCTCAGCTACGGCACAAATTTCCCCTCTCTAGCCACTGTCAAATTAAGGCTGATGGTACAGTCCTTTACATCCCCAACTCTGTGCCAAAGCAAGACTGGTTAAGTCCACCTCTTCCTGCTCGCCATTTGGGTGCACTGCAGGGGAGCTTGGGGGCCACAGTTGGTTCTCCATCCCCACAGTTACCACCAATCACGGTGAAAGCAGGGATGCCTACTGCTCCTGGTGTTGATTTCTTGCCCGGCAGCACCTCTAAAACTGAGCACATGCCCACGTGCTGTCCACCCCTGTGGAACTTCCTTCCTGGAACTCGGCACAAAGTCTAACCCATGTTTCAGTAGATATGATTTAACCTAACAGACGTGCTGCAGCTTTTAACTACAATGCATTACATGCTACGGCCACAAATTCACCCAACTCTCCTCCTTCAACAAATGACACGCAAGTTCATGATGCTCTTTGCACGTTAATTGTTAATGGATGCACATCTTACTCACAGATCACATTTATTCATGCTTTCAGTCGGCCTAAACAAATGATAAAGTGATTTTAAGTTTCAGGAATAATAGTTTAACAATATTACCTTCAACAAATCCGACAAATGCTCAAGGTCAAGACCATGTAAAAACACCTCCACGTCACCATACGCTGAGAAGGAACTGTGTGGAAATATAAAAAATTTCTTAATAATCTAAAGGGCATGGACAAAAAAAAACATACTGGTTTTCAAACAAACTCATTTAAAGGCATTATTCAAGTTCATTTTATAGATCATTTGAGCAATGTGTGAGACAATTTACAAAAATAACAGGTGTTAGACCTGGCATCCTTGGCATGGTCTCCCTTGCCTTTTTGCCTCTACCTCCTGTATTTTGCGGTCGAGCCTATAGTGGCAGCGCACATGCGCTGCACGCTCTGGAAGGCGTGCAGTAATGGGAGTATGCAGTGGAAGCCTTGTGAGACAATTTACAAAAATAACAGGTGTTAGACCTGACATCCTTGGCATGGTCTCCCCTGCCTTTTTGCCTCTACCTCCTGTATTTTGCGGTCAAGCCTATAGTGGCAGCGCACATGCGCTGCACGCTCTGGAAGGCATGCAGTAATGGAGTATGCAGTGGAAGCCTTGTGAGACAATTTACAAAAATAACAGGTGTTAGACCTGGCATCCTTGGCATGGTCTCCCCTGCCTTTTTGCCTCTACCTCCTGTATTTTTAGGTCGAGCCTATAGCAGCAGCACGCATGCGCTGCTAGCTCTGGAAGGCATGCAGTAATGGAGTATGCAGTGGAAGCCCTGCCCACTCTCTGCCCATGTTTTTAATTGGCTCGTGTCATTGTCATTTGTAAATGCTGCCTTCTGATTGATTATAAGGCTTGTTAGTCCCTCCTTATTATGGCCATGTCGTCATTTGTACCCTCACATGGCTACTGGCCCCTTTACTTCGAGTGTTACACGGTAGGGTACGTGTTAGACTGTGAGCACTACTTTGTCCGTGCCTTCTCGCCCACTTCTCCCCCTCTCCCCGCCCGCACTCCCATTGTTTGTGATGCAATGCAATAGGTCTCGCGTAAATGCAAGTCCTATTGCATTGCAAATACTTGTTTAAGAATTTGTGAGAGACATTGCTTTCAAAACAGAGCCATTTCATTTGCTGGCTACTGTAAAAGTCCGATCTCTAGTTTTATGGTGTACGGGGGCGGGGCGATACCACAGGTTACAGTTGAACTAGGCTGTTTCTACCAGGAATGCAACAGCAACCGCCATAATAGAGAAACTATACCATAGAGCGGAAAGGGCAGCTCTATACACCGATGATGATGGCGCACGTGTCAACGTTTTGTGTTAGTCAATTTCCATCATAGATGCGTATATTTCTGGCAAGCATTGTTACTGCAAAAAATCATATCTAACGGAGCACGAAAAACCCAGCCCAGCCCCCTCCACGTATCGAAAAATGGAAAACAGTATTTTAATTTACATCTGCTGGCTGTGTTGTTTATGTTCGACTACGTCTGGTTGTGGATTATTCACGCTATTTTCAACATGCCTGAACGGAAATGCTGAAGTAGTCTGACAAACTCGCATTGTCCTTCTTCCGTCTCCATGGAGGTTAGAGTGCTAGAGGTCACGTCAGTCAGGCGACTGATGCAACGTGCGCCCTTCTGTGAGCTCGATGGGTGTACAGTCTCAGAGCCAGTGCTTTAAATGGGCCGGAACTGTCCGGTACGGAGTACCAGCACTTTTTTATTTTGTGGAGGAGAGTACCAGCACTTCTCAAGAGAAATGCAATACCTTTAATTGGAGAGTACCGGCACTTCTCAGAAACAAGCAGGTACTCTGGTACAGAGTACCTGCACTTTTATTTTTCCATTTCAAGCACTGCTCAGAGCACAATGTTCCTAAATGTGTACACTGTAACCTCCCTCTCCACGGGGCCAGTAAAAATCTCGTACACCTGGCAGCACGCCCGTATTGTCTGAAGCTTTGCCACATATACCCGTTTTCACTGTCACAATTCCAACAAAGTGGTTCCTTGCTGATTTCATGTTATCTGCCGGGCTGCGTCAACACCTCATGGTTTCGCTTTCGTTTAAAGCGTCACCCCGATCCGAGTTGCTCATAACTTCGTTACAGATCAAAGTGCTTTTACCCTCGTGCAGCCTTAAACCCCCCTCTTTCCAGATATCTAGACATAGGGGATGTCTGTGCTGAAGTCCTTCATCCCGGCTCCTGAGCGACCGTCTCTCTTCAGACATGTCCGCTACGAGAATCTGCTGGCCGGCCTCAGCGGGGGCTTGGTGTCCACACTGGTACTGCACCCCTTAGACCTCGTCAAGATCCCCTTTGCAGGTAACGTCTCTCACCTAGCCCTCTTTCACCATTCTCAATCCTCTAAGTTTTTTATGTAACATCCCTGGTTGAGCGCCCATGCTTGCCATCAATTTAAGACGGGATATGCCTCTACGGTGCCCTGTAAGAACTGTAGTGGTTAAAGTTGTGATGTTTGTGGCCCTACAATAGTAGCTGGGAAAAAAATGAATGCAGAACATATTTGAAGCTTGTAGGATTGGAAACGTTTTTTCCAGATAAGGAGGATTAAAAAGAGTTGTTACTGAACGCCAGAGATGCAGCATATTTTCCATATGACCTATTTGGGAATTGTTTTGGTGTTGCTCGAGTGACCAGAGAGGTGCTCTTATTTAGTATTGTGAATAAGCGCCTAGTAGTGTGATGGAAGAGGAGGTGTGGGAGATAAGTGTGCAATTTATAGTTGTAATAACTGGCGATTATAAACTACCCGATTGGTCCCATGTTATGTTCCCAGTTCATATCCCATGCTAACTGGAGCAGTTGGTGTCAACCGCTCTAAAATTTTGACAGTCTGGGTGGAGGGCTTGTGGATGGAAGAGAGTAGTGGAATGAGTGAGGGGAAAAGAGGCAGAGATCAAACTGGGTGGTTTACGTTAGCAGGTAGACGTAGTCCAGTTAGATAATAGAGGAACTAAAATATAGAGGCAGCTACGTAGTACCGACTTAACTAGAGGGGCAGGGGTTGCTAAGCACAGGCACATCAAAAACAAGCACTGGCAGAGCCAATAGCCTCACCCGTGAGAGAGCTATTGGCTTTGCCATTGTCTTTAAGCCCTGTTGTACACCAGCATGGCAGCTTTTCAGCATGTCTAAAAGTGAGGGGAGAAGAGTGTGGTAGAGTAGAGTGTTGTGGAGGGGCATGGAGAGGAGTGTCATGCAGTGTCGCAGAGTGGCGTGGAGGGGGCGTAAAACGTCATAGAGTGGAGTAGAGCTGCGTAGGATGGCATGGAGTGGAGTAGAGTGGAGTATGCATGGTGTGGTAGTACACTATTACAGACAACACATTTTCAATTTAAAACATGGTTTTGCTGATAAAACTATACTGTGCACAAACAGTAACGTGTGGAAATGGAATCACCTAGTGTATTGATTTGTTTTGATCGTGTTAAAATATTTGTTTCCTGGACACTTCAGAATTGCAAAAAAAGTGCTTAGTTTGTGATTTCCTAATTCTGATATTCGCAGTTAATTTATATACATTTGAATTGTGTTGTGTGCTAGAAAAAAGCCTTTAGTAGAGTGGAGTATCGTAGAGTGGAGTAGAGCGGAGGGGCGGAGTAGGGAATGCATGGTGTGGTAGTGCACTGCCATTACAGACAACACATTTTCAATTGAAATGACAATTACATTTGTATAGACATACAGTTTTACTGATAAAACTGTACAGTGCACAAACAATGTGTGGAAATGGTATCACCTAGTCTATTGATTTGTTTGTTTTGATTGTATTAAAATATTTGTTTCCAGTACACTTCAGAATTACAAAAAATGTGCTTCATTCGTGCTTTTCTAAATTTGATATCTTCTGAAATATTTGCAGACATTTACATTTTTTGGTGTGTTAGAAAAAAGCCTTTAGTTTAATAAATTTGAAGAGCGCACAGTACCCAGAGGTGTCACAGCAGTAGTATAACCCAAAAGCTGCGACAGAGGGAGGGAGAGCAAATGAAAACAAAAAGAGAAAACCCTTGTTATAAATGAGGGTCTCCAGTTGGCAGTGGCGTGCACCCTGTCCAAGTAGGGACCCTTCCTACTAGTCAGGGTAAGGGGATTACACAGCTAAGATAACCCCTGCTCACCCTCATGGTAGCTTGGCACGAGCACCCAGGCTTATCTCAGAGGCAATGTGTAAAGCATTTGTACATAAACACACAGTAACAGTGAAAACACTACAAATGGGCACCACACCAGTTAAGAAAAATAACCAATCTTTCTCTAAACCAAGCAAGACCAAAATGACAAAAATCCAAAATACATAAATCAAGATATCATTTTTAAAGGTATAAAACAGTTCAGTCCATATAAAACTATGGATGCGTCACTTATAGCACAAAGTACCTGGGATACGTCAAAATCAAAGATGAAAACAGGCGCAGAGGAGGTAAAGCACAGGAAAAGCATGCGATGGGTTGGTTCCTTACTCGCAGGAAAGGTGATGCGTCGGTTCCTTGCTCCCAGGGGAGGTAATGCGTTGGTTCCTTGCTCCCTGGGGAGGTGATGCATCGGTTCCTTACTGCTACGCAGGGGATGTGATGCGTTGGTTCCTTACTGTGAGAGGAGATGATGCCTCTGTTTCTTACTGTGGGGGGAGGTGATGTGTCGTTTCTCCGGTCGTGCGGCCTCGGTTCCTTACTGAAGCCCATCATCGATGTAGACTTGGCGCACAGGTGCGATGCATGAAAAATCCTGACTCGCTGGAGTCGATGCGGCGAAACAGCCGCTGCATCGATTCTTCCAGCCACGAGCAGGTGATGCGTCGTTTCCTTCAGCTGCACAGCAGGGCCCGTGTCGGAGTTGGGGTCTCGGACATCAGAGACACGGTGCTCTGGACTTGGGCTGTGGTGGTTCTATTGGCCACAAATGGGCGCTGTGGTGATTTTTTTTTCTTGCTGCACCGCAGCAATGAGTTGGTTTTTCAACTGCACGACAAGCTTTGTGTGACATTTCAAGCCTTATGAGTGACACTTTACTATGAGTGAAATAAGACAGTTGATTCCATGTCAAGAGATCATTTTTAGAAATGACGCCCTTTTCTCATATCTGACGGTCCTAAATGCGTGAATTGACCCAGGGGCCCTTCCTTTCAAACTGATGTGGCATAATGGGCAAAAGAGCGATGGGAGCGAGAGTTTACCCCAAGCTATTGCCAGTGATTAGACTTATTGCAAGCAGCCTCCCATCGTCTTTTCAGTGGTTGATGTATCACTATAAAGACTGAAACACATGCCATGGTTGGCCGTAAACACTGTAAAAGAACTTTAAAAGTCTCCCCAATTACAATGTGCGCAGTGTCCTAGAGTACTGATTGCTCATGAAAGTCATCGGTGCAGCAGTGAAGCTGGAAAGAACTGTTACCAATTTATCTTTCACCGTGATTGAGATTCACTTTTTGTGCAGCTATGAAGTCAAATTGACCATCTCTTATATGAAGTGACCTTTGTACTTTGGACAGCCAGGGTGTGGGCTTTTTGAATGCGGTTTGAAATTAGTTCCATCTGTGCACAAAATCACCAAATTTGTATACTTTCTGCTCCATGGCTAAATACTTATAAGTTCCCAAAAGCGAGACCGATTGCATTGCAACTGCTTGTTTGACTGTGTGCTGGACTTCGTTTTTGCTGGTTAATGTACTTTGAGGCACTTTACCACTGCTGATCAGTGCTAAAGTGCAAGAGCTCCCTGTATAAATTGTGATTCTGATTGGTGATCCATGATTGGCATATTTGATTTACTGGTAAGTCCCTAGTAAAGTGCACTGTGTGTGGCCAGGGCCTGTAAATCAAATGCTACTAGTGGGCCGGCAGCACTGGTTGTGCCACCCACATGAGTAGCCCTGTAAACTTGTCTCAGGCCAGCCATTGCAGCGTCTATGAGCATAGTTTTAAACTACCATGTCAACTTGGCAAGTGCACCCACTTTCCAGGCCCTAACCTTTTTCTCTACATGTAAGGCACCCCTAAGGTAGGCCCAAGGTACCCCCATGGGCAGGGTGCCCTGTATGTGAAAGGTAGGAGATGCGCTGGTGTGTTTTACATGTCCTGATAGTGAAATACTGCCAATTTCGTTTTTCACTATTGAAAGGCTATCTCTCGAATAGGTTATCATAGGAGCTGCCTTGTAACATCTTACAAGTATAACCTTCAAATGGGAAGAGATAGAGATTTGGAGTTGGGGCTCCCTGAGCTCAGAATTTAAAAATGCATCTTTTAGTGAAGTTGTTTTTTAAATTGTGTTTTTGAAAATGTCACTTCTAGGAAGTGGGCATTTTCTTGTTTAACCATCTTGTGCCTTTGCCTACCTGTGGAATCAACATCTGGTTTAGACTGACAGGGGCCAGTATGTGCATTAACTCTACTCGCAAACATTTGCCCAGGGGCCACAACGTACGGTCTGTGGTGGGTCCGAGGGCCGCACTGATGCCAGCAGGGTGGCGGTAGGGGGTCTGGGTGGGTCAGGGATTGTGTAAGGAGGTCTAAAAAAATGTTAAATAAACGGGCAATCATTTATTTGCAGGTTAATAAATGCTTGCCAATTTATTCAACATTTTTTTATGAATGTTAGAGTTCAGTAACTAAACAGCAGCTTGTGCTGTTGTTAACCAGGGGGGCCGCATGTAAAGGTCAAGAGGGCCGCAAGCGGCCCCTGGGCCGTACTTTGAGTATCATTGCTCTAGACAGTCACACAAAGGGAGCTGAGGTGTGTCCTGCATATCCTGATGGCCCATCACCAGGCTGATGGGTCTTCCTGAGCTAGAGTGGTGGGAGGAGTTGTCACTGACACCTGATTAGGGCTGTGCCTGTCCTCTCACAATGCTGTTTCCACCCCCTGGGGTGTTTCTAGAGCCAAGGCAGGGCAGGCAGGAACTTGAGAACTACAAAGACTTTTCTTTGAAGTATGGCTACTTCATAGCCCAAAAGGGGTATAATTATTGGACCTAAAACCCCAGACTTTTAAAACACTTCTGGATCAAGAGGAACCTCTGCCAAGGAGAAGAGCTGAAGAGCTGTGAGGAGGAGTACTGCCCTTTTGCGGTGTGCAGCTTTGCTGGGTTGGCCTGCAGTTGCAGCTTCTGCTTTGGAGAGGAAAAGGACTGGACTTTGTTGTTTATCCTGCTTGTGAAGTTTCTCAAGGGCTTTGGAGAGGAAAAGGACTGGACTTTGTTGTTTATCCTGCTTGTGAAGTTTCTCAAGGGCTTGTGTGTGCTTTCCTCCTGTTAAGAAGACTCAGGGCCATCAAAGACCTCAACTGCAGCATCCCTGAACTCCACTGCTGGGAGTTCTGGCCTGCCTCGTGGTGCCAATTCCAGTTCTGGGCCCTTGGAGGTTGTTTTGCTGCTTGTACATCAAAAATCGATGCCTCGCCCTTCCAGTGCCTGTTTTTTCGACGCAGCACTGCCGTGCAGAAGAAATAGCCACGCACCGCCACCTTGCGGCTTAAGAAACCAACGCAGCGCCTGCCCGCGGCCAAAGAAGCCACCGCAGCCTGAGTTCAGCACACTGTCTCCGAAGTCCGAGACCAATGCACTAACTCCGACGTAGGCCCTGCTGTGCGGCAGAAAGAATCGACGCATCGTTGGACCGCGGCTGAAGAAATTGACGCAGCGCCTGTTTGCCACTGCCGCATCGACCTTCAGCTCACCCGGATTTCTATGCATTGCACCTGTGCGCCAAGTTTTTCCGAAGCATCGCCCGCAGACAAGAACCGTCTTGGATTTCGACGCATCGCTTCCCTGTACAGTCCAGATTCAACGCAACACTTCCCCCTGTGTGCAGAACTGATGCATTGCTTCCCCAGGGACTCAGGAACCAACGTATTGCTGTGTTTTCCGATGCTTCCCTCCTCTGCGACTGTTTTGCCTTGTGAATTTTGACGCATCTAAAAGTACTTTGTGTAAAATCACCGCATCCATAGAGTTCTATGGACAGAATTGCTAAATCCTTCTAAAAGTGATATTTTGAGTTGTGGATGTTGGATTTTTGTCGTTTTGGTCTTCTGTGGTTTAGATGAAGATTGTTTATTTTTCTAAACTGGTGTGGTCTCCATTTGTAGTGTTTTCACTGTGTTACGGTGTGTGCTATGTACAAATACTTTACACATTCCCTCCGAGAGAAGCCTGACTGCTCGTGCCAAGCTACCAAGGGGATGAGCAGGGGTTATCTGGGTGTGCAACTCTCTTATCCCGACTAGAAGGTAGGTTCCCTACTAGGACAGGGTGCTAACCACTGCCAACTAGAGACCCCCATTTCTAACATTGGTGGTCAGCGGTGAGGATTTGGACTGGTGTTTGTACTTGACTTACAGAGATTAGTGCACGCTACTACTGAGTGCAGCCCATTACGCAACCACATAATGCTTTTTGCTTTTTCCTATTATTGTGACAACCCTTGAAGTTATCTACTAACCGTGTCTCAGCGTGGTGACCAAAGTGATGTTGCAGATTTAGTGTTTGAGATTGAGATGTTGAAATCCTACATGGTGCCTCAACTTAAAAAGTTCTGCAAGGATCTTAACTGCCCTGTTAAAAGTTTCACTAGGAAGGAGGAACTGCAAATGGCGCTGAGGGTCTTTTGGGCAGCAAGAGAATCTGGTGAGGCTGAGAATGAGGATGTGGATCTGGAGGTACAGTGCCAGCAAGTAGATGTTGGAGCTAAGGATCTCTGCCTGTGGGGGTAGTGCCCTAGAGGCCTGGCAGCAGTATGCCATCCAGGGGTCTGTCCCCAGAGGAACTGGAGGACGGAAAGGCAGACCAGAGATCATGTGCTGGAGCTTGAGAAGCTCAAAATGGAGCAAAAGCAACAAGATGGGGAGAAGGCCCTTGCTATGGAAGAAAGAACCCCTGTCCTAGAAGAAAATAAATTGCTTTTGGCTCATGAGTGGAGTATGAGGGAGCTGGACATCAAGGCCAAGCAGGCAGAGTCCAGTTCAGATGGTGGCAGCGTACAGCCAGTGCAGACTGGGTGGAAGATGCACATTCCTAAGGATTTGGTACAGGATTCTAAAAAAGGGGGGATGACATACATGCTTAGTTTTTGGCATACGAGGCAGCACTCCACATAAATCAGGTCCCTGGCACACAGTACAGGGTGGATCTGTGGAAACACTGAGATAGAAGGGAGGGACACCTTGTCAGCCCTAGGGCCACACATAGGTCTCACCTACCCTATCATGAAGGATACCTTGCTCACCCGGTATGGTCTCACCCCAGAGCAGTATAAGAAAAAGTTTAGGTCTTTTAAGAAAACTGATTCCCATACTTGGTTGGAATGTGGTAATCATTTTTGCAGACCACTGAATGATTGGATAAAGGGCAGTAAGGTAACTGACTATCAGGGGTTGTATGATTTGATTGCTTGGGAGCACTTGTATAGTCTTTGCCAGAGCTTCGCCAGAATCTGATTGACAGCAAGCTGACTGAACCCAGAAAGCTTGCTCAGGAGGCAGACCGCTGGACAAGTACCAGGGTCTACAAGGGGTATGTAGGAGACTCTGCCAAAGGTGGGCAGGGTCCCCAGCAGAAGAGTGGGAGGACAAGGGTAAACAGAGGGAGCTCTTTAAAGGGCCCCAATCTATTTCCCAGGGTAAAGAATCCCGTCCCCCAGGTGAGAAGAAGCCTTGGATCTCTATAGGGAAGCCTGCAGAGGGGGGTCCCCGCAAGTGCTATGCATGTGGTCAGGAGGGTCACATGAGGGGGAACCCAAGTGTCCCAAGTGGACACTGGCACCCACTGGTGTGCAGTCATGTTGGTTGGTCAGCGTAGTGCTTGGGGCGGAGTTGGTTCCAGGCGCAGGGTGGGAGCCAGCTGAGATGACCCTTATCTCACTAGGGGACAGTGAGATGGTCCAGAGAACCCTCCTACTTGAGAACACTAAGAAATGCACTCAGTGGGTGACCATCAATGGACATAGGGTGGAGGCTCTGAGAGACACAGGAGCCAGTGTGACAATGGTAAGGTGACACCTGGTGTCTAAAGAGCAGGTGGTCCCCAATGTGTTTCACCAGGTAGTTGCTGTGGACAACTCTGAGCTCCAGTACAAGGTGGTGCAGGTTCCCTTTGAATTGGGGGTGGGGGGTCTCGGGTCCCTTGAGGGTGGCTGAGAGTCGAAACCATGCCTGTTGACTGTCTGCTAGGGAACTATATGGAGGATTCCCTTTGCCGTGAGGTGGAACGCCAGGCACACTTGGAGATGTTGGGTCTGCCTGAGTGGGCGCGTGTGACCACTTGGTCAATGGCAGCCAGTAGGGGTGATCAAGAGGACCTGGAGCCTGATAGAGTGGCCCAGGTGCCTGCCAGAAAGAGGAGGTGAAGGGGGCATGGGAAACTAGCCCCAGAAGGTCCCACGGTCCAGGAGGAGGCTGACTCCGTGGGGGACGCCCCAGAACTTAC
The DNA here is from genome assembly GCA_963921515.1 of Calotriton arnoldi. Taxonomy (NCBI): domain Eukaryota; kingdom Metazoa; phylum Chordata; class Amphibia; order Caudata; family Salamandridae; genus Calotriton; species Calotriton arnoldi. The sequence goes on from CAWUFW010004001.1 coordinate 254,844, forward strand.
ATGGGAGCAAGTGGTCAAACTGGGAGACTTACCTGGGCTGGACTTACTTCATCGGCAGCAAGAAAGGGGTCCCACCAGGGAGGAATTCTGCAAGGAGCAGCAGGAATGCCCTTCGCTTGTGGGTATTTGGCAGCAGGTTGCAAACCAGGCAGCTTGTCATCAGTCTGGATCACATTGGATCTACTGGGAGAATGGTCTCCTGTACAGTGAGCCTAAGGTTGCAGCGCCAGGGGCAGCACGTGTGCTGGTGGTACCTCAGCGCTTCAGAGCCTTCCTACTGGGTCTGGCTCATGATGTGTCTTTGACAGGACATTTGAAAGGCTTGTCACCCACTTCTCTTGGCCCCAAATGCAAACACACTCTGAAACCCAGTGTAGGTCTTGCCAAACTTGCCAGGCAAGCGGTAAGAGTGGGAGGAGATGTAAGGCTCCTCTCCAACCTTTTCATGTTGTGAGCGGTGGGAATTGATATTGTGGGGCCTCTGGACCCCAAGACAGCCATAGGCCACAGGTTTATCCTGGTCTTGGTGGACCATGACACCCGGTACCCTCTGAGAACAGCGACGGTGCCTATGGTGGACCAGGCACTGATGGGAATCTTTTCCCGCGTGGGTTTCCCCAAGGAGGTGGTATACGACCGAGGTACCAACTTCATAGCCAGGTATATGAAGTCTCTGCGGGAGGAGTGTGGTGTAACCTACAAGTTCACCACTCCTTACCACCCCCAAGGTAATGTGTTGGTTGAGAGATTCAACTGAACACAAAGTCATGATTGGGGGTCTGTCAGACTCCATGAGGCGTAAGTGAGACGTCCTCTTGCCATGCCTCCTCTTTGCTTACATGGAGGTACAGCGGAAGGCATTGGGGTTCAGCCTCTTTAAACTGCTGTATGGGCACCCTGTAAGGGGACATTTGAGTTTGGCGAAAGAAGGCAGTGAACAAGCTCCTAGGAAGCCCAACCAGAATGTGTTTAGTTACATGCTGGCCTTCAAAAACCAAACTGCCTGCTTCAGCAAGCGCGCTCAGGTGAACCTAGAAAAAAGCCAAGAGGACATGAAAAGCTGGTATGACCAGAATGCCACTCTGGTTGAGTTTCAGCCTGGCCAGAAAGTGTGGGTCATTGCCCCCGGGGAGCCGCGTGCTCTCCAGGACAAGTGGACTGGGCCTTTTGAGGTGTTGGAGCGCAACAGTGATGTCACCTATCCGGTGAACTTGCAGACTTCCCAGGAATCATTTGAGGGTCCTATATGTGAACCGCCTCAAACCTCACTTTGAGAGGTCTGAAGTGAATATCCTCTTGGCAACAGGTGATGGGGTGGAAGAGGAAAGTGAGCCTCTTCCTGACCTTCTGTCTGCCAAGGAGCAAGATGGGTCAGTGAAGGGTGTGAACCTCTCTCCTGCACTGACCCTAGAACAGCAGAGTGACTGTCGCCTGTGGTGTACCATACAATGTGGACACTGGGGATAGTCCACCTGAGCCTACCTGTGAAGCATAAAATTTACAGGTTGAACGACAGGGTCAAAGCCAGCATCAAGGAAGAAGTTTCCAAGATGCTGGCCCTACGGGTGATAGAGCCCTCCAACAGTCCTTGGGCCAGGCCAGTGGTCTTGGTCCCAAAGGTTGCTGCACTCTGTGCCACACCTGAACTGCGGCTCTGTGTGGACTACTGTAGGCTCAACGGCGTCACTAAGACGGGCGCACACCCCATCCTCAGAGATGATGAGCTCATAGATCAGCTGGGAACTATCAAGTTCCTCAGTACGTTTGATTTAACATCTAGGTACTGGCAGATTGCCTTGACTGATGGGGCCAAAGAGAGATCTGCGTTCTCAACGCCAGAGGGGCACTAACAGTTCCGGGTTATGCCCTTTGGGTTGAAGAATGCCCCTGCCACCTTTCAGAGGTTGGTCAACCAGATGTTGGCTAGGCTGGAGTATTTCAGTGCTGCCTAACTGGATGCCATTAGTTCTGGCTCCAAAGATCACTTGCACCACCTCTGGGAAGTGTTCAAGGCACTGCAGAGGGCAGGCCTCACTATCAAGGCCAGTAAGTGCCAGATAGGGCAGGGGTCTGTGGTGTACTTAGGGCACCAGGTAGGAAGTGGCCAGGTGGCGCCCCTACAACCCAAGATTGACAACATTCTTGCTTGGGAGCCCCCCCCCCCCCCCCCCAAGACTCAGACTGACGTTAGAGCCTTGTTAGGTCTCACTGGTTATTACAGGAGATTTATCAAGGGCTATGGCACCATTGTTGCCCCTTGACTGAGCCTACTCCCAGGAAGCAGCCAAGGAAAGTGATCTGGACTGATGCCTGTCAGACCGCATTTGATGCCCTAAAGGCAGACCAACAGGAGGGAGACCACACCAGCAGGAGCGATGAGTGTTGCAAAGCAAGGAGATAGAATATTCAGCCCCTTATATACCCATAGGCAGGAAGTGATGCGAAAGGAAATGACCAGTCACCAATCTTGGTTTGGGAAACAATGAAAAAGATACGAAAAGTCGCTATTTTAGAATGGTAAAACAAAACCCTTCCTGTAGCATTCTGGGAACAAGACAAGCATGAAGATGGCCCCCAGGAAGGAGAATGTCTGCTGGCAAAACTAGGGAGACTGATCTCCTAGCCCCCCCAGGCACCAGGTACTTGTTCTGTGCTTCCTACAGCCAACGCGGGACGCTGTGAAGGGAACCACGGTTCCAAAGCTGGAACTGCGGTGCACCAGAGACACTGCAAGACCAACTGCAGGCCACGGCATGGTACCACGGTGTGCCCGAGAGGCAGATGAAAGCATCGCGGGTCGAATTACGGCCCGCAGCATTACACCCCGCAAGCAAATTTTAGTGCTACCTGCATAGCAGTGATAATTCAAGCAAAAGGACTGAGAAATCAGGGAGGAGATTCATTCACCTGTTAAATACCAAAGGAGTAAACTAGCATGGCTGTTAAACCCCAGAGATTTGTTCTAAGAAGGGGGCAACAATAGTAACAGTATTTTCTCATTGGACCTGCCACTTCAAAATGGCATGTACCAACTTAGTGGCAGAGGTGGCAACCGGTGGTAAACATTCAAGTAATTGAGCACTGTGGGATGAACAACCATGTTGAAGGCAAAAGACAGATACAACACCATCAATAATACCCTCCTGCCCTCATCCAAAATCTGACCGAGGGGAATACAACACAAACTTAAGAGCGGTCTCTGTACTATGCCCAGGCAGAAAGGCACACTTGAGTAGCAGCAATAACTATTACAAGTTACAAATGCTTGCCAACCAGGGATTTCATGATTTTAGTGTTTGATTAATCACTTAGGTAGATCACGTTACTCCTCTCTTATACAGACCACATTGGCTGCCCCTAGAGGAAAGAATAACAGTGAAGATGACATCCTTAACCCTTTAAGACCTCATGGACATCAGGGTCCAATTGTCTTAAATAAATGCTTATGAATTATATATGGGGGGGCTAAAAAACTGTCAACCATGTCCAATTAAGTTCCCTGAGTTTTCCAAATATCAACATGAGGACGCAAGTTGCGGTCATTCAAATCCAGATTCAATATAGGCATTTAAGAAAGATATTGACAAAGAAGGCTTAAGTCACATGTTCAGATTTTTTATTCTAAAATACATATTTGGGCTGAACGGGGTAGTTCATTTATAATACTGAAATACTTTAGATGAAGGTAAATATTCTCAACGTGGAGTGGAACAACGTTCCCATTGCTAATAAGGAACCAACTTCTTAATGGTATTTGAAAGATTGAACAACCAGCATGCAAATTTGTTGAAACAAAACATCTTTTTAACACATCATATCCAGATATGGATCAGTACTGTGGAAGGTGGTGTAGGTTTGCAGGTCTGTAGAAAGGTACATGATGGTGTCAATATCCCTGTAATTGGCAAAAGGTTGTGGTGAGATAATATCATTAAGTCTGTGACTGAAGTTCTTAGCTTGAAACAGCGCCTTACATAGCCTTGTGAACTTACTACAATTGTGCTAGCGCGCAATGCTCATACTGTTGGTAAAAAATCTACTAAAACATTTTTAAAAAAGGTCTGCAAAGGAAGTTGTGTGGTACCTGTATCATCCCATTGATCCCAGGACTTGGTTGTTTTCCACAGAAGACACCATCAGAAGTGGGATCACTGTCGGGTTCAACCAGACGTACAAGTTACTTACCTTCGGTAACGCCTCATCTGGTATAGACTATCTAGCTGCAGATCCCTTATCTTAGAATATTCCCCAGGAGTCAAACTGGATCTGGAAAATCTTGAGCAGTACCTCTGCGTGGTGGTAGGTGGCATAGTTCGACTGTACATCAGTGTCGTCCACGCTACAAGTGATGTGCGCGGTGCTTATATAAATGTCACTCCAGCGTGCTGACATCAGTTTCTTTTCATCACATTTCTGCGCCAGAAGCATGGAACCACAATAGACTGCAGACACGAAGGATCACCCTATATAAGGAATCTGCAGCTAGAGTGACTATCAAATAAGGCATTAAAAATGGTAAGAAACTTGTTTATCTGATAAGAGACTTCTAGTTGAAGATGCCTTACCTCAGAATAGATACTCCAACAATGCCTCCCGGAGGTGGGTCTGCAAACAGATTTAGACCCGGAAGTCCTGGAGGACCGAACGGGCCAAGTGCCAGTTAAGAATGACCTGATTGCACAGGCAGTAGTGGTTGGTCAAACGTGTGCAGACACATCCACGTTGCAGCCTGACAGGACAAGAGCTCCGCGAGCAAATGCAGTGGTCGCAGCCTTGGCTTTGGTGGGATTGAGAATGCAAGGCCACAGGGTGTTGCTTCTTGGCCAGTGCGTAGCAGATTTTAATGCAGAGCACCCTTCATTTTCAGATGGTCATATTCTGCTTGCATTTCCTTTCTTTGACCCGACAAACCCAACGAAGAGTTGATTGATAATCTAGAACTCTTTGGGATGATCGATGAAGAACAATAATGCTTTTTTGGTGTCCAGGAGGTGGAGTCTCTTTTCTGGAAGGGTAAGGTGGAGCATAGAAGGCTGGCAGCGTGATGGTCTGGCCTACGTTAAAGGGTGTCACCTCTTTTGGTGAGAAAGAAGCACCTGTTCTCAGAACCAGTTTATCTGGTGAACAAATCCTGTAAGGAGGGTGCACAGAGAGTGCTTGTAGTTCAATAACCCTCCTGGCCGAGGCTAAAAAGGCTGATATGAAAGTCAAAAGACAAAAAGGGCAGCTATGCATAGGCTCGAATGACAAGCACATCAAAAAAGTCAAAACCAAGTTCTGGCCCCATTGGGGCATGGCAATGGGGCATTGGGGAAGTGTGTTAGAGACCTTTGAGAAAACAGTTCACAACAGGTGACTTGAACAGGTAGAACTAATCCGGCAACCACAAGAAAGCTGATATGGCCAAAAGGTACCCTTTAACTGTGCCCAGAGCATAGGCTTGCCAGCCTAACAAAAGAATAACAACACCACCTCGGAGGACAAAGGTGCAAAAAGGATCAACATTTTTGGTAGCATGCCAAGCCACAAATTTGTCCCAATGGCAGGCGTATACTGTCTAGGTTGAGGGATGCCTGGCTGCTAGAATGACATCACAGACTTCTGCAGGAAGGTCAAAAACTGTCAATTGCTACCGCTTAATCTCCATGCTTGAAGGCGGAACATGCCCAGGGTCGGGTATAGGAGCATGCCCTGCAGCTGTGACAGTAGATCCATGGAGGTCAATGCACCAAAATGCCTGGGGTAGCGGAAGTGACTTCACGTGCCCTTTGACCTTCACTTTCACTCTCACATACTTACACATGCAAACGTATTCACACATACACACTTTCTTACATAAACACTCAAAACTGCAAGCATACACACAACATACATATATTTAAAAGCATTTGTTTTTTTACTTACCTCAGCTGCAAGGGAAAAGTCATATTCCAGCTATTTGTACTCCATTGTTTATTAAACTAATAGCGAATAATGTAATAATATTCACTATTAGTATAATAATTTTTTTTTACAAAAAACAAGGAGAGTGAAGCCCCCACAGACGTCCATAAGGACGAGCTGCTTCTGTTCATGGCACTGATTTTGCCACTGCTGACACTAGCGGTTGCAAAGGCAGTGCCAGGGATCACAAGGGGCATTCCAGGCGTCCCCTAAATGACGTCCGTAAGTAGATCCCCCCCGCCCCCTAAAGGTGCAGCCTGATTGGAGGACCAATGCTCAGTTCAGAAGTTTGGGATACCATACTCTCCATGCTCACTCCGGAGCCACAAGAATGACTCGAGCGAGGGGTGAGGCCGAATGCAGAGGAAGATGGCCACTCACTAGAGGGGCTCCCGCAACCCATTGTATAAATACCAAATAATACGACGCATTATCCCTTTACCTGAGGAACTGAAAGTGTAGCGCCAGGCCCCTGAGGTGCGACCGCGGCACCCAGTGAGGCGTGAGCAGTCCTGGAAGCCAGTGAGGTGGAAAAAAGTGAGCGGCCTACCTACGTGTGTCGGCCGGGGCCTAAGGTGAGCAGGCAGTCTGGAAACCAGTCAACAGGAGTCGTTGGCCAGCCCAACTCGAGAGACTGCAGCACAGCCGTTGGAGTGAGGAGAGGCAGCCCCACGGCAGTGGAGCCCCTCCTGTCCCCCACGGTGGCTGGTGTTGGGAGGGGCCAGAAGTTAGAGGAGCAGGCTGCCACAGAGCAAGAGTCCAGAGGTAACGGCTGAGGCGGTGTGGACCCCGAGCGAGGTGAGGCTGTGACAAATCAGCCGGTAGCCATGGAAACAGAGAAAATACCTCCGGACAAAGACCGGCACGCTCAGATTGAAGCGGTCCGGATGGCCTAGCGGAGACTGACCCGGCAGAGGTGAGGAGAGGTGCCTGTGACGTCAATGTAGCGGGGTGAATGCACACGGGTCCCAATCAGAAGGAGAAAGCAGACGGTACGCTTGAGGGGACCTCCCCCCACCCTATCGCTTCTCAGGTGGGAGTAGCAGGGCCAGCAGAGGTGGTGACTGGTGGTAGATGCCAAAACTGTCCGAGGCGACACTGGGGGCCCAAAGTGCGGGTCCAAGTACTCCATTGGAGTGGTTGGCTCCGGGGCGCGCCAAGGAGGTATCCGCTGTAAGCCTTCACCGACGTGGGAAGCGTGGGGGACCTTCATTGGTGCAGAGGTCATCCTGCTGAGGAACAGTAGAAGTTGGCCTGAACTACAGGTGGCAGAGCGAGGGGACGATTGAACTTTATTCTACTACCCCCCCCCCCCCTACACAGGAGGTGATGTGAAACTACTGCGCTGTCTCCCGGTGAGGTACCAGAACAGGTATCAGGCATCATGCACCATTACTACTGTGTGCAAGGTTTTGTCAGACGGCGACGCGGTGGGAATAAGGCCCTAGGTGTTTCAAGATACAGCAGAGGGGAGCGAGGTGCGAGCCACTCAGGGAGGAGGGGGGACCAGACAGGCCGCGTGGAGTACTTACACAGTCCACAGGCAGGCGGCGGTGATTACCCCAGAGGGCCCGGTGTCTCTGCATCGTTTCCCCCAGTCACAACACTTAACCAGGATGACAGGTGGAAAAGGAATGCGCAGCACACACCAAACCAAGCTAGACAGGTTCACGATGCACAAAAGTCAAGAGGTGGCCGACGATTCCCGGGACCAATCTATGCCCCTTGCCCAGCCACCGCCGGAGGAGGGGTACCTCACACTCCAAGATGTCATGGTGGCAATAAGTAAAGTACGTACATCACTAGAAACGCAAATGGACTCCTTCACAACTGAGGTCTCGCTCATTAGAGCGGACCTCGGAAATAGGGGCACAAGAGTTAAGGAAGTGGAGGCCACAACGGTTGATCTTCAGGCAGACACGGAAGTACTAATGAAACAAGTCAACGAACTGCAAGTCACAAGTAAACTGCTGGAGGACAAACTCAATGAGCATGGGGACAGATCGCGACGAAACATACGCATAATTGGAGTCCCTGAATGTGCGGAAAGGCCTGCGGCGGACCTCTTCGTTGGGGACCTGGTAGAGAATCACTTGCAGCCATGTAGCCCATCTTGATTTTTCTCGGTCGAAAGGGCACACCGGGTACCTGGGGGACAACCGTAACCCGGTGCCCCACGGAAGCAGATTCTGGCTCCAATATTCAATTTTCGCGACTGAGATGCTATACTACAGACAGTTTGTATCGCTCCCCCGGTGCTCTATGAAAATAGCACGATTACTTTCTTCCCAGAACTTACTATGAAGGTCCAGAGGCAAAGGAGAAGTTTCTTAGAAGTCAAAAAAGTGCTGCGAGACAAGGGAGTGAAGTACTCCATGCTTTTCCCAGCGAAGCTGCGGGTTGAAGCTGACGGCAAGCCCCGGTTCTTCACGACTCCTGAAGAGGCCTGGAAGTGTATAGACGGCTCCACGGCGCAAAGGGACAGACAGACAAAGAGACCTGCAAAACACACAGAGTAGCGAACCCATGAGACCGGACAGGAAAATCATGACACACTGGAACGCCAGCTGCCCCAAATGGAATGATGGACAATGTATAACTCACTATTCCACTTTTTGGGACTGTTGAGTAACTAACAGGGGCTATGGGCGCTACAGTGATTGAAAACTGGATGGTGGATTCGGCCCCATGGACTTCGGGCTCATGGAGAACCCTCAACTACAGTCTCACTCCTTCGTAGGTGGTGCAGATGGGGACTGCATCTTTGCAATAAGAGACTGCTGTTTTGATATGTTGGTAACACTTTCTAGTTCCTCAATAGCTATGGGAGGGACGGTGGGTGAAATGGCTGGGCCATAGTCCTCCACAGTTCAGATTGGGATGGGACGACAGGCACTCTGCAGAGTTGGGGATGCGGGTGAACATCTGGAATCAGACACAAATTTGGGACACTTCTATTCAGATTGCAAGCGCACTCCTCAAGTGGAACTTGATCAAAAAGGGAGACCTCTATTTGGCTTTGCTTTGGACTTCTTCTGCTGTTTATGTTTCTTAAGATCATGCACGATTTGCAAAATTTTGTTTTGCATCAAGAAAAGAGGAGAAGCCAACAATGAATGGCCCTTATATACCCCCGTTTTACTGCTTGCATTGCTTTATAGGAAATGTAGTTTGTTGAAAGACTGCGAATAAAGCAGTGAGAGATGAGAATGCATAATACTCTCCTCCTTGTCAATAAAATCAGTACTCTCGTTCAAAACTGGCAAGGAGAATCTGCAATTCACAACATAAGTGTAGAGACAGAGCATTAGGAATACTAGCTTTTGTTTATACTTTTACAGCAGGTATGGAAGACACTAGAACAATCTGTTTTCTCTGTGCCAAAGGATGCTCTTTTAATACGGCTGTCTGCAAAGCAGTGAGAATTTTTTGTGTAGGGGAAAATTCTTCTTCAGCAGACGAGTACAGATGTGATCTGTATGCTATTGAGGTTACCTGTCCATAATTGTAAACTATGTACGTATAGCCTAAAGCTCTAAAAATAACTAATTAGTTTTGTTTTATTATTTCAAGTATATAAACATTTAAACACTAGCATGTCTGCTTGCAGTCCACACAAAATAGTAGTGTGCACTTTAGTCCATTGTTTTTTTAGAAAACATAGGAGTCATGAAATCATACAGTCTTCACTTCTCAAGGTAATGTGGCAAGTAAGCGCTACCACAGCTGAGAAAGTCCATTAGAACGTGCAAGTTTTTCAGTGTGTTTGTAGGTTGTGAAGTAGCACACTTCTGTAGGAAGTCAGATTCCAAACTTTTACTCTCACTGGATAATTCATATCCAAGAAAAATCACATTAAAAAATGCAATTTTAGAATTCTTAGTTAATTTTATACCCATATTAAAATAGCAAATTCACTATTATGTCCACCTTATCTAGGTGTTCAGTCATCATCCATAATATATATATCAATATATGATGAGCACCTACCTCTGCATCATCTTGTAAGATATCTGTAATTCTTGCTACAAAGAGCCCATGGCTATTCATATGCCCCGTAGACACTCTTGTATACGCATACTGAAAACTGCTGAAGGAAAAAGTGGTTGGATACTGAAATTCAGGCACTATATTTTGGCTGAAGAATCCATTGGACTTGTGTCATTATTCTTTTCCTTACTAAGTTTGTCACAAGACCAATATTATGGGGGTTTTGTACAGCATGTGTGTTGGCACATGCATTTAATTTTCTATAATCTAATACTCTTCTGTGTGAGTTATCAACTTCAGTACCAGGAAGAGAGTTGTATTTGGTGTGCATTCACTGCATGCTCAAGCACTATAATACCTCGATATTCTAGCTGCTCAAAAATTGCTTTTTTCTTCAAAGAATATTGAACACCAGAGGCTTCCCCCTTAAGGGAATAACATGTGGAACAGACACCTACCCAACTTGATTTCTATACAATGCAAAAGCCTATTTCAAAGCTCATTTGCAAATGTTGCTGGAATATGAATTTACCTCAAATAAATGAAAAGGCAAGAGGCATTTGGTAAAACAGGAACAAGTTGGTTTAATTAAACGCAGTGGCTGGGAGAATATCGATGGAGGCACGTCTGAAGACAGTCTCGGAGTACAGAGGTTTTGGCCACACATATATACATTTTGTGGGTACAATAAAACACTTCGACATTCTTTGAAAATCATCATGGTCATAAATAGCAAGTAAAGCCATCTGATTAGGGGGACACAGATGGCTCTCGACCTTGGGGAGAGCTAGTGTGGGCCAGTGTGTGGGTGTCCAAATGTCTGGTGTGATGAGCGTGTGATCTCCCCTTGCAGTGTACATGTTGTGTCCTGACTGAGTGTTCCTAACTACATGTGGAATCTAACTTTGTGGTATTTTGGGAACGCGCGCCTTTGGCCAAAAGTGTTTATCAGGACCAATCTCCTCGGTCCTGTTTGTGGTGTGACTACATATCTGAGAGATCGATTAGGGTTTTCCCTGGGTGCACATATGTCTTTGGGCTAAGTGTAACCCCACCTGTGACTTGTTAATTGGTAGGCTTGGGGTTGGGTCAAAGGGCTTGTCTGACCACGCATCTCTGACTTGGGGTTGATGGGGAGGTCATCTCTGAAGAATCCAACAGCAATAATACAAGTTCATGAGTGCGGGCACGTGTAACATGGCGGTCATTGATTTACCGATATTCTCATTATTACACGTACAGTTGTTACATTGTACATCAACATTGCATTCATGGGGGGGCATGGCCGGCCGGCTACCAAGATGGCCGTATCAGCATAGAGCTCCGGAGATCAAGCTCAAATAACCCCTAAAATCCGCTACACTTATCCGTTTTGGTCCAAAATAAATAGTTTCCTGTGATCCCCAACGCATCGGGATCAGGCGGACCGAAAAAGAAGAACTCCCGCCGCCTCCAAACAACAATCGCGGACGTCTGCAGGGACCGGTTGCACGGCGGGAGGAGCTCCGCCCGCTACAGAGCTGAGGGAGGCCGTAGGCATCGAGGCAGCTACATCAAGGGACCTGGACTAGGGATCGGGGGCGGCCCCACTGCGTCTGCTCCTTCTCCCCTCCCCTCCCTAAATCGATCGAGAGGCCCCAGACGCCGGGCCGTGAGGCAGGCAAATAAGCGGCGCCTGAACTCCGTCACAGTCGCCGAGGAATGGGCATCGGCTGTGACACACGAAGCGGGCTCAGGTGGAATGCGTTGCTGAAGGACTCGGACTGTTTTAACACGGTGCGGTGAGTCAGACCGCGGCAACGAAACATCGGAGCGGAATAAACTCGGGCTCCTGCTCCATCCCCTCGCTTAAAGTTAAAACAGCAATTCACCAACTTAAAGACTGGGGCAGGCGGCGGTGCTTAGTGAAGTGAAGTGAAGTGGCACTTGGCCCTCGAATGGCGCATCGTGGTGGGGCTGCCTAACCCTTCAGATAAATGCAGCGGGCGGGGCCCGAGGGCTAAGATCAAGCAAAGAATACAGCGGCAGGGGGAGAAGATCAAAGAATCTCGTATAAAGCCGGCTAATAGTGAGAAATAAAGACCGGAAGTGTTTAGCACGCAGCCATTTTGGCAGATGGTGGAAGGTAGAGGTGTCGATGGGATCTGAGAAAAGCAGTGAATGCCTAAGGTGACATTATCCTCCCCCTTGCCTGATGCAAATGAAACACGCCGAGAGTGGGGTGAAGCGCTATACTCCGGTGTTGGGCCCACGCAGAGAGGACTGAAATATTTCAAAGTGTTACTGTGTGAAGAATATTGCTCTAAATTGACCAAGTCCTGACAAAATGTTGACACAGAAAGGGCCAAAGTCCGCGCACCAGACAAAAATGGATAAGTATGCGCAATATAAAACGGGGGTCACAACGGACAAAAGTGCAGCGGCCGAATTGAAGCAACAAGGAGAGGGAGCCACCCCAACTCTGCAAGATATAATGGAGGCCATACAAGGAGTGCGTTCGAAACTGGAGAACAAAACAGATACGGTTGCGACTGAAGTAACTTTGATACATGCTGTTCTGAGAAATCTGGGTGACTGAGTAAAAGCCACCGAAGAATAAATCTCCACGCTTCAGAAATCTACTAAAACGCTGGAACCAGACGTTAAAAAACTCCAGATTATGGCGGCAGAAATGGAAGCAAAGCTTGAAGATTATGAAGGACGTGCTCGGAGAAATAATGTGCGAATTTTGGGAGTGCCCGAGCGAGCAGAAGGCCAAACAGCGGACCTGTTCATCGAAGATCTTGTGCAGAACCACTTGCAACCCAAATATTTTTCCGTCAAGCGTGCCAAAACCAGGTGCGCCCCCACACCAGATTCTAGCAAGGATCTTTAATTATAGGGACAGAGACATAATTTTGCAAACTGCCCGTGTGGCTCCCCCACTGAAGTTTGAAAATTCCACAATATTCTTTTTCCCCCAGACTTCACTGTTAAAGTGCAGAAGATGCGTCGTTCCTTTTTGAAAGTGAAACGAGCGCTGTGGAACAAAGACATAAAATACTTTTCCCAGCCAAGCTTCGGGTGATGATGGAGGGGAAATCCTGGTTCTTTGTGACTTCGGAGGAGGCCTGGCAATGGTTAGAAGGGTGGAGGAATTCCGGACCCCAAAGACCTCACACTCAGAGGCACACGCAAGGGCAAGAGAGTCGCCAAGACACTTGAGGCCACAGAGATGGACCTGAGAAAGAAGTGGGTTAAGATGATAAAACAGAGTGGCGAAACCCTCAGGACACTTGCTGAAGTACGACCGGTCCAAAAGGACGCTGACAACTTCTCCTTATCTACATTTTAAATGCAGGAGACTGTTAAGTATACTAAAATGCGGTGGTTGGATTACGGGATGTTATGCTAGTTGGCTCATTATATTACCAGTAGCGGGGGGCTAGGTGCCATGGATTGGTTATAGAACCTGTCTGTGATAAACTGCCCCACGGCTAAAAATGACGCAGGGCGGAATTAACATAAATTATAAGGGGTTACGAAGAGTGGTAAGAGCCGATTGAGCCACGTTTTACCCCCTTATGATGTGTTTATTGGGCAAGGGATTACAGGCACTCTGCACAGTTGGGGGCTGGGCAGTTCTAAGTCCATGCTGCAGGGAGGCAGGGAGGGGGGATGGGGTGGGTAGTTACACAAGGGTTAGTTATAAAGTTGCCGAGGTTTTTTACTTGATAATGAAGAAAGGAAATTGTAATGCATGTGTAATGCTTGAAACATGGATAGGACGAACGAAGACAAGGATAATTAGCTGGACAGTTGTGAACCATTTAATTGCTCGGGGGAGTGGGGGGACCCAGGTGCAGTACCACAGTTCCATATCCCCAAGGAGGGCACTGACGGTAATGGCGAAATGCATGCAGGTTCGACATTGACGCCTACACCTGGCGGATTTAAGATAATCTCGTGGAATGTGAAAGGGTTGGGGGATAGAATTAAACGGGGGGTGGTATTGCAATATCTAAAGCGGCAAGCGCCGGATGTGGTACTGCTACAAGAGACCCACATACAGGGAACCTCCTACTGTGCATTGAATAGATGGGGGTATAGGCTGGTTGCCCACGCAGGTTATACAAGAGGATCAAGGGGCGTGGGTATCCTTCTGCGTAGATCATTCTTCTTTAAAGGTACAAGCAGTTAAACAGGATGCGCTGGGCAGGTTCGTGACTTTGTCTGGATGTTGGCAGGGCAGATCGATCAATATTACCTCTCTCTATGTACCACCGAGATTGCACTCCCCCACTCTTGCTGATCTGGGGGCACATGTAATCAATCTTCCAGAGGGAGAGTTACTAATAGGGGGGACTGTAATGCAGTTAATAATGGGAACCTAGATAGACACCCAACCAAGCCTCAGGGAAAGCCTTAGAAGACTTTATAAGAGCAATGGGCTTGATAGGCGTCTGGAGAACCCAAAACCCCTCTGTTCTCCAGTATACTTTCCATTCCGGGGTCCATGAAAGTCTATCCCGCATAGATTTCATGTTGGGAAGGGCGAAGCAGCTCCCGATGTTCACTGAGGAGGGGCACCTCCAAAGGGGCATCTCAGATCACTTGCCTATATTCACGCGCTACGGGGGAAGGCCGTCATTTCAAAATTTGGGGATGTTACTCAGCCCATGGTATCTTAAAATACCGAGTATAAGAGAACACCTGATCGAGGCGACCGCTCTCTATTTCCAAGAGAATGAACGGTCTGTGGACTCAGCACAGACGATGTGGGAAGCATACAAGACGGTGATCAGGGGGCAGGGAATCTCTACAATTAGTGGGCATAAGAAAGAAAAACAGAAACAGCTTCTCGAAGTAGAGAAAGAAATTACCACGTTAGAACGCGAACTGATATCACTGGATTCCCCAGACACCAAACAGACTACAGATCAAACAAAGAGAATATAGGGATATTGCGGAAGAGGCGGCCAGAGCCCATTATCGAGCTACCCAGCATCGGGTGTATGATGTTGGAGATAAGGCAAGTAAACTATTGGCATGGCTGGATAAGCGAGAAATGGCCACTAGGTGGGTGTTTGAGATTAAGACAAGCGACAAGACCTTAATTGGAGATAGACAAGAAATAGCGGAAGCCTTCGCAGATTATTTTAAACAGGTATACGCCCCATCAGGGACATCGACCCTACTTGGTGCACGGGAATTGTTAGCTACCCTTGGCTTGCCCACTTTGGAAAGTACAGATAAAGAAGAGTTTGAATCTGATCTCACTGAGCAAGAAGTGGTACGGGCGATCGGGGCACTGCAGGCTGGGAAAGCAATGGGCCCAAGTGGGCTACCAATTGAATTGTAGAAGTTAAACACATCCACAATAGCCCCTCATTTGGTCAAAATGTACGACGAGAGCGCAAGCAAAGGTATTCTTCCGATTAGTCAAAGACTAGCTAATATCGTAGTCATACATAAAAGCGGAAAGCCCCCTGATAGGTGTGGTTCGTATCGACCAATATCCCTGTTGAATCCTGAGAGTAAGACTCTTGCCAAAATTTTAGCTACCCACTTGTTCCCCCTACTGCATAAACTGGTTCACCCCGATCAATCCGGGTTTATGCCGGGCAGAAATACAACGCTTAATCTAAGACGTCTTAATGGAGTAGGCAGATCAGGAACTATTAAAGAAGAGGCACAGGCTCCGAACCATCATCAATGGTGTCGAGACATGGACAAAGTAATGATAATAGAAAAAGCGGTATATATTCACAGGGGATGTCCCAAAAAATGGACTCGGATATGGGGCAGCTGGAATGCTTTTCGCGGCAATATCCGTGAGGCCCCACAAGAGGAATCATTGTCAGATGTCAGCGAATAACAGACCTAAAAGGAGAAACTATGATTTGTGATGTAACTCTCTGTAACGGTTGAGTCTAAAATACGAATCACACTTATAGTGAGAAATGTCAAATATACAATGTATGTATAACATTACGTAACGCCATGTATGCACCACGAAATACTACTGTACTGTACCAATTAAAGTAAAGCACAAAATGCCCAAAAAAAAAAAGAAGAGGCAGTGATAATGTCATTAGGTGCCAAAATGGCATTTGATATGATTGAATGGCCCTTTTTGTTTGCTGCCCTCGAAAGATATGGTTTAGGGGAAAAGTTCCTCTTATGGGTCCGGCTATTATATGCTAAGCCCCTGGCTCAAATTACTGTAAATGGAGGAAGGTCATCGGTCTTCAAGTTGCAGAGATGTACGCAACAGGGTTGCCCACTCTCTCCACTAATATTTGAGCTAGTCTTGGAACCTCTGGCGATCTGGCTGAGGGGAGATCCACGTATCAGGGGACTTAAATGGACGGAAGAATGGGAAGACAGGATCTCCCTATATGCCGATGATATCCTCCTCTACTTAGCGAAACCACATTCCTCAATACACGGAGTACTACATATATTCATCCTTTTCCAAAAATTTACAGGGCATACTATCAATTGGGATAAGTCAACAGTATACATTCTCAATGGTACCGACATCAATCTCCCTAGGGGCTGTGCAGCTCAAATAGTTACGGAGGGGTTTCGATACTTGGAAATCTATGTCCCCACAAGCCCTACAGTCTATGAAAGAAACCTAGTTCCCCCGCTGCGGTGACTACAAGATGATGTGCAACACTGGAAGTCCCTGCCCCTTACGTTACTTGGCAAAGCCGCCCTGTACAAAATGATGCGATACAAAAGGGGATGATGGACGGAACGTTTGAGCCAATCAAACACTCACCCCCAGTCAACTGATCTGGGTTTAATCCATCATCATTCTTTAGCTCACTGCACCACCCCAGTTCAGACATGGCCATATGCAAATCAGTCTGACCCTGTGCCTCATGGGAACAGTCCAGCCCGAACTGCCAAACCATGTCTTCCCTGGACCGGAAACAAGCATCCTAGGACCGGTTTCTGGCATTCCAGCCGTCATCAGCCAGGCTTGCTTGAATCCAGTGGCAAAGTGAGCAAGGGACCCACGTCTGGGCATACCCCCGCCAACTTAGGGCGAACAAAGCGATACAAAAGGGGATGATGGACGGAACGTTTGAGCCAATCAAACACTCACCCCCAGTCAACTGATCTGGGTTTAATCCATCATCATTCTTTAGCTCACTGCACCACCCCAGTTCAGACATGGCCATATGCAAATCAGTCTGACCCTGTGCCTCATGGGAACAGTCCAGCCAGAACTGCCAAGCCATGTCTTCCTGGACCGGAAACAAGCATCCTAGGACCGGTTTCTGGCATTCCAGCCGTCATCAGCCAGGCTTGCTTGAATCCAGTGGCAAAGTGAGCAAGGGACCCACGTCTGGGCATACCCCCGCCAACTTAGGGCGAACAAAGCGATACAAAAGGGGATGATGGACGGAACGTTTGAGCCAATCAAACACTCACCTCCAGTCAACTGATCTGGGTTTAATCCATCATCATTCTTTAGCTCACTGCACCACCCCAGTTCAGACATGGCCATATGCAAATCAGTCTGACCCTGTGCCTCATGGGAACAGTCCAGCCCGAACTGCCAAGCCATGTCTTCCCTGGACCGGAAACAAGCATCCTAGGACCGGTTTCTGGCATTCCAGCCGTCATCAGCCAGGCTTGCTTGAATCCAGTGGCAAAGTGAGCAAGGGACCCACGTCTGGGCATACCCCGCCAACTTAGGGCGAACAAAGCGATACAAAGGGGATGATGGACGGAACGCTTGAGCCAATCAAACACTCACCCCCAGTCAACTGATCTGGGTTTAATCCATCATCATTCTTTAGCTCACTGCACCACCCCAGTTCAGACATGGCCATATGCAAATCAGTCTGACCCTGTGCCTCATAGGAACAGTCCAGCCCGAACTGCCAAGCCATGTCTTCCCTGGACCGGAAACAAGCATCCTAGGACCGGTTTCTGGCATTCCAGCCGTCATCAGCCAGGCTTGCTTGAATCCAGTGGCAAAGTGAGCAAGGGACCCACGTCTGGGCATACCCCGCCAACTTAGGGCGAACAAAGCGTATACAAAGGGGATGATGGACGGAACGTTTGAGCCAATCAAACACTCACCCCAGTCAACTGATCTGGGTTTAATCCATCATCATTCTTTAGCTCACTGCACCACCCCAGTTCAGACATGGCCATATGCAAATCAGTCTGACCCTGTGCCTCATGGGAACAGTCCAGCCCGAACTGCCAAGCCATGTCTTCCCTGGACCGGAAACAAGCATCCTAGGACCGGTTTCTGGCATTCCAGCCGTCATCAGCCAGGCTTGCTTGAATCCAGTGGCAAAGTGAGCAAGGGACCCACGTCTGGGCATACCCCCGCCAACTTAGGGCGAACAAAGCGATACAAAGGGGATGATGGACGGAACGTTTGAGCCAATCAAACACTCACCCCCAGTCAACTGATCTGGGTTTAATCCATCATCATTCTTTAGCTCACTGCACCACCCCAGTTCAGACATGGCCATATGCAAATCAGTCTGACCCTGTGCCTCATGGGAACAGTCCAGCCCGAACTGCCAAGCCATGTCTTCCCTGGACCGAAACAAGCATCCTAGGACCGGTTTCTGGCATTCCAGCCGTCATCAGCCAGGCTTGCTTGAATCCAGTGGCGGGGGTATGCCCAGACGTGGGTCCCTTGCTCACTTTGCCACTGGATTCAAGCAAGCCTGGCTGATGACGGCTGGAATGCCAGAAACCGGTCCTAGGATGCTTGTTTCCGGTCCAGGAAGACATGGCTTGGCAGTTCGGGCTGGACTGTTCCCATGAGGCACAGGGTCAGACTGATTTGCATATGGCCATGTCTGAACTGGGGTGGTGGAGTGAGCTAAAGAATGATGATGGATTAAACCCAGATCAGTTGACTGGGGGTGAGTGTTTGATTGGCTCAAACGTTCCGTCCATCATCCCCTTTGTATCGCTTTGTTCGCCCTAAGTTGGCGGGGTATGCCCAGACGTGGGTCCCTTGCTCACTTTGCCACTGGATTCAAGCAAGCCTGGCTGATGACGGCTGGAATGCCAGAAACCGGTCCTAGGAAGCTTGTTTCCGGTCCAGGGAAGACATGGCTTGGCAGTTCGAGCTGGACTGTTCCCATGAGGCACAGGGTCAGACTGATTTGCATATGGCCATGTCTGAACTAGGGTGGTGGAGTGAGCTAAAGAATGATGATGGATTAAACCCAGATCAGTTGACTGGGGGTGAGTGTTTGATTGGCTCAAACGTTCCGTCCATCATCCCCTTTGTATCGCTTTGTTCGCCCTAAGTTGGCGGGGGTATGCCCAGACGTGGGTCCCTTGCTCACTTTGCCACTGGATTCAAGCAAGCCTGGCTGATGACGGCTGGAATGCCAGAAACCGGTCCTAGGATGCTTGTTTCCGGTCCAGGGAAGACATGGCTTGGCAGTTCGGGCTGGACTGTTCCCATGAGGAACAGGGTCAGACTGATTTGCATATGGCCATGTCTGAACTGGGGTGGTGGAGTGAGCTAAAGAATGATGATGGATTAAACCCAGATCAGTTGACTGGGGGTGAGTGTTTGATTGGCTCAAACGTTCCGTCCATCATCCCCTTTTGTATCGCTCTGTACAAAATGATGGCACTCCCCCAGTTTGTCTACGCTCTGAGGAATACACCATATCTAGTCCCCACCAAATATTTCCAGATAATCGAATCAGAGATACGTACGCTTCTCTGTATAGCCCTAGCTAAACTTATGAAAAGCTGGTATGACGGAGGTATAGCCCTCCCGGCTATCCAATACTATTATTGGGCGTCGCAGCTGATGACGATAAATCATTGGGTACACTAGCCACAAACGGACCCCGCCTACAGAATGGATAGACTCAATATGTCCCCAGGAAATTATTTGAGAGCACTTTACTGGGGTAAGAAGAATGCATCGCTATACACGCCGACCTGTGGCAGAACGTCACGGCGGCGTTGGGGGTGGAAAAATAGGATAACAAAGGTCACCCCACTTCTAGAATCGGACCGCCTGGGACTAATATTGACGTACCCAGGATTTGATAAATGGGATTTGATGGGGCTTTCTAGGGTCGGTGATTTATGGGCAAAGGGAAATATTGTCCCCTTTAGTAACCTCCAAAGAGATTATGAGTTTGGGGGGGGAGGGGTGGAGACATTTCATTATCTACAGATGCGCAGTGTCTTACAAAAAGCAGTCCCCAGGGGCACCGAACTCCCGGTCTCCTCACCCTTAGAAGATAGGCTCCTAGACGACTATATGGCGAAAGGAGCGAGATCTTTAACATACAAGAAAATATTGAATAACTCCCCGAAAAGCTGGAGAAATTACCTACAAGATGGATGGAGGATGTGGGTGACGAAGAGTGGCAAGAGGCACTGGCATCCCCGAGGGAGGTCGCGATACGCTCACAATTTAAATTGATACAATTAAAAATAATTTTTTTAAATAGGGCCTATTACACCAGAACGGCACTAGTCAAAATGGGTCTGCTAATCTCACCACTGTGCCCCAGAGGATGTGGTCAAGTGGGGACGTTTATACACCAATGGTGGGAATGCCCAGTTGTTAAGAAGTATTGGGAGAAAATAACAACAAGTCTGTTAACATTGTGTGTTAACATTGTGTGGGAAGGACGAGCAGGTCTCACCCCGATGGTGTCTCCTCAATATATGGGAGGAAACAGATCTTACGGCGAAAGAGAGAACATGGGTCTCCCTGGGGTGTATGGTTGCTAAGTGTAACATTGCAAGGACATGGAAAGGAATATCTGGACCCAAGTTTCGAGATTGGGAGACAAACATGGAATGGTGTATGCAAGCGGAGAGGGCAGTCTATGAAGGGAGAGGTTACCCACAAAATAGATCAAGATCTGGGGGGGAATGGAACAAAAGTAGAGGGATGATATGTATGCCGGTTACGGACCCCCCCGCGCAAAAGGAGTAATGCTATGGAAACATATCTGTGTCTGGCTGTTTCAATAAAAAGATTTACCAAAACAAAACATTGCATTCATGGATATTGACGCCGTTATGTGTTTATAAGTTATGGTGTACATCGACATTGCATTTACTGGTATTGACATCTCTGTGTGTGCATAGGTTACATCGTACATCAGTATTGCATTTACTGGTATTGACAACAGTGTGCGTGCATAGATTACAGCGTACATTGATTTTGCATTTATTAGTACTGCCGCTGCTGTGTGTGGATACATCAGGGTGTACATCGTATTTATCTAAATAAACACGTGCATATTTTTCCATGAGTTCTCCAGGCAGCAAGGAGGAAAACGCTGGGGTTACATCCTCTCCATAAGGTGCATCCATAATAAAAATCAGAGGCCAGTCATCCACTGCAAGAATGATGTCATAAGCATCCACCAAATGATGGCAGAATGCAGCTTTTATTTTGCACGGTATATCCCCTTCAATCTATATTTCTACATCATTAACCCTGTATGTAACCGGAATCTCAACCTGATGTATTCTTTAGTTAGAGTCACCATCAGATGTTCCTTGAGAGTCTGACGGATCATCCTTACTTCTGCTGCACTGACCAGAAGCACTATCACTGAAGTCTCGTTCCACAGAAGTATCTGTAGTTTGTAGGGCATTTTTCTTTGCTAGACCTGCCAGTTTCTTTGCAAATGAGTCTTTGAGTCCGAACCTTTCTCCATTTTCTTTACACCAACCTCAGCTTCATGTCTTAATTCGCTTTTCTGCTTAATGTACTTAACCTTTCAGCAATACACAGTCCATCCACTTTTTTCAGCTCTTTTACTGTACACACGGTCAGAATACTGATACTAATCCAGCTTTTTAAATTTATCATGGTCCCTCAAATTATATCCACCTATGCTGAACTCTTGAATCAGGTGAAAATCATTCATTGTTTTACTTTCTGCTTCTTTTTCAGCGCAGATTTCTCCGGATGGAATCTTGAATCTCATTTTTAGCTCTGAGATAGGGTTTAAGAGCCTATGCACCCAAGGTATCACAGCCAACAGAGTTGTAAACTTCTAAAATAATTTGTGGAAGTTCCCTTTCTTGATCCTGAAGGGGGACTGCCGACAGCTGCTGGTGCACTGCCTGAAATGCGGCTTCCCTAAGAATATTACTCAAAACTATCAGGGAGACTGCCTTGAATGTGCCCATCAATTTCATCCTTCAATCCAGAGCAGGTGTATAGCAAATGGGTACTGTCCATTTAGTCTACTAGGATTTTTTGTTTTTGACTACCAGATTTTTGGACTTTTACTGTGAGCTATCTTCACGTCCTGAGACTCGCTCACAGTAAATTGACAGTAATTGGACTGAGCGAGTTAACCACCAGTATCCGTCTTTAAAGATACAGACGTTACTGCACAGCTAGGGTAAGAGGCACTGCACTGGGTACACAAGACCACATGTGAGTGTAGGCTGCATGCTTGAGACTACTGTTATGAACAGTCCGGTATCTGCACAATTGTAGCCTGTCACAGAAGGGACTTTGCAGGGATTTGTGCTGGACTGGGGTAGGCCTTGTAATATGAGTGGGCATTCACAGTGTAGGCCTGTAATGCTTCCTGGAAAATCTATGATGTTTTCACAGTATTATGCATATAGGCGAAATGCCCTAAAGTACCGTTTTGCTTCACTTAGGCCTACGGGGTCCAGCTAGGTACCAAACTGGGATAAAACATGCACATCAAGTTTGAATTTGCAGTTCTCAATAACCCCCATTCACATCTTACGTGACTTAAGGATTTGTCATATTTTTCTGGCTCAGCGTATAATCCGATTCAGGCCTTTGACCCCCCCCCTACTGGGCCAAGTTAATTACTCTGCTCCCCAGAAGTGGGAACAAAGGCTTCCCCCCCACAAAAGGAGCACTAAATGGTGAATGACTCAGGTCCTGGGAAAGGAAGGGCCAGGGAGGAAATCTGCATCTGATAATTAGCTTGTCACACTGGTTGATTTGCATATGGGTGGGTCCAAACTGAGGTGGCATGGTGGGCAAAAGAATGATTGGTTGGAATGCTACCCTGAGCAATTGCTAGTGGTTAGACTTGTTGCAAGCATTCCTACAATCACCTTTAGTGTGTTTGATATACTGCCATAAGTGGCAAGGGTATGCCCAGACATGGGTTCCATGTGCACTGTGTCACTGGAACCAAGCTACACCCGACTGAAGAGCTCCAATCAGAGCAAAATCTGTCTTGGGTTGCTTATGTTCCAGTTTAGGGAGGACCTGGCCTGGCAGTTTGGGCTGGACTGTTCCAATTGGAGCAGGGTCAAGACTGATCTGCATGCAGGTGTCCAAACTGAGGTAACATTCCCGAGCAACTGCCAGTGGCTAGACTTATTGCAAGCATTCCTTCCATCAACTTTTGTGTGCATGGTGCATCATATGATTGACCAGGAGCTTGGTCTCTAAAACATTCCACCTCCACTTAAAAGCCCCTTAACAAAGAAAAGAGTTGAGAAGACCTTGTACATGGGAGGTGATGACGGCGGAGCAGGTGCCCAGCTGGAAGGAGAAGCCACCTGATGACCTGCAAGGATGGACTAAGGAATCTGACTCCAGTAAGCCCCCAGGACTAAGATGGATCTCTCCAGAGCCAGTGTTGCTGGCCCTCTTATGCCCTCTGAGACCAGTTAGGAGAAAGGTCCCCACTGGGTACCCTTTAAGATGCCAGGCGGCTCCGTGCCTGAGGAGGACAGCAAGGAGGGTGTACTGCAGAGGACAAGCCTGGTGTAGGAAGCCAGATAATTCAGCTCCCCACAACATGCATGCACTCATGTAGAGGGCCTGATGAAAATGCTCCTCTCAGCTAGGTATGGCCAGCAGGAGCAAAACAAGCTCAAGATGTAAAGAACCAACCAGATATATGCAGGTTTAAAGATCTGGCTGGTAAAACAAAGAAAAACAAGCAACTGAGCGCATGGCCCTCTGCTAGATCTTCTTTAATTACCCCAGAGGTGGATGAGGGCCTGGGGGTTGGTGCGCCCGGATTTCATTATTGTTCCTAAGGAGAGGGGTGAGAGTGGCTTTCCCCCGCCATGAGCCCACTTTTGGCCCCAGAGACTCTATCCCACAGGGCGCGGTGCAAAGGTGCCAAGGGACCCCATCCCTGGTACATAAGGGAGTTGCATGGCAGGTTCATTGCCCACCCTTGTTCCTGTGGCTGGAGGGTGAGGCACATATTGGCCTCTTGCCCTCCTTACCCACAAGAGGAAAGTACAAAACTCCTGCCCACAGGCCAGACAGAATGATCACTTGCTCTCGCTGCAGAAGGAGCATGCAGAAGAGGCCAGCTCCCTTGGAGCGTGGGGAGTCGACTGGGTTGCATGGGCATTGAGGACCCCCTCTACATCCCCCAATGAGTAAATCAGGCTGTGGGACGGGGCGCAGGAAAAAAAAAAGAAAACAAGTCACACAGAACAGAAGCACAGCGGGCAAACCCGCAGCTTAAATAGTCATTTTCCTGGCCATGGAGCGCCCCATAATGCCCCACAGGGGGACTGAAATTTGAATAGCTCTCTAGGTGGAGCCCCAAGGAGGAGCATGGGCACCACCAGCTCATTTTTTACGTGTTTGGAGGGCTGCAAAGAGTGCAGCAGCCCCCCCAAAGAGTGTTTTTAAAAATCTTGCCCCAAGTCTCTGAGGATAGTAAAATGATGACTGCAGTAGCAGTAGTTTCTTTCGTTTTAAAGCATTCTAATGGATGGAGCTTTTTGTTCTTGGGCTCTAGTGTGGGGGCACACCATGTGTTTGGCACTATGGCCACATTTTATGGCCTGTAAAAAGCGAAGATAGACTGTTTTGTTTGTAAAATCTTTATTGACCACAGACATATTGAGCAATGAATGTATGAATGCTTAAGACCAGTAATACTGTTCCCAGTGATTTAAATGATAGCGTAATATTGAAACATAACATGTGGTTGATTTTATTAATATGGCGACACTCTGACAAAGCCAGTAGAGCTGCCCTATACATACTGACATCTCTAAGGTGCTACATTGACCAAGTATAATATGTAGTTATTGTTATTAATGTGGTGGGCTCCTTACAAAGTCAGTAGGCCTGCCTTATTTAAAATTATACCCATCTATATTGTGATATTGCATCTGATCTAGCTGCGGGTAATAGTGACTATGGGGATCAGGCCCTATTCGGAGAGTACTGTAATATGAGTGTGTCACCAAAGGTATTCTCAATTTTAAAGTATATAACTTAATGTGTAGTATTTAGTAGTGTGTGTGTATGTGTTATAAAAGTGTTTTTCCTTTTTCAAAGAAAATGCGCTGATTGGATAATAATTTATTGAGTAGTGTTGTTGCTTGCCAGCGAATTGGGATTGCTAGTTCACATCGTCTCCACAGAGAAGTCACTACACTGCTCCGTATCACTACTCAGAGAGTCAACTGCAACAAAAGGGTACTTGGTTTCCAGTAATGTGACAATTGCACATCTATTCCTGGTGAAGGACTCGCATCCTTTGCAACTAATAACTCAATTTCTTACAAAGTCCAGCTCCATGCTCAATCTGTACTGGTTTCAACACCTCTGGTAACACCGCCAGAAAGGGTATGCCATACATAGTAGTGCAAATACTGTTGCCCAAGTGTTACAGTTTTCCACAGGTGGTACCATTCCAAGGTGAACACACATGGTAAAGATCTTATGCCTATCCTGGGGCGGAATAGGGCGGAATTAACATAAATTACATAAATTACACTCACTCCCAAGACACAGAGGATGGAGACCCCGCCTTGAGTATGCAATCAACTAACACAATCCCGCCTACGGGCGACACGGGATCCCAGGATAAGTTGGACTTGATACTTAACGAGGTCCGAGAATCCAGGAAGGCCATAGAACAGCAGATAGGAACTCTTACCACCGGCTTTACCCTGCTGAAGGCGGATCACGACAAACTAGCTGCGACGGTAAGGACCACGGCTCCACCCTAGATGACTTGGCGCCACAACAGAAGGAGCACACAAAACAGATCCAGGTCCTCCAAAAACAGGTCGCGGGGCTGCTGGACAGGGTTGAAGATACAGAGGGCAGAGCAAGGCGCAACAACATCCGCGTGATTGGACTCCCGGAACGGAGCGAGGGGATAGCGGCGACAACTTACATGGAGCAATGGTTCCGCACGCATGTGGCCTCGGAGGGCCTCTCGGACTTCTTTTGCATTGAAAGAGCGCACCGTATTCCTACGGGAAAGCCGAGGGTGGGCGCCCCGCCAAGACCCTTGATAGTAAAGATCCTCAACTACAGGGACCGCGATGTGCTGCTTCAAAAGGCACGGGAGACGCCACAGATCCACTTTGAGAACTGCCAGGTTTCATTGTACCTGGACTACACGTTAATGGTGCAGCGCCGCAGATCTTCATACAAAGCAGTGAAAAAGAAGTTACGCACTATGAATCTCAAATACGCGTTGTTATTTCCTGCACGTTTGAAGATAATCTATGATCAAAAGACATACTTCTTCGAAAGTCCGGAGGATGTAGAGGAGTGGCTGGAAGTCATGGAACCCACGCAGCTTTCCGGACAATCTCTCCCGAAGCCCCCGCGAAGCCCTGGGAAAACGCGCCGACATCGATCACGACGTGTGACCGGACCTGGGACTGCGGGGCGGGTCCCTGGCCCTACACAGCAGCAGGCACAGAAGAGTAGGGAGATGGCCTTGGAGACTGCGACTGCCTTCAGAGACAGTGCCTCCCGCCGGACTTCGGAGTCATCAGAACATAGCACGGTGCACTCGGACTCCGAAAACAGTGTGACTCTCTTCCCTAGCGTGACTCCTCAAACAGCAGACGACCTACTGGGGCAGTAGGCTCTCCATACCCTATGGAACACTGGGCGATGCCACGGCGGATGGCGTCGACGGCACGCATACCTGAAGACTCACATATCCTTTTTGCTCTGGTTCCTTATAATCTTCATTGTCAAAATTGATGCTATTCAATATATACCCGGGCGGGCTCCTAACTGTGTGTTTCTTATATGATGTGTACGGCTATTGTTCCCCACTTTGCAAGCGCTACAGTTTATTATGTACCAGTTCAATGTATGTTTTGTTTGGTCTGGCTTGGTTTAGTTTATAGGCGAGACCTGGTATTATGTTTACATTGGGGGTTAGTGGGCTCTGGCACATCGCAAATGCAATGTCTCACACAACAACATGGTCCTCAAACTGGAATGAGTACGACAATTTACTGTGAATGCATACTCTAGACAACTATAAATTTGTGACATGGAACGTCCGTGGGTTAGGTTCTGTGCACAAAAGACACAGGGTACATGCACACTTGCTACGCCGTGGGGCACAAGTGGTATTCCTCCAGGAGTCACACTTGATGGAAGCCGAAGCTGCTAAAATGCGGAAGAAGTGGAGAGGGCAAGTAATCTCCACAAATTACTCTGCCTTTGCCCGTGGGGCGACGATTTGGATAAGAGGGGGAGTCCCATTTGTTGTACTGGACAAAAGGGTGGATGCACAGGGTAGATATATATTTCTGCGAGGCACACTGGACGGAGCACCGCTAATCCTGGAGAACGTCTATGCTCCCAATTTTGACCAACACAAATTTCTTGCGAGTCTGAACTCGATTTTGACAGGGTGGGAGGCCTACCCATGGATAATTGGGGGGAGACTGTAATGCAGTGATGGACATTGCCCTAGATCGGTCACACCCCCTCGAGGGGCACGGTGGCCAGTAAACAGGCGGAAGCATTACGTGAATGGGTGGAGGGTTGGTCCCTGTGTGACGCGTGGAGACTTAAGAATCCGGCGCATAGGGAGTACTCCTTTTCTCCCCGGTACACCAATTACACACCAGGATAGACAGAATCCTATGTTCCGATTCCATAGCTAACCAAGTTACAAACACCACTTACTTAGCGAAGACATTCTCGGATCATAATCCCCTGGAAGTGGCCCTTAGCTGGGGTAGAGTGCCCACCCGGTTCCCACATGGCGGTTGTGGCCCCAAACACTGGAAGACACAGTTTCGTAGCAGACTCTCCACGGCGCTACAAAACTACTTTACGGAAAACAGGAACACAGCCTCCACAATCCTGGTCGAGTGGGATGCAGTGAAATCAGTCATACGGGGAACAGCGATTAGCACCACGGTGGGAGCTAGACAAGAAACACACAGGAATCTGAAAGACACTGAGGATAGACTGTCCAAGCTAGAGCAGGAGGCAGTACATGACCCCTCGAAACAAACGTCCTTACTGGAAACACGCATTCAACATGCAGAGTTGCTGGAAGCTCTTAGGCTAATCGACTATAGATCCTATACTCAATTACACCACTCTGACGCGGATAAATCAGGTACGTGGTTAGCGAAATTGATACGGAATGATCCTCCTACAACAGTCATAGGCCATATTAACCTCCCTGGGGTAGGTTCTGCGGACACGCAATTTGATATAAATGAAGCTTTTTGCTTATATTACGAGGGACTGCACAGTGAACCGCTGGTATTGGAGGGGTCCCATATTGACGAATTCCTCGCTAATTTACCATATCCACGAGTCCCAGAGGGTATGCAGGATGACCTGAAGGGTCCCATTTCTAGGGCAGAGATCAAGGTAGCCATGGGTGGGCTCTCCCGCAATAAAACACCGGGACTAGACGGATTGCCGATAGAATTTTTCGATGCATATGCGGACATATTAATACCACAATTGGAAGAGGTATATAACAAGTCGCTCGAATTAGGACATCTCCCTTGCACCACTGTCCAAGCACTGGTAGTTTCTTTGCCCAAACCGGGTAGGGACTTAACGCACAAGTTACTAACTTGTGTAACGATATATCTGTAAGAGACAGTAGTTAGTGATAGATTCCTTACCGTAGAATATCCCCAGGCGTCAGGCTGGATCCGGAAAGTTTTGCGTAGCAGTACCCTTGCGCGTCGGTAGGCGGCGTCGTGCGGCTCCGCGTCCGTCGTCGGCGTCGTGATCGCCGGGATGACGTCGCGGGCAGTACTTAGGCGCCGCCCTGCGCGCTGACGTCAGTTCTGTACACGACTTTCCGCGCCAGGAACGCAGAGCCATGCAAGAAGCTGACACAGGTGTCTGAAAAATACTAGGGCCCTGAAAGGGATGTCCTTAACCCTAGAAATCAGTTCGCAGAACGGGAGGATGGTAGGGCGGTAGGAATCTATCACTAACTACTGTCTCTTACAGATATATCGTTACACAAGTTAGTAACTTGTGCATCTGAAAGAGACACGTTAGTGATAGATTCCTTACCGTAGAATAGATACCCCAGCAATACCAACCCCGGTGGTGGGTCTGCGAACAAAGATCAGACAAGGAAGTCCTGGAGGACAGAACGGCCAAAGAAGCCGTCCCTCCGGACCTGACTGTCAAGGCAGTAATGCTTTGTAAACGTGTGCAGCGAGGCCCACGTAGCTGCCTGACAGATAACCGGCAGCGGAACACCGCGGCCCAAGGCCGTGGTAGCAGCCGTTGCCCTGGTGGAATGGGCACGCAGCCCAACAGGAGGCTCCTTCTTAGCCAAAGAATAGCAGGTCTTGATGCACAAGGTAACCCAGCGGGAGATGGTCCTCTTGTGCACCGCCCGACCTTTTTGGCGCCCACGTAGCCAACAAAGAGCTGGTCATCCACCCGGAAGTGTGTTGTGCGGTCAATATAGAAAGAGAGCGCACGTTTTGGGTCCAGACGGTGGAGCCTCTCTTCCTCTCTGGAAGGATGCGGAGGCGGAAAGAAGGTGGGCAAAGTGATGGTCTGCCCAATGTGGAAAGCAGTAACCACCTTTGGCAAGAAGGACGGACGCGTCCGAAGAACAACCTTGTCTGGATGAACAGACAGAAAGGGAGGTTTGCAAGATAGAGCCTGGAGCTCACTCACCCGCCGAGCGGAGGTGATGGCCACCAGAAAGGCTGTCTTCAGAGTCAGAAGACGAAGAGGACAGTTATGCAGAGGCTCAAAGGGAGCGCACATTAAAAAGGTAAGAACCAAGTTCAAGTCCCACTGAGGCATTACAAACGGAACAGGAGGGAAGAGGTGAGTAATGCCTTTTAAGAACCTGTTAACAACAGGGGACTTGAAAAGGGAGGGCTGATCAGGGAGCCTGAGGAAGGCCGAGATAGCACAAAGATAACCCTTGAGGGTACCCAGGGCCGAACCCTGTTGAGCCAGAGAGAGAAGGAACAGAAGGACCTCAGAAAGAGGGGCAGAAAGGGGATCCACAGCCTTTGCTGTGCACCATGCCACAAATTTGTTCCACCTGCAGGCGTATACCACCTTAGTGGAGGGACGCCTGGCTGCCAGAATCACATCACAAACTTCGGGAGGCAAGTCGAAAGGAATCAACTGCCGCCGCTCAATCTCCACGCAAGCAGGTGTAGACTGGACAGGTTCGGGTGGAGGACCGTCCCCTGCTGCTGCGACAGAAGATCCTCCCGAAGAGGCAGACTGATCGGGGATCTATGCTCATATTGAGTAGCTCGGGATACCAAACTCTTCGAGCCCAGTCCGGAGCCACAAGAATGACTTGGGCCCGGTCGTGCCGAATCTTCTTCAACACTCTGGGTAGAAGTGGTATAGGCGGAAAGGCGTACAACAGACCGCAACTCCACTCGCGACGAAAAGCGTCGCCGAGCGAGTGCCGCCTTGGAAATTCCAACGCGCAGAACTGATGACATTGCGCG
Source organism: Calotriton arnoldi (assembly GCA_963921515.1). NCBI lineage: Eukaryota > Metazoa > Chordata > Amphibia > Caudata > Salamandridae > Calotriton > Calotriton arnoldi. Next base: position 285,474 of record CAWUFW010004001.1, read on the forward strand.
TTCTCTTCGGTGGCGAATAGATCTAACCAAGGCTCTCCCCACTGTAGAAAGAGTCCTTGCGCCACTTCCGAGTGAAGACGCCATTCGTGATCCATTATGCACCTGCGGCTGAGTTCGTCCGCCCTGGCGTTCAGAGAACCTGCCAGGTGTTGAACCATCAGGAACATGCCCTGATGTTCCAGCCATGTCCAGAGGCGCAGAGCCTCCTGACAAAGGGTCCAAGACCCCACCCCGCCCTGTTTGTTGCAGTACCACATGGCGGTGGTGTTGTCTGTGAACACCTGCACTACCTTCCCTTTGACAGAGGGAAGGAATGCCTTGAGTGCAAGCCGGATCGCCCGGAGCTCCAGAAGGTTGATATGGAGCCGGGACTCCGCCGGAGACCAGAGGCCTCTGATCTCCGCCTCTCCCATGTGACCGCCCCATCCCAGAAGGGACGCGTCCGTCACAACTGTATGCTCTGGCTGGGGAAGGGAGAGGGATCTGCCCATGACCCATTGCCGGTTCGAGAGCCACCACTGCAACTGTTTTGCAGTCCCCTCCGAGATCTGGACGTGATCGGACAGGTTGCCCTGGTGCTGCGCCCACTGGAACTTCAGGTCCCACTGCAGAGCCCGCATATGCCATCTGGCATGATTGACCAGCAGGATGCAGGAGGCCATGAGGCCCAGCAGCCTCAGGGTAATCCGTACCGAAACCCAGGATAAAGGCCGAAAGATCGGAATCATAGCCTGAATATCCCGGACTCGCCGTTCGGGAGGATAGGCCCGAAACTGCGTCGTGTCCAGAACTGCTCCGATGAAAAGGAGCTGTGGAGAAGGAATGAGATGCGACTTCGGCACATTGATGGAGAACCCCAGCGAGTGCAGGAGTTCGGCCGTAGTCTGGAGGTGGGAGACGACTGCCTGGGACGAGCCCGCCTTCAGCAGCCAGTCGTCGAGGTAGGGGAAGACTGAAACCCCTGCCCGGCGCAGATGAGCTGCGACCACCGCCATCACTTTCGTGAACACCCGAGGGGCACTGGTAAGGCCAAAGGGGAGCACGGTGAACTGAAAATGCTCGGGGCCTACCGTGAACCGAAGGTAACGCCGGTGGGCCGGCAGGACGGGGATGTGGAAATACGCGTCCTGCAAGTCCAACGCTACCAACCAGTCTCCAGGGTCGAGGGCAGTCAAGACCTGAGCTAGGGTGAGCATCTTGAACTTCTCCTTCCGGAGGAAGCGATTGACGTTCCGGAGGTCCAAGATAGGACGCATGTCCTCCTTGTCCTTTTGGGCACCAGAAAGTAGTGGGAGTAGCAACCACGCCCTACTTCTGGGGTCGGAACATGCTCGATGGCCCTCTTGGTCAAGAGGGCCGTGACTTCCTTCCGTAGAAGCACCAAGTGATCCCCTGACATGCGGTGGAATTGAGGTGGCATGGCTGGGGGTGGTCTCGAAGGGGAGGGAGTAGCCCTTCGGACAATGTCCAAGACCCACCTGTCCGAGGTGATGGTGCGCCAGTGGGGAAGGTGATGGCGGACCCTGCCCCCTACTGGCGTGCCGTGCACCTGAAAGGAGGGACTAGGAGGGCTTGGAGGCCGCGGACGGGTTGGAGGTGGTGGCCTGACCCGCACGCTGGTTGCCCGATCCGCCACGGCGGAATCCACGTCCTCGGCCACGCGAAGACGCCTGCTGCGCGGGCCGGTGGCTGGGCTGCTGACGTGAAGGGGCGCCCTACCGTGGCCACGATAGGGGCGAAAAGCAGAAGGCAGCGGAGGGCGTGTAGCAGAAAGGCCCAGGGACTTTGCAGTAGCCCGTGAGTCCTTAAAGCGCTCCAGCGCATGGTCTGCTTTGGACCCAAAAGACCGACTCCATCAAAGGGCATGTCCATGAGAGTATTCTGGACATCCCCTGAAAAACCAGTGGTTCTCAGCCAGGCGTGGCGCCGGAGCGCCACCGTCGTTGCAATCGACCTGCCCAGCGAGTCGGCGGTGTCAAGGCCACAACGGATAGTGTATTTGGCCGCATCCCTTCCTTCCGCAATGGCGCGGGAAAGCAGTGCCTGGACCTCCTCAGGGCACTGGGGCAAAACATCCGCCACCGAATCCCACAGGGAGTGGGTATATCGGCCCAAAAGACAAGCGGTGTTAACGGACCGCAAGCCAGCACTGGAGGAAGAAAAACCTTTCTTCCCAAACTGATCCAGGCGTTTGGATTCCCTATCCGGAGGAGCGGTAGGGAAGGCGGTTTGGGAAGCGGAGGCTTGGACAACCAAGCTCTCAGGAGTGGGGTGGACAGAAAGAAACAGGGGGTCGCCCGGAGCGGGGCGATGGCGTCGTGACACGTTCCGATCCACAGGAGCCCCTGTGTTGGGCTTGGACCAGGCGCCCAAAAGAACGTCAGTGAGGGCGTCGTTAAACGGCAGCACAGTCTCCGCAGAGGAGGCTGCCGGCTGAAGCACCTCTGTCAAGATGTTAGTCTTGACCGTCAAAGTAGGGAGCTGGAGACGTAAGGCCCCAGCAGCCCTACGCAACACCGTACCAAAATTGGCCCCCTCCTCCGTAGCCACGGGAGGAGACAGCATGCCAGTGTCAGGAGAAGTATCCAGACCACTGGCCTCCCCTAGACTCTCTGTCCAGTCCTCATCATACTGACAGTTGCGTGTCAGAGGGTCATCAGACCCCTCCCAGTCCTCCTGGTCCTCCTCTGGTTCAAAATAAGGAGGAGGAGGGACATTTGGGACCCAAGGTCCCATCGGCGCCGGAGCCGGCGTCGAGCGACGTCGCTCCGGGTCCATGTCCGGAGCCGGAAGGAACTGGGGACGACGCCGCCCGGAGCCCAGGGCGGCGTCGAGAACGGCACCGGAGACATCGGCGCCGGCGTCGTGAGGTCGACCGGCGTCGATGGGGGTTGTGGAGCCGGGATCGAGGCCGGGGCCGAAGCCGGAGCCGGGATCGAGGCTGGAGGCTCGGGCGACGCCGGGGCCGGAGCCGCCGGCGACGCCGGAGCAACCCCATCAGGGCCCGCGGGGCCCGAAGGCGCACCGGAGGGGCCTGAAGGCCCGAAGAGGCGGGCCATGGCCGACAGGAACTCCTGTACCTTGGCCGGATCCGCCCCGAACCCGGGAAGGGCGGGTATGACGGGGGCGACTCCACAGGCAAGTCCGGGGCCGCGGGGACGGTGCCGGGAGGGGCCTCAGCCGAGTCGCGAGATCCGGCGAGGCGAAGTCCGAGAGCGACGATGCTTCTTGGACTTCTTGTGCTTAGACTTACCGGACGAAGAAGTCGACGACCGGTGTGCACTCCGCGAGCGACCCCTGGACCTCTCACGCGACCGGGCTTCGCGGAGCCGAATGCCGGGCCTCGAGGAGCTTTCGAGACCGCTCTCGCAAAGCTTTCGGGTTGAGGGCCTGGCATTCGGGACAAGACTCGGTGTCGTGGCCTCGGCCGAGGCAGAAGAGACACTCCCAATGCGGGTCGGTGACGGACATCATCCGCGCACAGGCGCCGCATCGCTTGAAGCCGGGCATCCCTACGACACCTTAAAGTTGGAAAAAAACCAGTGAAAAAATCACCAAAAAGTATGGTCAAAAATTGACCAGGGCACTGCTCTTCCCGGATCTGCGCTTGCTGGCGCGGAAAAGAAGAACTGACGCCAGCGCGCAGGGGCGGCGCCTAAGTACTGCCCGCGACGTCATCCCGGCGATCACGACGCCGACGACGGACGCGGAGCCGCACGACGCCGCCTACCGACGCGCAAGGGTACTGCTACGCAAAACTTTCCGGATCCAGCCTGACGCCTGGGGATATTCTACGGTAAGGAATCTATCACTAACGTGTCTCTTTCAGATGGATATGTCAAGTTATCGCCCACTATCACTTTTATCCACGGAATACAAAATCCTCAGCAAGATTTTGGCAAATAGAATTCAACCCTACCTCAATAAACTGATCCACAACGATCAATGTGGATTTATCCCAGCTAGGAGTACGTCCCTAAATATACGCAGGTTGCACCAGATCATGAACACAGATCTTACACAATACCACCAAGCCGGCTGCATATCATTAAACATGAAACAAGCGTTTGACACGCTGGCGTGGGAATACATGTTTAAGGCCATTGGACGTTTTGGTTTACCCCCTGAGTATATCAAATGGATAAGGTTATTGTATGCTGCTCCAACCGCAAGAGTTCGGTCTGGGAAATTTATCTCCAGGGAGTATGGCAACAGGGGCACGCGACAGGGCTGTCCCCTGTCCCCCATTCTGTTTGTCTTGGTGCTGGAGCCATTGGCACTCTGGCTGCGATTGGAAGCTACACACTGCGGTATACCCATAGGCGCTGCGACGCACCTGGTATCGGCCTATGCTGATGTCCTAATCATATATGTGACAGATATGTTAGGGGGCCTGGGTCCCATCCCCCGTATCTTTGCCGACTTTGAATTGATCTCAGGCTTGGCTATTAATGAAGCGAAATCAATCGCTTTCTTTTTTCACGACCGCTCGTGCCCAGATAGTATCATGTTTGGGAGACTTACATTACCAACAGCCCCACACACCTTTAAATACCTGGGCATTAATGTCTACCGCTCTCAGGCGGACCTACTGGAGGGTAACCTCAGTAAGGCTATTCGGGGTATACGATCTCAGGTCGCCTTTTGGATCACGCTCCCCTTGTCAGTTATGGGGCGGATGGCATTGTCTAAAATGGTGGAAATTCCTCGTCTTCTGTACTATTTCGCGAATTTGCCTTTACTGGTACCATCGACCATTTTTACTACGCTGGACACTATACTGCTAGAGCTAATTTGGGGTGCCGGTCGGCGTAGAATAAGCCTTAAGAAACTGCAGATAGATACACGTAGGGGCGGCCTGGGTGCACCCGACTTTAGGGCGTATTATTACGCGTGCCAGTTGCAGTGGTTATCTTACTGGATGGCAGGACGAAACTTACAAGAAATTGGCTATACTACTAGACATATAGAGCAGGGAACTCTCCACACTTTGCTCTTACCAAATAGCAGACCTCCCTCGACTTTACCACCCCTATTGCACACTGCAGTGCAATGCTGGAAAAAAGCCCTGAAATACACTACCGATGGTGGGCGTTATGCAGACAATATCCCATTACTAGGAATACCACTGGCGAGCGGCAGATTGACGCGACAGACGATTGGACCCTGGCTGGATGCGGGGGTGGAGACTGTTGGGGCATTATTCGAAGGCAGGATACTGATGGATCATGATGCCTTTACGAGACACACGGGAGCGCCAACCGCACTATACATGAAACATGCAGCCTTACTGCAATATATTAAGAGACAGTGGTCTCCACAACGAGAGGAACCCCAAGTGAATGAGCTAGTAAAGTATCTGTATTTGATGGGACACGGCAGTCATCTTATTAAGTGGTTATATAGCAGCGTCCGCACGCATGCCAGACTCCCCCTAGATAGCATCCGAGTGCAGTGGGCGACGGATATGGGACAAGAGCTCACAGACAGGGAATGGAAACATGTAATAGAGTACCCACGAAAATACCTCGCAATGCTAAGTTCAAGTTTATTCAATGCATGATACTACATAGAGCTTATTTGACCCCGCATAGATTGCAGAGAATGTACCCGGCCACTGCCCATCAATGCCCCAGGTGTAAATCACCAGCAGCAGATTTACTTCACATGCTATGGGCGTGTCCCTGTCTTGCGGTTTTTTGGGGAGGGGTTACGCGATCACTCGAGGGGACTACTCATCTCTCCATAGGGGGCGCAGCAATGGAGTGCTTATTAGGCATCCGTAGACGAACAAAAACACAGGAGGTCCAGCTACGATTTCTGGACCTGGCGCTCATAGTTGCTAAAAGGGCCATCACTATGCGCTGGAAGTCGGCCAAAGCCCCTTAGTTGCACATGTGGCACAGTGAACTGTCCAGGTGGGCAGGGGCGGAAAGCGCTGCACTGTGCAGGGAGGAGGCCTGCAGCCTACGGAAGACACCAATATCCCTAGACTGGGACACAATGGTAGAAGCACATAAAAGTACTGATCCCGAAGACACCCCTGACGTTCCGCACACACAACAATAGAGCAGTGGAGCTTTTTTTTTTGTTTTTGTTTTTTGTTAGCTACTCAAGGCCGGTTAGGGGTGCAGCCATGTGACAAGTTAATGTAACTAATGAAGTTTGTTTGGAGTGAGATATATCAGCAGGATAGTATGTTTGGTAGCCAGAGCCTGGGGGCGGGGTGGTGGGAGTTGACAGGGTGGAGGGGGGGGGGGGTTCATGGGTATCAATTGCACATAGTTGTATGTGACATGATCGATGCCATGGCACATGGGGAGGTGAGCCACGTGTGGCTTTCTCTTCCCTTCCCTTTTCTTTTATCCTACCGCTTCTGTTGTTGGACATACTGCTTCTTATATGACGAATTTGCAGGTGGGACATGCATATTGTTGTGTAATCTGTGCCAATGGTGTGTTTAATACGTGGTGGAAGAATAAAAAACCCAATAAAGTTTGTTTAAAAAAATTAAAAAAGTTAAGAACAAAATGCCCCCCCCAAAAAAAAGAAGAGGCAGTGATAATGTCATTAGGTGCCAAAATGGCATTTGATATGATTGAATGGCCCTTTTTGTTTGCTGCCCTCGAAAGATATGGTTTCGGGGAAAAGTTCCTCTCATGGGTCCGGCTATTATATGCTAAGCCCCTGGCTCAAATTACTGTAAATGGAAGAAGGTCATCGGTCTTCAGGTTGCAGAGATGTACGCGACAGGGTTGCCCACTCTCTCCACTAATATTTGAGCTAGTCTTGGAACCTCTGGCGATCTGGCTGAGGGGAGATCCACTTATCAGGGGACTTAAATGGACGGAAGAATGGGAAGACAGGATCTCCCTATATGCCGATGATATCCTCCTCTACTTAGCGAAACCACATTCCTCAATACACGGAGTACTACATATATTCATCCTTTTCCAAAAATATACAGGGCATACTATCAATTGGGATAAGTCAACAGTATACATTCTCAATGGTACCGACATCAATCTCCCTAGGGGCTGTGCAGCTCAAATAGTTACGGAGGGGTTTCGATACTTGGAAATCTATGTCACCACAAGCCCTACAGTCTATGAAAGAAACCTAGTTCCCCCGCTGCGGTGACTACAAGATGATGTGCAACACTGGAAGTCCCTGCCCCTTACGTTACTTGGCAAAGCCGCCCTGTACAAAATGATGCGATACAAAAGGGGATGATGGATGGAACGTTTGAGCCAATCAAACACTCACCCCAGTCAACTGATCTGGGTTTAATCCATCATCATTCTTTAGCTCACTGCACCACCCCAGTTCAGACATGGCCATATGCAAATCAGTCTGACCCTGTGCCTCATGGGAACAGTCCAGCTCGAACTGCCAAGCCATGTCTTCCCTGGACCGGAAACAAGCATCCTAGGACCGGTTTCTGGCATTCCAGCCGTCATCAGCCAGGCTTGCTTGAATCCAGTGGCAAAGTGAGCAAGGGACCCACGTCTGGGCATACCCCGCCAACTTAGGGCGAACAAGCGATACAAAGGGGATGATGGACGGAACGCTTGAGCCAATCAAACACTCACCCCCAGTCAACTGATCTGGGTTTAATCCATCATCATTCTTTAGCTCACTGCACCACCCCAGTTCAGACATGGCCATATGCAAATCAGTCTGACCCTGTGCCTCATGGGAACAGTCCAGCCCGAACTGCCAAGCCATGTCTTCCTTGGACCGGAAACAAGCATCCTAGGACCGGTTTCTGGCATTCCAGCCGTCATCAGCCAGGCTTGCTTGAATCCAGTGGCGGGGTATGCCCAGACGTGGGTCCCTTGCTCACTTTGCCACTGGATTCAAGCAAGCCTGGCTGATGACGGCTGGAATGCCAGAAACCGGTCCTAGGATGCTTGTTTCCGGTCCAGGGAAGACATGGCTTGGCAGTTCGGGCTGGACTGTTCCCATGAGGCACAGGGTCAGACTGATTTGCATATGGCCATGTCTTAACTGGGGTGGTGGAGTGAGCTAAAGAATGATGATGGATTAAACCCAGATCAGTTGACTGGGGGTGAGTGTTTGATTGGCTCAAACGTTCCGTCCATCATCCCCTTTGTATCGCTTTGTTCGCCCTAAGTTGGCGGGGGTATGCCCAGACGTGGGTCCCTTGCTCACTTTGCCACTGGATTCAAGCAAGCCTGGCTGATGACGGCTGGAATGCCAGAAACCGGTCCTAGGAAGCTTGTTTCCGGTCCAGGGAAGACATGGCTTGGCAGTTCGGGCTGGACTGTTCCCATGAGGCACAGGGTCAGACTGATTTGCATATGGCCATGTCTGAACTGGGGTGGTGGAGTGAGCTAAAGAATGATGATGGATTAAACCCAGATCAGTTGACTGGGGGTGAGTGTTTGATTGGCTCAAACGCTCCGTCCATCATCCCCTTTGTATCGCTTTGTTCGCCCTAAGTTGGCGGGGGTATGCCCAGACGTGGGTCCCTTGCTCACTTTGCCACTGGATTCAAGCAAGCCTGGCTGATGACGGCTGGAATGCCAGAAACCGGTCCTAGGATGCTTGTTTCCGGTCCAGGGAAGACATGGCTTGGCAGTTCGGGCTGGACTGTTCCCATGAGGAACAGGGTCAGACTGATTTGCATATGGCCATGTCTGAACTGGGGTGGTGGAGTGAGCTAAAGAATGATGATGGATTAAACCCAGATCAGTTGACTGGGGGTGAGTGTTTGATTGGCTCAAACGTTCCGTCCATCATCCCCTTTTGTATCGCTCTGTACAAAATGATGGCACTCCCCCAGTTTGTCTACGCTCTGCAGAATACACCATATCTAGTCCACACCAAATATTTCCAGATAATCGAATCAGAGATACGTACGCTTCTCTGTATAGCCCTAGCTAAACTTATGAAAAGCTGGTATGACGGAGGTATAGCCCTCCCGGCTATCCAATACTATTATTGGGCGTCGCAGCTGATGACGATAAATCATTGGGTACACTAGCCACAAACGGACCCCGCCTACAGAATGGATAGACTCAATATGTCCCCAGGAAATTATTTGAGAGCACTTTACTGGGGTAAGAAGAATGCACCGCTATACACGCCGACCTGTGGCAGAACGTCACGGCGGCGTTGGGGGTGGAAAAATAGGATAACAAAGGTCACCACACTTCTAGAATCGGACCGCCTGGGACTAATATTGACGTACCCAGGATTTGATAAATGGGATTTGATGGGGCTTTCTAGGGTCGGTGATTTATGGGCAAAGGGAAATATTGTCCCCTTTAGTGACCTCCAAAGAGATTATGAGTTTGGGGGGGGGAGGGGTGGAGACATTTCATTATCTACAGATGCGCAGTGTCTTACAAAAAGCAGTCCCCAGGGGCACCGAACTCCCGGTCTCCTCACCCTTAGAAGATAGGCTCCTAGACGACTATATGGCGAAAGGAGCGAGATCTTTAACATACAAGAAAATATTGAATAACTCCCCGAAAAGCTGGAGAAATTACCTACAAGATGGATGGAGGATGTGGGTGACGAAGAGTGGCAAGAGGCACTGGCATCCCCGAGGGAGGTCGCGATACGCTCACAATTTAAATTGATACAATTAAAAATAATTTTTTTTAAATAGGGCCTATTACACCAGAACGGTACTAGTCAAAATGGGTCTGCTAATCTCACCACTGTGCCCCAGAGGATGTGGTCAAGTGGGGACGTTTATACACCAATGGTGGGAATGCCCAGTTGTTAAGAAGTATTGGGAGAAAATAACAACAAGTCTGTTAACATTGTGTGTTAACATTGTGTGGGAAGGACGAGCAGGTCTCACCCCGATGGTGTCTCCTCAATATATGGGAGGAAACAGATCTTACGGCGAAAGAGAGAACATGGGTCTCCCTGGGGTGTATGGTTGCTAAGTGTAACATTGCAAGGACATGGAAAGGAATATCTGGACCCAAGTTTCGAGATTGGGAGACAAACATGGAATGGTGTATGCAAGCGGAGAGGGCAGTCTATGAAGGGAGAGGTTACCCACAAAATAGATCAAGATCTGGGGGGGAATGGAACAAAAGTAGAGGGATGATATGTATGCCGGTTACGGACCCCCCCGCGCAAAAGGAGTAATGCTATGGAAACATATCTGTGTCTGGCTGTTTCAATAAAAAGATTTACCAAAACAAAACATTGCATTCATGGATATTGACGCCGTTATGTGTGCATAAGTTATGGTGTACATCGACATTGCATTTACTGGTATTGACATCTCTGTGTGTGCATAGGTTACATCGTACATCAGTATTGCATTTACTGGTATTGACAACAGTGTGCGTGCATAGATTACAGCGTACATTGATTTTGCATTTATTAGTACTGCCGCTGCTGTGTGTGGATACATCAGGGTGTACATCGTATTTATCTAAATAAACACGTGCATATTTTTCCATGAGTTCTCCAGGCAGCAAGGAGGAAAACGCTGGGGTTACATCCTCTCCATAAGGTGCATCCATAATAAAAATCAGAGGCCAGTCATCCACTGCAAGAATGATGTCATAAGCATCCACCAAATGATGGCAGAATGCAGCTTTTATTTTGCACGGTATATCCCCTTCAATCTATATTTCTACATCATTAACCCTGTATGTAACCGGAATCTCAACCTGATGTATTCTTTAGTTAGAGTCACCATCAGATGTTCCTTGAGAGTCTGACGGATCATCCTTACTTCTGCTGCACTGACCAGAAGCACTATCACTGAAGTCTCGTTCCACAGAAGTATCTGTAGTTTGTAGGGCATTTTTCTTTGCTAGACCTGCCAGTTTCTTTGCAAATGAGTCTTTGAGTCCGAACCTTTCTCCATTTTCTTTACACCAACCTCAGCTTCATGTCTTAATTCGCTTTTCTGCTTAATGTACTTAACCTTTCAGCAATACACAGTCCATCCACTTTTTTCAGCTCTTTTACTGTACACACGGTCAGAATACTGATACTAATCCAGCTTTTTAAATTTATCATGGTCCCTCAAATTATATCCACCTATGCTGAACTCTTGAATCAGGTGAAAATCATTCATTGTTTTACTTTCTGCTTCTTTTTCAGCGCAGATTTCTCCGGATGGAATCTTGAATCTCATTTTTAGCTCTGAGATAGGGTTTAAGAGCCTATGCACCCAAGGTATCACAGCCAACAGAGTTGTAAACTTCTAAAATAATTTGTGGAAGTTCCCTTTCTTGATCCTGAAGGGGGACTGCTGACAGCTGCTGGTGCACTGCCTGAAATGCGGCTTCCCTAAGAATATTACTCAAAACTATCAGGGAGACTGCCTTGAATGTGCCCATCAATTTCATCCTTCAATCCAGAGCAGGTGTATAGCAAATGGGTACTGTCCATTTAGTCTACTAGGATTTTTAGTTTTTGACTACCAGATTTTTGGACTTTTACTGTGAGCTATCTTCACGTCCTGAGACTCGCTCACAGTAAATTGACAGTAATTGGACTGAGCGAGTTAACCACCAGTATCCGTCTTTAAAGATACAGACGTTACTGCACAGCTAGGGTAAGAGGCACTGCACTGGGTACACAAGACCACATGTGAGTGTAGGCTGCATGCTTGAGACTACTGTTATGAACAGTCCGGTATCTGCACAATTGTAGCCTGTCACAGAAGGGACTTTGCAGGGATTTGTGCTGGACTGGGGTAGGCCTTGTAATATGAGTGGGCATTCACAGTGTAGGCCTGTAATGCTTCCTGGAAAATCTATGATGTTTTCACAGTATTATGCATATAGGCGAAATGCCCTAAAGTACCGTTTTGCTTCACTTAGGCCTCACGGGGTCCAGATAGGTACCAAACTGGGATAAAACATGCACATCAAGTTTGAATTTGCAGTTCTCAATAACCCCCATTCACATCTTACGTGACTTAAGGATTTGTCATATTTTTCTGGCTCAGCGTATAATCCGATTCAGGCCTTTGACCCCCCTACTGGGCCAAGTTAATTACTCTGCTCCCCAGAAGTGGGAACAAAGGCTCCCCCACAAAAGGAGCACTAAATGGTGAATGACTCAGGTCCTGGGAAAGGAAGGGCCAGGGAGGAAATCTGCATCTGATAATTAGCTTGTCACACTGGTTGATTTGCATATGGGTGGGTCCAAACTGAGGTGGCATGGTGGGCAAAAGAATGATTGGTTGGAATGCTACCCTGAGCAATTGCTAGTGGTTAGACTTGTTGCAAGCATTCCTACAATCACCTTTAGTGTGTTTGATATACTGCCATAAGTGGCAAGGGTATGCCCAGACATGGGTTCCATGTGCACTGTGTCACTGGAACCAAGCTACACCCGACTGAAGAGCTCCAATCAGAGCAAAATCTGTCTTGGGTTGCTTATGTTCCAGTTTAGGGAGGACCTGGCCTGGCAGTTTGGGCTGGACTGTTCCAATTGGAGCAGGGTCAAGACTGATCTGCATGCAGGTGTCCAAACTGAGGTAACATTCCCGAGCAACTGCCAGTGGCTAGACTTATTGCAAGCATTCCTTCCATCAACTTTTGTGTGCATGGTGCATCATATGATTGACCAGGGAGCTTGGTCTCTAAAACATTCCACCTCCACTTAAAAGCCCCTTAACAAAGAAAAGAGTTGAGAAGACCTTGTACATGGGAGGTGATGACGGCGGAGCAGGTGCCCAGCTGGAAGGAGAAGCCACCTGATGACCTGCAAGGATGGACTAAGGAATCTGACTCCAGTAAGCCCCCAGGACTAAGATGGATCTCTCCAGAGCCAGTGTTGCTGGCCCTCTTATGCCCTCTGAGACCAGTTAGGAGAAAGGTCCCCACTGGGTACCCTTCAAGATGCCAGGCGGCTCCGTGCCTGAGGAGGACAGCAAGGAGGGTGTACTGCAGAGGACAAGCCTGGTGTAGGAAGCCAGATAATTCAGCTCCCCACAACATGCATGCACTCATGTAGAGGGCCTGATGAAAATGCTCCTCTCAGCTAGGTCTGGCCAGCAGGAGCAAAACAAGCTCAAGATGTAAAGAACCAACCAGATATATGCAGGTTTAAAGATCTGGCTGGTAAAACAAAGAAAAACAAGCAACTGAGCGCATGGCCCTCTGCTAGATCTTCTTTAATTACCCCAGAGGTGGATGAGGGCCTGGGGGTTGGTGCGCCCGGATTTCATTATTGTTCCTAAGGAGAGGGGTGAGAGTGGCTTTCCCCCGCCATGAGCCCACTTTTGGCCCCAGAGACTCTATCCCACAGGGCGCGGTGCAAAGGTGCCAAGGGACCCCATCCCTGGTACATAAGGGAGTTGCATGGCAGGTTCATTGCCCACCCCTTGTTCCTGTGGCTGGAGGGTGAGGCACATATTGGCCTCTTGCCCTCCTTGCCCACAAGAGGAAAGTACAAAACTCCTGCCCACAGGCCAGACAGAATGATCACTTGCTCTCGCTGCAGAAGGAGCATGCAGAAGAGGCCAGCTCCCTTGGAGCGTGGTGAGTCGACTGGGTTGCATGGGCATTGAGGACCCCCTCTACATCCCCCAATGAGTAAATCAGGCTGTGGGACGGGGCGCAGGAAAAAAAAGAAAACAAGTCACACAGAACAGAAGCACAGCGGGCAAACCCGCAGCTTAAATAGTCATTTTCCTGGCCATGGAGCGCCCCATAATGCCCCACAGGGGGACTGAAATTTGAATAGCTCTCTAGGTGGAGCCCCAAGGAGGAGCATGGGCACCACCAGCTCATTTTTTACGTGTTTGGAGGGCTGCAAAGAGTGCAGCAGCCCCCCCAAAGAGTGTTTTTAAAAATCTTGCCCCAAGTCTCTGAGGATAGTAAAATGATGACTGCAGTAGCAGTAGTTTCTTTCGTTTTAAAGCATTCTAATGGATGGAGCTTTTTGTTCTTGGGCTCTAGTGTGGGGGCACACCATGTGTTTGGCACTATGGCGACATTTTATGGCCTGTAAAAAGCGAAGATAGACTGTTTTGTTTGTAAAATCTTTATTGACCACAGACATATTGAGCAATGAATGTATGAATGCTTAAGACCAGTAATACTGTTCCCAGTGATTTAAATGATAGCGTAATATTGAAACATAACATGTGGTTGATTTTATTAATATGGCGACACTCTGACAAAGCCAGTAGAGCTGCCCTATACATACTGACATCTCTAAGGTGCTACATTGACCAAGTATAATATGTAGTTATTGTTATTAATGTGGTGGGCTCCTTACAAAGTCAGTAGGCCTGCCTTATTTAAAATTATACCCCTCTATATTGTGATATTGCATCTGATCTAGCTGCGGGTAATAGTGACTATGGGGATCAGGCCCTATTCGGAGAGTACTGTAATATGAGTGTGTCACCAAAGGTATTCTCAATTTTAAAGTATATAACTTAATGTGTAGTATTTAGTAGTGTGTGTGTATGCGTTATAAAAGTGTTTTTCCTTTTTCAAAGAAAATGCGCTGATTGGATAATAATTTATTGAGTAGTGTTGTTGCTTGCCAGCGAATTGGGATTGCTAGTTCACATCGCCTCCACAGAGAAGTCACTACACTGCTCCGTATCACTACTCAGAGAGTCAACTGCAACAAAAGGGTACTTGGTTTCCAGTAATGTGACAATTGCACATCTATTCCTGGTGAAGGACTCGCATCCTTTGCAACTAATAACTAAATTTCTTACAAAGTCCAGCTCCATGCTCAATCTGTACTGGTTTCAACACCTCTGGTAACACCGCCAGAAAGGGTATGCCATACATAGTAGTGCAAATACTGTTGCCCAAGTGTTACAGTTTTCCACAGGTGGTACCATTCCAAGGTGAACACACATGGTAAAGATCTTATGCCTATCCTGGGGCGGAATAGGGCGGAATTAACATAAATTACATAAATTACACTCACTCCCAAGACACAGAGGATGGAGACCCCGCCTTGAGTATGCAATCAACTAACACAATCCCGCCTACGGGCGACACGGGATCCCAGGATAAGTTGGACTTGATACTTAACGAGGTCCGAGAATCCAGGAAGGCCATAGAACAGCAGATAGGAACTCTTACCACCGGCTTTACCCTGCTGAAGGCGGATCACGACAAACTAGCTGCGACGGTAAAGGACCACGGCTCCACCCTAGATGACTTGGCGCCACAACAGAAGGAGCACACAAAACAGATCCAGGTCCTCCAAAAACAGGTCGCGGGGCTGCTGGACAGGGTTGAAGATACAGAGGGCAGAGCAAGGCGCAACAACATCCGCGTGATTGGACTCCCGGAACGGAGCGAGGGGATAGCGGCGACAACTTACATGGAGCAATGGTTCCGCACGCATGTGGCCTCGGAGGGCCTCTCGGACTTCTTTTGCATTGAAAGAGCGCACCGTATTCCTACGGGAAAGCCGAGGTGGGCGCCCGCCAAGACCCTTGATAGTAAAGATCCTCAACTACAGGGACCGCGATGTGCTGCTTCAAAAGGCACGGGAGACGCCACAGATCCACTTTGAGAACTGCCAGGTTTCATTGTACCTGGACTACACGTTAATGGTGCAGCGCCACAGATCTTCATACAAAGCAGTGAAAAAGAAGTTACGCACTATGAATCTCAAATACGCGTTGTTATTTTCTGCACGTTTGAAGATAATCTATGATCAAAAGACATACTTCTTCGAAAGTCCGGAGGATGTAGAGGAGTGGCTGGAAGTCATGGAACCCACGCAGCTTTCCGGACAATCTCTCCCGAAGCCCCCGCGAAGCCCTGGGAAAACGCGCCGACATCGATCACGACGTGTGACCGGACCTGGGACTGCGGGGCGGGTCCCTGGCCCTACACAGCAGCAGGCACAGAAGAGTAGGGAGATGGCCTTGGAGACTGCGACTGCCTTCAGAGACAGTGCCTCCCGCCGGACTTCGGAGTCATCAGAACATAGCACGGTGCACTCGGACTCCGAAAACAGTGTGACTCTCTTCCCTAGCGTGACTCCTCAAACAGCAGACGACCTACTGGGGCAGTAGGCTCTCCATACCCTATGGAACACTGGGCGATGCCACGGCGGATGGCGTCGACGGCACGCATACCTGAAGACTCACATATCCTTTTTGCTCTGGTTCCTTATAATCTTCATTGTCAAAATTGATGCTATTCAATATATACCCGGGCGGGCTCCTAACTGTGTGTTTCTTATATGATGTGTACGGCTATTGTTCCCCACTTTGCAAGCGCTACAGTTTATTATGTACCAGTTCAATGTATGTTTTGTTTGGTCTGGCTTGGCTTAGTTTATAGGCGAGACCTGGTATTATGTTTACATTGGGGGTTAGTGGGCTCTGGCACATCGCAAATGCAATGTCTCACACAACAACATGGTCCTCAAACTGGAATGAGTACGACAATTTACTGTGAATGCATACTCTAGACAACTATAAATTTGTGACATGGAACGTCCGTGGGTTAGGTTCTGTGCACAAAAGACACAGGGTACATGCACACTTGCTACGCCGTGGGGCACAAGTGGTATTCCTCCAGGAGTCACACTTGATGGAAGCCGAAGCTGCTAAAATGCGGAAGAAGTGGAGAGGGCAAGTAATCTCCACAAATTACTCTGCCTTTGCCCGTGGGGCGACAATTTGGATAAGAGGGGGAGTCCCATTTGTTGTACTGGACAAAAGGGTGGATGCACAGGGTAGATATATATTTCTGCGAGGCACACTGGACGGAGCACCGCTAATCCTGGGGAACGTCTATGCTCCCAATTTTGACCAACACAAATTTCTTGCGAGTCTGAACTCGATTTTGACAGGGTGGGAGGCCTACCCATGGATAATTGGGGGGAGACTGTAATGCAGTGATGGACATTGCCCTAGATCGGTCACACCCCCCCTTGAGGGGCACGGTGGCCAGTAAACAGGCGGAAGCATTACGTGAATGGGTGGAGGGTTGGTCCCTGTGTGACGCGTGGAGACTTAAGAATCCGGCGCATAGGGAGTACTCCTTTTTCTCCCGGTACACCAATTACACACCAGGATAGACAGAATCCTATGTTCCGATTCCATAGCTAACCAAGTTACAAACACCACTTACTTAGCGAAGACATTCTCGGATCATAATCCCTGGAAGTGGCCCTTAGCTGGGGTAGTGCGCCCACCCCGGTTCCCACATGGCGGTTGTGGCCCCAAACACTGGAAGACACAGTTTCGTAGCAGACTCTCCACGGCGCTACAAAACTACTTTACGGAAAACAGGAACACAGCCTCCACAATCCTGGTCGAGTGGGATGCAGTGAAATCAGTCATACGGGAACAGCGATTAGCACCACGGTGGGAGCTAGACAAGAAACACACAGGAATCTGAAAGACACTGAGGATAGACTGTCCAAGCTAGAGCAGGAGGCAGTACATGACCCTCGAAACAAACGTCCTTACTGGAAACACGCATTCAACATGCAGAGTTGCTGGAAGCTCTTAGGCTAATCGACTATAGATCCTATACTCAATTACACCACTCTGACGCGGATAAATCAGGTACGTGGTTAGCGAAATTGATACGGAATGATCCTCCTACAACAGTCATAGGCCATATTAACCTCCCTGGGGTAGGTTCTGCGGACACGCAATTTGATATAAATGAAGCTTTTTGCTTATATTACGAGGGACTGCACAGTGAACCGCTGGTATTGGACGGGTCCCATATTGACGAATTCCTCGCTAATTTACCATATCCACGAGTCCCAGAGGGTATGCAGGATGACCTGAAGGGTCCCATTTCTAGGGCAGAGATCAAGGTAGCCATGGGTGGGCTCTCCCGCAATAAAACACCGGGACTAGACGGATTGCCGATAGAATTTTTCGATGCATATGCGGACATATTAATACCACAATTGGAAGAGGTATATAACAAGTCGCTCGAATTAGGACATCTCCCTTGCACCACTGTCCAAGCACTGGTAGTTTCTTTGCCCAAACCGGGTAGGGACTTAACGGATATGTCAAGTTATCGCCCACTATCACTTTTATCCACGGAATACAAAATCCTCAGCAAGATTTTGGCAAATAGAATTCAACCCTACCTCAATAAACTGATCCACAACGATCAATGTGGATTTATCCCAGCTAGGAGTACGTCCCTAAATATACGCAGGTTGCACCAGATCATGAACACAGATCTTACACAATACCACCAAGCCGGCTGCATATCATTAAACATGAAACAAGCGTTTGACACGCTGGCGTGGGAATACATGTTTAAGGCCATTGGACGTTTTGGTTTACCCCGAGTATATCAAATGGATAAGGTTATTGTATGCTGCTCCAACCGCAAGAGTTCGGTCTGGGAAATTTATCTCCAGGGAGTATGGCAACAGGGGCACGCGACAGGGCTGTCCCCTGTCCCCCATTCTGTTTGTCTTGGTGCTGGAGCCATTGGCACTTTGGCTGCGATTGGAAGCTACACACTGCGGTATACCCATAGGCGCTGCGACGCACCTGGTATCGGCCTATGCTGATGTCCTAATCATATATGTGACAGATATGTTGGGGGGCCTGGGTCCCATCCCCCGTATCTTTGCCGACTTTGAATTGATCACATGCTTGGCTATTAATGAAGCGAAATCAATCGCTTTCTTTTTTCACGACCGCTCGTGCCCAGATAGTATCATGTTTGGGAGACTTACATTACCAACAGCCCCACACACCTTTAAATACCTGGGCATTAATGTCTACCGCTCTCAGGCGGACCTACTGGAGGGTAACCTCAGTAAGGCTATTCGGGGTATACGATCTCAGGTCGCCTTTTGGATCACGCTCCCCTTGTCAGTTATGGGGCGGATGGCATTGTCTAAAATGGTGGAAATTCCTCGTCTTCTGTACTATTTCGCGAATTTGCCTTTACTGGTACCATCGACCATTTTTACTACGCTGGACACTATACTGCTAGAGCTAATTTGGGGTGCCGGTCGGCGTAGAATAAGCCTTAAGAAACTGCAGATAGATACACGTAGGGGCGGCCTGGGTGCACCCGACTTTAGGGCGTATTATTACGCGTGCCAGTTGCAGTGGTTATCTTACTGGATGGCAGGACGAAACTTACAAGAAATTGGCTATACTACTAGACATATAGAGCAGGGAACTCTCCACACTTTGCTCTTACCAAATAGCAGACCTCCTCGACTTTACCACCCCTATTGCACACTGCAGTGCAATGCTGGAAAAAGCCCTGAAATACACTACCGATGGTGGGCGTTATGCAGACAATATCCCATTACTAGGAATACCACTGGCGAGCGGCAGATTGACGCGACAGACGATTGGACCCTGGCTGGATGCGGGGGTGGAGACTGTTGGGGCATTATTCGAAGGCGGGATACTGATGGATCATGATGCCTTTACGAGACACCCGGGAGCGCCAACCGCACTATACATGAAACATGCAGCCTTACTGCAATATATTAAGAGACAGTGGTCTCCACAACGAGAGGAACCCCAAGTGAATGAGCTAGTAAAGTATCTGTATTTGATGGGACACGGCAGTCATCTTATTAAGTGGTTATATAGCAGCGTCCGCACGC
Source organism: Calotriton arnoldi (assembly GCA_963921515.1). Classification (NCBI taxonomy): domain Eukaryota; kingdom Metazoa; phylum Chordata; class Amphibia; order Caudata; family Salamandridae; genus Calotriton; species Calotriton arnoldi. Next base: position 305,040 of record CAWUFW010004001.1, read on the forward strand.
ATGCCAGACTCCCCCTAGATAGCATCCGAGTGCAGTGGGCGACGGATATGGGACAAGAGCTCACAGACAGGGAATGGAAACATGTAATAGAGTACCCACGAAAATACCTCGCAATGCTAAGTTCAAGTTTATTCAATGCATGATACTACATAGAGCTTATTTGACCCCGCATAGATTGCAGAGAATGTACCCGGCCACTGCCCATCAATGCCCCAGGTGTAAATCACCAGCAGCAGATTTACTTCACATGCTATGGGCGTGTCCCTGTCTTGCGGTTTTTTGGGGAGGGGTTACGCGATCACTCGAGGGGACTACTCATCTCTCCATAGGGGGCGCAGCAATGGAGTGCTTATTAGGCATCCGTAGACTAACAAAAACACAGGAGGTCCAGCTACGATTTCTGGACCTGGCGCTCATAGTTGCTAAAAGGGCCATCACTATGCGCTGGAAGTCGGCCAAAGCCCCTTAGTTGCACATGTGGCACAGTGAACTGTCCAGGTGGGCAGGGGCGGAAAGCGCTGCACTGCGCAGGGAGGAGGCCCGCAGCCTACGGAAGACACCAATATCCCTAGACTGGGACACAATGGTAGAAGCACATAAAAGTACTGATCCCGAAGACACCCCTGACGTTCCGCACACACAACAATAGAGCAGTGGAGCTTTTTTTTTGTTTTTGTTTTTTGTTAGCTACTCAAGGCCGGTTAGGGGTGCAGCCATGTGACAAGTTAATGTAACTAATGAAGTTTGTTTGGAGTGAGATATATCAGCAGGATAGTATGTTTGGTAGCCAGAGCCTGGGGGCGGGGTGGTGGGAGTTGACAGGGTGGAGGGGGGGTTCATGGGTATCAATTGCACATAGTTGTATGTGACATGATCGATGCCATGGCACATGGGGAGGTGAGCCACGTGTGGCTTTCTCTTCCCTTTTCTTTTATCCTACCGCTTCTGTTGTTGGACATACTGCTTCTTATATGACGAATTTGCAGGTGGGACATGCATATTGTTGTGTAATCTGTGCCAATGGTGTGTTTAATACGTGGTGGAAGAATAAAAAACCCAATAAAGTTTGTTTAAAAAAATTTAAAAAGTTAAGCACAAAATGCCCCAAAAAAAAAAAAAAGAAGAGGCAGTGATAATGTCATTAGGTGCCAAAATGGCATTTGATATGATTGAATGGCCCTTTTTGTTTGCTGCCCTCGAAAGATATGGTTTCGGGGAAAAGTTTCTCTCATGGGTCCGGCTATTATATGCTAAGCCCCTGGCTCAAATTACTGTAAATGGAAGAAGGTCATCGGTCTTCAGGTTGCAGAGATGTACGCGACAGGGTTGCCCACTCTCTCCACTAATATTTGAGCTAGTCTTGGAACCTCTGGCGATCTGGCTGAGGGGAGATCCACTTATCAGGGGACTTAAATGGACGGAAGAATGGGAAGACAGGATCTCTCTATATGCTGATGATATCCTCCTCTACTTAGCGAAACCACATTCCTCAATACACAGAGTACTACATATATTCATCCTTTTCCAAAAATATACAGGGCATACTATCAATTGGGATAAGTCAATAGTATACATTCTCAATGGTACCGACATCAATCTCCCTAGGTGCTGTGCAGCTCAAATAGTTACGGAGGGGTTTCGATACTTGGAAATCTATGTCACCACAAGCCCTACAGTCTATGAAAGAAACCTAGTTCCCCCGCTGCGGTGACTACAAGATGATGTGCAACACTGGAAGTCCCTGCCCCTTACGTTACTTGGCAAAGCCGCCCTGTACAAAATGATGGCACTCCCCCAGTTTGTCTACGCTCTGCAGAATACACCATACCTAGTCCCCACCAAATATTTCCAGATAATCGAATCAGAGATACGTACGCTTCTCTGGAATGGCGACGGCCCCCGTATAGCCCTAGCTAAACTTATGAAAAGCTGGTATGACTGAGGTATAGCCCTCCCGGCCATCCAATACTATTATTGGGCGTCGCAGCTGATGACGATAAATCATTGGGTACACTAGCCACAAACGGACCCCGCCTACAGAATGGATAGACTCAATATGTCCCTGGGAAATTATTTGAGAGCACTTTACTGGGGTAAGAAGAATGCACCGCTATACACGCCGACATGTGGCACAACGTCACGGCGGCGTTGGGGGTGGAAAAATAGGATAACAAAGGTCACCCCACTTCTAGAATCGGACCGCCTGGGACTAATATCGACGTACCCAGGATTTGATAAATGGGATTTGATGGGGCTTTCTAGGGTCGGTGATTTATGGGCAAAGGGAAAGATTGTCCCCTTTAGTGACCTCCAAAGAGATTATGAGTTTGGGGGGGAGGGGTGGGGGTGGAGACATTTCATTATCTACAGATGCGCAGTGTCTTACAAAAAGCAGTCCCCAGGGGCACCGACCTCCCGGTCTCCTCACCCTTAGAAGATAGGCTCCTCGACGACTATATGGCGAAAGGAGCGAGATCTTTAACATACAAGAAAATATTGAATAACTCCCCCGAAAAGCTGGAGAAATTACCTACAAGATGGATGGAGGATGTGGGTGACATGGGGGACGAAGAGTGGCAAGAGGCACTGGCATCCCCGAGGGAGGTCGCGATACGCTCACAATTTAAATTGATACAATTAACATTTTTAAATAGGGCCTATTACACCAGAACAGCACTAGTCAAAATGGGTCTGCTAATCTCACCACTGTGCCCCAGAGGATGTGGTCAAGTGGGGACGTTTATACACCAATGGTGGGAATGCCCAGTTGTTAAGAAGTATTGGGAGAAAATAACAAGTCTGTTAACATTGTGTGGGAAGGACGAGCAGGTCTCACCCCGATGGTGTCTCCTCAATATATGGGAGGAAACAGATCTTACGGCGAAAGAGAGAACATGGGTCTCCCTGGGGTGTATGGTTGCTAAGTGTAACATTGCAAGAACATGGAAAGGAATATCTGGACCCAAGTTTCGAGATTGGGAGACAGACATGGACTGGTGTATGCAAGCGGAGAGGGCAGTCTATGAAGGGAGAGGTTGCCCACAAAAATAGACCAAGATCTGGGGGGGAATGGAACAAAAGTAGAGGGATGATATGTATGCCGGTTACGGACCCCCCGCGCAAAAGGAGTAATGCTATGGAAACATATCTGTGTCTGGCTGAATAACGCTGCATTATTACTGTTCTTACCGGTCTTAAGTAGTTATATACTTGAAATTGTATGCATACACAGCATAATATCAATGTCGTAAGTTTCTTTTTGTTGCTTATGTTTCAATAAAAAGATTACCAAAACAAAACATTGCATTCATGGATATTGACGCCGTTATGTGTGCATAAGTTATGGTGTACATCGACATTGCATTTACTGGTATTGACATCTCTGTGTGTGCATAGGTTACATCGTACATCAGTATTGCATTTACTGGTGTTGAAAACATTGTGCGTGCATAGATTACAGCGTACATTGATTTTGCATTTATTAGTACTGCCGCTGCTGTGTGTGGATACATCAGGGTGTACATTGTTATCGTATTTATCTAAATAAACACGTGCATATTTTTCCATGAGTTCTCCAGGCAGCAAGGAGGAAAACGCTGGGGTTACATCCTCTCCATAAGGTGCATCCATAATAAAAATCAGAGGCCAGTCATCCACTGCAAGAATGATGTCATAAGCATCCACCAAATGATGGCAGAATGCAGCTTTTATTTTGCACGGTATATCCCCTTCAATCTATATTTCTACATCATTAACCCTGTATGTAACCGGAATCTCAACCTGATGTATTCTTTAGTTAGAGTCACCATCAGATGTTCCTTGAGAGTCTGACGGATCATCCTTACTTCTGCTGCACTGACCAGAAGCACTATCACTGAAGTCTCGTTCCACAGAAGTATCTGTAGTTTGTAGGGCATTTTTCTTTGCTAGACCTGCCAGTTTCTTTGCAAATGAGACTTTGAGTCCGAACCTTTCTCCATTTTCTTTACACCAACCTCAGCTTCATGTCTTAATTCGCTTTTCTGCTTAATGTACTTAACCTTTCAGCAATACACAGTCCATCCACTTTTTTCAGCTCTTTTACTGTACACACGGTCAGAATACTGATACTAATCCAGCTTTTTAAATTTATCATGGTCCCTCAAATTATATCCACCTATGCTGAACTCTTGAATCGGGTGAAAATCATTCATTGTTTTTTGTTTTACTTTCTGCTTCTTTTTCAGTGCAGATTTCTCCGGATGGAATCTTAAATCTCATTTTTAGCTCTGAGATAGGGTTTAAGAGCCTATGCACCCAAGGTATCGCAGTCAACAGAGTTGTAAACTTCTAAAATAATTTGTGGAAGTTCCCTTTCTTGATCCTGAATGGGGACTGCCGACAGCTGCTGGTGCACTGCCTGAAATGCGGCTTCCCTAAGAATATTACTCAAAACTATCAGGGAGACTGCCTTGAATGTGCCCATCAATGTCATCCTTAAATCCAGAGCAGGTGTATAGCAAATGGGTACTGTCCATTTAGTCTACTAGGATTTTTTGTTTTTGACTACCAGATTTTTTGACTTTTACTGTGAGCTATCTTCACGTCCTGAGACTCGCTCACAGTAAATTGACAGTAATTGGACTGAGCAAGTTAACCACCAGTATCTGTCTTTAAAGATACAGACGTTACTGCACAGCTAGGGTAAGAGGCACTGCACTGGGTACACAAGACCACATGTGAGTGTAGGCTGCATGCTTGAGACTACTGTTATGAACAGTCCGGTATCTGCACAATTGTAGCCTGTCACAGAAGGGACTTTGCAGGGATTTGTGCTGGACTGGGGTAGGCCTTGAAATATGAGTGGGCATTCACAGTGTAGGCCTGTAATGCTTCCTGGAAAATCTATGATGTTTTCACAGTATTATGCATATAGGCGAAATGCCCTAAAGTACCGTTTTGCTTCACTTAGGCCTACGGGGTCCAGCTAGGTACCAAACTGGGATAAAAGATGCACACCAAGTTTGAATTTGCAGTTCTCAATAACCCCCATTCACATCTTACGTGACTTAAGGATTTGTCATATTTTTCTGGCTCAGCGTATAATCCAATTCAGGCCTTTGACCCCCCTACTGGGCCAAGTTAATTACTCTGCTCCCCAGAAGTGGGAACAAAGGCTCCCCCCAACAAAAGGAGCACTAAATGGTGAATGACTCAGGTCCTGGGAAAGGAAGGGCCAGGGAGGAAATCTGCATCTGATAATTAGCTTGTCACACTGGTTGATTTGCATATGGGTGGGTCCAAACTGAGGTGGCATGGTGGGCAAAAGAATGATTGGTTGGAATGCTACCCTGAGCAATTGCTAGTGGTTAGACTTGTTGCAAGCATTCCTACAATCACCTTTAGTGTGTTTGATATACTGCCATAAGTGGCAAGGGTATGCCCAGACATGGGTTCCATGTGCACTGTGTCACTGGAACCAAGCTGCACCCGACTGAAGAGCTCCAATCAGAGCAAAATCTGTCTTGGGTTGCTTATGTTCCAGTTTAGGCTGGACTGTTCCAATTGGAGCAGGGTCAAGACTGATCTGCATGCAGGTGTCCAAACTGAGGTAACATTCCCGAGCAACTGCCAGTGGCTAGACTTATTGCAAGCATTCCTTCCATCAACTTTTGTGTGCATGGTGCATCATATGATTGACCAGGGAGCTTGGTCTCTAAAACATTCCACCTCCACTTAAAAGCCCCTTAACAAAGAAAAGAGTTGAGAAGACCTTGTACATGGGAGGTGATGACGGCGGAGCAGGTACCCAGCTGGAAGGAGAAGCCACCTGATGACCTGCAAGGATGGACTAAGGAATCTGACTCCAGTAAGCCCCCAGGACTAAGATGGATCTCTCCAGAGCCAGTGTTGCTGGCCCTCTTATGCCCTCTGAGACCAGTTAGGAGAAAGGTCCCCACTGGGTACCCTTCAAGATGCCAGGCGGCTCTGACGCCTGAGGAGGACAGCAAGGAGGGTGTACTGCAGAGGACAAGCCTGGTGTAGGAAGCCAGATAATTCAGCTCCCCACAACATGCATGCACTCATGTAGAGGGCCTGATGAAAATGCTCCTCTCAGCTAGGTCTGGCCAGCAGGAGCAAAACAAGCTCAAGATGTAAAGAACCAACCAGATATATGCAGGTTTAAAGATCTGGCTGGTAAAACAAAGAAAAACAAGCAACTGAGCGCATGGCCCTCTGCTAGATCTTCTTTAATTACCCCAGAGATGGATGAGGGCCTGGGGGTTGGTGCGCCCGGATTTCATTATTGTTCCTAAGGAGAGGGGTGTGAGTGGCTTTCCCCCGCCATGAGTACACATTTGGCCCCAGAGACTCTATCCCACAGGGCGCGGTGCAAAGGTGGCAAGGGACCCCATCCCTGGTACATAAGGGAGTTGCATGGCAGGTGCATTGCCCACCCCTTGTTCCTGTGGCTGGAGGGTGGGGCACATATTGGCCTCTTGCCCTCCCTGCCCACAAGAGGAAAGTACAAAACTCCTGCCCACAGGCCAGACAGAATGATCACTTGCTCTCGCTGCAGAAGGAGCATGCAGAAGATGCCAGCTTCCTTGGAGCGTGGGGAGTCGACTGGGTTGCATGGGCATTGAGGACCCCCTCTACATCCCCCAATGAGTAAATCAGGCTGTGGGACGGGGCGCAGGAAAAAAAAAAAAGCAAGTCACAGAACAGAAGCACAGCGGGCAAACCCGCAGCTTAAATAGTCATTTTCCTGGCCATGGAGCGCCCCATAATGCCCCACAGGGGGACTGAAATTTGAATAGCTCTCTAGGTGGAGCCCCAAGGAGGAGCATGGGCACCACCAGCTCATTTTTTACGTGTTGGGAGGGCTGCAAAGAGTGCAGCAGCCCCCCCAAAGAGTGTTTTTAAAAATCTTGCCCCAAGTCTCTGAGGATAGTAAAATGATGACTGCAGTAGCAGTAGTTTCTTTTGTTTTAAAGCATTCTAATGGATGGAGCTTTTTGTTCTCGGGCTCTAGTGTGGGGGCACACCATGTGTTTGGCACTATGGCCACATCTTATGGCCTGTAAAAAGCGAAGATAGACTGTTTTGTTTGTAAAATCTTTATTGACCACAGACATATTGAGCAATGAATGTATGAATGCTTAAGACCAGTAATACTGTTCCCAGTGATTTAAATGATAGCGTAATTTTGAAACATAACATGTGGTTGATTTTATTAATATGGCGACACTCTGACAAAGCCAGTAGAGCTGCCCTATACATACTGACATCTCTAAGGTGCTACATTGACCAAGTATAATATGTAGTTATTGTTATTAATGTGGTGGGCTCCTTACAAAGTCAGTAGGCCTGCCTTATTTAAAATTATACCCATCTATATTGTGATATTGCATCTGATCTAGCTGCGGGTAGTAGTGACTATGGGGATCAGGCCCTATTCGGAGAGTAATGTAATATGAGTGTGTCACCAAAGGTATTCTCAATTTTAATGTATATAATTTAATGTGTAGTATTTAGTAGTATGTGTGCATGTGTTATAAAAGTGTTTTTCCTTTTTCAAAGAAAATGCGCTGATTGGACAATAATTTATTGAGTAGTGTTGTTGCTTGCCAGCGAATTGGGATTGCTAGTTCACATCGCCTCCATGGAGAAGTCACTACACTGCTCCGTATCACTACTCAGAGAGTCAACTGCAACAAAAGGGTACTTGGTTTCCAGTAATGTGACAATTGCAAATCTATTCCTGGTGGAGGACTCGCATCCTTTGCAACTAATAACTCAATTTCTTACAAAGTCCAGCTCCATGCTCAATCTGTACTGATTTCAACACCTCTGGTAACACCGCCAGAAAGGGTATGCCATACAGAGTAGTGCAAATACTGCTGCCCAAGTGTTACAGTTTTCCACAGGTGGTACCATTCCAAGGCGAACACACATGGTAAAGATCTTATGCCTATCCTGGGGTGTTGTATGAGGCAACATCACGTCCAACTGGTTGGTTTTGCAAGCAATCCAGAATGAAATGTAATCTTTTTTTGCTTTACCCATGATCGCAGTAACAGTCTGTGGACGGATTACCTGAACTGCGGCATGCACATGTGGTTCTGATCACAAAGCAGCTACTCCCCCAACAGTCATGTGTTGGACATACTGCCAAAATTGCCTATAAACAGACACTACCTAAGTCAGCTACTGTCTTACTTCTGGAAGTGTCAAATTTGCTGCGTCCGGATATGGCACATACCTAGCCAACAGAGGCCAGGTGGCACCTTTATTATTTAACTGTCCCGTTCTAACATTCTGTAATGCATGTGGCAGCGCCCACCAAACCACGCCTGGTGTTTTTGATATCCTAATGGGAAAAGATAGGGAACATAATTAATTGGTTTTGCTGCATGTTTTTATGCGTGAAAGTGCCCACTGTTGGAATCTACATGATCAAACACCATCTAAGAGTAAAATATTTAAAAAGGATAAGCAGCATGTGCTCTAACAAAAAATGTTCCGTCACCCACTGTGTTAGAGAAACCTGTAGTAAGATGATGTTGTGTGACTGATGCCCTGTAATTTGGGCCTATCAGAATAGAAATTTGCAGAGTTTTCAACAAACCGATTAAAAAACCATGAGATTCAACCAACAGGAATCAAAGTGGGGGATATCCATTATAAGACAAGAGCCAGACAAACCAACAGCAAATAGGAAGTATAAACTGAGCTGATGAAGGTACCCAATACTACAACGTAACACTTGGTCCCTTAAGTATATCTTTCAAAAACTACTCAAAGATTTAGAAAATCTGTGCCCTGTTGCCAGGTGCCAAATGATATATTCTATATACACAGAGGTCTGTTTCCAGGACCCTCTCCCCCAGCACTAAGGACTCAGTCAATGCGCTAGCCTGAATCAGAAAACCAGTTTTGGTGCAACCATTACACAACCCAGGGAGCAATATTTAAGCAAGATGTGTGTAGATAATGACGAATCACATGAGATGTTACAGGTGCAATCAGAGGAACCTCAAACTCTTATGAACGAATAGCACACTCTAGAACACAAAGGATACATTTTAAATATTTATTTTAAAATCAAATCCTAGTCTAGGGCACATAATATGAATTGTAACCACAATGAAGCCAAATAATATGGCAGCAGTAACAGTTTCCACAAGCGTAAATAATAGATACCACTTCAACATGATTGCTTATCAATAGAAATATTACCCTCATTCTGCTACTTCTAAGCACTAACCCTATTCTAACAAAGCAGAAAATAAACCCTATTTCGAGTTTCAGAGATGGTACACACCTACCTGCCTGATTGAACAATGGAGTTCTATGTTTAATAAAAAAGCAATATCTGCTATTCTCGTCTCACGAGGCTAGCTTCACTGATAAGTCAACAAGCAAAGCATAAGGGCCCCCCCTCCTCTCCTGTAGCCTTCAATAGGAAGCGGAGGGAGAAACTATGCTGTACTGCTCGGCAGAGTGCAATATGGCGTGAAGACTCCTCTCACCCCTTCACTTTTTGTGCTAGACTTTTATAACAATCACATTGTTGTTTAAAACTCTTTGCAGAAATCTTTAAAAATTATTTTGTATCCTTTTCATTAACAAACAAGCATTGGCGTAGCCAATAGGTCTCGCCTTTGGGACCTTATAAGTGTTTAGTTATCCAGCACAATATCCTTGGTGCAACATCAACTGTTGCATGGCTAAACACTTATAAGGTCCCAAAGGCGAGACCTATTGGCTATGCCAATGCTTGTTTTTCTTCATGTTTTCTCTCAGGTTACCTACTGTGGGGCCACTGAAGTGAAGGTGTCAGTGACATTATTTCCTGTGGCTAGTGTTGCCACCTGGCTTTTCTTTTTAACCCGATTGACCAGTATTTTACTCTTCAGGACAGTAATTAGGGTGATGACCTAAAGCCAGCAATTTTTTCCCCCCTTATCAATACATAGTTAAAACTGCAAATGCAAGAAGAAAATACTTTTAAACGTTTTCTGTAGCTATCTAAATTATCTCTGGTTGATAAGTAACTCGTGAACAAGCAGACTGCAGGGGACAGTGTGGGAGCTAACACAGTGACAGGAGAGTGCTGCAGTAGACTGGAGTGAGGGGGCAGAGCATGGAGACAGAATGAGCACAATACTGAGAACGAGTGAAGGAGCAGACTACAATGACCTCTATCTAGCACAGCTGATTTCTTTTTTTGTGAGTTTATCTCCCTTAAATCCTGCTTACTTGGGTTTTCCTAAATTGTGTTTTTCGTACATTTTGTGTGTAAGTTTAGCTTGCGGAAGACTGGCTCGAGCACAAACTGTCTTGCAGGGTGTGTGAAACTTGGTTGTGTGCCGTGGCGTCATGCGCTGAGCTAGCAAATTTCACTGTGCGACTTTAGAAACTCTATGGAGAGTACAATGTGCGAGTACCTCACGTCATTTAAAGCACAAGAGTATTCCTCACGTAGAGTTTTCATGCATAAGACTGTCAAACATGTTTCACACAATTTGCATGTCTTTGAAAAAATTAGACTTATGCGTGGAAACAATTGCACTATTTCACCCACCGCTAAACTCCACCTACAAACTTGGCGAGTCCTTCTCCCCTCTCCATCTTTAATGCACTTCCTTCTTCACGTCTGTAAGGTAGGCACAGAGGTCTGCAGCAAGACAAGCAAAGAGAGCGAGAGAAAGAGAGCGAGAGAAAGAGCGAGAGAAAGAGAGCGAGAGAAAGAGAGAGTACGGTACGGAGGCCAGAGAAGACTGCACTGACAGCAGGAAGGGGGGGGGGGAAGAGTAGACTTCAGGGGCAAGAGAGTGGCCCGCAGAGACAGGACACAGCAATGAGACACGCATAGATGTACTGCAGGCAAGCGGAATGGGAGTTCGGTACGTGCAGAGAGACACGTGATATGGTAGACGTCACCAGCAGGTATGCGCTGACCGAGGACTACAGAAAGCCTGGCGGGCCAAATGCATATGTACAACCAGGGCACAAATCCTAAAAAAAAAACGGCGCCATTGCCGAAGACGGCGTCTGCATGTGCTGTGAAAAGGCAGCTATTATTAAAGTTAAAGCGCGTACGGCGCGCTGGAAATACTACAACAAGCATTGGCCGCGCGGCCGTGAAAGTGACGCGGCCGCAAAAGTGAAAGTGATCGCGCGCTGTAAGGGTGCCCACGAGCGATGCGAGGAAAGCCAGATGGCGCCTGTGCGCGTAACTGTGCGCGTAACCGCACGCTCTAGGCCACACAAAAAGCGTGTGGTCGGATTTTTGAAGCCCACTAACTAAAAGTCTCGCCAGAGCAGGGCATGCGCTGGCTCAGGCGAGACCTAAAAATGAGACACAGTTGTCCGTCTTCTAGAAAGTCTTGAAAATCAATAACAAGCTAATGTAAAATGTAGCAATCAGCATCTTAGATTAGACACTGCAAATATATTCATGTAAGCTTCATTATGCACTGCAGAATGTAAGAATATAAAGCAAACATGCATCATATGACTCATACATATTCACTATTTGTTCTGACTAATCACATGTAACACAGGCAGGCGAACGCCCAGAAAAGAAAATATTCATAACAGAAGATACCTGGGCAAGTAACTTTTCTTTTATCTGCAGCTATCCGGCCTTCACAATCTGTGTGCTACTAAGTTTCCCAAGCATTAAATATTTATTGAGGTCCAGCTATGAAGATCCCTCATGGTTCAGCAAAAGAATGTCTTGAACTCAACATGGCTAACTTAGCTCAAGCTCCAGAGCAGATGTGCAATGCATGATGATTTGTAGATGTACAGTTTAGTAAATGTTTGATTTACATATCAACTAATTGTTGATATGTTCTGCTCGTTTTGTTGCCAGTGTTATTGCCCTGATTGTGCCTTGATTGTTACTGTTGCCCTTTATTTTTTGTGCCCGTCTTGTTGTTTAGCCCTAGTCTCTTCTGCCGGGTTCCCGTTTCCCGCTCCCTTCCTGCCGCTGCTGCCCCTTCGGCCCCTCCCCCCTGCTGATTCCCGCCTCTCAGCTGCAACTCCCTCCCCCTTCCCTATATAATGGCGGCCGCGCGCAGCGGGCGTGCCGCTGGTGCGCCGATGGTGCGCCAAAGGCCAGCCCGTCTGCGCCCGTCTGTGACCTGACCACGACCAGCGCCAGGGACCCCGGATCTCCGAGCTCCCACCGCTACGACTCAGCGGCCCTCCTCGCACTCAACCCTGGAAGGAACAACTGCCAGCTGTCCACGCTGTGCATCACCCACGGACAGTTCTCCTGCCGCCACTGCCACCAGACCTTCACCACAGTCCGCACTCCCATGACCACCGCCCCCACACCGAACGCCAACACCTCCGAAGCCCTGAGGTGCATCCTTCTCAACGTGCGTTCCCTGCAAAGACACGCCGTAGAGATCTGGGACCTCCTCGACACCCTTGTTCCAGATGTCGCCTTCTTCACAGAAACCTGGACCAACTCCACCTCCACCCCCAACATCGCCACCGCCATCCCCGACAGATACAAGATCCAGAGGAAGGACTGCCCCAACTGCCCAGGAGGAATTGCCATCGCACACAAGAGCTCCCTCAGACTCTCGACCTCCAGCACGAGCGACAGCCTGCCTACCACCACTTCCATACCAGCCCCAGAACGACCCTGAGAGGCACCCTCGCCTACAGACCTCCCGGACCTCGAATGGCGTTCACTACCTCCATCGCCGACCTCATCGCGCCCCACGCCATCGCCTCCATAGACTACATATTCATCGGAGACCTCAACTTCCACCTCGACCCCAACTCCGTCACCCTCCTGGACAACCTCTCCAACCTCTGACTGAAACAACTCGTCACCACCCCCACCCACAGGGCAGGACACACCCTCAACCCCCATCTTCGCAGGAGGCAACAACATCCACTTCAGCCACACCACGCAACCCCCATGGACGGACCACCACTGCGTAACTTCCACGTCGACAAACCAACGGCGCCCAAACCTACACCCCGCCCCCCACGAAGAAACTGGAGCAAGATCACGAGGAGCAGCTCAACTCCGCTCTCAAACGCAATGCCCCCACCACCTCAACCAACGCCAACCTCGCAGCCAAAGTACTGCACAGATAGATCTCCAACTGCGCAGATGAGCTCGCACCCCTACGTAACCCCGACAGACAGGGCCCCAGGAAGGCCACCTGGTTCACCGCCGACATTCAAGAATCCAGGCGCACCTGCAGACATCTTGAGAAGAATTGGAGAAACAGCAAATCCTCGGAAGACCAGACAACCTACAAGAACGCCATGACAGAATACCACCAACACATCAGATCCACCAATAGGACCTTCATCCAGAACAAGATCCTCGCCAACTCCAGCAACTCCAAGGAAGTATTCAGCATCATCCAGGAATCCACCAAACCCCCCAGCGAAACCACGGACATCACCCCCTACCAGGAACTCTGCAACAAGCTCGGCTCCTACTTCCATCTGAAGATCAAGGGCCTCAATGACAATTTCAACGACCAGACACCTGAATCCGAAACCACTTTATCCTCCAGTAACACCAGCCAACCCACCATCTCATCCTGGACCCCAGTCACCACCGAAGACACTGCATCGACCATGAAAGGCATCCACTCAGGAGCCCCCACGGACCCCTGCCACCGCACTTCTTCCACAGAGCGGCCGCCGCCATCACTCCAGAACTACGAAGCACCATCGCCACCTTCGAAACCGGCATCTTTCCCGACGACTGGAAAAGCGCAGAAGTCAGACCCCTACTGAAGAAGCCATCAGCAGACCCCACAGACCTCAAGAACTACCGACCCATCTCCCTCCTCCATTTCGCAGCCAAAGTCACCGAAAAGACCATCAACGTCAAGCTAACGAAATTCATCGAAGAAAACTCCATCCTCGACCCCTCCCAATGCGGATTCCGCAGCAACCACAGCACAGAGACCGCTCTACTCGCCGCCAGACGACATCCGCACCCTACTCGACCAAGGACACACCGTAGCCCTGATCCTACTCGACCTCTCTGCAGCCTTCGACACCGTCTCCCACCGCACACTCACCGCCAGAGCTCCACGAAGCTGGCATTCGGGGAACCGCCCTCAAATGGCTCCGATCCTTCCTCGCCGGGAGAACCCAAAGAATCAGACTTCCACCCTTCCTCTCCGAACCCACGGAAATCAACTGCGGAGTACCCCAAGGATCGTCGCTCAGCCCCACGCTCTTCAAGATCTACAAGGCCCCCCTCGCCTCCATCGTCAGACAGCACGGACTCAGCATAGTATCCTACGCCGACGACACCCAGCTCATCCTCTCCCTCACCAAAGACCCCATCACCACCAGACTCAACTTCCAGGAAGGAATGAAAGATGTCGCATCCTGGATGAGCAACAGCTGCCTGAAGCTCAACTCGGAGAAGACAGAGGTCCTCGTCCCCTCCCCCTCCGCATGGGACAACTCCTGGTGGCCCACCGCACTCGGCAGCCCCCCCACCCCCACGGACCGCGCCAAAACCTCAGCATAGTACTCAACTCCTCCCTCTCCATGACCCGACAGGTCAACGCCGTCGCCTCCATCTGCTTCGACACCCTCCGCATCCTCCGAAAGACCTTCAAATGGATCCTCCCCGAATCAAGGAAGACCGTCACCCTCGCACTCATAACCAGCAGACTGGACTACGGAAACGCCTTCTACGCCAGGATCAACAAGTCTCTACTCTGCAAACTCCAGACCGTACAGAACACCGCAGCCAGACTCGTCCTCGGCATCCCGCGACACAAACACATCACCCAGCACCTGCGCAACCTTCACTGGCTCCCCGCTGAGAAAAGAGTAACCTTCAAGATACTCACCCACGCCTACAAATGCCTCAACACTGGACGCCAATACCTCAACGACAAAATTTCCTTCCATGCACCCAAGAGGAACCTCAGATCCGCCGGACTCGCCTTCGCCGAACCCCCACACATCCGCAGAGCAAGAATGGGCGGAAGAACCTTTTCCTACATCGCGGCCAAGACCTGGAACGAGCTACCGATCAACAGGCGCGCCCCCACCCTGCACATCTTTAGAGAGACCCTCAAGACCAGGCTCTTCTACTGAACGGAATTGCACCCCCCCTTCTCCCCCAGCGCCTTCAGACCCTCACGGTTGAGTAGCGCGCTTATAATTACCCTGATTGATTGAACTAATTAAGAATGGATCTTTAAACATTCACTGATGTTGCTCTAGCGGAACATCTACATTCAAAATTAGCATTAGCCCAGTGCACAGTATTCAATGGGCGCTGGAAGCATTCAGCCCTCTCTTTGATGTAGAGCTATCAGCTGTATCAAGCAGCGAGTGAAAGGAAAGCACTCTTGACAGCAAAACTATTGTAGGTCATCTGTTTCCAAAGCGATTTAAAATGTACAAAGTAAAATATTGGTAGTCGTATGAAAATCCAAGAGGACTTTCAGAAGGAAAACGATCCAGAAAACCAACTTGCCCTTATAGGACAGTATACCTATCTTCTGAATACAGGCACTGCAACTCATGCACACAAATATCCAAAGTTTAAAAATAAAAAAATTGTGTCTTTCACTTATTAGTTTAACTTCACTAAATGTCCTGGGTTTCAAAGGTACATGGACTTGAACACATTAAATAACATTTAAATCCCAAAGACATTTTGCCTTTAAGCCCTGGAGTCTCAATTAACCGCATTTAGGATAGTCGGGTACAACTTGTGTGATGAAATTGTACAAATTAGACATAAAAGAAAGAGTTCCAGTCAGCAGGCCACTGGATTAATCTTCTTTTAACATAGTGGCAAAATCTCAACAA
The DNA here is from genome assembly GCA_963921515.1 of Calotriton arnoldi. Taxonomy (NCBI): domain Eukaryota; kingdom Metazoa; phylum Chordata; class Amphibia; order Caudata; family Salamandridae; genus Calotriton; species Calotriton arnoldi. The sequence goes on from CAWUFW010004001.1 coordinate 320,862, forward strand.
CTTTGCACTGAACCATACCCGGCTGAAAATAGATTTAACATAGTCTCATTTAACAGTCCTAAATGTCTGCAGATCATGACTTCAGGCACCATGCTACAAGCTCACAAGGGCACGGTTAAGAACTTGATCATTTCATGAGGGAGTGATTCTCACGGAGAGAAAAAGTAAACTGAGATTTTAATATGAAGTTCCATAATCATATGCTGTTGAATGACACTGGTTAAAACGGATCAAGTAGTATACAATACTTCAATATGTGTCAACCAGTTTTGAAAAAAACTAATTAATGGCAGTTTTGTCGAGTCACAGACAGGCCCATATCATAAAGGAGTGCTGTGACTTGCATCATATGATGGCTAATTCCATCAATATAGGGACATGCAGGAATCCTTTTACACCTCAAATCGGTCACAGCACCACAATCCTACTGTAACAATGCAGGCGGGAGCTTAGAACAAATTGGATCACCTTCGTATTAATGGAGCCGACCTCCCGTCAAGAAACAGAAGAACAGTCAATTACAAAGCCACTTCCAAATGGATATAGATGTTTGGGAGATCTATGGGACAGGCCCAGTCCAGACTTAAGGCTATAGTATAACTACAGACCTCACTATAAAACCTACAACTCTAAAGCACAAACTGAGAGAAGCTTTACCCTCTCAAGTCAAGAAATCATCTAAATCCAAGTGACGTAAATAAACCCCTGTAAGATCATCAAGCAGTGCAATTATTTCAAGGGACACAGAAATCTTAGTAGTCACTTGCAGGGATGTAATGAACTGTATAGTATTTTACATACATGTTATATATCAAAACTCGGGACACAAAATCCATCTCCTTTGTGCTAGAGTAGATCTCTGTGAATTCACTTAAAAACAATATTTTCTTGGGGGCGTGGCCAAGATGGCGACGGTGCTGGATGCTCACTGAACAAGCTCTGCTCCTGGCCCCGATAAGAATTCTTCTAAATCCTTGCCAATGGAGTCACGACTGCCAGCATTCACCTACCCTAGTCCCGGGGGCCCAACCTTGAGGTCGCCGGAGGGCTGAGAAGTCGGAGCGGCAGAGGAGAGAGAGCCGCAGCGGACTGCGGCCTACACCGCACCCGCTTGGGGAGCGCTACAAAGGAGGTGGAGCGTGGACCTAGTGGGCGGCCAGGCCTCGGAGGGTCACGAGTGGCTGGAAACGAAGCCATAGAACGATCGTCGTGAGACCTGCGGAGCTTCTGCCCTCACCTTTCTGCAACTGGGCTTTGTCGGAGGTCGTACTCCGGGGCCTGGTGGAGGCAGACAGAGGCATGCCCTCATCGGGGGCTCATGCATCAAGTGCTGCTCCTCGCCAGAGCTGCTGACAGGGCCCGAAATCTAGCCGGAGACTCAATGCATGGGATCTGGACCTGGAGTTGGCTATTGGGCTTCAGGTAGATACTGAGCTGTACTTTAAAGAGAATGACGGCTCATCATTTCAAAAGTGTCGCTTTGGGAAGCATATAAGAAGGTCCTTCGGGATAGCGCTCAAAACCTAATTGCCCAAAAGAAGAGAAGGGCATTTGGGACCCTACAGCAGCTTGAGGGCAAGCTTCTAGAGCTTGAGTGAGACCTGGGACCGAAGCTCGACCCACTCAGGCTTAGACAGCTGGAACTCCTGAGAGCGAAGTACCAAGACTTGGCACAGGAGGAGAAGAAACAAATGTTTGCCATGCTTCACAGACTTTATGAGGCTGGGGACAAGGCCGGGAAACTTTCAGCATGGTCAGGCAGGAAGGAAGTGGATGGGTGCACCAGATAGTAGGACCAGAGGGGGAATGAAACCCTACAGAAAGGATGAGGATGCTGCTTAATGGCTAGAGCAGCTGACCTTGAAGCTGTGGAACCAGGTTCGAGTCTCTGGTGGAAGGCTCAAAAATCCTGTGATTCTGGGCAAGTCACTTAATCTCCCCCGTCTAAAAAAAAATACTGAATGGTTCCGTCTGTCTGTAATGCAACTGGAGCTCATGTAAAGCACTCTGATACCTTCGGGTCGAATTCGCGCTATATAAAACTGCGGAAAAAAAACTGGAGAAGATCATTGCTGGGACCTTTGCTCGTTACTACGAGGATTTGTACAGGGCTAGGCCACAACATGACACCACACATCGTGCAATTCTTGGCATCAGTAAATACCTCTGTACTAGATGTAGAGGCATGCAATGTGCTGGAAGCAGACATCACATTGGCGGAGGTTCAGGCTGCCATGGCAAAGCAAAAATTCCCATCAGCATAAACAACGATGAGCACACAATTAAAAGACCTAAACATGCGTCCAGCCACAGCGGAAAAGTCGTTCGTTGCGGTGCACTGGCCCTTCCTGGAACAAACTCTAGTGAGGTTTGGCCCTCAACATCGGAAGTGGGTGAATCTACTTTATCAGGTTCCGGTGGCAGCTGTAAGAGTGAATGGGACGCTGTCCTCAGATTTCCCCATCTGTCGAAGCACGAGGCAGGGCTGCCCCCTTCCGGTTTGCTCTCACCATAGAATCGCTGGCATGTAGGGTGCGGGAACACCCAGGAATCCACGTTTTTACATCTTACTGGCGAGGAGGATAAGGAGAAAATCTCACTTTACGCGGATGATATCCTCCTCTATATCACGGCGCCGTCCAAGACCCTCCCTTTACTCTACCAGCTGTTTGAGGATTATGGAAGTTACTCCGGTTAGAGAATTAACTGGGGCAAATCGGTGCTCTCTACCTCCCACGAGGCAAGATTGATACGTCCCTGATCCCCCGCCGCTTCACACGTGCGGAAGACAGCTTTAAATACCTTGGAATTTTTATGATGTTAGGAAGGGAACTCTGTTTTGAGAAGAACCTGGAGAGGGTGGCAAAGGTATGTCAGAGGAGATGGAGAGGGTTTCCCCTCATGTTTATAGGGCGTGCAGCCATGTTCAAAATAATTTCACTCCCAAAATTGCTGTATGTGCTACAGAACACGTTCTACCGGGCCCCACCACAGGCCTTTACCAGACTGGAGAGTGACCTACGCATCCTACTGTGGGACGGGAAATACCCTAGAATTGCCCTGAAAACGTTACAACGCAACCCATATAATAGGGTGTTAACCCTTACTGACTTGTATGCCTACTACTGGGCGACCTATCGAACGTCAATGATTGGCTGGTCGCCCCGGCGATCACTCTACCCTTAGACTGGAATGGGCGTAGTGGGAGAACAAGTCCTGCTTACACTACCTCTATGGGGCCATTGGAGCTCAAAGACACTCCTCCTGGCCACCCAAGTAGCCTTGGCAGCCTAGGAAAAAGCTAGGAAGTGAATGGGTTGGCACCATAGGCCCACAAGGGAAACACCCCTATGGGAGGAAAACTGGCTCCCAGAGATGCAGAAACTGAGGGGCTTCGAGGCATGGGACCTTGTTAGGATCTCCAAGATAGGGAATTTGTTTGAAGGTGGAGAATAATGCCCTTCTCCTCGCTGCAACAAGAATTCAGGATGAATGCTAACCAATGTTTTAAATACGCGCAAATACAACATGCCTGGCAGGACAAAAGGCTCCTCGGAGAAGGCATTCTGGAATTCGCCCAACTGGAGGTGCGGCTCCTCACTGAAGAGCTGGGAAAGGGTGCCGACTCCCTGACGTACAAAACCCTAAACAACAACGTGCCAGACAATTTACCTAGGCTGCGAGGGAAATGGGTTGAAGATCTGGGGAACCTGGAAAATACTGACTGGGAGGAGGTCCTGATGCACCCGAGAGGTGGCAATAAAAGCGAGGCTACGTTTAATCCAATTTAAAATCCTTCACAGAGTCTATTATGATAGACGGAGATTACATGGGACAGGGAAAGCGCAGAATGCACGCTGTCTGTGTTGTGATGGGGGAGAGGGTTTCTTTTCCATACTATTTGAGAATGTCCACCAATCCAGGGTTTCTGGGCATCAATCACTGAAGAGCTCAGCAAGGTCCTGGGAGAACCAATCCCACTAGAACCCAAGTTTATCTTACTGGGGATTCCGAACGATATTGACCTACTAAGGGCCAAGCTTTTGTTTTGGGGCTTGGGTCTAGTAGTGGCAAAAAGGGGCATAGCTCGCTACTAGAGAGTAGGTGAAAGCCCGACAATACAGGAGTGCAGACAGGGCATGGATATTTAAATGGTGGCAGAAAACATTACATACGCTAGCAGGGGCTGTCCCTGTAAGTTTTGTATGGTGAGGGGCAGATGGATATCCTACTACTCCCTGGAGGTAGTGGAAGATGATGGGGAACAACACCGGGAAGTGCCGTAATGGGTATATGTGCTGTGTGGTCTAAAGAGAAGATTAGATGGACTTTGCGTTTTCCTTATAACATGAAACTGTACTGGCTGAGAAATGTCTGGGATGGGGGTGGGGGTTGCGAAGTTGACGTTCAACGTTAATGTCAGTGTTCATAATTTTTTGTGCAGGAAATGTTTTTTTGACATTCAGTACGATGCTTTCCTAAGAGTATTGCTGCATTATTTACACTATAAAAATAAAGTAAAAATATTAATAGGTACATATTTGCTTGTCATAAGTTAGAAAATAAGTTTAACGGCTCATTAATAAAGGTGTAATGCTTTGTTAATAAAGCATTTTAGCTACGTAAAGCATTTTAGCTACGTAAAGCAACTGTTTTGACAGCTGAAAGGAAATACTACTTAATTTTGTGTAGGAACATTCATTATATTGCACAACTAAGGGATATTTTTACACCATAACTATAATGATCCTGTCATTCGGTTTTCCTGTGGTTGCTTGAAAGAGTACTTAGGGGTGTTTTCTTCATCATGCAGTCAAGATGTTACATACTTTATTGAGGTCAAGAAGTGAGTCAGTAGTCTTGCAATGTGGTGAAGCATTTCTCACCTGCTCTTGAAAAATGAACTGCAGAAACGGGAAGCATTATTTACTTTAATGCTTACGGTTAAAATACAATAGAAATACATTGTTAGGTTTCTTCTTTGACAAAGCAACTGAAAAGAAGGGCCTCCGTATTAGGTGAGAAAGGTGCTCTTCATTAAGTGCGTACACTCTTCAAAATCTACATGACGTGCCTCGCGGACATCATTAGAGCCCATGGCATCAACATAGTATCCTACACCAATGACACACAGCTCATCCTCTCTCTTACCAACTCACCAAGCATTACCAAAGCAAACTTCGCCAACTGCATGAGCAACGTTGTTGCTTGGATGAAAAAACTGCTTCCAGCGCAACACAGAGAAAACCGAAGTCATTATCTTTGGCAACAAGCACTCCTTCTGGGACCCCTCTTGGTGGCCCTCTGAACATGGCCCCCCACCCACCCCTGCATTCAACATGCCAAGAACCTCGTGATCATCCTGGGCACCAACCTCTCCATGAGCAGACAGATCAAAGCTGTTTCCTCATCATGCTTCCACATCAGGCGGATGCTATGAAAGCTTTTCAAGTGGATCCCACTGAACACCAGACTAACGGTCACCCAGGCTCTTATCACAAGTAGACTTGATTACGAAAACGCTCTACATCGGAATCCCAGCCCATGTCCTACGTCGACTCCAAACATCCAGAATGCCGCCGCCAGACTCATCCAAAACATCCCTGGAAATAGCCACATCTCTCCAAACCTCAACAATTTCCACTGGGTCCCATATCAGGAAAGATGCAAGTTAAAGCTACTCACCCACACCTACAAAGCTCTCCACAAGACTGGTCTAGCGTAACTCAACTACTGCCTCAACTTCTACCAACCCACCAAACATCTTCGATCTGCATCCCAGAAAAGAGCACACCACCCTTGCACCAAGATGACCATAAGTGAAGGGTGCTCCTTCTCATACCTTGCAGCCAATATCTGGAACGACCTCCCAAAACACCTCAGAACCTCTCCCTCCCTCATGGACTCGCAGAGGAACCTCAAGACATGGCTCTTCCAGATGAAACAGTTATGATCTCCTACTTCCCCCTCAGGCCTGCCCTAATCAACACCTAGATACACTCACAGGTGATTAGCCGCACTCAACAAATTCACATAACATAACAAGTAGTTCAACATGCAAGAACAAAGTAATGAGAACCAATGAAAAGTGAATTCACTAAAAATACATCTATACTGTGGTACCAATATTTGGAACTGAGGTACCACACCTTAAAATTCAATTTTTTGACTAAAAACTACAAGACAGGTTGCCTATTTGTACCCCTGAGGAAACCCTAGGCTCAAAGTTTAACTGAAATGACCTCTTAATATTAAACATAAATTTGTTTTAAAACATCTGGTAATCCTGTGAGACCAGCATAAGTAAGTAAAGACCCCACCAGAGTGATGTGTCAGGGGCTCTATGGATCCTGCAGGAGCACTGTGGTGTCTTATGGTAAAAAAAAAAAAAAAAATGAAAGCAGAAATGTTATTGGCTAGATAGTGAATAGTAGTTAAAATAAGTCCAAAGTGTATAGAAATAAACAGGAACAAACTTCATGAATACAATTTGCCATTCCTGTTGCACAGAAGCACCTGGAAAAAACTAAACTCCAGATCCATTTTGGCATCTACAGAAGGTGGGGAGAGCCAGGCATCAACCAATACAAACAGTGGCCTATGTAAACAACACCATCACATGATGATGATAAAATTCTGTTGCCTATGACATCAACTCCACCACCATCCAGTAAACGTGAGAAGGAGTCAGTCGTGCAGATTTTTTTTTTTTACCTTTCCACAAAGGTAAAAGAAAAGGAATGCCTGGAATGTTAAATGTGCATTGTGCAATCAAGAGCTTCTCTGCATCCATCATGGGTGCTATTCCATTCCAATAAGATTGCCTGTACAGAGTTTGAAAGACAACATCCAGGAGGCGAAGAAGAGGTGAAAATAGCACCTCTTGATGCACTGAAGAGCCAACAAGAGGAAGAAGACTGCAATATTCACCACATACTGCAATGAATCGCACAAGATGTTCTCTTCAGGCGAGACCAACAGAAGAGTTCTCGCCAAAACGATGTACACAGATGAACACACACACGTAAGACCACTATAAAAATGTGTGCAAAAATAAAGTAACAAAAATAAAAGTTCCCTGAAAAACCTAAAAAAATGAAAAACAAAAAAAAGTAACATTGTTTAAAAAAACATAAAAAAGGATAACTTCCCAAAAGGTAAAAAAAATATTTAGCCACAAAAAAATGATATCCACAGGCACAGACCTGCATAAACGTACCTCTTCACACAGCTAATGGGGCTGGGCAGAAAGGGTAGAATTGATTGCCTGTAAAGTATTAGACGCAGTTAGAGGCTGGAGGCTTGGCATTTTTCACAAAGCTCAGTGCACCTATGCAGGTTGTGCAACATGGTAGCAGGAAACCCTACAATGCTTATGTACATACAAAAATTAAAATATGAACCCCCACCGAGAAATGTACAGAAAAAAGTGACGTTATAGTTTGGTATGAAAAAAAGACCTTACGGGGGCAGAGTGGGATACCCTGACTTTCTAGACCTTCATTTTCAGACCACAGTACTGCTGTACTCCTGCTGGGTTCAGCGCAGCCCTCCTGTACTCTCACAGGAGCTGCTGTACAAGTTTCACCCCCATGGTACTGCAGTACTGTGCAAGCTTCGCGGTATTGTGCAAGCTTCTTCTGATAAAGCTTGCATGGGACGGTGGAAGCAGTAAAAAAAAAAAAATACAAAATTAATAAAAGCAAATGTGGGTTAGGTGCCCGAATTGGGATGGCTGCCCACGGTGGGGGTTGGCTGTAGGCCCTGTGGCCAGCCCACCCAGTGCACACAGTCTAAGGCTGAGAGCAGCATGTCTGGCCGTACATGGAGTGGTTGGGCACAGTGTGCATGGCCAAAGGCCGTTCGCGGCAGGGGGTTGGCCAACAAATGGGATTGGGATAAGAAGGCCCTGTGCAGAGAGGCAGTTGGCTGAATATGATAGAAAAAACTTTAGAAATTCACTGAAAAAAACAAAGGTTAAAGAGATGTTACAGATAGGTATGGCAATAAGACTGTAGCATATGTTTAAAAAAAAGCAAACAAACAAGAACTTCACTGAAAAACACAAAGGTTAAAGTGGCATCATAGTTGGGTGTTGAAAATAAAATAGAAACTAAAGTTTAACAACCAAAGAAAACACTGAAATTCACCAGTTATAGTTTACTGAGCTAAATATAACGTGTGTCTCCGCCATGCACTGCTTATGACCTCACATTTTACATCATTCATTGGATGTTAAATTACATAATTGATGACAATAGTGGTGACATCTCAAATGATAACTTTATACATGTTTGCATAAGCCAACAAAGGACTTAAAAGTCCTCGGATATTCTTGGCTTGGGCTTATTTAATTTTTTTGATTTTGTTAAAGTAATTTACAAACCTAGCCGTGGGACGCAGTAACATCGTTAACATGGTCATTCAATCAATCAAACAGTATTTGTATAGGCGACACTGTCACCCCTAGGGGTATATGGGTGCTGTGTCTCCGTTGAAGAGCCAGATCTTGAGTCTCTTTCTGAATTCTGCCAGTGAGGGGGCTGTATGGAGTTGGAGGAGAAGGTCGTTCCAGGTCTTGGCAGCGACGTAGGAGGAGGAGCCACTGATGCGATGGATGTGGAGGATGTGTGCAAGGGCGAGCAAAGAGGAGGGCAGGTGACGTGCTGATACCATAGCCTTGCGTTATTGGAGCGGGGGGTGCTGTGTTTTAAACTGCTCTCGCACTTCTGAGCTTTTATCAATTTTAAAATCCGTTATATACGTCTGCACTAAATTTTCGTATTGCACTGTGTTTTTGTGATAACTGTGTACCTCGCGTGACCGCGGTGCCCGCCTGTAAGAGCGGATCCGCCTTTAAAGGTCAGCGCTCTAGTTGTCCTCTACCATTTCCCCATAAAGCATGCGATGCTGGGACAGCGCAGCCGGTGACGTGCTGATACCATAGCCTTGCGTTGCTGGAGCGGGGGTGCTGTGTTTTAAACTGCTCTCGCACTTCTGAGCTTTTATCAATTTTCAAATCTGTTATATACGTCTGCACTAAGTTTTCGTATTGCACTGTGTTTTTGTGATAACTGTGTACCTCGCGTGACCGCGGTGCCCGCCTGTAAGAGCGGACCCGCCTTCAAAGGTCAGCGCTCTAGTTGTCCTCTACCATTTCCCCATAAAGCACGCGATGCTGCGACCGCGCGCAGCGGGCGCGCCAAAGGCGCACCAAAGGCAAGCCCGTCTGCGCCCGGAGCGCGACCAGCACCCGGAGCGCGACCAGCGCCAGAACCCCTGCCCATTTTGTCTTGCAAACATACACGCGGAGTGAACTCCTCGATCTGAATATCGGTGAGTGCCCTAAACCTACATTATTGCTGGTCCGAGTGAATTACAGCCCTAGAAGATGCAACTTATGTGGCCTGATGGCCTTGCATCAACCCATTAAGAACAGAGGCGACATTTTAAGTGGGGGTAGCGCGGCGCACCACCTAACCATGGACAATAAGGATGATGCCCAATGTACTAGGGGCTCACAAGTACCTGTAATAGTCCAAGGAACGTCTATCGAGGGTTCTCCATTCGAGGATAGTAGAACCTTGGGCCATAGCTCTGATGTAATTAGCTGTATCCTAGTGAACACAAGATCGATGAGTAAACACAAATACGATCTAGAATGTTTGATTCAAATTGCAAACCCTGATCTCGTGTTCCTTACTGAAACTTGGGCAAACTGTGCTTCGGAGCCGGACTGGAATGCAGCAGTTCCGACAGGTTACCTTGTAGCACATGTAGACAGGGCCGGGACAAATGGGGGAGGGATAGCCATAATCTACCAATCCCACTACACGGTTAGGATCCTGCCAGCACTATCATTGGAAGCTGAGGCAATGACATTTAGTGTCAAAAGCAATAACTTCGAACTCTTCCCGGGGCTACTTATTTATAGGCCACCAGGGACGAGACCCTCCTTCACTAGCTCACTTCAGACTTTTTTGGAATCTTGTTTAGATACTCCCACCTTCACGGTATTGGGGGATTTTAACTTCCATCTGGAAGCAAATAATGACTCTGATACCTCCTGCCTGATAGATAACCTTGCAAGCTATGGGTTGAGACAGATCGTATCTGAGCCAACACACCTAGCTGGCCACACGTTGGATGGCATTTTTACCAACAATGAACACATTGAGATAGTCAGCGTGCGACCATTACCATGGTCTGATCATTCCGCAGTCTATTTTAGTGTAGAGATTCCCATAACCAGTAGGTGCCGTCGGAACAGACCTTGTATGGTCAAATCACGTCCTTGGAAATCAATCCAAAAAAACGATCTGATACCAAATCAGGGGGATTCCTCGCCAGAGCTGTTATCAGACTCCAACGCCGCAGCTAGGAACTTTGAAGACTGGCTCAGTTTATCAGTGAACAGGCTTGCTCCTGAAGTCACCAAGCACTCCCGGAGAAAACAAGCTACTTCACCTTGGTATTCAGCTGAGCTCAGACAGATCAAAGCCAAATACAGACGTAAGGAGCGTATTTGGAGATCAGATTACAGTGCTGAACATAAAAAGGACTATAATATAACCTTAGAGGAATACGAGGCAGCTATAAAACATGCTAAATCAGTATATTTCACCGCTAAAATTCAGGCTGCCAAGAACTCCTCTAAGGAGCTATTTAAAACTGTGACAGCCTTATCAAAGTGCCCGCGAGACAGTCTATTCTCACCTGATCAAAACTTTGTGGACAAAATTGCCTCCCTTTTTCAAAACAAAATCCAAACAGTCTATAATGAACTCCTGAACACAGCACATGATCCTGTGGGGAACAGTGAAGATTTATTGGAGGACATCCTAACTCAGTGTAGTCTGTCACGTTTTTCTGTTCTAGCGGCAGAACAAGTTGCAGACTTGCTGTTACAAACTAAGTCAGGCTCTCCCCTGGACCCTTGTCCCCCTTACATACTGCATTTGGTTCCCGAGGAGGTCAGTGCTTTCCTGACTCCCCTATTAAATGAGATCACTAGTTCGGGGGTTTTTCCACACTTTTGGAAAAAGGCCTGTATTAGACCTATCTTGAAAAAAGCTACTCTAGATCCCACGGAGGCGAAACATTATCGCCCAATATCCTGTCTTCCTCTACCTTCAAAAATTCTGGAAAAAGCTATGAATTTCGAACTGACAGATTACCTGGACCGCAATAACATTCTTGACCCCACCCAACACGGCTTCAGATCTCGGCATTCCACCGAGTCAGCCTTGATTATGGCCACTGAAGAGATCCGTAAAGTGATGGATGGAGGGGGAAGAGCCGCTCTCATCCTGCTTGACCTGACCGCAGCATTTGATACCGTAAACCATGCGGTACTGCTGCGGCGGTTGAGGGCAGCAGGTATTAGAGATAAGGCGTTAACTTTACTTACATCCTTCCTGGCATCCAGGGAACAACTGATTCATTGGGACGGCCTTCAGTCAGGAAATTTCTACCTCCCGTGTGGAGTCCCACAGGGGTCGGCCCTGTCCCCGACACTGTTCAATCTATATGTCACACCATTAGCAAAACAAATTAAAGATCACGGTCTTATGCTAGTGTCGTATGCGGACGACACCCAGTTAGTGGTGTCGGTTACGCAAAGTGTGGACACTACAGCTGTCAGGTTCCGCAATTGCCTTACTGATGTGATGGCATGGATGAACTCGAATTTTTTGAAGCTCAATACCGAAAAAACTGAGGTCATCGAGTTTGGTCAAAAACCCTCTGTATGGACCCAATTATGGTGGCCCCCTGAGGCTGGGAACTGTCCTGTCCCCGTGTCCATGGCTAGGAACCTTGGTTTTATGTTTGACAAGGATCTAAAGCTCGCTCCACAAATAATTCAAGTTCCTCTGCCTGCTTCTCTACGCTGAAAGTTTTGCGTAAAATTCTGCCATTTATCCCATTACCACTCAGGAAAACAGTAGTCGGAGCCCTGGTTCTTTCCAGAGTTGATTACTGCAACGCGTTATACTTAGGAGCTGATAAAGGGCAGATTACCAAACTTCAGTCACTTCAGAATGCGGATGCTCGAGTACTGCTTGATTTACCTAAACATCACCCCACGTCTGCTAGTATTAAGCAGCTCCACTGGCTTCCAGTTCGGGGGAGAGTGGATTTTAAGGCACTCTGTTTAGTGCATAAGGCTCTGTATGGAGGAGGAGCTGCGGACATTCAACCCCTATTTCCCCGGTACTCGCCGCAACGTTGTCTCAGGTCCGCCAATGCAGGACTGGTCCTGGTCCCTAAGTTAAAAAGAGCCAGATGGGGAGAATAGGGCTTCTCGTATCAAGCGGCCAAATTGTGGAACTCCCTCCCCATTCTGATCAGACTACAGCCGAACAGAGCTCTTTTTAGAAAATTGATAAAGACATGGCTCTTCCTTAAGCCCTAGATCTTTCAGCGCTAGCTCGGCTTCCACTCACCTCAGCGCCAAGACGCCTCAGCAATAGTGCGCTTTATAAGATATCAGTCAGTCAATCAGTCAGTCTAGCGGTTTGGTGGAAGTTCAGTAGGTGGTTGAAGTAGGCAGGTCCTAGGTCGTGGAGGGCTTTGTAGGTGTGCGTGAGGATCTTGAACTGGCATCTCTTCTGGATAGGGAGCCAGTGGAGGTCTCTCAGGTGGGGGGCGATGTGAGTTCATTTGGGGAGGTCCAGGATGAGTCTGGTTGCCATGTTCTGTATGGTCTGGAGTCTTCGGAGGAGCTGGGTGGAAATGCTGGTATAGAGGGCATTGACTTAGTTGAGGTGGCTGGTGACGAGGGCATGAGTGACAGTCTTTCTGGTGTTGGTTGGGATCCATCTGAAGATTCTGCGGAGCATGTAAAGTGTGTGGAAGCAGGAGGAGGCGACAGCGTGGACTTCTCATTTCAGGGTCAGTTGGCCGTCAAGGATGATGCAGAGGTTACGAGCATGGTCAGTCGGCGTGGGCGTGCATCCAAGTTCTGCAGGCCACCAACTGTAGTCCCATGTGGAGGTGTTCTTCCCAAAGATCAGTACTTCAGTTTTGTCGGAGTGGAGTTGGAGGCAGTTGTCTCTCATCCATTTGGCTACGGTGGTCATGGCGTCGCAGAAGTTGGTTTTGGCATTGGAGGGGTCCTCGGTAAGCGAGAGGATCAGTTGAGTGTCATCAGCATAGGAGATTATCTTGAGTCCATGGGATCTGACGATGTCCGCGAGAGCGGTCATGCATATGTTGAACAGGGTGTGGCTGAGGGATGATCCTTGCGGTACGCCGCATATGCCGTCTTTGGGTGCGGAGGTGAAGGGAGGAAGTTGTATGCTCTGTGTGTGTCCTGTAAGGAAGGAGGCGATCCACTTCAGAGGGTGTCTTGCTGTATGCCTATGTTGTAGAGTCAGTTGATAAGGGTGTTGTGGGAGACTGTCAAATATCGCGGAGAGGTCGAGGAGGATCAGGGCCACAGTCTCTCCACAGTCAAGAATTATTCTCATGTAGTCTGTGGCGGCAATCAGCGCGGTCTCAGTGCTGTGGTTGGAAAGGAATCCGGATTATGAGGCGTCCAATAAGTGGTTTTGTTCCAGGAAATTGGTGAGCTGCTGGCTGATGCCTTTCTCGAGTATTCTGGCAGGGAGATCAGCCGGTAATTTTTGATATTGTTGCAGTTGGCGGAGGCTTTCTTTAGGAGGTGTCTGATGCCTGCGTGTTTCCATCTCTCCAGAAAGGTTGCTGTAGAGATGGAGGTGTTGAGGATGCTGGGGAGTTGCGGGCTGATTGGGTTCATTGCAAGGTTGTAGAGGTGGTGGGTGCAGGGGTCGGTGGGTGCCCCGGAGTGGATGGAAGACAATTGTTGAGGTGGTCAGGGCGGTGAGCTGTGACCAGGTGGTAATGGTTTGGCTGGTGTTTGTTGGTTGATTGAGATCGACGGGTTGAGGGTGGCGGGATGGCTGTTGAAATTGTTTTAGAGGTTGGTGATCCTGCTGTGGAAGTAGTCTGAGAGGGTGTTGCAGAATTCTTGGGAGGGGTGGATGGTCTTCTCTATGGCTGTCGGGTTGGAGAATTCTTTGACTATTTTGAAGAGTCACTTTGTCTGGCTGGCTGCGGAGTCGAAGTGGGTGGTAATGGCTGCTTTCTTGGCTTCTTTGATATGCCAGTGATAGTTGCTAAATTGTGGGCTGCTCTGTCGGCAGGGGTCTTGGTGGTGGGCCATTGTTTCTCCAGTTAGTGGCAGTTGCGCTTTGTGGTCCTGAGTTCTGGGGTGTACCAGCTGGCATATTTGGAGGTCTTGTTGGATTTTTTAGGTTTCAGTGGGGTAACACTGTTGGCGTTGTCGGTGATCCAGGCAGTGAACTCCTAGATGGCCTGGTCGAGGTCTGTTGAGGCCTCGGGTTGGGAGGTGGTGAGGACCTGTGACAACTGAGTTTCGGTGACCTTGCTCCAGCCGCAGTGGGAGGAGATTTGACGCTTGGTGATGGTATGTTAGGCGTCGGTGAAGTGTACTATGGTGTGGTCGGTCCAAATGAGTTCTGTGGTGTGGCTGAATTTGATTCTGTCGCTGGAGGTGAAAATGGGATTGAGTGTGTGTCCAGCTTTGTGCAAGGGTTCGGTGACCAGGTGGGTGAGGCCGATGTTGTTCAGGTTCTCCAGGAGGGCGAAGGAGTTGGCGTCATTGGGGTAGTCAATGTGGAAGTTGAGGTCGCAGAATAGGACGTAGTGGTAAGAGTTGATTGCTGGGGGGGATGAGGTTGGGTATGGTGTCACAGAATGTTGCTCGGGGTTCCGGTGGTTTGTAGGCGAGGGTGCCTCTTATCGTGGTCTTTGCGTCAGTTTGTAGTAGGAAGCTGAGAGGTGTGGGGTCGTCGTTGGTGATAGTGCATTTGATGGTTTCCTTGAAGATGATGACTATGCCTCCACGTTGTTTGTTGGCGCGGTTTCGGAATATCATCTTGTAGCCTTCAGGAGAGGCAGTGTTGATGTCGGGGTAAGAGGAGGAGTTGAGCCACATTTCGGTAATGAAGGCAACATCCATGGTGTCGTGTAGTTCCTATAAACCTATATAGGAGCTGCGCATTTAGACAACATACACTGTAGGGTTGGTGTCCGAACTAATTCTAGACGCCCCTACCGAGTATTTTAGTCTGTATACCAGCTAGCTCACAGTGCCACTAGAAACCCCTCTTACCAAGGAGAGAATAGTTCTTGGCAACTATCGAACATGACAACCTTGTCCCATCAGGGATCGTGGAAACAGTGCAATACTTTTCGTTCAGTCACTAGTGCTCACTTTGTCTCAGAGAGATACACAGAATAAACAGTGGGGACGTTTTTCAATAAGCATTTATTGAACCAGCGTCATTCTACTGTAAAATAGGTGTGCTGAAGCAACCATTAGACAGTAACAGATGATTATAAGCACTAACAGAGTAAAAGGATGGTAGTCTACCATCGTGCTAAAACAATGAATACAGGCAAGTATATAAAATACATGACAGTAGTAAATGCGTACTCCTACGATGCGACCCTAAGTAGACGTACCCAAGTGTACCTAGCATGTATGTGGGTGTAAAAGCCAAGAATCTCTCTAGGATAAAGTCAACCCCATTACCTGAAGTGAGAGACTGTGGGACTCCGTCTTGGTCTCGAGATGGACACCCCACAAGGGATGTCAGACCACTGTGAGCTGGAGTGTCTGCGTGCAGGAGCCTCAGCGTCTCGCATCAGTGTGTCGCATAGAAGTCCTTTTCTCCTCGGACTACCGCAGCAAGATATGGTGTATATACACCTAAAGTGGTACCCCCTGGGGATATACCTTGCTGTGTCATGTCGGACTAGGATGACGGAAGGAATGACCCTTATACATAGTTATTATGCAGGAGATGGTAGGCCTGCTGTCCTGCCAAAAATCCTCATGCATAATGAATGAGGCGTAAACTTTTCGGAGAAAACCCCATGTCATCTTTAGGCATTACCATAACTAGGTAAAATGTCAGTACTAAGAACCGTTATGCAGTGTAAATCAGGGGAATGTAGGTGAAAGGTGCACTCATTACCTGAGCCGATATTGGGGTACCTATATGGAACATAACACCCACCCCTCATCCGACTGGATGACATACTAAAAATTCTACTGTACGGCTAAATGTTGTACGCAACTAATAACAAGTCTATTAAAAATAGTACTTAAAAACGTAAAAATTTCTAAAAAGTAATAAAAGAGAAAAAATATTGCATGTGATGGAAGTCTGTACTAAAGATGTTCGTATATATAGTCCGAACAATGTGTGACTGAAAGCCATGCAGTTCAGAAAAAGTGTCTATTGTTTAAAATTCCAATTTTGGTTGCTTTTGAAAAAGCCGAATTTTCCCAGCACACGATGAGACAAATGTTTGTGTGTCCTGGCTGGGAGACGCAACATTACTGTTGCCAGCAATCGCAGACAACGGACCCTGCAACACCTCGCAGATCAGGTCAATCGAGCACAGATGTTCCTCCGTATTCACCACAGCCGCTGCTGGGGATGTATGAGTGTCATCCAAGGCCTGAGTATTTGTTGAGGAGCTGGCATCCTTTCCGACAGGAGCTAAAGCATCCTGTGGTGGCTCTAAGAATGCAGACATCAACATTGGAATACGCTGAGGACACTGCAGAACATGGGCCGTTATCGGGTTCAGTAAAGCATCAACGTCCGGTGGAGCAATTGTTGGAAGTGTTAGACAGAGATCTAACACGCATTCTTGTCCGCAGAACAGGCATCGGAGGACAGGCAGAATACAGTCGATCCAGACTGGTCTAAATGACAAGAATGAAGACTCGCTTAGTTCTCGAAGACGAGGTGTGCCCAGATGGATTACCATGCGATCACGGTATCAGCGCTCCAAGAGCGTTCTTTCCATCTCCTTGGTAACTGGGACGTCCATTGCATAGTAGAAAAAAGACAATCAGGATACCTGCTATTAGTAACAGGCTCAGCGGAAGCCCTCCAAAAATGCTTCCGAATACGGAGTGTATGAAGTTGGGAATAACTCCGAGGATTGTCTGAAAGGTGCTTAACAGTACAGAACCTATGGTCTTAAATAGGTGGACAATACCCGTCGTATCAGACATGTTAAAGATACGTTGTACCATTTCTGTGAAATGGAAAGGGCAGTTTGTTCGTACTAGTGCCTGTATCTCAGCCGAGGACCTTGCAACCTGGAGATCATAAGTTTCCCGGGAGGGGGTTAAGTGCACGGTTTGCTGTAAAAGCATGGCTTTCATTCGGCTCAGAGTATTAAACCGTATAAAGGAAACACTCAATGAAGGCCATAACGGCGCCTCCCTGACTGTGTGGGTCGGTGGAAAAAATATTTGCATAGAGCAAGTAACCCTGGAGCTCACAGTGACAAGATATGCGATGCCCGGGAGCATCCCACAACAACCTTGATCATTCAGCTTCAAGTAACTCCCAATCGAAAGCAACTTGAACACCGGATTAATCATGGCAGCTGGGTATCCTTTCAAGTGACAGGATAAGTTAGCAACTGAACCATTACAGGCCCCATGAAGAATGATATCCTGGCATATGAGAGATCCACTTAAGGAATTCTCGCAGTGGTACTGCTAAGGAACACTTCCATGTCCCCTATCCTGCATCGAAATCTGTAAGGTAATTCCCAACATTCCTTGATGAATTCCCTACCCATCGCTTCATATCTGCCCGCCTGTTGTAGTTCTAGGCAATACTGAAACTAGAAAGTTGTGACCGGTACTGTTATATGGCCATGGATTAACCATTATGTGGATGGTGACTGCCACAGTAAAAGGTAACTTGTCCAGTTTTTCAATACACAGCATTGTATATTTTGCTCCCCTTTGTGCAGTTATCTGCTTCTCAGTTAGATTGTATGCAAAAAATAGGGACGTACTGTTGATAAACCGCCAAGGCAGATAACTAGCGCGCAATGATTGCAGCGTCCAGCTTAATAACATAATAGAACGTAGTTGAGATTGCCCGTAGTATGGACAAGTCCTGTTCTAGTCTGTCAATAGCAGAAGATACGATGTTGCCCAGTGAATAAATCCTGGATGTTAATGTAGTCATACCATTGTCAACTACGGCTACAGCCTTGTCTAGGATAATTCTATCTATTTCATGGAGTCTCTCAGCGGCTTCTTGTTGAGATATTTTCCAGATTTCATTGTAGACAGCTTAATAGAAACGTTTCTGACGTGGATTTTGGGGACCTAATAAAAAATCCCTTAGATCGACCTCATCTGAGAGTAAGGATAAGTGCTGTTTCACCTGGGACAGTGTCGAGGTTTTTAGCCAATCGAGGCACAACTTCCCAACACTGTAGGACGTCACTACCCCCGGATGTTCTCTTTGTACATATCGTGGGTCTGGCCTATGGATACTAAACCCTTCGGTTGTTACCCCTGAATCTTGATTGACATCTATTTGGGTCTGTGGGCCAAACTAACCATCTCTTCCAATTGGGGTCTGATGTATTGTACTGTGTGATGTCATCTATTGTATCCCCTCCACGTGATGTAAAGTTTTGCCACCCCTCAAAGTGTGACAGTGTTGGAATCCGTGGTGTGTTCAAATCCTTGTTCTTGCTAGTCCAAGACAGCAAGTCTGTTGCACTGTGTCATTCAAAAAGATGATCTGCATGCGGTATGAGGCACGCTCTAAATAGTGCTTCTGTTCCCTGAACTTGCCATTCCTTAGAACCCCAGACTGATTTAGTGTCTATAGTGTCCTTCCATAAGGCGAAACCCTGTTCCGACAGTTGGGCAATAAAGGATGCAGAGTAAATCTGTTTGGTATTAGTCAGCATATTTTTCTGTGCAGTTGTAGGTGCAACCTTATTGTAATATGAGGTCGGGTCAGAAGTGTTAAACCCTGAAAAATAGGAAAAATTCTGTGCAAATGTTTTTGAACTAACTTCTGGTGGTGTTGGGCAATGTTCCCATTGCTGGTAAGGAAAAACATTACGTGGGATACTGGATTTGTGTAAAAAGTGATGACCATAATGTTGGTAACAGTACATGCTATCAAAGTCAGATGTGTCCTCTAACATTTCATTGTTTGAAAATGCAGCAGATTGTTCCAAATCAGACAACATATTTACAGGTTCAAAATCCCAATCATCCGAAAATGTACTGGAGGTAATGAGATCATTTAGAGAAATTTTAAATAAATGTGGTATTTTCAAAAGTTCAGTAGGGCCAGATACATCATAATTAAACTTGTCCCAAACAATACCATCAGGAATTGGAACAGCTGTAATGTTCACAGAAAACAAGTCTCTTTGTTCACGATTAGATGATGTATGAGGTTTCAGGACCAAGTTCACATTGGATACTGCAAAGCGTTCTCCGAGATATTTTCCATTCATGGGTAAGCAGAATACAGTTACTGGGCCAATCCAGAACAGAAAAAAACAATATTCCAGTTATGATCCAGAGCTGGAGCCAAGGTGATACTAAGTAAGTCTTTTTCAGAAAAGTGTAGAATTCACAAATTTGTTGCTTACGGGAAACTGGAGCTGGCGTTGTCTCAGGTTCACTGGGATCAAGAGAGAAGGTATCAAAATCAATGAAGTAGCCAGATGCAGTTCGATCTATCTGTGGTAGCTCAGCAGGTTGTGTTGAACTGGTAGGTGTCTCTTGTTGAGGCATACTGATGTAGACTTCGGTGTTAGGCCGAATTGAAATTTGTCTTTCATTTGTGGTTTGAAGTTCTGTTTCCAGAGGAACAAGTTCCATTTCATTGTTGGAAATTCCATCACTTCGAATTGGCGACTCTTCGAAGTCTTTCTGTCTGAACTTCCTGTATGGTAGCGAGAGGAGAGCGTCGGCTAGCCACGAGCCCATGAGGCCTACCATTCAGTATTGGCCACATAGTGTGGTTTGATCAGATCAATAGAGACTAATCTCTTTTCTTTTTTGCCGGCAAGAGGCGGAAGAAGTACTGTTCTTGTTCCTTCGACAGCCAGGACAGGTACAGGCTTTCTGTATGATGGCCCAAATTCTTTCTTGTCCTCGATTTTCTCTCTGACCAGATCCCCGACTTTTGGGATCTAGACAGGTCTTGCCGTGAACGATTTGACTTTCCCAGTGGCGGTACGTTTTACTTGCACGTTGCTTAGTAGTGCTCGGGATTCATTCAGATCCTGTAAAACAGTCAAACGTTTATTGATGTCGAATGGTTTTTCATTCGCCACTGTGCTTTCATAATCGAGATCAGGTACCCACATTCTCATCCCAAATAGGACCTCGTAAGGAGTGACACCCCCTAGAGAACTTCTTGGCATGTTGTTAAGGGCTCGTTGTATCCCATATAAGTGATTGACCCAACTACCACCCGAACCTAATACTCTTGCTGTTTAAGATTGCTTTAGTCTCGGTTTTTCCTCTCCACGGCCGAATTTCCCTTGGGATGGTACGGAGAGGAGTACCGCAATGCTACACCCAAACCTTCCATGGCTTCCTTGTAAGCCCTAGAGCTAAACGCGGGGCCACGGTCAGAATGTAATGTGCCAACTGCGTATGTTCCTATGAAGATTCGCAAATCTTTTATAACAGTTAGAGCGTCAGCCGAGCGCTGAGGCCATACCCATAGGAATCTTGAGCATGAATCCACCGCCACCAAGATATACTTGTAAGCCTCATCTGAGGGTGAGGGGCCGCAGTGGTCCAAATAGACACACGAGTGGTCTGTCTGATATTAGTAAAGGTGTCTGTGCTGGGCGTGTTACGGTGGAACCCTTCATCTGCTGGCAGATGTCGCAATTTAAGACAAAATTCTTTGTTTGTTTAGTTAACCCAGGCCACCAATAGTGCTGTTTCAATAATGAAACCGTCGCGGGATTCCCTGCGTGTGCAGAACATAGACCCTTGTGTGCAGCTAGTATTAAACCTAATCTGCGATCCATGTTTGGTATTACTCTAGCCTCCACTCCTGGAATTTGAGTATACGAAATGTTATTTGCATCTAACTTGTAGGAGTATTTGAGTGGAAAGCCTTTCGGTAACGGCTGTGCTGTTTTTGAGTGAAGCAATGACAGCTACCATTATCTGTCCGTCTATTCTCGTTTTTGAACGAGTGATTGCAGCTATGGCAGTAGTGCGTACTGCCCCCTTCGCAGCTTCATCAGCCAATGAATTCCCTTCAACGTGAGCGCCATCACGTTGATGACTCAACGTGTGTATGACGTGAGCTCTTGGTAGTTCGTTTTTCAACTCAGCTACCTGTTACCAAAGCATTTTATGCTTAATTGTGCCACCTTTTGAGTCCTTAAACCCATTTTGACCCCAGTAGTGAAGATATTCGTTGTATGAGTGGACACAATAAAAAGAATCGCACACGATTGGTGTGGGGAATTCTCGATCCGTGTTTATTAGTGCCAGTAATAGAGCTTTTAGTTCTGCCAGCTGAGCCGTGCAGTCTCCTAGAGACTGTGTCTTCGTGTCGCTGGGATGGAACTTACCATCCTGCATACGACCTTTCACAATCGCATACGCGGCGCTGTATTGCTGTTTACTGCCCACGGCCGGCTGAGCAGATCCGTCAGTGGAAATAATATATTCATACTGATCTAGAGGCATAATCTCATTTGGTAGAGGATATTCTTGTTCATATTGCAGGAATGCTTGTGTTTTTAGACTAGGGTCATACCTGTATTCTACATCCGTTGCAGTGAGAGAATTAGCCCATTGTATCCAGCTTGGATGTAAGGCTTTAGCATTTGGAACGCTTGCCTTTGTAACAGCCTCTAAGGCTGGTACCGGAGTTACGACAATTATTCGTTTCCCCTGAGCCAGTGCTCTCTCTCTCACTACAGCGGTCTGTACTGTCAGTATTTTTTCTGTAGAAGCAAAGCGCATTTCAGCGTTTGTGTACAAGTGTGATTTGTATGCTATAGGTAGTGTTTCCCCTTCATTGAAGGTTAGGTAAGTGTACCCAGATTGACCCGCTATAACACGGATAACTAGATTGCGTGCGTTTCCGCGTGTTTTGAAGCTATCATGTCAGCTTGTAGGGAACAAAGGATAACTGAAAATACAGTTCTGATTAAGTTGTAGAAAGGTTTTACTCTTTCTGCTTAATCCAAAATGCATGTTCTGCCAAAATTTAAGAATCACAATATGGATTGTAAGTTTTTCAGCAACTTTAGAGGTTGGAGCAGCGCACACTTTTATAAAAAGTTAGCGGCCAGACTTTTACCTTCACTTGATAGCTCGTATCCCAAAAATAGGACATTGAGGTGGGCTATTTTAGATTTTTTTAAATTAAATTTGTAGCCCTCAGAGGCGAACCCCAAAATTATGTTGCTCAGCCTGGTCAAGTGATCCTGTAAATCATCATCCGTCAAATAAATATCATCTACATAGGACAATGCCTCTTCATCCAAATTCTGAAGTAACTCTGTTAACCTAGTGGAAAACAACACAGGGCTATTCTTATACCCTTGGGGGAGTTGACAAAATTGACGCTGAGAACCTAGCGCGGAAAATGCGGTTAAATACCTGCTTTCAGGTGCTATATTTTGGCAGAAAAATCCATTTGAGATATCTAGTGTTGTTTTGTATTTTTCCGCACAATGTTATTCATCAATGCAGCACTGTGTGCATTCTGTACTGCAAATGTTTTAGTGCATGTGTTCAGATGTCTATAGTCTAAAACTAGACGATATGAATTATTGGGTTTCATTACAGGAAACAAAGGATTATTCATTGGAGAGGTGCAAGTTGCAATTACACCTTGGTATTCAAGTTGATCCAAGATCTCCCTGACCTGTTTTTTCGCTTCTTGTTTTATTGGGTACTGTCTCTGTGGAGTTGGAGTTGTTTTTACTGGGATTATATGGTGAGGTGACTCAGTATCCCACCCAACATGGTTGCAATAGAGTGCTGGAGCAAGGGCTACCGCTCACTCCTGCGCATATGCGTATTTTAGGTAAATTGGAACAAGGTCGGAAAAAGCTGGTAAAATAACCGTTTCTCCCTTTGGGCAATCCATAACAATTGCAGGAGGCCAATCTTTTTCAGCTAAAAGGATGTTATAGCCGTAAGTCTGTCTCACCCAAAAGAGACCTTTAACTTTTCTGGGTTTGTCCCCCTCCATCTGGAGTGTTCTCATGTAACCTATGTGGGACACTTACCCTCGTATCAGGTGTTTCCACCGTGATATGCTCATTCAACTCTGCTGTCACCCGAAACTCCATCAGGTTCTGGCGAGCTATTGTTACTTCTGCTGCGTTGTCTAGCATCGTCAGAGCCCATTCCCCGTTCAGAAGTTGAGTCCTCAGAATTCTGGGCATGTCTTACTTTAACACCTGCTACTTTCTTCTTTTTAAATTGAGGTTTTGATTTTGGCTTCTCTTCTTTTTTTAGAAGTGTAGTCTGAAGCGCGTTGCGTGTCTCTGGACTTTGTACGCTCTTCTTGTCTGTGTTCTGACCGTCCTTTCTCTGAGTTTCTTGGTGAACCCTGAAAGGAACGAGAGGAACGTGTATCAGAATCCTGATACCTGTCAGGTTTAATGTTCTCTATTCCCAAGGTTGTACCTCCTTTCGGAGGGCTCCTGTTGAGGAGACCCACCCCTAGATTGAGATCTATTCTTTTGTTTTTTATTGTTATTATCCCACTTCTTCTTGGAAGAATCAGGTGCTTGCTTGGTGTTATCCTTTTCAGGACCACCCATGAGTTGAGGTTTTATTGCTCTAGCTCCCAAACTATCTCTCCCTAATTCAGCATAGGTGTCTTTGATAATTTTAGGTAATTCACGTTCCTGTTGTAAAGGAGTGAAATCTCTCGGGCGTTGGCGTATTGCCACTGCTGCTGCCTCCCCTTTTATATTTGCTAATATTCTAGCTGATACCTGGGAAAAATTACCTAATAATTTCATCCCCAAGTTCAGAGCAGGTTCTGCTCCATACTTAGTTTGTATTTGTCTCAATACGTCAGGTATTACTGCTAAGGAAGGGATACCATGAGTTCTGGTATATATGGCAGCGAAAACGGTACCACAGGTGGTACAATCCTCTATCTGGGGCGCTAGCCCCATTGGCAAACAGATTGTTAACATTCTGTGTTTTTCTTGAGGGTAGTGTGTGGAAATACTGCCTCTAGCTGTGTTATTTTTTTAGCTATCCAGAATGGCATTTGCTCACGTCTAGTGGGAATTTTACCCATCACTGCGTTTAGAGTTTGTGGTGTAATTTTAGTTGTAGATCCCTGAATTTGTCCTGTTTGTGTAGCCCTTGTTGGCTGTAGTGCGAGTGTTCTCATCACGAACTGTGTCAGGTTTCTGTAAAGTTTTATTACTTCTTTATGAAGTGGACGTAAGTCTGCTCCTGGCATTGTGTCAATGTCTGGATGCGGTGTATAAGCCGCTAAGACCGGCCAAGTGGCTCCATCTCTTCTGAGTGGACCTAGTCTTACTTTGTCTTTTGTGGGGGGGGGGCACCTTTAAACCAGTTTATGTGCTCCTGGTAGGTGAGCGGAACTTCAATGTCCTCATACGGACAGTATTCCTCTGGTGTTTCATCTTCAGTGTAAAAATGAAATGTATTTGATTGTGCATCTGCCTGTGAGAATTTAACCCACGAATAGAATACCTCTGTTCTATATGATTCGTGAGCCTCAATCACGAATGTGACTGTCCCACCCCTAGCTGTCACTCCATAGTCAGCTAGTCTTAAGGTAAGGGCAGTTCTAACATTTTCTGAAATGTTGATTTCCCCTTCTAGTTCTTCCTCGACTATCGAACGTTGTGCTCGCACAGCGGCGTTCTCTTGTCATTGTTGAAAACATTTCTCAAGGAAGAGTTTCAAGGAAACTGAGATAAGGTTTTATGCACAAATAGGAACATAGGATATGTGTTGGACTCTGCCAACTAGAGACCCCCATTTCTAACATTGGTGGTCAGCGGTGAGGATATGAATTTGTACTTGACCCACAGTGATTGGTGTACATCACTAGTTTAGCGCAGACCACTACGCAACCACATACTGTTTTATTTTCGTTCTATTTTTGATCTGACCCATGAGTAACCACGCACCATGTCTCTGAGTAGTAAACCAGCAAGTGAGGCTGCAGAATTGGAGTTTGACATTGAAATGTTAAGTAGTTACAAAGTAGAGCAACTCAAGCAGTTCTGCAGGAGCTTTGGATGTCCCATGAGGAGCAACTCTAGGAAAGAGGAGCTACAGAAGGCCTTAGGGGCCTGGGGGGAGGCCAAAGAAGCTGGGGAGACAGATGATGCAGATGGGGGCGTGCCAGAAGGTCGTTTCAGATCCCAGGACTTGCCTGTCGGGAGAGCAGCCTCTAGGGCTGGCAGCAATCAGTCTTCCAGGAATTTTTCTCCAGAGGATTTAGAGGAAAGGCAAAGGGCCAGAGATCATGAGAATAAAGGCAGAGGAGAGCAGGAAAGCTTATGCCTTGGAAGAGAAGAAATTGATTTTGGCACATGAACTGAGGATGAGAGAGCTTGATGAGGAGCTCAGAAGCCTTGAGGCCATGAGTGTCTTAGCCAAGAAAAAGGACGTGTGTAGCTCATGAAGTGAGCTTGGCTGGGTGAAGGTGGAGTCCAGCTCAGATGGTGGCAGCAAAAATGTAGTGTCTAGCGCCGAGGGAGTAGTACACACACCCAGAGATGTGGTGCCTGATTTAAAGGAGGGGGTTGACACAAATCAGGGGGTTCAAGGATATGAGGTAGCTCCAGTGGTGTGCAGTCTCCCCGATGTGGATTGGGGAACTGGCACGGGCGTTCATAGTCCTAGTGGTGGGCGGGACACTCTAGATGAGAGGTGCAGGGAGAGGGGTTCCCCCATAGTAGAAGTCCTGGTGTGTGAGTGTGGAGACCGCCCAGAAGAGTGTGGGTTGAGTGACAGAGACAGTCAGACACTGTATTGCCAGTATCAGGAGGGAGCTGTGAGGTACTTGTGTGAAGCACTGGATGGTGAGGCAAAGAGTAGCTTGGTCAACGCTTGTGTGGGGCTGTGTGATTCAATTGTTGGAGAGCATATTTTAAGTCCCTGTTTTCCAGAACTATGCCAACACCTGGTGGAGTGTGAGTTCTCTGACCCCAGGGAGCTCGCACTGGAGGCAGACCCTTTGGTGGATTCCAGAGGGTCTGAAGAAGCATCTGGGGGTGACCCTGAAGGAGGTGGCTCAGGTTTTCCCCAACCAAGTGAGGTGGGGGAGGGTTGTGATAACCCAAATAGGTCCCAGAGGAGTGGGAGGGGTGAAGGGTCCCATGTCCTGTCTCAGAGGAGAAAGAATCGGAGTGGGCTGTGTCCCAAGGTGCCCGAAACTCAGTCTCAAGGCCTGGTTGGTGCCATGAGGGAACACCAGGAGGGGGGCGTAGTGTGTACCGAGAGGCCATTCCCTGAGGGGGATCTTAAGGTGTCAGTTGAGCTGTGGGAGACTGCTGTAACCAGCACCCCACCAGTTCTGGTGTCTGGCAGCACCTCTCCATTTCGGAGGGTGCATGAGTCCAGAGAAAAGGGTGAGGGGGGGGACACAGTCCCCAGTGGGCGGACCCGTGGGTCAGGGGTTGCCAGCTCGGAGGTCAGAGCACCCGAGGCCTGACCCTGGTGAGGCCACTTCTGGCCTGGGGGGTCTTCATGCACTGTCAGGTGGACAGGAGGTGGGAGACCTGCGCCAGACAGACTCTTACACAACTCCAGGGGAGTGCGTTTCCTTTTGGGGGGGTTGGTGTACTCCCCCGGAAGTCCTGGGTTGCTAGGCACAGGTCCAGCCTAAGGGTACAGAACCTGGTTTGGAGGACCAGGTTCAGGGTGTCCCCCCCTGACCTGGAGGAAGGGGCGACTGCTAACAGTGCTCCGACCAATTTGTCTTCTGGGGATACCGCTCCAGGTGGGAGGGTGCAGAGCCCCAGGGAGGAGGACCGGGTGTGGGAGAGTCCACCCCAGACCTGTGTCCAGCCTCAGGGTACAGACCCTGGGATGGTGTACCAGTTGCAGGATAGCACCCCTGAACTGGTGGGCAAATTGTGCAGGCCACCTGCCTCAGGTGGCCTGACAATTCTGGAAGGGGGTACCGCTCCAGGTGGGAGGGTACAGAACTCCAGGGAGGAGGACCGGGTGTGGGAGAGCCCCCCCACCCAGTCCCATGTCCAGCCGCAGTGTACAGACCCTGGGCTGGTGGGCCAGTGTCCGGATGCCATACCGCCCCCCCACTTTCTAACGCCACAGAGGTTAGAGAGGCCTGAAAGGCATGAGGCCTGCCTCTCATCACCGACAGTTGTCAGTGGCCACTGTGGCTTGCTGTCCTGGTGGACAGAGTTGCCACTGGGAGGGGGATAGGAGTCACACCCCGGGGGGGGACTGGGCCACACCACTGTGTTGGCCATGTGGTTACTGTCTGCCTGTTGGGACACATTTGTGAGCAAAGTACGTTTAGACGCTGCACAGATGGGGTCCACAGGTGAGAAGGGCTCCCCATGGGTCAGCTTAGTGGGCCCTGAGAGTATGGATAGAGGGATCCAACTGGGTTCAGGAAGGCGTAGAACGGGAATAGACACCTGCTGTTGCGGGCCAGGTACCATGTTCTATCGCCCCAAGCAGTGAAGCCCATCAAGGTATGGATTGGTCTAGCCTGGCTTTAGGCTGGAAGGGGGTTGTGTTGGACTTGGCCCTTTTTGCAGGGTTATCCCCAAACTTTATGCTTCTTCCTCCTATTTTTTCCTGACCTGTTGAACGAGTTACTTACCTTCGGTAACGATGTATCTGGTAGAGACAGTCTAGCCGCAGATTCCTTAACTTAGAATATTCCCAGGCGTCAGACTGGATCCGGAAAACTTTTCCGCAGCAGCACCTCTGCGCGCCGAGGGGCGGCGCTGCCCTTCTCCACCCTGACGTTGTGCACGGACGTGACGTCAGCGGAGTTATATATGCCCCTCCCGGCGCGCTGACATAAGTTTTCGTAGGAGAAACTTTTCCGCGTCACAACGGGGAGCCACCACTAAAAAAACTGTTAGAAAATGGGAACAGTGTGCAAAAATGATGAAAAGACATGGAATGAAGAAAAAACAGCACCATAAAGGAAAGCGCCAGGCACCATATATTGTAAACTAATAAAGGGAAAGAGCAGAGCACCGCTCTGAGAAACAACCCCGCAAAAGGGAAGGCCAACTACCCTGGGAGGTAAAGGAAGATGTAAAAAACATCATGGCAGAGGACAGAAAGACCGCAACCGGAATATACAACGGTGAAGGACAACAAGTCCGGAACATAGAAGCCAGGACAATTGACCACAAAATGTCACCAGAAAGAGACGTTGTATCCCCAATAAGAGACCCCAAAATGTGGCAGAGCCAACAGGCCTGAAACCAATGGAGCATAGGGGTGGAAAGAAACCCCAAGGCGATAAAGGGAGAGCGGGGGGTGGGAAAAAACGCGAAGAGAACCCACACTGTACAACCCAGGGCGTAGGGATGTAAAGGATACCTAACACATGAGCACACCGACCAATAACGAAAAATGGGCGGAGAAGAGCTATGAAAGCAGAATGAAGCATTCTGTTTGTGAACGAAGTGAAAGCATCACTTGCAGAAGGAACAAGCCACCCGAAAGGAGGCGAGCGTAGAAAGCCCAACCTGAAAAGGTCCTCGCAGAACGGGGAGGACGGGCGGGCGTTAAGGAATCTGCGGCTAGACTATGTCTCTACCAGATACATTGTTACCGAAGGTAAGTAACTCGTTCATCTGATAGAGACGTCTAGCCGCAGATTCCTTAACTTAGAATAGATACCAAAGCCATACCATAGAGGAGGCGGGTCTGCGACTGAACCCCACCAAGTCCTAGAGAGAACTTGGCTGTCAAGAAAGTGACTAAAACAGTGCGGTCAAATCATGTGACGAAGCACAGCGGGGACAGTAATGTGAGCGCAGCCAACTCCTAGACCATGAAGCTCAGAAAAGAGCGGAGAACAATGGAAGGCAAAGGTACCACAAGCCGCCAAGAACAGCACGAAAACCCCTTGTGTGTAGAACGGGGTAAGAGAGGGAAACCCAGAGCCAGAACGGCGTACTGGAGCAGGAGTTCACAACTCCGAGAACGGAAGAAGAACAAAGCCGAGGGCCCGAGGGATCCGCAGAATCCGAGGTGCTGATAGAAGCAAAAGCGATCACCGGTCGACCAGGTAAAGCAGTGGAAAAAACACTGTTGAACCTGCGCCTGCAAGATACAGGGGGCAACGAAGGCAAAGGCTGACTCCTGGCCAGCAAGTGCTGGTATGGACAAAGAAAACGCATACTAAATATGCTGGGGTTAAAAGTAATTTGATGACACCGCCAGAAGTGGAACAGGACCTAGAGTGTGAAAGATCCACCAGATGTAATGTGTTGCCTGCAAGCAAAATCCAGAGAGATGGCAACCGGTATGACAGAATGCGCATACTGGCCCAGTATGTAGACTAGCAGAAGAATCATTTTGCAAGCTGCATCAGCTAGATACAGGCGACAACATTGGCAGGCGACCCATCCATGGCCAAAAGGCCGGTAGTAAAATGGAAGACACGCCAAGACATAGGCGGTCTGGTACCTCCGGCGAAAAGGCCAATGGCACACAGCCTAGTGTTAAAGTAGGAGCGACACTGTAAGACATGGAAGCATACCGGAAGGCACCTACACAGCAATTGGCCACAGGAAGAAAGGAAAGGCCTCCTGCAGGGCAACGTGTGCAGCTCAGATGCGCACGACATTAAGAGGGTAACGGCCAAAAAGGGAACCCAAGCAACCGAGCACCATATAGAGGTGGTGGCACAAGCAGACTGGGTCAGCGACCACGGACACCGCAGGAAGGAAGAGCAACATCCCTTCCTTGCTCGGGAGGAACCATAGTGCCCTGCAAGTTAGAGGTACAACAGTTTCTACAGGCAGGATCAATATAAGTGCCCCGGACCAGAAGAACCAAGTATTTCGAAGAAATACGCCCCATGAAAAAGCACAGTATGAACCAAGCAGAAGTGTGGAAACATCTGTGCGGGGCAGCACGGAATGCGGAAAGAACCGCTGTAGAAGAGTTAGTACCTTGGAGGACGAGCCCAATAAGGGCTGCGTGTCCAAGTTTGTGCTAATATTAATAAACATTGCCGCACAGCGACGGAGACGATGTGAGCGGGACTAAAGGCACCCGAAGCGTGACAGGACGATGCTAATAATAGGATCATAGGACAAAAGACAGGGAGGAACTCCCCGAAGGATGTCTGCGAGGAATACTCCATAGGAGCGTACTAAGGCAAGGCAGTCGCCCAGCACCAGCATATACCCCACATAGGGTAAGCGTTAACCCCTGATAAGGGGATCCTCTTGGGTAAATCACGCAGTCAGAGGACTGAACAGAAGAATAAACCAGCCATACGGCTGAAATCCAACAAATCAGAGAAGGCTGGATAGCCATGGACAGCAATGGAAGATTAAACCAGCTATATGGTTGAAATGTAACCAATTAGTGAAGGCCGAACAGCTGTGGACAGCAACTGGAAAACTACTATACGCGTTTGTGATAGAGGTTCAGGAAAACAACTGTAGAAAACAGTGCAAAAGTTATGGCAATCCGGACAAGAATCGGGAGACAGCCGAATCCGCGTGGGGATCAAAAAGGTCCACGCCATTAAACAGTAAATCCCTGAGGGCATCCCTAATATTATCTGGGAAGCGACTGTCGCGCAGCCACGCATGGCGGCGCAAAGCCACAGACCGGGCAAGAGCTCGCCCCACAGAGTCAGTGGCATCAAGGGAAGAACGGAGCGAAAATTGCGCCATTCCCTTGCAATCAAGCAGAAGCCGAAGCAACTGTGACCGCGGTTCCTCAGGAATAGAAGGGAGAAGAGTGTCAACCAGGTCCCAAAGGGTCGAGGATGAACGTGCGAACACACACGCAGTATTCAATGCGCGGATAGCTGCAATGGCAGAGGCAAAAAGGTGCCGAGCACACGCGTCCATCCACTTAGACTCCCTAGTGGGAGGTAATAATGGCAAGGCGGATGAAGACTAAGGTACAAGCCGCCTGAACAATGAGCCCCTGAGCTGTAGGGTGAGTGGACAGGCAGAGTGGATCACCCGGAGCAGGACGGTGCCTACGGGCAATAGCCCGATCAACAGGGTCACCAGAAGAGGGCCTTGCCCATGAGCCACGCAAAATGTCAAATAAAGAGCTGCCAAATAGCAGCAAAGGCTCTACACGTCAATAGGCTCCATATGGAGCAGATCCATTAAGGGATCAGACAGCAGGGGGGCCACAGGCGGCTGAAAACCAAGAATAGCAGCCGCCCTGTGAATGGCACGTGCGTAAGCAGCACCAGCTTCTTTCGCTATTCGGCTAGGCGATAATAAGCCATCGGTAGGAGACGGCTGAAGACTAAGCCGTCCACTGGACAACAAAAGTGGAGGAGCCGGAGACTGACCCGAAGGCCAGGTAACACAAGGCACTTGCACCATGGGCCCCCGATCCGGGGAATCCAAAGAAGCGTCAACCTGTTGACCAGGAGGCGTTGTTGCCTGCCCCGTCGTTGATTGACGCCGTGTGGAGGACGCAGCGATGTCCGAGGAGTCGGGAGGAGCAGGAAGCTGGGACGGTGACGTGGGGTTGGAGCCGTCTGGACGCCGACGACCTCCAGAGGGGACTCGACCCGGACGCCGTCCGACGTCGATCCCAGTGCAAAATGTGCCCGTTTGGTCAAGCCGGACGTGGAGCCGGGCGCCGAGCCCGGCGTTGAGCCCGGCGCCGCCTCTGACGTCGACGCAGGAAGCCGCTCAGGGCTATGCGAAGACCGACGGGGTGGGCTGGACGGGCGACTGGGAGGACCCAGTGGTCCAGGGCCCGTAGGCGTCGTATCGTCTCTGGAGCCGGAGTCGATGCACACAAGCTGGCGCCAAGGAAGAATCCGCTGGCGAGGACCCGACATGAGTGCCCTCCACCTCTTTGGGACCCGAAGGCGCTCCAGGGAGAGGTGGGGACCCAAAGTACGACTGGAGTGCAAGAGAATAAGCCTCAATTTGGGCATGCAACGCTCCAACCCCCGGAAAGGGAGGGTATGGAGGAAGCGGCTGCCGAGCGCCCGTACTTGGCATAGAGCGAGAGGAGCGGGCGCCAGTGGTATGCGAATGGGAGGAAGACCTCCGTGCTTGCTGCTTGTGTTTGCGCTTACCTGCCCTCGAACGACGTTCGCGGGAACGACCTCTGGAATTAGCCCGATCCGGAAGGGGAGAGCGGCAACGCGAAGGTGCTGGACCGGACAGCCGTGGGGCCAGCAGTTTCATACGGCGCTCTCTGAGGGACTTGGGCTTCATCCTCTGGCAGGCGTCGCACTCTGAGGAGTCGTGGTGCACGCCGAGGCACCACATACAGATGAGATGCAGGTCAGTGCCAGACATCTGACGCACACAGGCTTCACAAGCCTTAAAACCCGAAGGCAGTGCACACTGTTCCGGCGACACCAAAGGTGTCGAAAAGGCCTAAAAACCAGGCCAAGGAACTGCAGGCTTTCCAGGGTCCGCGTTGGGACGCGGAAAATGAGAAAACTGATGTCAGCGCGCCGGGAGGGGCATATACAACTCCGCTGGCGTCACGTCCGTGGACGACGTCAGGGCGGAGTCGGGCAGCGGCGCGCAGAGGTGCTGCTGCGGAAAAGTTTTCCGGATCCAGTCTGACGCCTGGGAATATTCTAAGTTAAGGAATCTGCGGCTAGACGTCTCTATTAGATGTTGTTGGTTCTAGGACTCTGGGCACTTTACCACTGCTGATCAGTGCTAAAGTGCATATGCTCTCTGTGTAAATTGTGAACATGATTGGTTATCCATGATTGGCATATTTGACTTACTGGTCAGTCCCTAGTAAAGTGCACTAAGTGTGCTAGGGCTGGTAAATCAAATGCTACTAGTGGGCCTGCAGCACTGATTGTGCCACCCACATGAGTAGCTCTGAAAAGGTAACTCAGACCTGCCACTGCAGTGTCTGCGCAGTTAACTGCCATGCCGACTTGGCAAGTGCACCCACTTGCCAGGCCCTAACCTTCCCTTTTCTTACATGTTAGTCACCCCTATGGTAGACCCAAGGTACCCCTTGGGCAGGGTATGTGAAAGGTAGGACATGTACTGATGTGTGTAACATGTCCTGATAGTGAAATACTGCCAATTTCGTTTTTCACCATTGAAAGGCTATCTTGCCCCAAAGGACAGAATGGGGAATACTTTGTAACATTTTACAAGCATATCTTCCCATTGGGATGAGATGGAAAAATAAAGTTTAGGCTCTCTGAACTCCGAATTTAATAACACATCTTTTACTAAAGATGGTTTTTAAATTGTGTGTTTGAAAATGCCACTTTTAGAAAGTAGGCATTTTCTTGTTTAACCATTCTGTGTGCCTCGGCCTGTTTGTATATTGACTGTCTGGTTTTGGAGTGACAGGGGCTGGGGAGGTGCATTCTTTCAGACAGCCACCGGGAGGGGGGTTTGATGTGTGTCCTGCCTTTCCTGAATGAGTCAGCACCAGGTTGAACAGACCTGAATCTGCATTTGGAGTGGTGGGAGGAGTAGCACCTAGCACCTGTACCTGAATAGGGCTATGTCTGCCTTCCACAATGCTGGCTCCGCCCCCCTGTGGTGTGTCTGGAGCCAAGGCTCACACTGACAATGGATGTTGTTGTGCACTTGCAGAGTGCCCCTAGAACTGGTTTGAACTGGGCTCAGAGCCCCTTGCACAAAGAGAACAAAGACATTTTGGGGTACAAGTATCAGACCCAAAACCCCTGAACTTTAGACTACTTCTGGAATCAAGAGGAACCTTTGCTGAGGAGAAGAGCTGGAGAAACTGAGGAGAAGTACTGCCCTTGCTGTGTGTCTGGGGTTGGCCTGCAGTTGCTGTTTCTGCCAAAGAAAGGAGAAGGACTTTGCTGTGTGCTGTGTCCCCTGCTTGAGGAAAGTCTCCAAGGGCTTGAGTAGAGCTTGCCTCCTGTTTTGAAGTCTCAGGAACACAAAGACTTCACACCCAGCTCCCCTGAACTTCCTTGCCGGGAGTTCTGACCTGCCAGGAGTGCCTGTGACTGTGTGGGGCCTCTGGAGGTTGTTTCTGCTGCTGGGAGCTGGAAAGCAACGCAACAAACAAGGAAGTCGACGCATCGCTCTTCTGGCAACAGTTTTCCGAGGCAACGCCGTGGTGCGAGAAGAATTTCCCCGCATCGCCGCGCCGTTGCTGAAACCGACGCAGAGCCTGTCGGCGCTGCAAGAATCGACGCATAGAGGGATCGCGGCTGAAAAGGGTCGACGCAGCGCCGCCGCATCGTTCGCCGACGCATCCTGGATTTCCACGCATCATTCCTGTGCCGCAAATTTTCCCTGACGCATCACCCGCGGATCGGAGTCGTCTCAGAACCGACACATCGCTTCCCCCTACAGACCGGACCTGCCGCATCGCTGCCATGTGTACAGCGGAACTGTCGCATCACATCCACGAAGGTCTCAGGAACGACGCATCTCTTTGTTTTTCGACGCTTCTCATCGCTGCGGCTGTTTGGCTTGGTGAACTTTGTCGCAACAACAGGTACTTTGCAAGAAATCACGCATCCATAGTTTTCTATGGACTTAGGTGCTAAAACCTGTTGAAAGTCATTTTTCTTAATACTTGTAAGTTGGAGTTTTGTCGTTTTGGTCTTGTTAAGTTTAGAAAAAGGTACTTTATTTTTCTAAACCGGTGTGGTGTCTATTTGTGGTGTTATCACTGTGTTACTGTGAGTGTTGGTACAAATACTTTACACATTGCCTTTGGGATAAGCCTGTCTGCTCATGCCAAGCTACCAAGGGGGTGAGCAGGGGTTATCTAAAGTGTGTATCCCCCTTACCCTGACTAGAAGCAAGGGTCCCGATTTGAACAAAGGTACCTACCTCTGCCAACTAGATACCCCCATTTCTAACAATATGCCTACTCAGCTGTGGCGGATTGTTTCCTTCCCACTCCAGACGTCTCTGGGGAAATGTGAGTAGGGGTCTCTGAGAACAGCACGACTGAACTACTCAGATTTGACCATTAAATAAGTACCAAACCAACGATGGGCGCCATGTCGTATAGTTCCTATAAACCTATATAGGATCTGCCCGTTTAGACAACATACACGGTAGGATTGGTGTCCGGACTGATTCTAGGCGCCCCTACCGAGTATGTTAGCCTATATACCAGCTAGCTCACAGTGCCACTAGAATCCCCTCTTACCAAGGAGAGAATAGTTCTTGGCAACTATCGAACATGACAACCCTGTCCCATCAGGGATCGTGGAAACAGTGCGATACTTTTCGCTCAGTCACTCGTGCTCACTTTGTCTCAGAGAGATAAACAGAATAAACGGTGGGGACGTTTTTCAATAAGCATTTATTGAACCAGCGTCATTCTAGTGTAAAATAGGTGTGCTGAAACAACCATTAGACAGTAACAGATATAAATGATTATAAGCACTAACAGAGTAAAAGCATGGTAGATTTCTACCATCGTGCTAAAACAATGAATACAGGCAAGTATATAAAATACATGACAGTAGTACATGCGTACTCCTACGATGCGACCCTAACTAGATGTACCCAAGTGTACCTAGCATGTATGTGGGTGTAAAAGCCAAGAATCCCTCTAGGATAAAGTCAACCCCATTACCTGAAGTGAGATACTGTGGGACCCCGTCTTGGTCTCGAGATGGACACCCCGCAAGGGATGTCAGACCACTGCGAGCTGGAGAGTGTGCGTGCAGGAGCCTCAGCGTCTCGCGTCAGTGTGTCGGCATGGAAGTCCTTTTCTCCTCGGACTACCTCAGCAAGATATGGTGTATATATACCCAAAGTGGTACCCCCTGGGGATATACCTTGCTGTGTCTTGTCGGACTAGGATGACGAAAGGAATGACCCTTATACATAGTTATTATGCAGGAGATGGCAGGCCTGCTGTTCTGCTGTGATTCCCAGAATCCTCATGCATAATGAATGAGGCTTAAGCTTTTCAGAGAAAACCCCATGTCATCTTTAAGCATTACCGTAACTAGGTAAAAGGTCAGTACTAAGACCCGTTATGCAGTGTAATATTAGGGGAATGTAGGTGAAAGGTGCATTCAGTACCTGAGCCGATATTGGGGTACCTATATGGAACATAACAGTGGAGAGGGTGGTGATGGTGTCCCAGATTTCCGTGGCATATTGCAGAGTGAGCAGGCATTGAGCAGAATACAATGGTGTGGTTTCGGGGTGCTCTTGGTCTTGTGGGCATGAGTGGTGAAGGATCTTTTGTAGGTTGTGTTGCAGGAGAAGTGGCAGTGTCGGCAGGTGAAGGGTCCTTTGGGGGATCGCGGGGAGGAGGAGACGCAGCTATTTCAGCGTCCGGGGTCCAGGTCCAAGAGTACCTTGGCGGTGTACCGTCGGGTGGCAGGAGGGCCAGGGGTCCTTGAGCTGGGTGTTTTCCCACCGTCGGTAATGGGATCCATAAAAGTTAGGTATAAATGATATAACTGCAAACAATTAAGTAGGTTTCACAGATTGATATGGCCTCAAACTCTACTGTGTTTAATTAAATATATATCTTAAATATGATGCATGCTGCAGAGGGAGGATGAAGATGATACTACTTCCAGTTACTAGTGATTAGAAGAACACCCGGTGGAAGACTACCTAGAAACCATTCAATAAAGCATTCCAAATAGCCATGTGGGACAGCACGTTAAGAGGCAGAATAAATATTGGTTGGGAGGGAGCATGATTTTGATATTTTGTAGAAACGTTAGCTTATAAACAGCTGTTTCTGCCTTTTTGGTTAAGCGTTCCTTAAATGAGCAATGAGGCTTAATGTCCTAGTGAAGTGACTTTAAGAAGTGTGAAAAAGAATTCCCCTTCACACAAAATTTGTGTATAATGTATCCATCTGTTTAATACCAGACTGACAATATCACTATGCCAGACGGATCAATGTAACATCATGCCTTTAGGATCAATGTAACATCATGTCTTTACGTCTGTCTCTGCACTAATGGCCAGGCAGGAACAAAATAAAAGTGCTTATTAGGCTGTAAGTCACAGAGTA
Organism: Calotriton arnoldi; assembly: GCA_963921515.1. Taxonomy (NCBI): domain Eukaryota; kingdom Metazoa; phylum Chordata; class Amphibia; order Caudata; family Salamandridae; genus Calotriton; species Calotriton arnoldi. Next base: position 357,904 of record CAWUFW010004001.1, read on the forward strand.
AAAAAGGATCAATAAATTCCATTATTACTATGAAGGTGCTAAACACCTTCTATGTAACCACAACTCCCCTAGAACCAACTTTTGCAGTGAGCACTAAACAAAACAAACTATTAAATCATGTGCTAAGCAGAGGGCGCCCAGGGTTTCATATATATATAAAATGATGTTAACTCTATGGAAGCTGGCAGGTAGCACTGGAGGGCAGTTTGGTTAATGCTGAGGTGTATTTTACAGAAGGTTGTCAGGAGGGTTTGGTGGTATAATTCGACTTGAAAGTATTCTGTAGACAAGAGTTGTTTTGGTGCTGCATTTTGATAGAAAGCTTGATTGGTAAGAGGGTAGGACGTTGTTGAAGTCTTTTGAGATGAAGTTGTCTTGGCACACTAATTGTGGAGGAGGATAGATTGCCTGACTAGGGATCTAAAATTAAATGTGTGCATTTGTATCATGAAAACATTTTGCCTGTGGGTGCAATAAAGTTGTGCCAGTAGTTGTTAACCAATTCACTGCTGTATCATATGGTGCTTATGCTGCTCTTTAGGATTTTAGTTCCTTTAAAAACGAGTCATCTGCAGAAGGAATCACATGGGGACCTGGCTGGAATTCCAATGCTATTTCAGGGCTTCTGGAGGCCAACTTACCAATCATCAGAAGACGACTTTGGATGAATGCATAGGTCAGCAACCTGTGGTACTAGTTCTTGGGCATCTCTCTCAGTTGACCTTGAAGTATCCCACAAATTGAACAGCAGTACTATAACCATGCCTTGTAGAAGGACCAATAATATACACTGTAAGAAAGACTTTGCTGCCAGCATAGATGGTACCAATACTCAGGAGTGAGGCGTAGAAGAAAAAATTTGCTGCAACTCAAGGTATCATTTTCTTGCACTTTTTGCTATAAACATCAACAGACCATGATCGGGACTGCTACCAACAGAGGAACCAGACCCGGAAAGTGTAGTCACAATCAATTTAGACTTTGAACGCAAATAAGGAAGCAACATGGTGTTAAGTCACACGTGGAACTTTAGAAAAATCCCTGAAGTTAATTACTTTATGATAATACCTAACATTGGGGCATATCAGCAACATAGATTAATTTTTGTAGAACAGTGGATGGAGCAGCTCACCTCCCCACTTAGAGCTGCTTCCTGTATCAGTGGCAGATACACAGAGTCTGTGACTAAATACATTTCGGCTCATAAAACCAAACTCCTGAAAACTCCTGGGGATGTAACAAGCAAAAATATATTTCCATCTGAGTTATCAATTTATATGGGCTCTCCCCATGTGGGAGAGGCACATGTTACAGCCTGACACTCATTACAGAAGACAATACCTGTGGGGAAGGCCATGGAAGTTTGAACCTTGAGAAAAATATTTTATAATCAGGTGAGAGTCATCTGCAGGTCAGTGAAGAAAAAAAACTGTGGCTTTAAATGAGGTCCATCAGTGTCTTTACAGAGATGTTAAAGTCGTCTCAACAATGCTGAACACTGTTCATCAGAAAGATGTATAGCCTGCAGAACTATGTATTCAACACAGTGCAGAACAGATGTTCACCCCCACTGACCTTCAACGTTTACTTCAGTTATGACTAAAGATTAAGATGTGATGGGAAAATGTTGTAAGCTAACAAACATGCCCCTTAACGCTTTCTAGGATAAGCATGTACCTGGGCAGCAATCTCTTTCAATGATTTTATGTAACTCATTTGTACGGAGGAAAGAACCAGAACTTAAGAGAGGGATAGGATCCTTGATCAACTGCAACTTTGTGGAAGGTGAGACCCAAAGCCTGATAGAAACCTTTTGGGTGATGATTGACTAGAGGGTTACTTTAGTCTCTCAGCTTAGCATCAAATGTACTGAAGCCCAACATGAACAAACAGTCTGGTGCTGGGGAATAAATGGCTACATGACTAAGTGTTTTGGAACTAAAGGTGTTCCTAGCAAATAATTGTCAAGGGGGAAATTATTGCTCCCAACGATCAAAAAAAAATCCCAAAAGTGGAGGCTTGTCATGGGAAAGAACAGTCCCCAACAGGCACAGAAACACAGTCACTACCAGCCTCTGCTTCCCAGCAGTTAAGGAAAAAGCCCATCTCCTCTAGTATCATATATTTTTTCATGTGATGAAGGTAATTTCTTAAGGACTCCAGTGCATTCCCAACAGAGAGAAGAAACTCACCTAGTGGTCATCTCTGGTATGTTTCTACGTGAAGATTTAGATAGGAATGCAATAACAGTAAAACAAAATGCAGGCTCAAAAGTAACAAGCATTGGTAAAAACAACAGATGTGGCCTTGGCAAGCTGGTATGATGGTTAATTATTTTTTAAAAATGATGGCAAGCATATGCCGCAAAAAGAAAACATGTTGCCACCTAAACATAGTTCTTGAATAAAAATTAATACATAAAAAAGTTATAGAACTATACATTTGCTTCTTAATAGACAGATGTACTTAGAGAATGTATAGAAACCATTCTTAGTTTACATGCATATCACAGGAAGATATGATTCTTATTGACACAAAGAAAAGGTACCATTTCTTTGAATTATTAAAACCATAAGACAATAGTTTAAACACACTACGATGAGTAAAACATTTTGAAAAAGGATAAAGAATGGAAAGAAAAGAAATTGATTAAGTAAGGACTAGCACAGTGCAAGAGAGACAGTGACTTACATGGGCTGAACCACTGCCCAATAATGTATGCTGTACAATGCGGAAGCGAAATATGGATGACAGCTGAACCAACCAGTGGATGAAGAGAGTTGACCCAAAGCTACTCAATGTATGCATATATTTATTATATGATGCTGGTGAAAGTGGTTTCTAGACCAGACCAAAAAAACATTTACATGTAGCTATAAAAATATTGACATGTTAATGTCCAAATCCCTGCTGGCCAAAGCTATCCCAATCTTTTATGGCAAGGACTTAGATTAGTATTGTAGCTCCAGTCCTAGTGCTTTTAGAAAAAAAGTTTAATGATTTTTTTGGGTACACGGTCTGTATCTTTGTAGTAGATATTACATTGGCAATGTTTACAGTCCACATTACAAATCTATAAGTCTGTAGGTCTGGGGTTTAACTGAATACCTTTGTCAACTTTGCCATTTGATTTATAGTCCTTGTGCAGACGATGCATATGCTAAAGACCAACTGGAGTTGAATGCACTAACACAGCAACGAAACACAGACAATGATAGTGACAGTAAAAACAGTACAAGACGTAGCCATGCATGGCCAGAACAAGGAATGAACATTTCCTGCTTACATCACACTGTTGCGCAAACATACGTGCAAATTAGGTTCTAGCCCACAATGAAAGGAGAAAAACAGAGCTAAAAGTGGTCTGCCGCTTACCCATGGAGAGGCGTGGCCAATCACGTAAACTTGAGGTTGAACAGTACTGGCCAAATACTAATCTGACGTTTAAGTGCTTAAGAAGCAGTGCTGTTTTTACCAATAGGGCGAGGTATATTCTGAATAGCTATAAGATAGGCCCAATCATATAGATCTCTATGGGAAATCTCCGCAGATAAATCATGATCCTCAATCAGAAAATAGAGTGAAGTTAAAACTTCCTGTTTAATTAAATGGCGTGAAAAGCAAGAGATTAACACACAAGAAAGATTCAGGGAATGAATGATGGAGTTTTGTAGAGCGTGCAGATACTCCTACGAGTGTCCTGGCTCTCCGAACTGCAGTAGAGAGAGAGAAAAAAAAGACCTTCGCACTAAATTAGCGAGATGAGAAAAACCAATTTTTCAATCGCCTACAGAATACAGACTCAGACACAAGGTCCAGTGTTTGAGGGGAAACTGGTTCTAAACCTTAGCAGCCAAAAAGAAGCACCCCCCCTTACTCATACGCATAACCGCGGCATTACCACCAGCACAGCTTTCATCGAGTGCAGCACTCTTGATGGACGATAGGGCAGAAACCTTTGTGCGAGATACCGAGGGCTTAAAAGAAAGAGTGCTTGATGGATCAACACTAAGCATTTAAAAAGGATCCACTTCTTAACAGGCAGCCAAAGAAAGGATCTTAGATAGGAGGTAATCAATTCACACCAAGGAAGTCTCAAAATAAGATGAGTGGCAGCATTCTGGACCACCTGGCGTCGACCAATCAGGGCTTCTGACAACCCTAAGTAAAGGGGGTTAACATAGTGAAGACTGGAAGTAATCAGGGCTTGAATCACTGTCCTGCTAGAGTGAAAAGTCAGCAGGAACAGAAATTTCTTAAGGGTGGGAAGCAACCAAAAATAGGAGGCAACAGCTGCTGAAACCTGCTGTTGAAAAGAATTGGTTGTCAAATTTGAGTCCAGGATTCTTTGCCCTAGGGTTGGAGGCGGGGGAGCAGGTAAAGGTGTAGGTCATTCCGCCTCCCACCAGCTGCCTTGATGGGACCCAAAAAGAAGAATTTCTGTCTTGTCAGAATTACATTTAAGTAGACTCTTGTGCATCCAGACAAAAACATGCACACAGGCCTTAAAAGGCTTCTCCACAGATGTAAGCTCACTCTAAAAAGGAAGAAGCAGCTACATGTTGTCGGCATAGGAGATAATTTTACACCCAGAAGATTCGACCGGGGGACCATACGTACATCAGAGTAGGGCTCAGAATAGAGCCCTGTGGCACCCCCTGCTTGAGGGGTTTGATGGCAGATAAAAAGAATGCCAACCAGACCGACTGCCTCCTGGAGTCTAAGAACGATTTAATCCAGCCCTACACTTTGCCATCAACCCTCATATTAGCAAGACATTGCAGGAGGATGGCATGCAAGACAGTATTGAATGCCGCCGAAAGATTAAGTAAAATCAGAGAAGCATTCTTGCCTTGATCCAAGGACAGCTTAATATGGTCTGATACTTCTAGCAATGGTGCCTCAGTTCTATGCTGGGGACGGAACCTGGACTTGCCGGCAAAAGATTAAGTAAAATCAAAGCAGCATTCTTCTCTTGATCCAAGGACAGCTTAATATGGTCTGATACTTCTAGCAATGGTGCCTCAGTACTATGCTGGGGACGGAACCTGAAATGACAGGGATGCAGAAGCTTGCACTACTCCAAGAATTCGGAGAGTTGATTATTTAGCATATTTTCGAGTTATGAACTACACATTTATCTGGGTTGAGCAATGTAATTTCACTTGAGTAACAAAAATAAATGAGTTGAAAACTTGTCACTTAAGAGTGAAGAACCCGTGGAAATCAGATCAGCGAAGGTTTAAATCTGCAAATTCAGGAGGTGGAGAAGGCAGGTCATATTCAAGAGTGCAAGTAACAATCTCTGAAGAGCTGCTTCAGAAAAGACATCCACACGACACCATTTCTCAGGGACTCCCTTGATTCAGAGTTGTCAATTAAATGGTCACTCCCCCAAAGAAATGGCTCAAAATCGAAACACATAAAACAAAACTCCAACTTTCTTGAACTAATAGTGGGCTACAGTGGAGCTCTGTGGTTCCAGCTTCATCCTTCCCCATTCTCTCAGTTTGTTTGCTAACACTAACTACAGTCGGAGGGACTGAGATAAAGGCCAAGAGTGAGGTCTAGGTTGGGAAATAGTTTAGCAATCTCATACTACTTCTATGCATTCTTTTATGGTATTTGTGAAGGTGTTGAGCTGAAAGATAATAAGCCCCACTGATCTTGCCCCGGTCATATCATCCTCAGAAATAAACTGCACCCGGATCACAGAAAGGGCTTGTCCCTGGTAAGCGGAGTTCAGAGAGAGATGGAGATTTTCTCTTGGACTTAGACAGCAAGCATATCCTGTAATCTTAAATAATAAATCATGGTTTTGAGATGTTTAGAACCTTCCCCAATGTTGCCCGTTTCTGAGGAGTTCAAGTATTTGAAGTTCGACGGTTGTGTCACTGGGAGAGACCTTATCTTTGTCGTGGGAAAATGTGTAATGTAAATGCTACTTCGTACTTACAATAATCAAATATTCTAACCTACAATAGAAAATCAAATTATGCATTACAGATTCAGTAAACCTTTAAGCCTTATGAATTGTTATCAATATCTATCTTCAGTAAATTTCCAACACAACTCTTAACAGTCATTTAACCGATAGCTCTTGCAGTTGTAGATGTGTACATTCATTAGTGTTTCAAGAGTTTGATTGTTATTCGCCTTTCTCTTTTTATGCAGGAGTCCGTGGAAATATTTCAGTTATTCTGCACAAAGTCCTTTATTTTTCTTTATGACTTGCAAGAAATGAGCAATCGTTCAAATGTATTTTAATTAAAATCAGCCAACAGGTATTTCACTCTTTTGCGCATGATCCAGAGGGCTTTTTCAAGGCTTATTAAAATATTTTTGGTAAAGTTTAGGTCATAATATAGGCTCATCTGTTCATAGAGGGTATATCTCCTTATTGTCTGGAAGAAGATGGCACAGTCTGGTCCCTGTGTATCCTAGAAAACAGTACACTTGTGTCATGATACGGTATGTTATAACAAATTCCACCGTTAGCTGAATTGTAAGGAAATCAATATAAAAAGCCACCATGTTTTGCAGAGGTTCTTTTTTAGGTCGAGCCTGGCAGCGCACGCACTGTCTGTGAGAACTGGTGAGTTCAGTCTATCGGCTGTAAGCACGCCCATGTATTGCCATTAATTCTTTGCTGTGCCAGTCAGAAATGCTGGCTTTCTATTTGCCTATTGCTTTCAATTGTCCCTCCTTCGGATGCTTGGTGTAGCCCAGGCGATTTCACTAAGTGATGGTTCTAGTTGGCCATCACACCTTCCTCCTTGCAAAGGCACAATGGCCCCTCCTCGTGGGAATGTCATATGTGTTTATACGTCGAAATCATTTTTTTAAATTTCATAGCGCGAACTCGACAGAAGGTAATGTACTGCTTTACATGAGGACGCATTCGTTTGTGGTAGGCACAGGGAGATTAAGTGATTTGCCCAGAATCAGAGTGTTGAGCCGATGCCAAAACTCGAACCTGGTTCCCCAGCTCCAAAGTCGGCAGCTCTGGCCATTACGCCACATCCTCGCAATCGAGTCTCGGCATTGGCTCAAGAACATTCTGTGATTCTGGGCAGTTGTATATAGCACAAACTATTAGAGCGCCTTACACAGGCACCAGTTACCTTTACAAGGACACATTCTCTCAGGGTATTTATCCACGTTTATATTATTTTGTAATGAGGCCTCTTAAATGAAGAAAGCTGCTGAAAGTCTCCTTATACAAACGTTCATTCGGTTCTTAGCTGCTGAACACCCTGCTTTCCTTGTACTTATCCCTATCACACCAGACGTACATGTTAAAGCGTCCCGAAGCTTCATTTAGCCACGAGGTGCTTTATAAATGTAACCAAGTAGCGGGGAAACCAAGTGCAAGTTCGTATTTTTTTTTATTACATTTGCTATTACGAAGGGCTTCGGTATGAGTGGTAAGGAAGGACATGCTTGAAGAGGGACGTGGTGGTGGTGGTATGGACGTGGTTTGTGGAAGGGTGACCAGACGTCCCAGATTTCCCGGGACAGTCCCGGATTTCAGAGGACTGCCCCGAAGCTTTTCTTCATTTTAAGTACGTCTCGGTTTTTAGAACAAAGGTCAAGTCATCCTGCAAACCAAAGCACTGTTGAAAGTTGTGCTCATGTTTCCAGAGTTTTTAAAGGCGCGTCTAACGTTGGAAATAATGTATCTGCCTCTTTAAAGCAGCGCAGGAGGAGGCCGGCTGCATGCTCAGAGGAGTCAGAGTGGGGAGGAGGGCAAGGGGCTCAGGGTGGCGATCCTGCCATAGGCACGAATTTACATGGATAACCTAGCAAATGTGTGTGTGTATATATATATATATATATATATATATATATATATATATATATATATATACATATATATACATACACATACATACACACACACACACCCACCCACATATATATATTACCTACTGGCGGTCGCCAGTAGGTAGTTATAGTTAGGACCTGGTTTCTATTCAAAAAGCGTTTTTTCTTTTGCCAATATCTTTGGTGCCGTTTGACGAATCTTCGCGAAATTTTCAAAACTAATGGGGCGCTCCGGTCAGCTCCTGTCTTGAATGTTTTGGGGGTGATTCGTCAAGCGGGGGCCGAGAAAAAAGGGGGTCCCAAACCGTGTTTTCCACATGTTAATTTCCATAGGAAACTTTAGACAAGGCTACAGCCCGAACTGCTGAACGGAATTACACCAAATTTGGCAAAAGGTAGCTCTTGGTTCAGAAAGCGCCCTTTTTTTAAATGGTGTAAATCCGTTCAGTAGTTGTTTTAATATTAAAGGAAAAAGAAATTTATATATCTGGGCGGAGCCTAACCACACATCTCATCGTGAGATCTGATTGGCCGTCAGCACTTCATCCAAGAAGTGTTGGCAGCCATCTTGGGACCAATATACATGATAGCACCCCATTAAAATGCATTTGAGTGAATGGAAGGATTTGAGGGTCACCAAAAGGAGAACGTATAATGGGTGATAAGACTTTAGTTACATTATAAATCATTTGTTGATGGTACCATACTAATTTTAGGAATTGTGGTGTGTTCTAAGGTGATTTTACCCTGTGAAAAAGCCTTCTGCTGGGATATCATGAATCATGTTTGAGAGAAAACTATTTTCTCATACTTTTCCCATAGAGGTTTGGAAGGTGATCTAGAAGCTAAAATGAGAGCATATTTTGTGTAAATTCACATTATCTTTCTCAGTCATGTGAGAATGAAGTTTGACATTCTCAGTAAAACATGTACATCCAACAAGGGCAGATACTGTCAGTTGATTCCTTTGTGTTCTACTGCAGCTTCCCAGAGTGTTCTAAAGAACAACTAGAGCGCTAACAGTCTTACTTATGACAAAAGTATGGCACACCTGAAGCCATCTTGATTGGAATAAAGTAGTAACACTTAAAACATTTAATTTAAAAAGGAACAAAATGAGGGGGTTCATTTTGCCATAGAAATTATGATTAGTGCTGCAGAAAGAAAAATTAGGGCACTTTGAGTGACTTTTCAAATCCTCTTCTATTTCATTAAAAAATTCTGACATGCAGACTGAAACATGCACTTTCAATACCAGCAGCAGACTTCCCTGGTGAGCAGTAGCTTTACTACAGTGATCTAATGAGCAACTAGAGTGCTAACATTCTGAATTTATGGCAAATGTGTGACATCTGAATGCCTTCTTGATGGAATCAAAGTAAAAAACTGAAAGTATTTACTACTGAGGAGACTGCAGTAAATGAGGAAATTAGGAAACTTCATAAAAAATAAGTCTCCCAAGATGGCCACCAGAGACAAAAGAACCCAAATGTAGCACAAATATCACCCAGATGTAGCCCAAATATCACCCAGATGTAGCCCACGTATAGCCCAATGACAGAAGTGTGCAACACACTTTTTATTTTTGTTTTTTTGCAGTTTTATATAGTGCAGACTGGTCAGGTATTGGAGTGCTTTACATGAGCATTGGTTACATCACACAAGGACAAATTCATGTTGGTTGTAGACATGGGGAGATTAAGTGATTTGACCAGAATCACAGAATGTCGAGCTGAAGCAGAAACTCCAACCTGGTTCCCCAGTTGCAAAATGTGCAGCTCTGGAAGTAATACCACATCCTCTCCCTAAGTGCAACATTTAATCAAGTGGTCAACTGGATAAAAAAACATAAAGATAACAAATAATTTAAAAGTGCTTTGTCGCTATTTGAAAACTCAGAAAATATGTCCTCATTTTAGTTTTTTAGAGCACTAACCATAATTTCGATGCAAATAAGACCCTCTCATTTCGGTAATTTCTAAAGGAAAGGCTCTAGGTATTACAGTTTTGATTACATCAAGATGACGTCAGGCGTGCCACACTTTTGTAATAAATATAGAATGTTAGCAATCTAGTTGTTCATTAGGATACTGTTGAGAGGCAGAGGCCAGGGCACGGACTCAGAAAATTGAAGGCAGGTAGGAGGGTGCAGAGGCAACAATTTGACCACACTGGGCAGACAGGAAGGGCAGTGGCAGCACAACAGACTATGGAGGGCAGTGGAAAGGGGGGCAGGGGCAACAAACCAACGATGCAGGACAGGCAAGAGAGGCTGTGGCAATATAATAGACCATTGTGGGCAGAAGGAAGAGGCAGTGGTAGTACAACCATACATGCCAACAGACCCGATTCAGCCAGGAAACGGCCAATGTTTTTAAGCCCAAATGAGCTTTATTTGATCGGTCTCCTGTCTACAATCTCCTCCTTTTCAATGTAAGTCAATGGGGAAAATCAATACCCCAGGTTTTTTTTTCAAAATCTCCCTCTTACCAAGTTCAAAATGTTAGCAAGTATGGTACATTGGATCATGGAACGCAGGAGGAATTGGGGTAGGGACATGGACTCGGATAACAGAGGACAGGAGGGACATGGACAGGTGCACCAAACTGACCTTACAGGGCAGGCATCAGGGTTTGCAGCAGCACAATACACCACACACTCGGGACGGGAGTGCAGCACAACAATCCATGGAAAGCAATAGGGAGGGGACAGGACCATGCACATGGACAACAGAGAACAGAGGGGAAAGAGGCAATGGCAGCTAGCTGACCATAATGGACAGACAGGAGAGAAAGCTGCAGCATAATGGACCATAAAGGGCAGGCGGTAGGGATCAGGGGCATTACAATGGAACAGACTAGCCAGGAGGGAGGGAATAGGGGTCTGCACATGGAAAACAGGGGGCAGGGCAGGAGCAGCAAGCTGACAATGGAGGTCAGGCAGGATGGGCACTAGAAGCAATACACACCATGGAGAGCAACAGTGAGACTATAATGGCATACACACAGACCATGGAAGGAAGGTGGGAGGGGGTCAGGGGCAGCTAGCTGACCACACAGGGAAGGTGGGAGGGTCCGTGGCAGCACAGAAGACCATGCATGGCAAGCGGGAGGGTTAGTGGCAGCACAATAGCCATGATGGGCGAGAAGGAGGGGGCAGGTGCATGCAGAAAGGACCATGGAGGATAGAAGGGAGGGGTAGGAGCTGGGCACAGACAAGAGAGTTCAGGGGAAGGGGCCTCACAACAGATCACCCGGGGCAGGCAGGAGGAGCAGTTGCAGCACAACAGACCAGGGAGGGCAGAAGGGTGTGGCAGTAAAATGGACCATGGAGGACAGGAGGAAGGGGATAGGGGCATGGAACGTGGACGGCAGGGTGGAGGTGGCAGGGGCAGGGACAGGTTACAGTCATCTGACAATGCTAGGCAGGTGGGAGGGGAGTGGCAGCTCAACAGAACACTCAGAGTAGATAGGAGGAGCTGGTCCATGGAACATGGTGGGCAAAAAGGATGGAGCAGGGGCATGCACACAGACATCGGAGGGCAGGGGGAAGGAGAGTAGGGGCAGCAAGCTAAGCACAGAGGCTAAGCAGGAGGTCAATATTGGGGCATAGAATTGAGCAATGGAGGGCAGGAGGAGTGGACTGGGACATCATGCTAAATGGAGGGCAGTGGCAGCACATCAGACCATGCATGGCAGGAGTGAGAAGGCTAGTGCATGGATTCAGACAACAGAGGATAGGGAGGAGGTGGATGGGGCAGCAAGCTAACTATTCAAAGAAGGCGGGAAGGCCAGTGGCAGAACAACGGCCACACAGGGCTGTAATGAGGTAGCAGGGGCATGGACCTGGACAATGGATGGCAAGGAGGAGGGGAGGCAGGAGCAGCAAGCTTGGGTGGGGGCAGCACAATGCCAGGCCCTGCTTCCAACCCCCACCATCCATTGTGATAGGCATCTTACGTAACGTTAAAATAAAACTAGAAATTCTCTGAAAAAAACAAAGATTACAGGGACGTTATAGTTAGACTCAGATTTCACTCATACAAAACCAGTGAAATTCAGCAGTTCTAGTTGCCTGAGCTAACTATAACTTACACCCCCGCAATGCACTGCTTATGACCTCAGACATTACATCATTCATGACATGGTCAGTGACATCACTCATGACATCTCAAATGAGCTGTGAATGGAATGGAACTATAATCGCTAGAACTTTATTTATGGATAGTGTGTGTATATTAACACCCCTTTATTTTTATTTTCTTTCGTGTAAGAACCATTATAATACGCAACGTGCCCAGATCAATATGGCCGATAGCCTTTCACTTTAAAGTAATGTGTAGTCCATTGTTTATGTTGATGTTTGCAATCCTAAGTATGTTTATTATGAACAAGTCACGTTGACGAACATACAGGTACGGCGGTCACGGGGCAAGATATGCTAAAATGACATTGTGTGCATATTAACACTTGTTTTCTTTTCTTTATTGTATCAATTACTGAATTTTCACATCGTGACCAGGCCAATACGGCCGCCAGCTTTTTGGATTAAAGTAATATGTAGTCCTTTGTTAATGTTGGCAACTGGAGGCATTTGTACATTTAAATAAGGAAGCTACAATGACGCCTTGTATCGTTATCAAGGTTCGGACGAGCCGAAACGCGTGGATTGCATTTTGCATTTGAGATGTCATCAGTGATGTCATCAATGATGTCACTGATCATGTCATGAGTGATGTAATATGTGACGTCATCAGCAGTCCATTGCGGGGGCGTGAGTTATATATATATATATATATATATACACATATTCTCCCTTGACGGAAAGAAGGTGAGCCGCACTCGTAACTTGCGGTTTATAGATCTTTATTTCTTGATTGGTGAAGCAGCATGGCAGTCCTGACGCGTTTCAGTCTCCAAAGACCTTTATCAAAGGTAAACCCGCACCATACACATCGCTGGTGTCCACAGCCTAATGTCCTAATTTAAATCTTGATCCTCCAATGGATAACTTTTATGCTTGCATTCTGGGACATGTGGTCCAACCCGCAGTGTTACTTTAATTCCCTCCATTGGGCGGTGCTTTTGTTTGCTGTTTTCATAAGGCATGTGCTCATATAAGTATTCCATGAATATATATATATATATATATATATATATATATATATATATATATATATATATATATATATATATATATATATTCAACCAACGTTGCCTGTTGAAAGAGGGCCCGCACAGGTAGGTAAATTCAGCCAGTCTTTATTGGAGGAACAGCAAATGCCAATGCAGCGGAAACAATTTCACAACATCTAAGTCCAGCCCGACGCGTTTCGTGCGCTGTAGCACTTCCTCATGGGCTATGGGCATTGAAGGGCAAACAACACAGCAGTTTCTTGAAGCACCTTTTCAACCAGTCATTCCCGCCCCAATAGGCGTGGCCACCAGAGTGGCCTGATGGAACCTGTAGTGATTAAATTTTCCTCATGTGAGTTTCCGCGTTGATGCCCCAATAATCAAAAATGAATCCCAAGTGGGTGGCGAAACATTCACGCTGCTTGGTACTGCTTTGTGATGCTACTCCAACAGCACCACCTGTTCCCATTGCCGCAGCGTCGATTGGCGCCGCATCGGGACTGCACACAGCAGCGGGGCATCTCTCGCGTCTCAGGCGGGGCCGCTAAACACATCCAACCAACGTTGCCTGTTGAAAGAGGGCCCGCACAGGTAGGTAAATTCAGCCAGTCTTTATTGGAGGAACAGCAAATGCCAATGCAGCGGAAACAATTTCACAACATCTAAGTCCAGCCCGACGCGTTTCGTGCGCTGTAGCACTTCCTCATGGGCTATGGGCATTGAAGGGCAAACAACACGGCAGTTTCTTGAAGCACCTTTTCAACCAGTCATTCCCGCCCCAATAGGCGTGGCCACCAGAGTGGCCTGATGGAACCTGTAGTGATTCAATTTTCCTCATGTGAGTTTCCGCGTTGCTGCCCCAATAATTAAAAATATTGGGGCGGGAATGACTGGTTGAAAAGGTGCTTCAAGAAATTGCCGTCGGGCTGGACTTAGATGTTGTGAAATTGTTTCCGCTGCATTGGCATTTGCTGTTCCTCCAATAAAGACTGGCTGAATTTACCTACCTGTGCGGGCCCCCTTTCAACAGGCAACGTTGGTTGGATGTGTTTAGCGGCCCCGCCTGAGCCGCCCCGCTGCTGTGTGCAGTCCCGCTGCGGCGCCAATCGACGCTGCGGCAATGGGAACAGGTGGTGCTTTTGGAGTAGCATCACGAAGCAGTACCAAGCAGCGTGAATGTTTCGCCACCCACTTGGGATTCATTTTTGATTATTGGGGCAGCAACGCGGAAACTCTCATAAGGAAAATGGAATCACGACAGGTTCCATCAGGCCACTCTGGCGGCCACGCCTATTGGGGCGGGAATGACTGGTCGAAAAGGTGCTTCAAGAAATTGCCGTGTTGTTTGCCCTTCAATGCCCATAGCCCATGAGGAAGTGCTACAGCGCACGAAACGCGTCGGGCTGGACTTAGATGTTGTGAAATTGTTTCTGCTGCATTGGCATTTGCTGTTCCTCCAATAAAGACTGGCTGAATTTACCTACCTGTGCGGGCCCTCTTTCAACAGGCAACGTTGGTTGGATGTGTTTAGCGGCCCCGCCTGAGCCACGAGAGGTGCCCCGCTGCTGTGTGCAGTCCCGCTGCGGCGCCAATCGACGCTGCGGCAATGGGAACAGGTGGTGCTGTTGGAGTAGCATCACGAAGCAGTACCAAGCAGCGTGAATGTTTCGCCACCCACTTGGGATTCATTTTTGATTATTGGGGCAGCAACGCGGAAACTCACATGAGGAAAATTGAATCACTACAGGTTCCATCAGGCCACTCTGGTGGCCACGCCTATTGGGGCGGGAATGACTGGTTGAAAAGGTGCTTCAAGAAATTGCCGTGTTGTTTGCCCTTCAATGCCCATAGCCCATGAGGAAGTGCTACAGCGCACGAAACGCGTCGGGCTGGACTTAGATGTTGTGAAATTGTTTCCGCTGCATTGGCATTTGCTGTTCCTCCAATAAAGACTGGCTGAATTTACCTACCTGTGCGGGCCCTCTTTCAACAGGCAACGTTGGTTGGATGTGTTTAGCGGCCCCGCCTGAGCCGCGAGAGGTGCCCCGCTGCTGTGTGCAGTCCCGCTGCGGCGCCAATCGGCCGCTGCGGCAATGGGAACAGGTGGTGCTGTTGGAGTAGCATCACGAAGCAGTACCAAGCAGCGTGAATATTTCGCCACCCACTTGGGATTCATTTTTGATTATTGGGGCAGCAACGCGGAAACTCACATGAGGAAAATTGAATCACTACAGGTTCCATCAGGCCACTCTGGTGGCCACGCCTATTGGGGCGGGAATGACTGGTTGAAAAGGTGCTTCAAGAAATTGCCGTATTGTTTGCCCTTCAATGCCCAGGAGAAAGTGCTACAGCGCACGAAACGCGTCGGGCTGGCCTTAGATGTTGTGAAATTGTTTCCGCTGCATTGGCATTTGCTGTTCCTCCAATAAAGACTGGCTGAATTTACCTACCTGTGCGGGCCCTCTTTCAACAGGCAACGTTGGTTGGAGATATATATATATATATATATATTACCTACTGGCGGTCGCCAGTAGGTAGTTGTAGTTAGGACCTCATTTCTATTCAAATCGGGTTTTTTCTTTTGCCAATATCTTTGGCGCCGTTTGACGAATCTTCGCGAAATTTTCAAAACTAGTGGCCCGCTCCGGTCAGCTCCTGTCTTGAAAGTTTCGGGGCCATTCGTCAAGCAGGGGCTGAGAAAAACGGGGGGTCCCAAAACACGTTTTCCCCATGTTAATTTTCATAGGAAACTTTAGACAAAGCTACAGCCCGAACTGCTGAACGGAATTACACCAAATTTGGCAAAAAGGTGGCCCTTGGTTCAGAAAGAGCCCTTTTTTTAAAATGGTGTAAATCCGTTCAGTAGTTCCTGAGAAATTAGAAAAAGAAAAATATCGATATCTGAGCACCGAGGAGGAGTCGCAACTCCTCCCGGGCACGAGCTTCACTCTGATTGGCTGCCAACACTCCAAACCAGGAAGTGTTGGCAGGCATCTTGTGACTCGGTAGAACAGAGTCACAAGAAAACAGTGAAAAAGAGGATAAAAAAACAAGAAAAGGAGACAGGGTAGAAACACCCTGACTCCCTAGGCCTGAGAGCCAAAAAAAGCATTTTTTTTTTTTTTTTTTTAAATCGGCCGAATTCGCGCTGGGGTCGCGAATCCAACCGAGAAAAAAAAAACGTTTTTGAAAACCCCCGGGTGGGCCAGGTCCTGGGGGCACTCACCAATTATGTTGCGGGGGCCCGCGGGGGCCCCCGCAGCCCCGGGCACCGCCACATCCCCGGGGCTTTATTTATGATGTGCGGGGGGCATGCGGCCCCCCGCAGCCCCAGGGACCGCCACCTCCCCGGGGCATTTTGTTAAATGAGGTGGGGGGGCCTCGCGGGCCCCCCCAAGCCACGGGGACCACCACCTCCCCGGGGCATTATGAAATAAGTGTGGGGGGGTCGCGGCCCCCCAAGCCCCGGGTACCGCCACCTCCCTGGGGCACTTTGTAATTAAATAAGGGGGTCCCTGGGACCACCACCTCCCCGGGGCTTTGCAAACATTGGGAGGGGGGCAGCGTGGCCCCCCTCCTGGAGCCCTTGATGGCCCTGGGGACCGCCACCCCCCAGGGCCGGCTCCTGCAATGTCCCGGGGTGCTCAGCCCCGGGACATTGCTGTTTGCTATTGCAGGGCGGGAGCCATGTGGCTCCCGCCCTGCCATAGCAAACTCTGCTTCGGTTTTTGGAAGTGAGAGCAGGAAACCTGCTCTCGCTCCTAAAAACCGAAGCAGAATTGCTTTTGCACAAGGGGAGCTGCATGTCAGCAGCTCCCCTTGTGCAAAAGCAATGCCAGCTGCCGCAGGAGGCGGGGAGCCGGCGGGACTGTGGGGGAATTGGGGCTCCCCCCACGGTCCCCAACAGAAAGGGCCGGCCCCGGGGGATGGGGCCCCCGGGGCCAGAAGTGGCCCGGGAGGGGGACCACGCGGCCCCCCTCCCCTTTATTTAAAAAAAAAAAAAATGGTCGGGCCCCGGGGCCAATAGCCCGAGGAGGGGGGCCACGAGGCCCCCCTCTATAATTAAAAATGAAGGGTGGCCAGGCCCCGGGGGATGGGGTCCCCGGGGCCAGAAGTGGCCTAGGAAAGGGGGGCCACACGGCCCCCCTCCCATATAACAATTAAAAAAAAAAAAAACAAGGCCATGCCCCGGGGGATGGGGTCCCCGGGGCTAAAATCGGCCTCAGGAGGGGGGCCGCGCGGCAGAGCTGTGTTGCAGAGAGGTGGTCCGAGGCCACGCCCCTTTTTACACCACTCTGCAAACGCGGCTTCTGGCGCACTGCTGGTGGGGCGATTAGTTCCTCTTGTGTCCTGAGGACCTCAGGACACAAGTGGACTTCATCCTCCGAGCAGCAGTGCGCCAGAAACCGCGTTTGCAGAGTGGTGTAAGGGCGTGGCCTCGGACACCTCTGCAACACAGCCTCTGTGGCGCTACTGGAGGTACCTGGTGGGCTAGTTGGCCCCCAGGGACCCTCAGGATTCAAGGGGACTTAATCCCCCAAGTTACAATGTGCCAGGGGGCGTGTTTGCACACTTGTTATATCAGGCCCCGCCCCCTCCCTGCACCACTGTGCAAACGCGCCCCCTGGCGCGTTGTAAGTTGGGGGATTAAGTCCTCTTGAATCCTGAGGGTCCCTGGGGGCCAACTAGCCCACCAGGTACCTCCAGTAAGAGCCACAGAGCTGTGTTGCAGAGAGGTGGTCCGAGGCCACACCCCCTTTTTACACCACTCTGTGTAGTATCCTGGTGTTATGGATTGCCTCTCCCATGTTTCCCTGTCCCTGGCTGCTCAGCCTGTGTGAATGTTCTGTATGGAATGTTTGGTGTGTGGGCTATGAGTGGAATGTGTGGGTGACTGGATGAGGAGTGACAGTTGGATGGATGAGGCTGAGCAGGTAGCAGGCTGCTCCCGGTGGGGCTTATGATATGGACTTTCACATTTGCTGTTGGACTTATTCTACCTGTTTACCTGCTTACTTGATACATGAATAAACCTACGTTATCATCATCACTCCAGTGTGGTCTCCGGATTACTACACTTATTTTTGGCGACGAGGATGGGATGTCTACTCATTTTTTATCATTAGAAGAGGGAGATGGGTATTATTGTTTATCCGTCTTTCTCCATTGTCTTTTATTCCTTTCCCTCTAGTGATGTGTGTTCCTTGCCATCCCTGGGTCTGGACTCTAGATTTATCTTTATTAGTTCTATTTCCCGTGCGATGTTGTTTTTTCCTCATCCCTGGGTTGTGAACTATTTATTCTTGCTGTAATTTTTAATGTTTATAGTTATATGCTGTTTTTATCTTTTATCCTTTATTTACGTTACATCTATCTTTTGTCCATTAGGGAAGAGGTATGTAGTATCCTGGTGTTATGGATTGCCTCTCCCATGTTTCCCTGTCCCTGGCTGCTCAGCCTGTGTGAATGTTCTGTATGGAATGTTTGGTGTGTGGGCTATGAGTGGAATGTGTGGGTGACTGGATGAGGAGTGACAGTTGGATGGATGGGGCTGAGCAGCTAGCAGGCTGCTCCCGGTGGGGCTTATGATATGGACTTTCACATTTGCTATTGGACTTATTCTACCTGTTTACCTGCTTACTTGATGCATGAATAAACCTACGTTGACATCATCACTCCAGTGTGGTCTCCTGATTACTATACTCTGCAAACGCGCTTCTTGGCGCACTGGTGGTGGGGCGAGGAGGTCCTCTTGTGTCCTGAGGACCTCAGGACACAAGTGGACTTCATCCCCCGAGCAGCAGTGCGCCAAGAGGCGCGTTTGCAGAGTGGTGTAAAAAGGGGCGTGGCCTCGGACCACCTCTCTGCAATCCAGCTGGGTGGCACTTACTGGAGGTACCTGGTGGGCTAGTTGGCCCCCAGGGACCCTCAGTATTTAAGGGGACTTAATCCCCCAACTTAGAACGCGCCAGGGGGCGCGTTTGCAGAGTGGTGTAAAAAGGGGGCGTGGCCTTTGTCCACCTCTCAGCAATCCCACTGTGTGGGGCTTACTGGAGGTAAGAGGTAGGCTAGTTGGCCCCTAAAGGACCCCCAGCAGCGAAGGGGACTTCAATCCCCATCCAAGAGCGCGCCAGGGAGCGTGTTTGTAGAGTGGTGGGCAAAGGGGGCGTGGCCTGCTCTTCGAACTTAGCAATGCTGCTGTGTGGGACTTACTGGAGGTAATAGGAGGGGTAGTTGGCCCCCAAGGATGTCCTTGGGGGCCAACTACCCCTCTTGTTAACTCCAGTAAGTCCCGCACAGTGAGATTGCTAAGACGTCTTCGGAGGCCATGCAACCCTTTCTTCACCATTCTGCAAACGCGCCTCCTGGCAGACTACGGGATGGGGGATAAAGTCCAATTTACTCCTGAGGGACTTTGGGGGCCAAGAAGCCCTACTGGTACCTCCTGTAAGCCCTACGCACCGGAATTCCTGAGCGCTGGTCGGAGGCCCAGCACCCTTTCTCCACCACTCTGCAAACGCCACTACTAGTTAAAGAAGTGTTTGCAATGTAATAGGTTTCGCATTTGCGAGAATTAGAGCTATTGGCGTAAATGCAAACGTTTTTTACTAATGTTTTTTGGAGTGGAGTGGATGTACGTTGTGTGTAGTGGAATTATGTGGTATGTTGTGCAGTGAAATTATGTGGATAGAAAGTATGTGGTATTTAGTGTATAGGAATGATGTAGAGTGGGATTATGTGTTATGGAGAGTAATTATGTGGTATGGCAGTCTGTGTTGTGGAGTGGTAACCTCAGGTTTAGTCTTCCTCGTTTCCATAGAAGCTCAACTATGAACTCAGTGAGACAAAAAAAGATGGAATCACTGAGGAGCACTTGTGGACCTAGTCAGAGGTATGAGCAGGGCCACTGGAATTATGTGACTGTTTGGCTGCACAGACTTTCGCACAATTATACATTTTCTGCATTAGCCACATAATTCATCATCTGCACCCTAATTGGCGGATTTGAACAAAAAAAACCTTGTTTCTAGCTGAAACGGCCCAAACGTTACCAAAAATGCAGCGACAAGTGTTACAGCGTGGTTGAAGGCCCTTTGCAAACCTGGAATGGTCACCTGTTACTTATTGCTAAATGTGGGTGTTAAATTGGTACTAATGGTGTGCAAGCCACTCTTGCTTCCCTCTGCGCCTCTCTTGCCTCTTTCTGCATTTCTGTTACTTCTTTCTGCACGTTTCTTTCTATTTCTGCACTTCTCTTGACCTCATTCTGCAAATCTCTTGTACTTTCTGCACCTCTCTTCCCTCTTTCTGCACGTCTGTTGCCTCTTTCTGCACCTCATTTGCTTCTTTCTGCACCCCTGTTGTCTCTTTCTGCACTCGTCTTCCCTCTTTCTGTACCTTTCCTGCCTGTTTTTGGATCTCATTTGCCTCTTTCTGCACTTTTCTTGCTTCTTTCTACACCTCTGTTGCTTCTTTCAGCAATTCTATTGCCTCTTTGTGCACTTCTCTTGCCTGTTTCTGCACCTCTCTTGCCTCTTTCTGCACCCCTGTTGCTTCATTCTGCACTTTCCATGCTTCTTTCTGCACCTGTCTTGCTTCTTTCTGCACCCCTGTTGTCTCTTTATGTACCTCTTTTGCCTCTTTCTGCACTTTTCTTGCCTCTTTCTGCACCTCTCTTCCCTCTTTCTGCACATCTGTTGCCTCTTTCTGCACCTCATTTGCTTCTTTCTGCACCCCTGTTGTCTCTTTCTGCACTCGTCTTCCCTCTTTCTGTACCTTTCCTGCCTGTTTTTGCATCTCACTTGCCTCTTTCTGCACTTTTCTTGCTTCTTTCTAAACCTCTGTTGCTTCTTTCAGCAATTCGCTTCCCTCTTTGTGCACTTCTGTTGACTGTTTCTGCACCTCTGTTGGCTCTTTCTGCACCTCACTTGCTCCTTTCTACACTTTTCTTGCCTTTTTCGGCACCTCTCTTCCCTCTTTCTGCACGTCTGTTGCCTCTTTCTGCACCTCATTTGCTTCTTTCTGCACCCCTGTTGTCTCTTTCTGCACTCGTCTTCCCTCTTTCTGTACCTTTCCTGCCTGTTTTTGCATCTCACTTGCCTCTTTCTGCACTTTTCTTGCTTCTTTCTACAACTCTGTTGCTTCTTTCAGCAATTCTCTTGCCTCTGTGCACTTCTCTTGCCTCTTTTTGCACCTCTGTTGGCTCTTTCTGCACCTCACTTGCTCCTTTTTTTACACTTCTCTTGCCTCTTTCTGCACCCGTTGCTTCATTCTGCACTTTCCATGCTTCTTTCTGCACCTGTCTTGCTTCTTTCTGCACTCCTGTTGTCTCTTTATATACCTCTTTTGCCTCTTTCTGCACTTTTCATGCTTCTTTCTACACCTCTCTTGCTTCTTTCAGCAATTCTCTTGCCTCTTTGTGCACTTGTCTTGCCTGTTTCTGCACCTCTCTTGCCTCTTTTTGCACCTCTGTTGGCTCTTTCTGCACCTCACTTGCTCCTTTCTACACTTCTTTTGCCTCTTTCTGCACCCGTTGCTTCATTCTGCACTTTCCATGCTTCTTTCTGCACCTGTCTTGCTTCTTTCCGCACCCCTGTTCTCTCTTTATGTACCTCTTTTGCCTCTTTTTGCACTTTTCTTGCCTTTTTCTGCAGTTCTCTTCCCTCTTTCTGCACGTCTGTTGCCAATTTCTGCACCTGTGGTCTCTTTCTGCACTCGTCTTCCCTCTTTCTGTACCTTTCCTGCATCTCACTTGCCTCTTTCTGCACTTTTCTTGCTTCTTTCAGCAATTCTCTTGCCTGATTCTGCACCTCTCTTGCCTCTTTTTGCACCTCTGTTGGCTCTTTCTGCACCTCACTTGCTCCTTTCTACACTTCTCTTGCCTCTTTCTGCACCCCTGTTGCTTCATTCTGCACTTTACATGCTTCTTTCTGCACCGGTCTTGCTTCTTTCTGCACCCCTGTTGTCTCTTTATGTACCTCTTTTGCCTCTTTCTGCACTTTTCTTGCCTTTTTCCTCACCTCTCTTCCCTCTTTCTGCACCTCATTTGCTTCTTTCTGCACCCCTGTTGTCTCCTTCTCCACTCGTCTTCCCTCTTTCTGTACTTTTCCTGCCTGTTTTTGCATCTCACTTGCCTCTTTCTACACCTCTGTTGCTTCTTTCAGCAATTCTATTGCCTCTTTGTACACTTCTCTTGCCTGTTTCTGCACCTCTTTTGCCTCTTTTTGCACCTCTGTTGGCTCTTTCTGCAGCTCACTTGCTCCTTTCTACACTTCTCTTGCCTCTTTCTGCACCCCTGTTACTTCATTCTGCACTTTGTATGCTTCTTTCTGCATCTGTCTTGCTTCTTTCTGCACCCCTGTTGTCTCTTTATGTACCACTTTTGCCTCTTTCTGCACTTTTCTTGCCTTTTTCTGCACCTCTTGCCTCTTTCTGCACCTCTGTTGCTTCTTTCTGCACTTCTCTTGCCTCTTTCTGCACGCCTGTTGCTTCATTCTGCACTTTGTATGCCTCTTTCTGCATCTGTCTTGCTTCTTTCTGCAACCCTGTTGTCTTTCTGCACTCGTCTTCCCTCTTGCTGTACCTTTCTTGCCTGTTTCTGCATCTCACTTGCCTCTTTCTGCACTTTTCTTGCTTCTTTCTACACCTCTGTTGCTTGTTTCTGCACCCGTCTTCCCTTTTTGTGCAACTCTCTAGCCTCTTTCTACACCTCTCTTCCCTCTTTCTACACCACTCTTGCCTTTTTTTGTACCTCTGTTGCTTCTTTCTGCACTTCTCTTCCTTCTTTCTGCACTCCTCGTGCCTCCTTTTGCACCTCTGTTGCTCCTTTCTGCACTTCTCTTGGTTCTTTCTGCACTGCTCTTGCCTCTTTCTGCATCTCTCTTGCCTCTTTGAGCACCTCTTTTGCTTCTTTCTGCACTTCTGTCTCCTCTTTCTGCACCTCTCCTGCCTCTTTGTGCACCTCTGATGCTTCTTTCTGCACTTCTATTGCCTCTTTCTGCACCTCTCTTGCTTCTTTCTGCAGCTGACTTGCCTCTTTCAGCACCTCTGTTGCTTTTTTCTACAGATCTCTTGCCTCTTTCTGCACCTCACTTGCCTCTTTCAGCACCTCTGTTGCTTTTTTCTGCAGATCTCTTGCCTCTTTCTGCACCTCACTTGCCTCTTTCAGCACCTCTGTTACTTCTTTCTGCACTTCTCTTCCTTCTTTCTGCATCTCACTTGCCTCTTTCAGCACCTCTGTTGCTTTTTTCTACAGATCTCTTGCCTCTTTCTGCACCTCACTTGCCTCTTTCAGCACCTCTGTTGCTTTTTTCTGCAGATCTCTTGCCTCTTTTTGCACCCCTCTTTTCTCTTTCTGCACCTCTCTTGCTTCTTTCTGCACCCCTGTTCCCTCTTTCTGCACCTTTCATGCCTGTTTCTGCATCTCTCTTGCCTCTTTCTGCACCTCTGTTGACTTTCTGCACTTTTCTTGCCTCTTTCTGCACTTCTCTTGCTTCTTTCTGCACCTCAATTGCCTCTTTCAGCACCTCTGTTACTTCTTTCTGCACTTCTCTTCCTTCTTTCTGCATCTCTCTTGCTACTTTCTGCACCTCACTTGCCTTTCAGCACCTCACTTGCCTTTCAGCACCTCACTTGCCTTTCAGCACCTCACTTGCCTCTGTTGCTTTTTTCTACAGATCTCTTGCCTCTTTCAGCACCTGTTGCTTTTTTCTGCACCTCTCTTGCCTTTATCTGCACCCCTGTTCCCTCTTTCTGCACCTTTCCTGCCTGTTTCTGCACCTCTCTTGCCTCTTTCTGTACCTCTCTTGCTCTTTCTGCACCCTTTGCGCCTCTTTCAGCACCTCTGTTACTTCTTTCTGCACTTCTCTTCCTTCTTTCTGCACCCCTCCTGCCTCTTTCTGTACCTCTCTTGCCTCTTTGTGTACCCCTCCTACCTTCTTCACCCCTCTTGCCTCTCTCTCCACCCCTCTTCCCTCCTTCTGCACCTCTGTTGGTTCTTTCTGCACTGCTCTTGCTTCTATCTGCACCTTACTTGCCTCTTCCTGTGTCATAAGGTTTCTGCACATACAGAGCTATGCACAGGATAATAGGACCTCGGAATATAGTGGTGAGCCAACCATAAACCTTAGCACCCAAAACCCCAACCCAACTAGCCTTAGCGTCCCATTAGCACCAATGTACCAATGCTTAGACAACCCAGAACACGGTATCTCTCTCTCAGGACTCGCAGAGGCAAGAACACTCTTTCGTCACATTCGTACCTGTCCACAACATGCGTATGAAGAGACACTGTATAGGTTAAAATGTTTATTTCAACTTACGTGCTCTAAGATACAGTACACGTGTCAGTACTAGTAGCATAATACATAATAACAATATAATCAGCATAGTTACTACTCCATAAAATACGAACGGGGAAAGCATCTCATAAAGCAGTGGATATATGTCTAACTAACATTACCACCCTCCCCGTGCTGGAAGCCAGTTTATTATAATAATAGAAGACCTTTGGGCTTTGACTAGCGAACCCCATACCTCAGTCCCTTGATGCAAGACTACATCAGCAAACAATCACAGCTCCTCTTACTGGAAAAGTCGTCTCCAAGTGCTCTCTTAGAGCAAGCAAACGCATTATTAAAAGCACACTAATTTCTCGATGGCAGCTGTACAAGTGTTATGTCTAGGTGCGAGGGACGGGCCAAATCAGTATAAACCAGGGGTTGTTATTCGACCTTGTAACTGTTGTTCAGACTGAGCCCAAAAGGGAACAGGAGAAAAGGTGAGCAACAGAATATGCAGACTGTTGCAGAATCACTTGGCAATAACAAAGGGCGAAAGAACAACATCCAATAATAACGTGCGCAATAGTCATCATGGCATCCAGGCCTGCGGAACATGGTCAGACCATCCAGGAGGCCATGATCCACAAGACACCCTCCCCTGGACAGTCCATCGGCCGAAACAAAAACGAAGACAGAGTTCCAAACACCTGAGCAGAATTGAGGCTGTCTACTGAGAACTAACGGCAAGTCAATCAATCCAAAAATGTGAATGAGCAGAAAAACGCTATACCGTCCAACAGGACATCATTGGAATCGTCAAAAAATGTAGACGCCATCCAGTCCAACAGGTCAAAGCTGCAGGAATGTTCTTCAGAGTATGGAGCATCCAAAAGCAATGCGGGACAGCTTGCGTGATATTCAATGTAACTTTGTTGTAGGAGGTCCTGAGCAGCCGCCCAGATATCCCATTGTGCCAAAATCCCCAGTGCAGCCGCACGCATCATAAAACCAGCAGCGGAACAGTCCCGTTCATGGGCCTCTAAGGGACCCACCAACCGAACAAAATCCGGTACCGACAATGACGAATTGGAGAGGCAATAATCCATGGTCCATGTAAACGGACATCGGATGCAAGACATCACAGGTTGCACGCAAGTGAAATACGCAAAGCGAAAGGAAAGGGTGTAGGACACACTGATAGTTGCCAAGGGCAGAACATCGAAGCCAACCAGGAGTCGCTCACGGAGCAGCTGGAGGCGTTCGGGATCGAGAAGGGCCCAGTGGAGTGCAGCCATTGCGCAGAAAACAGACCAACAGCAAGACACCGGCCGCCAAAGCGAGGATTAATGGAAATCCACCAAAGACGCTAGAAAAAATGGAATGAATGAATGCCGGTATCACACCGAAAACAGTTTGAAAGGTGGACACGAGGCCAGACCCCACAACCTTAAAAAAGTGCACCAGACCCTCGGTGTTTGATGCGTTAAAAATACGATGAATTAACTCCCCAAAATGTTGGGGGAGGTCAGTGTTCAAAAGGGCCTGTATTTCACTGTGGGTGCTCGCCACCTGGAGAATGAATGTCTCCCGGGCGGATGTGAGCATAACCTCCTCATTCAATAATAGGGCCTTTATTCTGCTCAACTTATTGAAATCTGCCTCCATGGTAGGAATGGAAGGCCAAATAGAGCTATCAACGATGTCGTGAGGGGGAGGAAAAAGCACATTCTTGCAGCAGACAACTCTGTGCGAGACTGTAACAATATACGGAATGCCGGCCTGCAGGCCGCAACAATTTTCGTTATTTAAAAGCAAATAGCTACCGTTGGTAAGCAAAGTAAAAGTAGGAGAAATAGCAGGAGCAGGAATACCCTTCAGGACACATGCAAGATTTGGAACTGAAACGCTACAAGCCCCGTGCAATTTAATATGTTTACAAATAAGCGAATGACCCACAGTTGAATCACAAGACTCCCCGTGAGAAATACTTCCTTGCCATCTCTAAGGCATTTATACATGAAAGGCAAGGACCAAAGTTCATGCAGGAAAGCACCACCCAAAGGCTGGAAACGGCCCACAGGATAATGCTTCATGCACGAACTGAACTCAAATAGGGAAAAAGGTAAAGCTATAACCCCATGAACTAGCCATACCGCAGAATCTAGTTCTGCTACTGAGAACGGTAAAGGATCCACTTTTTCAATATGTAACAAAGTGTAAGATGCATCTTTCATGGACATGAACTGCTGTTTGTTAGTCAAATTAAAAGGCAGAAAGAGGGCAGTGGTGTTTAACAAATTCCAAGGAACTTTACCCAACTTAAGAGTTTGCAAAGTCCATGCAAACTGCATCACTGAGCGCAACTGATTCTGACCATGATACAACATAGAGACATCATCTTGTACAATATCAACAACAGAGGATACAATATTGTCTAATGTGTAAATGCGGGAAGACAGGGTATTTATACTATTGTCAACAACAGCAAGCACCTTTTCCAAATTTGCTTGGTCTATTTCTCTAAGACGGGAAGCAGCTTCCATTTGTGACAGCTTCCAGAGCTCATTATACGCTTCATAAATGAATCTCTTCGGTCGGGGACCACGAGGTCCCAAGATAAAGTCAGATAAGTCAATAGTGCCTGATAGGAGGGATAAATGGTTCTTAACAGAGTCTAAGGACGAATGTTGTAACCATTGTTTACATAATTTACCAACTGAATACGTGGTCACAGTACGAGTTTCAGTAAATCTCGGATCAGGCTTGTCCTGTATGTAGCCAGGAACTGTGCCATGAAAACGCAGTTGGCATGCATTAGATGATATGGGCCATGCCAACCAGGGTGACTGTATCAGTGCAGAAACGTTAAAGGAATTATTCTGA
This sequence comes from Calotriton arnoldi, assembly GCA_963921515.1. Taxonomy (NCBI): domain Eukaryota; kingdom Metazoa; phylum Chordata; class Amphibia; order Caudata; family Salamandridae; genus Calotriton; species Calotriton arnoldi. The sequence goes on from CAWUFW010004001.1 coordinate 385,031, forward strand.
AACTGAGCCTGTAACGCCATAAGGGACATATTAAAATGCAAACTATCATTTGGCAGACTCGACAAGGATGGGATGGTTGGCGCATTTAGTTGTTTAACGGTAGCCAACCCCCAACACGTGGTCTGATAAATGGAAGCATTTAAAAATAGAATTTGGGCTGGGATAAGGCAAGCACGGTGCAAGGCCTCAGTGCCTTGCACCTGCCATGGCTTCGAACCCCAAATTGATTTCAAATTCACTGTGTCTTTCCAATATTCATAACCACCCACTGCCAAGGCGCTCAAAAAGGAACCCGAATATAATAATTTAGTATGGGTCAACATTATTTTCTGAGTCAATGGAGTTTTTAATTTAAAATAATATGACCCAGGGTTCGATCGATTAAAATCAGTAAAATAGGTGAATTTATTTCGAAGAGTTTGGGAACTACCTGGTATGGGGTTTGGACAATGTTCCCATTGGGTGTAAGTAACAGGGCCACGTAGTGCACTCGGTTTGTGGAGAAAATGATTGCCCCAATGCTGGTAGCAATACAAATCGGCATAATTCGCAGAATTCATATACAAGTCCTCAGCATTAAAGGAAGCATAATATTTTAAATCAGCAAACAATGCTTCAACGGCATGCACATCCCAATCATCAGAATGAATATTACTTTTTACTACATCACCCATCGAGACTCGAAGGACATTTGGTACATTAATAATTTCCGTCGGGCCATGGATTTGAAAGTTTACCGCATCCCATACGATGCCATCTGCAACTGGAAACGCTGAAATGTTCACAAATGTGTGGTCACGCTTCATGATGTGTGAAGAGGAATGTGGAGCCAAAGTCCCAGCCACACTGTTCACAGCAGAGCGTTCAGGTAAATAGTGACCATTGATGAGTAGAAAAAACACCGTGACAAAGCCAATGGACATGAACAAAAAACCAAGAAAAGTACCATCCAAATATATGTCCAAGGTGGAATCAAAAAATTGTCTCTGAACCATGATACAAAAAGACTAAACTTGGACGGGGCCTTTGATGAGTTGGAATCCGAGTCAAAGGAATAACGTGTCGGGCTCAGTGGCGTTGTTGGTTGGTGTGCCACCGACTCTGTGGCGGGATAAGTATATTCGTCCTCATCAATGCAGGGGGATGCAGGGGGTTCAAATATATTTTCAGGCAAATCGACCATCTCCATGGTAACATCAGTGACTGTTCGTGCAGGCGTGCCGCGGATACATGTCCGATAAATGGCAGGACAAGAGACCGCTGGTGTGACACTATTCAGGATCGGCCAGATGTTGTAGCTTGACATTTTCTACTGAGATGTATCTGTTTTCCTTGCGACCGGGAAGCGGTGGTAAGATGACTGTACGTGTTCCCTTCAAGCCCAGGACTGGAACCGGTGCACGAAAAGAGGGGCCGAATTCTTTTTTGTTCTCCACCTTCTCTCGTACCAGGTCGCCAATCTTCGGAAGCCAGCCGGCAACCGGAATCTGCAAAGCAGGGTCTGTGGCTGAAGGCAAATGTGCAATTGCAAGTTTGTCTCGGGCTTCTTGTAAGTCCTGTAACATAGTAGAATGGTTATCTACATCAAACTTGGCGGATTGCGCCGCCATGTCTAGACCATCAAGGTCAGGCACAAACATTCGTATGCCAAAGAGCATTTCGTAAGGGGTCCGCCCACCCAGAGGCCTTCTAGGGAGATTATTAAGTGCACGTTGAACAGTATACAAGTGGGCCAGCCAGTTCCTGCCAGTACCTATAACTCTAGCTGTCAAGGATTGCTTTAAGTCACGGTTCATTCGTTCAACGATAGAGTTGCCCTCAGGCCTATACGGAGACGAAAATTTCACCCGCACCCCTAAGGAGCCCATTGCGTCCTTGTAAGCCTTAGAGGCAAACGCCGGACCTTGGTCAGAATGGAAGGTGCCGCATGCAAAAATTCCCACAAAGACTCGCAAATCCCTAATGACATTTCGTGCGTCAGCACTCCGTTGTGGCCAGACCCAGATGAACCGTGTAGCACGAGTCCACTGCCACTAAGATATATTTATAGGCAGTGTCTGAAGAAAATGGACCGCAGTGATCCAAGTAAACACACCCAAAGGGTCTGTTCGAAATTGCAAGCGAGGTCTGCGGTGGTCTTGTGACTGTCGAAGGCTTGATCTGTTGACAAACGTCACAGGAAAGCACATAAGTACGTGTATCTTTGTATAAACCACGCCACCAGTAACGCTGCTGCAAAATGGAAATTGTCGCTGACACACCAGCATGCGCCGAAGCCATGCCTTCGTGTGCTGCTGCCATCAAGGAAAGTCTGCAGGTCCGCGTTGGGGATCAGCCGAACCCCAACGTTAGGTATTGTTACATAAGGAGCCTGATCGGGACCTATCTGGTAAGAATATTTAGAAGGGAAACCTCTAGGGTAATTAATTCCTTCTTTTGTTGCAGCAATAGCTGCCAAGATATCAGTGTCTATTCTAGACATGGATCTAGTAACTGCTGCTACTGAACACGTGAGTACTGCTGATCTGGCAGCTTCATCTGCCAGACTGTTACCAACAGCGTGTGCGCCCACCCGCTGATGGCCTAGGGTGTGAACCACCTGTGTGAGTGGCAGACGTCTTTGTAATTCTGCCACCCTAACCCAAAGCATTTTATGCTTGATTGTGTTGCCTTTAGCGTCTCTATAGTCATTTTGCGACCAAAAGAACAGATTGTCATTGTATGATTGAACACAGTAGTAAGAATCGCACACGATTAAAGTGGTCACATCAGGATTTACGAACTCAAGCGCAAGCACCAAGGCACGCAACTCGGCCAATTGTGCGGTACTGTCCCCGAGTGCCTGTGTATGCACCACAGTGGATTTGAACTTTCCGTTCACAAACGTACCTGCAACAATGGCACATGCGGCTGAATAAGCATGCTTGGAACCCGTGGCCGGTTGTGCCGAACCATCGGTGTAGATTACACAGTCGTAATCCTCAAGCGGCAATAAGGACAAAGGAGGAGGATGAATGAATTCATACTGTAAAAACTCCTGAGTCTGGAGAGAAGAGTCGAAAATGTAAGTGACATCCGGAGATGTCAACGATGTTGCCCATTGAATCCAACGGGGGTGCAAGGCTTTAGAGTTCGGAACACTTGCTTTAGTCACTGCCTCTAGGGCAGGATAGGGTGTCACCACCAGAATGCGTTTTCCCTGTGCCAGTGCGCGCTCCTTCAGGATCGCCATTTGCACTGCTGTTAGCACTTTCTCCACAGATGAGAACCGCATTTCTGCAGAGGTGTATAGATGTGACTTGTATGCGATAGGTACTGTGTCTCCTTCATTAAAGGTTAAATACGTGAAGCCCACTGCCCCTGGAATGATTCTAATCACCAAGTTTGTGTGGTTATCACGCGTCAAAAGGTATTTAGACTCAAGAAGGTCTTTCTGCAGTGATTGCAGAATGGAGGTATGCTCCGGAAGCCAGCAAGACTTCGAAAAGTAGGCTGTATCAAGGCATACAGTGGCTTGATACGCTGGGCATATTCGGGAATGTATGTACGTCCGAAATTCAGAAAACCCAGCAAAGACTGAAGCTTCTTCAGATTTGTAGGAGGGCACAGAAGTGCACATTTCTCCAGAAAATGGGGGCTAAACCCTTACCTTCATTGTTGAGCTCATAGCCCAAGAACAAAACGGTAAACTCAGCAATATGGGATTTTGCAAAGTTAATTTTGTATCCCTGAACCGCAAATTCAAGAATAATGCGGTCCACTCGCGTCAGATGCGGAAACAATTCATCGTCTGTCAGATAAATGTCATCCACATACGAACAGGCGTCTGGATCTATGCCGTCTAATAAAGAGACAACACGAGCGGCAAACACTCCTGGACTATTTTTGTACCCCATAGGAAGACGCCTGAATTTGAACATTTTACCACCGGAAGTAAAGGCACACCATTGGCCACTCTCCGGGGCTAAGTTGCGCGTGTAGAATCCATTTGAAAGGTCAAGGGTCGTTTTGTATTTTTACGAACAAGACTGTCTACAAGCGCAGAACTATGGGTATTTTGCACCGCAAAGGTCCGACAATGAGAGTTCAAATGCCGGTAATCCAATACTAAACGGTACGATCCATCGGGTTTAGAAACCGCGAAAAGGGGATTGTTCATAGGTGATACACAGGGTTCAATTACTCCCTGATATTCCAACTGTGTCAGAATTTCGGAAACGGGGCCTTTGGCTTCACGCTTTATGGGATATTGGGGTTGTGGCTGCGGCAACGATCGCAAAGGTATTTCATGGGGGAGATTCTTCGTCCCAACCCACGTGATTGCGGAATAACGCTGGAGCCAGGGACACAGCCCATTCTGCTGCAAGAGCCTTTGCTTTGTCCTTTGGGACATGTCTAGAAAAGCTCGGAAGGATTACCTCCTCCCCTTTACGCGCAGTAAGTACGAATGGGGGTGGCCAATCCGCCTCTGCTAATAAAATATCATATGAAGAGGTCAGATTTTCCCAAAAAATACCTTTAATTACTCGCTGTATATCACCTTCAATTTGGAGGACAATATTAAATAGTCTGTCAGGGGGTGCCACTCTGGTGTCTGCTGTTTCAACAGTAATGAATGTTTCAGTTGCTGTCGCCTCCATATGAGGACGTAGCGCCTCCCGCACTATGGTTACTTCCGCGGCGCTGTCTAGGAGGGTTACTGCCCACGTCCAATTCAGGAGTCTCGTTCTCACCGTTTGTGGCATATTTAGCTGTTACAGCGGCAACTTTCTTCTTCTGAAATTGTGGTCGAAAACGTTGAGCGTCTTCTTCTTTTCCTCTGACTTGTTGTCGAGGCTGGTCTCGTCCCTGTGGGGCCTCACGGGCCCTTCCTCTATCCTGGCGGTCTCCTCCACCGGCCTGTGACGAAGTCTGTGCCTGTAAAGAACGAGGAGAACGCGTATCAGGGATCTGAAACCTATCCGGAGACTTAATTCTCGCTCTATCGCGTAAATCATAAGTACGTTCAGAAGAAACTGAAACCGGGATGCGCCTCGCGATCCCGGCTTTGTCTGTTGCTTACCCTGTTTTTTCAGCCTCCAGCTCTTTTTAGTGAAGACTGGTTTCTCATCTTTCTCAGATTGAGATTTGGTTTGTTGCTGTTGTGGTTGCGATTGTGTTTGCTGTTTAGCAAAGGCTTGTTACCCAGGCTGTTTCTACCAATAGTTTTGTAAGCCTGGGTAATAATTTTCGGTAATTCGCGAGGCTTGTCCAATTCTGGGACCAAAGCCAAAGCGTTCGCTACTTGAAAGTTCACTGCATCGCCCTTGACATTCGCAAGGATCAGTTCAGCTACTACTTCAAACACTCCCACTAGTCTCATCCCTAATTCCACCGCCGCTTCAGGGCCGTGTTCATCCTGTACTTTTTAATTACAGAGGGGAGAACTGTCATGGAAGGCGTACCAAAACATTTAGAATATACTGCTGCGAATACTCTACCCCAGTTGTCACATGCTGTCAACTCGGGAATTAAGTCTTTGGCAAACTAATCGTCAAAATACGATGTTTATCCACTGGAGATGTATGTGGAAAAACTGCCTCCAACTGATCAAATTTTTCTGCAAGCCAATAAGGGAAATCATCCTTATGTTGTGGACGTTTGCCCATCACAGAGTTCACCATGACAGGACTTATGGTTACTCCGGCTGCACCAGCTGGATGGCCGGCAACTCCAGGAGGGGCTCCCTGGATGTTGCCTGTAACATATTGCACTAAGGCTCGATGCACTCGTACTAAAGCCGAATACATGTTACGCAATTCCGCGACTGGTATCGTCATATATCGCGGATGTGGGGTGTACCCGGCCAAAACAGGCCAAGTGGCCCCATCAATAGATAAGGGGCCTAAACGAACCGTGGTAGTCGGTTGTGGAAGGGCGCCATTAAACCAAACACGGTGTTGCCAAGCCGTGAGCGGTACCTCAAGACAAGAATAAGGTATATAATTATTAGGAACTGCGGTGGCTGTATATTCATGGAACAAATCGTCAGTCCCATCCACTGCAGGAAAAGTTACCCATGAGTAGAACACCTCAAAGTGGTAAGCCGGATCGGCTTGTACCACAAAGATCAGTTCGACTCCAGCATCTGGCACTCCATACGCCCGTAAGTGTGTTCGGAGTGCTCCGCGGCTATGCGCCGCAATTTGAACAGCCATTTACGGCTAAAATACTTCGACAAACTAACAGGAGGCAGCACAAGTAGGGTTTTAATCAAGAAAACCTTTTCTAATAACTTCAAGCTTGAAAGAACCTACAATAACTGTAATATAGGAGGTATCACCATCACACACGCTTCCGGAAGCGTACGTGAGGGTTGTGTGGACAAGCACAAGTACTACTCAAGCGTCTCGCAAGTAAGCTGCCCCACTTGTTGGTCGCGCCATGTCATAAGGTTTCTGCACATACAGAGCTATGCACAGGATAATAGGACCTCGGAATATAGTGGTGAGCCAACCATAAACCTTAGCACCCAAAACCCCAACCCAACTAGCCTTAGCGTCCCATTAGCACCAATGTACCAATGCTTAGACAACCCAGAACACGGTATCTCTCTCTCAGGACTCGCAGAGGCAAGAACACTCTTTCGTCACATTCGTACCTGTCCACAACATGCGTATGAAGAGACACTGTATAGGTTAAAATGTTTATTTCAACTTACGTGCTCTAAGATACAGTACACGTGTCAGTACTAGTAGCATAATACATAATAACAATATAATCAGCATAGTTACTACTCCATAAAATACGAACGGGAAAGCATCTCATAAAGCAGTGGATATATGTCTAACTAACATTACCACCCTCCCCGTGCTGGAAGCCAGTTTATTATAATAATAGAAGACCTTTGGGCTTTGACTAGCGAACCCCCATACCTCAGTCCCTTGATGCAAGACTACATCAGCAAACAATCACAGCTCCTCTTACTGGAAAAGTCGTCTCCAAGTGCTCTCTTAGAGCAAGCAAACGCATTATTAAAAGCACACTAATTTCTCGATGGCAGCTGTACAAGTGTTATGTCTAGGTGCGAGGGACGGGCCAAATCAGTATAAACCAGGGGGTTGTTATTCGACCTTGTAACTGTTGTTCAGACTGAGCCCAAAAGGGAACAGGAGAAAAGGTGAGCAACAGAATATGCAGACTGTTGCAGAATCACTTGGCAATAACAAAGGGCGAAAGAACAACATCCAATAATAACGTGCGCAATAGTCATCATGGCATCCAGGCCTGCGGAACATGGTCAGACCATCCAGGAGGCCATGATCCACAAGACACCTGCACTTCTCTTGCTTCTTTCTACACCTCTGTTGCTTCTTTCAGCAATTCTCTTGCCTCTATCTGCACTTCTCTTCCTTCTTTCTGCACCCCTCCTGCCTCTTTCTGTACCTCTCTAGCCTCTTTGTGCACCTCTCCTACCCCTTTCTGCACCCCTTTTGCCTCTTTTTACACCTCTGTTGGTTCTTTCTGCACTGCTCTTGCCTCTTTCTGCACCTCACTTGCCTCTTTCTGCACTTCACTTGCTTTTTTCTGCACCTCTCTTGCCTCTTTCGGCACCTCTGTTGCTTCTTTCTGCACTTCTCTTGCCTCCTTCTGCACCTCTTAGTTAAAGGTACTTTTAATCCCCCTGCCCTATTATGTACTAGGGCCATACAGGGGAGGTCATGCCAATCACAGGGGTACCCCAACCCATAGTGTACCCTAGTGTATGTAGGTGTTTTCACTGTATTCTAAGTGTCTTTCAGCATAGCACTGGCTCCGGGCCTGGTTAGTCAGAGTCAGTTACCACCAGTCCCCGGCAGCAAAAAGTTGGGGGCACAGGATGACTTTGCAACAAGGCCTCTTTCTGCTCTTCTGTTGGTTCTTTGTGCACATCTCTTGCTTCTTTCTGCACCTTTCTTCGTCTTTCTGGACTTCTGTTGCCTCTTTCTGCATTTCTCTTGCTTCTTTCTGCGCCTTTCTTCCTCTTTCTGCACATGTCCTACCTCTGTAGGCATAGTTAGAACTTAGCATTTAAAAAAACCTTTGAAATTCACTGAAAAAACCACAGGTTTCAGTGACGTTATAGTTAGAAATTAGCATTTAAAAAACCTTTGAAATTCACTGAAAAAACCATAGGTTTCAGGGACGTTATAGTTAGTTGGACATTTCACTCGTACAAAACCAGAGAAATTCGGCCGTTATAGTTAGTTCAGCTAACTATAACTTGCGCCCCCGCAATGCACTGCTGATGACGTCACATATTACATCATTCATGACATGGTCAGTGACATCACTGATGACATCTCAAATGACATCACTGATGACATCATCCACGTGATAATCTGATGCACCTCCTCATACCCTAATATAACCTTTGATACACCCACTCTAAAATACAGACTACCATTTTCGAAACCATAGACACACCAATACCAGTTAGTACATACCCACTCACTAATTCCTAGGTCTACACACACACATCCACTCATTCACCCATACAGTCACTCATACATGCAGTCAACCATCAATACGGCACTATCATATGCACTCACATACATATCTATACAGACACTCACACACTGCCACTCATCCATACAGTTACTCACACACCTAGTCTGTCATGCAAATAATCAATCACACTCCCATTTACTCACCTACACAGTTATACACACACCACCTCACTTATTCAAACATATACTAACACATACTTACACTCTTATACAATAACTAATACAAGCACACACTCATCCATACAGCCACTCTCACAATCACTCACTCTCACATATAGTCATTTATATACTTCAACACTCACATATACTGCCTTTCACATGTGCAATTACTCACACATGTACCACTGAGACATCCATTCACTCACCAACACACCCATACACACTCACCCACCCATACAGCCCTTCACAGATGCACTCTTGAACCCATATACCCAGTGAATCACCCACTCACATCTATGCACAGAGTAACACCCCCCCACCCACCCACCCAGACACTCAGGCACCCATACAGATACTCAGACAATCAATCAATAACCCATATAGACCCTCATTTAGCTACTCACCAACCCATGCAACCGCTTACACACCAACTGACAAACTAAACTGTGTGAATGTCTGTATCAGTCACTAACCCATGAATTCAGTAAGACACATTTAATCACTCACTTATACAGTCAGTCACGCACCTACTAAATCACCCATTCAGACACTTATACACCCACTCATTCTTCAATACACCTTGGCCTAAATATATATAAAACATATTTAAACTTTACAGAAACACAGTCACTGGATGATGTCATCAGTGATGTCATTTGAGATGTCATCAGTGATGTCACTGACCATGTCATGAATGATGTAATATGTGACGTCATCAGCAGTGCATTGCGGGGGCGAGAGTTATAGTTAGCTCAACTAACTATAACAGCCGAATTTCTCTGGTTTTGTACGAGTGAAATGTCCAACTAACTATAACGTCCCTGAAACCTGTGGTTTTTTCAGTTAATATATATATATATATATATATATATACATACAGGGCTTTAAGTGGGATGGAAAAACTGGGGGGGGTCTTGCAAAGCGGCGTGACCGATGTAATTAAGGGTGTGGCTTAAAAGCACCTAAGGTGAAAATCTATGCTTAGCTTCTCAGGTTGCGGTCCGACTGGTAATTTGGTACCTCTGTCATTACATCCAGATATATACTTCAGCAAGTAAAATTACACTTACAACAAGCCAGTACTATTGGCTTTGTCAAAGGGTGTTAGTTGCATAACATGGATAAGCAATAGCCATGGCTTTGTAGTATAGCATATTGAAAATGCTCCAGTTTTGAAATGATGAGACTGTGAAAGAACAACTTTCTTTGAAGTTTACATGAAAGGCAGTGAAGGGTGGAACTGCTGCAGAGTTAAGATTTATTTTTTTCATCCTGAGAGTTATGGCTTACTTAAGTGGAGAGCCCGATAGGGACCCGTCTCAGCACCTGCTTTTTAGAACTGCCGGTGCTGAACACCGACAAGACCCGGCCCACTTAAAGGTGTGGGTTTGTGAGGAGTGTGTGTGTGCGCGCGTGTATATATATATATATATATATATATATATATATAGATATATATTCACTGAAAAAACCATAGGTTTCAGGCACGTTATAGTTAGAAATTAGCATTTAAAAAACCTTAGAAATTCACTGAAAAAACCATAGGTTTCAGGGGTGTTATAGTTAGTTGGACATTTCACTCGTACAAAACCATAGAAATTCCCCCGTTATAGTTAGTTCAGCTAACTATAACTCGCGCGCCCACAATGCACTGCTGATGACGTCACATATTACATCACTCATGACATGGTCAGTGACATCACTCATGACATCACTGATGACATCATCCTTGTGATAGAGTGGCAGACCTCCTCTCACCCTAATATAACCTTTGATACACACACTCAAAAATACAAACTAACATTTTCAAAACAATGGACATACCAATACCAGTTACAACACACCTATTCAGTAATTCCAAGATCTACACACACATCCACTCATTCACCAACAGTCCCTATACAGTCACTCATACATGTACTCACTCATCATATGTACTCATACACCTATACATCCTGTTACACACCGCCACTCATCCATAGAGTTACTCACACACATAGTCACACATGCAAACAAAGTATCAAACATCCATTTACTTGCATAAACAGTTATACACACACTACCACACTTACTTCTACAGAAACTTACACATACTTACTCTCTTAAACAATCACTTATAGAAACACCTACTTATTTGTACAGGAACTCTTCCAATCTCTCACTCTCACATATACACCAATACTCACATATACTAGTTTAAAACATATGTAGTTACTCATAAAGACACTATTGAGACAGTCATTCACTCACTAACAGACCCATACACATACTCATCCACCTATACAGTCCTGCACACATGCTGTCTTTAACACATACAAACAGTGAGTCACTCATTCATGCATCTATGCACTAAGTAATACCCCCACCGAACCATACAGACACTCAGACACTCATACTGATACTCAAAAAACCAACTAATAACCCATATAGACACTCATGTAGCTACTCACCAACCCATGCAGCCACTTATACACAAAGTGAGAGACTGATACAGATATTTTCATATTTAAACATTACTCACTAACCCATGTAATCACTAAGATACACTTAGTCAGTTGTACAATCAATTTTACAAAACAAAATCATCCATTTAGACACTTATATACCCATTTATTCTTCCATCGACCTTGAGATATACATATATAAAACATATTTAATTTTCAGAAAAACACACATTCACTGGATGATGTCATCAGTGATGTCATTTGAGATGTCATCAGTGATGTCATGAGTGATGTCACTGACCATGTCATGAGTGATGTAATATGTGACGTCATCAGCAGTGCATTGCGGGCGCGCGAGTTATAGTTAGCTGAACTAACTATAACGGGGGAATTTCTATGGTTTTGTACGAGTGAAATGTCCAACTAACTATAACGCCCCTGAAACCTATGGTTTTTTCAGTGAATTTCTAAGGTTTTTTAAATGCTAATTTCTAACTATAACGTGCCTGAAACCTACGTTTTTTTCAGTGAATTTCTAAGGTTTTTTAAATGCTCATTTCTAACTATAACGTGCCTGAAACCTATGGTTTTTTCAGTGAATATATATATATTTATTATACTATGTATACATGTGAAAATGTCTTGGTCCCCTGTTTGCCTCGGTGGCACGGAAAAAATGGGTAGAACTGACGTCAGCACACCGACGAGGTTCTCTTATGGCTCCGATGATGTCATACGGTGTCGCGAGCGGAGCCGTGCTATTATGACGTCCTCGTTGACGTGGGAGAGCTAGGAAAGAATTTCCGTGGAATGCTGGTGCAGGGGATATTCACCTAAGTGTTCAGGCTAGTCCTTTGGGAGCAACTGTTTATGTTGCCACTCCAGAAACCGAAACCAGTGATCCGAGGGCAGAGGCCCTGCAGGTGGCACACGAGGTGGGGTGCCCAGTCGTGTGCACCGGCGGGGCAGCGAAGTGACAAGCACCACAACCCACAAAAAAGGTAACGAGGCAACTGAATAACACAGGATCTTCTCTTTGTATCTGGCAGGAACAACGAAGTTAAAATGCCCTAGTACCAAAATGTAGAATTAGTGCTACAACGGTCTTCAAGAGGACCTGTGATGCCGCTTCTGCCTCCCGTACCCTGGAGGTGGCACATGGGTCACGCGGTACGGTCATACTGCGGTGGGACGCACACTCGTTGACCTCTCATGGCACTGCTCCACACTTCAGGGAGGACGATTTCCATTAGCTAAGTTTTCTGATGACATGTCGCGCCGGCCCCGTCCAACAACAGAACTCCTTTAGCTCCAAACAGACTCTTCCACTCTCTCACCGGAAGTGAAACCAGGCCACGCGGACACTTTCACAATACAACAGCCGGGAATGCACTTTTCGGTAAAAAAAACACATTCCTTCCTCCTAATTAATCAAATAAACGTCTCACTGAAGAACAGGGGCCAGCTTCGATCGGTAAACAGCCGTTACAACGACTTTTTACTTTGCGATACCATTACAACGCATGCATTACCACGCATGCGTTGTACATCACGAAGTCATTACTACGCATTTTTCAGAACGCATGGTCATTTACCACGCATGCCTTTACAACGAATTTTGTTGTAAAGGTATGTATGGTAAATGACCATGCGTTCTAAAAACATGTAGACGATCCATGTCGTTGTAAGGAAACAGAGGCTGTTCCGTTTCCTCACAACGACGTGCACCGCCCTCAGAGACGACGTGAAGCAGGAACCACGAGGAGAGGAACCACGAGGAGTGAGAGGTAAGGGGGATTGGGCATGGGGTGGGGGTTTCTTTTCTAGGGTTTAGGGTAGTGCAGTGGTGTTTGGGTGGTGTAGGGGGTCGTGCTGGGGGTAGTGTTTTAGGGTTTAGGGTAGTGCAGTGGTGTTTGGGTACTGTAGGGGGTCGTGCTGGGGGTAGTGTTTTAGGGTTTTGGGTAGTGCAGTAGTGTAGGGGGTCATGCTGGGGGTAGTGTTTTAGGCTTTAGGGTAGTGCAGTGGTGTATGGGTAGTGTAGGGGTCGTGCTGGGTTAGTGTTTTAGGGTAGTGCAGTGGTGTTTGGGTAGTGTAGGGGGTCGTGCTGGGGGTAGTGTTTTAGGGTTTTGGGTAGTGCAGTAGTGTAGGGGGTCATGCTGGTGGTAGTGTTTTAGGGTTTAGGGTAGTGCAGTGGTGTTTGTGTAGTGTAGGGGGTCATGCTGGGGGTAGTGTTTTATGGTTTAGGGTAGTGCAGTGGTGTTTGGGTAGTGTAGGGGGTCGTGCTGGGGTAGTTTTAGGGTAGTGCAGTGGTGTTTGTTTAGTGTAGGGGGTCGTGCTGGGGGTAGTGTTTTAGGGTTTAGGGTAGTGCAGTGGTGTTTGTGTAGAGTAGGGGGTTGTGCTGGGGGTAGTGTTTTAGGGTTTATGTTAGTGCAGTGGTGTTTGGGTAGTGTAGGGGGTAGTGCTGGGGTAGTGTTTTAGGGTTTAGGGTAGTGCAGTGGTGTTTGTGTAGGGGGTAGTGTTTTAAGGTTTAGGGTAGTGCAGTGGTGTTTGGGTAGTGTAGGGGTTCATGCTGGGGTAGTGTTTTAGGGTTTAGGGTACGGCAGTGGTGTTTGGGTAGTGTAGGAAGTCGTGCTGGGGGACGATTTAGGGTAGTGCAGTGGTGTTTGTGTTGTGAGGGGGTCGTGCTGGGGGTAGTGTTCTAGGGTTTCGAGTAATGCAGTGGTGTTTGTATAGTGTAGGGGGTTAGGGTAGTGCAGTGGTGTTTGTGTAGTGTAGGGGGTCATGCTGGGGGTTGTGTGTTAGAGTTTAGGGTAGGGCAGTGGTGTTTGTGTAGTGTAGGGGGTAGTGTTTTAGGGTTTAGGGTAGTGCAGTGGTGTTTGGGTAGTGTAGGGGGTCGTGCTGGGGGTAGTGTTTTAGGGTTTTGGGTAGTGCAGTAGTGTAGGGGTTCATGCTGGGGGTAGTGTTTTAGGGTTTAGGGTTTGGCAGTGGTGTTTGGGTAGTGTAGGGGGTCGTGCTGGGGGTAGTGTTTTAGGGTTTAGGGTAGTGCAGTGGTGTTTGTGTAGTGTAGGGGGTCATGCTGGGGGTAGTGTTTTATGGTTTAGGGTAGTTCAGTGGTGTTTGGGTAGTGTAGGGGGTCGTGCTGGGGGTAGTTTTAGGGTTTAGGGCAGTGCAGTGGTGTTTGGGTAGTGTAGGGAGTCGTGCTGGGGTAGTGTTTTAGGGTTTAGGGTAGTGCAGTGGTGTTTGTGTAGTGTAGGGGGTTGTGCTGGGGGTAGTGTTTTAGGGTTTATGTTAGTGCAGTGGTGTTTGGGTAGTGTAGGGGGTAGTGCTGGGGTAGTGTTTTAGGGTTTAGGGTAGTGCAGTGGTGTTTGTGTAGTGTAGGGGTAGTGCTGGGGGTAGTGTTTTAAGGTTTAGGGTAGTGCAGTGGTGTTTGGATAGTGTAGGGGTTCATGCTGGGGGTAGTGTTTTAGGGTTTAGGGTATGGCAGTGGTGTTTGGGTAGTGTAGGGGTCGTGCTGGGGTCGATTTAGGGTTTAGGGTAGTGCAGTGGTGTTTGTGTTGTGAGGGGGTCGTGCTGGGGGTAGTGTTTTAGGGTTTTGAGTAATGCAGTGGTGTTTGTAAAGTGTAGGGGGTTTAGGGTAGTGCAGTGGTGTTTGTGTAGTGTAGGGGGTCATGCTGGGGGTTGTGTTTTAGGGTTTAGCGTAGGGCAGTGGTGTTTGTGTAGTGTAGGGGTAGTGGTTTAGGGTAGTGCAGTGGTGTTTGTGTAGTGTAGGGGGTCATGCTGTGGGTAGTGTTTTAGGGTTTAGGGTAGTGCAGTTGTGTTTGTGTAGTGTACGGGGTCGTGTTTTAGGGTATAGGGTAGTGCAGTGGTGTTTGGGTAGTGTAGGGGTCATGCTGGGGTTAGTGTTTTAGGGTTTAGGGTAGTGCAGTGGTGTTTGGGTAGTGTAGGGGGTCGTGCTGGGGGTAGTGTTTTAGGGTTTAGGGTAGTGCAGTGGTGTTTGTGTAGTGTGGGAGGTCATGCTGGGGTAGATTTAGGGTTTAGTGTAGTGCAGTGGTGTTTAGGTAGTATAGGGAGTCGTGCTGGGGGTAGTGTTTTAGGGTTTAGGG
The DNA here is from genome assembly GCA_963921515.1 of Calotriton arnoldi. Classification (NCBI taxonomy): domain Eukaryota; kingdom Metazoa; phylum Chordata; class Amphibia; order Caudata; family Salamandridae; genus Calotriton; species Calotriton arnoldi. The sequence goes on from CAWUFW010004001.1 coordinate 400,265, forward strand.
TAGTGCAGTGGTGTTTGGGTAGTGTAGGGAGTCGTGCTGGGGGTAGTGTTTTAGGATTTAGGGTAGTGCAGTGGTGTTTGGGTAGTGTAGAGGGTCGTGCTGGGGTAGTGTTTTAGGATTTAGGGTAGTGCAGTGGTGTTTGTGTAGTGTAGGGGGTCATGCTGGGGGTAGTGTTTTAGGGTTTAGGGTAGTGCAATGGTGTTTGTGTAGTGTAGGGGTAGTGTTTTAGGGTAGTGCAGTGGTGTTTGTGTAGTGTAGGGGTAGATTTAGGGTAGTGCAGTGGTGTTTGGGTAGTGTAGGGGTCGTGCTGGGGGTAGTGTTTTTGAGTTTAGGGTAGTGCAGTTGTGTTTGGGTAGTGAAGGGGGTCGTGCTGGGGGTAGTGTTTTAGGGTTTAGGGTAGTGCAGTGGTGTTTGGGTAGTGTAGGGGGTCGTGCTGGGGGTGGTGTTTCAGGGTTTAGGGTAGTGCAGTAGTATAGGGGGTCGTGCTGGGGGTAGTGTTTTAGGCTTTAGGGTAGTGCAGTGGTGTATGGGTAGTGTAGGGGTCGTGCTGGGTTAGTGTTTTAGGGTAGTGCAGTGGTGTTTGGGTAGTGTAGGGGGTCGTGCTGGTGGTAGTGTTTTAGGGTTTAGGGTAGTGCAGTGGTGTTTGGGTAGTGTAGGGGGTCGTGCTGGGGGTAGTTTTAGGGTAGTGCCTTGGTGTTTGGGTAGTGTAGGGAGTCGTGCTGGGGGTAGTGTTTTAGGGTTTAGGGTAGTGCAGTGGTGTTTGTGTAGTGTAGGGGGTTGTGCTGGGGGTAGTGTTTTAGGGTTTATGTTAGTGCAGTGGTGTTTGGGTAGTGTAGGGGGTAGTGCTGGGGTAGTGTTTTAGGGTTTAGGGTAGTGCAGTGGTGTTTGTGTAGTGTAGGGGGTAGTGCTGGGGGTAGTGTTTTAAGGTTTAGGGTAGTGCAGTGGTGTTTGGGTAGTGTAGGGGTTCATGCTGGGGGTAGTGTTTTAGGGTATGGCTGTGGTGTTTGGGTAGTGTAGGGGTCGTGCTGGGGGTCGATTTAGGGTAGTGCAGTGGTGTTTGTGTTGTGAGGGGGTCGTGCTGGGGGTAGTGTTTTAGGGTTTCGAGTAATGCAGTGGTGTTTGTATAGTGTAGGGGGGTTTAGGGTAGTGCACTGGTGTTTGTGTAGTGTAGGGGGTCATGCTGGGGGTTGTGTTTTAGGGTTTAGGGTAGGGCAGTGGTGTTTGTGTAGTGTAGGGGGTAGTGTTTTAGGGTATAGGGTAGTGCAGTGGTGTTTGGGTAGTGTAGGGGGTCATGCTGGGGTTAGTGTTTTAGGGTTTAGGGTAGTGCAGTGGTGTTTGGGTAGTGTAGGGGGTCGTGCTTGGGGTAGGGGTTTAGGGTAGTGCAGTGGTGTTTGTGTAGTGTAGGGAGTCGTGCTGGGGGTAGTGTTTTAGGGTTTAGGGTAGTGCAGTGGTGTTTGGGTAGTGTAGGGGTCGTGCTGGGGTAGTGTTTTAGGGTTTAGGGTAGTGCAGTGGTGTTTGTGTAGTGTAGGGGGTCATGCTGGGGGTAGTGTGTTAGGGTTTAGGGTAGTGCAATGGTGTTTGTGTAGTGTAGGGGGTAGTGTTTTAGGGTTTAGGGTAGTGCAGTGGTGTTTGTGTACTGTAGGGGGTAGATTTAGGGTTTAGGGTAGTGCAGTGGTGTTTGGGTAGTGTAGGGGTCGTGCTGGGGGTAGTGTTTTTGAGTTTAGGGTAGTGCAGTTGTGTTTGGGTAGTGAAGGGGGTCGTGCTGGGGGTAGTGTTTTAGGGTTTAGGGTAGTGCAGTGGTGTTTGGGTAGTGTAGGGGTCAACCAACATGAATTTGTCCTTGTGTGATGTAACCAATGCTCATGTAAAGCACTCCAATACCTGACCAGTCTGGACTATATAAAACTGCAAAAAAACAAAAATAAAAAGTGTTTTGCACACTTCTGTCATTGGGCTATACGTGGGCTACCTCTGGGTGATATTTGTGCTACATTTGGGGTCTTTTTCTCTGGTGGCCATCTTGGGAGACTTATTTGTTATGAAGTTTCCTAATTTCCTCATTTACTACAGTCTCCTCAGTAGGAAATGCTTTCAGTTTTTTACTTTGATTCCATCAAGAAGGCATTCAGATGTGTCACACATTTGCCATAAATTCAGAATGTTAGCACTCTAGTTGTTCATTAGATCACTGTAGTAAAGCTACTGCTCACCAAGGAGTTAACTGGAAGTCTACTGATGGTATTGAAAGTGATTGTTTCAGTCTGCATGTCAGAATTTTCTAATGAAATAGAAGAGGATTTGAGATCTCACTTAAAACATGCCCTAAATTTTCTTTTTGCAGCACTAACCATAATTTCTATGGCAAAATGAACCCCTCATTTTGTTCCTTTTTCAATTAAATGTTTTAAGTGTTACCAGTTTATTCCAATCAAGATGGCTTCAGGTGTGCCATACTTTTGTCATAAGTAAGGCTGTTAGCACTCTAGTTGTTCTTTAGAACACTCTGGGAAGCTGCAGTAGAACACAAAGGAATCAACTGACAGTCTCTGCCATTGTTGGATGTACATGTTTTACTGAGAATGTCAGACTTCATTCTCACATGACTGAGAAAGATAATGTGAATTTACAGAAAATATGCTCTCATTTTAGCTTCTGGAGCACCTTCCAAAACTGTATGGGACAAGCATGTGAAAATAGTTTTCTCTCAAACATGATTCATGATATCCCAGCAGAAGGTTTTTCACAGGGTAAAATCACCTTAGAACACACCACAATTCCTGAAATTAGTATGGTACCATCAACAAATGAATTCTAATGTAACTAAAGTCTGTTATCACCCTTTATAGTTCTCCTTTTGGTAACCCTCAAAATCTTCGATTCACTACAATGCATTTCAATGGGGTACTATCATTTATATTGGTCCCAAGATGGCTGCCAGCAATTCCAGGATGAAGTGCTGACAGCCAATCAGATCTCACGATGACATGTGTGGTTAGGCTCTGCCCAGATATATATGTGTTTTTACTTTTGATTTTCTCAGCAACTACTGAACGGATTTACACCATTTAACAAACAGGGTTCTTTCTGAACCAAGAACTACCTCTTTGCCAAATTTTGTGTAATTCCGTTCAGCAGTTCGGGCTGTAGCCGTGGCTAAAGTTTCCTATGGGAAAATGAATGGGGAAAACACGTTTTGGGACCCCCTTTTTCTCGGCCCCCGCTTGACGAATCACCCCGAAACTTTCAGGGTAGGAGCGGACCGGAGCGGGCCATAAAGTTTGAAAATTTCGCGACGATTCGTCAACCGACGCAAGAGTTATTTCAAATAGAATGTTGCAGATTTCCTATGGAAAATAGGTCCTAACTATAACTATCTACTGGCGACCGCCAGTAGATAATATATATATATATATATATATATATATTTATATAGATATCTATCTCGGAACAGGCCAGAAATAGAAGTACAGGACTGAAAGATATAGTCCTACTTTTATGTCTGGCCTGTCCCGGTTTTGGCTTCTCAATTTTTATTTTTTATTTATTTAATGCAATTTTATATAGCGCAGACTTTACCCAAAGGTGTCAGAGCGGTTCACAATAGAACCAAGACCGTTACATGAGGAAATTTACATACTTGCACGTTACAAATACAAAGATAGATGAAAAAGTACAATAAAACAATAGATAGTCACACAAAAATCAAAAACACAATAGGATTCGGATCGTACAGGCATAGATTACATATTTACAACATTGTAAGAACTTCCTTGAGGGGCATGAAAAGGGATGAATTAATTCTGGAAGTGTCTTTAGAAGAGAAGAGATTTGAGGTCAGCTTTGAAAGTCCGGGTAGAGGTGGTGGTACAGAGTAGTGGAGGAAGCGAGTTCCAGATTCTGACCGCATTGCCTGAGAAGGATTGGCCATAGATCTTTTCCTTTTGAAGGTGGGGGGCTCAAGCAGTAATTTTTCCGCATTACGTGAAGGTCTAGAGCCTCCAGAGATTTTAAGTTTATTTGCCAGGTATCGAGGGGAGGAAGTGTGCAGGGCTTTGTGGGTGATGCAGGCAAGCTTGTAGATTGATCTTGCTTCAATGGGAAGCCATCGATGAGAAAAAAGTAGGGGTGTGATGTGGTCACTTCTTTTGGCCCCAATGACAAAACGAGCCGCTGAATGGAGTACGGATTTGAGAGGGGAAAGGTGAGATTTGGGGAGGCCAGCAAGCAGAGGATTGCAATAGTCCAATCTAGAGAGAACCAGTTATTGGACCAAGGTTTTTAGGTCTTGCTCCGGAAGGAAACGTTGAATCCCCCAGAGAAGGCACAGTTGGTAACGTGCATTCTTTGCAATGGAATTGATGTGTGAGTGTAGATTGAGCTTTTTGTCAAGAATGACACCAAGGGATTTAGCGCTGTCGACAACGATAGGTTTGTTGTTCAGTAAGTTCAGGTTATTCATCCAAGATTGAACAGGAGGAGGAGAGAGTGAGGTAGAGAGGAGGTGGAATTCAGTTTTGGAAGGATTCAGAATGAGTTGATGAGCTAACATCCAGTTTTGAATAGAGTTGAGAGTAGAGTTGAGGATTGAGATGTCGTGTGAGGAAGACACCTCAAGGTAGATTTGGGTGTCATCAGCATAGAGGTGATAAAGTATCCCAGATTTCCTTGAGAGATTACCCAATGGTTCCAAGTAAAGATTGAAAAGTGTGGGTGCGAGTATAGATCCTTGAGGGACGCCTTGACCTACCGCCATTGAAGACGAAAGGCTGTTCGCTATTTTAATCACTTGAGATCTGTCCGAGAGGAATGAAGCAAACCATTTAAGCACTGTGCCTTCCAATTACATTCTCTGTTTTAAAGTGTTTAGGAGAGTTTTGTGATTAACAGTGTCAAAGGCTGCAGAAAGGTCAAGAAGAATCAGAAGACAAGACTCCCCCGAGTCCAGTACATGCAGGGCATCGTCGATCACTTGCAGCAGGGCTGTTTCAGTGCTACAGTCTTGCATGAAACCAGATTGGAATTCGTTGAGAAGGTTGTTGTCCTTAATATGAAGGGAAAGTTGTTTCGCTACACATCTTTCTGTGATTTTCGCAAGAAAAGGGAGGTTGGTGATGAGGCGGAAGTTGTTGAGGTAGTTCGCATCAGAGGAGGTTTTTTTTTTTTTTTTTTTAGAAGTGGGGTAACCTGTCCTGTTTTAACGGCAACAGGAAGGGAGCCTTGGCTGAGGAAGAGATTAATCAGACTGGTCCAATAGGAACGAGTATGGGTGTAGAAGTCAACGGCGACGTCACTCAGGATGGGGTCGGAAGAATGATTAGAGGGTTTCGTTTCACAAATGCATTTGAGGAGGGCATCTTCAGAGATGACGTCAAAGTGCTGCCAAGTGACTAAGGATTTGTGCTCCTCTAGGGGTGTAGGATGAATGACCTGATCCACCAGTGATTTCACCTTTTCATCAAAGAATATAGCGAATTGTGCTGCTTTCTTTGGAGGATCGTCAGGCTTGAAGGTTGAGGCAGAGACGTTTGAATTTTTGATGAGGTCAAATATTTTTTGGGGTCTGTTTTTGGCTGAGTCGAGGAGGTTTCTGAGTGTGACGTTTTTTCCTGGAAGATGTGTTTGTGGTATTTTGATCTTGCTGAGCGCAGAATAGAGAGATTAGTGGTGGATAGTGATTGTCAACATTGTTTCTCCAGGAGTCTCAGGTTCTTCCTTTCTGCATAAAGAGATTTATTTAACCATGGAGCAGAAGGAATAGGCCTTTTCTTTTTGCTTTGAAGTGGAGCAACATAATTTCGACTGCAAGGCTGGAGAGGTATTGGGAGGTAAGAACGTTGACATCCAAATTAGGGTCTAATGTTGGAAGTGATAGCATGGCAGAATCGCAAAGAATGTCAAGGTCAATATTTTTGGTGTTAAGGAACCAGGTAGTAGTCCTTTTAGGTTGGCCAAGAGTTACAGAGTAAGAAAGGTGAAGAGAGAAGGGGATGAGGAAGTGGTCGGACCAGTCTACTGGAATAGGGACAGCAATAGTTAGCATATCTGCTTTGGATATAACAAGGTCAAGAATTGAGCCCTTCGAGTGTGTTGGTTCCGTGCAGTGTTGGATAAGATCATTAGCTGAGAGAAAAGTGGCAAGCCTATTGACAGCTGAGTCTTCCAAGGAGACCCAGTGGAGATTAAAATCTCCCAGAAAAATCTGTCTGTCACTTTGAGCGTATTGGTCGCTAGCAAAGTCGGGGAGTTCCTCCAAGAAAGAGGAGCAGTCACCGGGCGGGTGATAAATGGCAGTGTTGTACTTGAAGCTCCAAAGAAAGGCATTCGAATGTATGGAAGGAGCTGTTGGGGAAAAACCTTGAATTGAAGGGAGTTTCTGAAGATGATTGCAATACCTCCCCCCACTTTATCTGTTCTATCGTTTCTAAAGATGGAGTAGTCAGTGGGTAGTAGAAGATCAAAAATAGTATGAGAGATGTCGTTAAATCAGGTCTCAGTGAGGAAAAGAATGTCAAGATTGTGAAGAGTAATGGTGTCAGAAATTTCGAGCTTGTGTTTAACTGCAGATCTGCAGTTGTGTAGCAAGCAGCGCAACTCTGACAGGACTGTTTTGGTGGAGGGGGCGATTGGGCTTATAGGGGTGATAGGGATAATGTTCCTGCATGAGGGTGTCAGGACAGAATAAGGCTGATGTTTAGTTCTGGCAGAGGAGATGGTCGGGATAGTGCACAGAGTAGACGAAGTTTGAGAGGAGAGGGGGACGGGGGATGGCATTAGAAGTCTTGTAACTAGCCAATAAATTAGCGATGTCTGAAGATGACAGATTATGTGTGGCTTTTTTGAGGCGGGGGAGCAAGGTATTCCTCAGGAGTTTGGGGAAGTGGGTGTTTGCCAGGGGAAAAAGGTTGTTGGAAAAGGTGGAAATTTTAGTACTAAGGAGTGAGATGGAGGCTTCAAGCTGGGAGATAGAGGAGATGAGGAATCCTAGTTTATTTTCTAAAGAGAGTAGGGCTGAGCACGGAATGTTGGGAGGATCGATGGGTTCCGTAGGGAGTGCAATTGGCGAGGGTGGGTGGTGAGAGGTGGGGGTGAGGAAGTAGTAATGGGGTGCAGGAGTGAAAGGTGGAGGTAGATGGTGGTTGAAAGAAGTTGTCGGTGCCACTGAGGTGGAAAGAGTTATCTTTGCAGCTGTTGAAAAGAGGAGAAGAAATTGAGTTCAAATTTAGGAGGAGATGGGTGTGGAAAGTGGAGGGAGGGCGGAATGCGGGGAGGGGAAAGAGGGTAGTCATGAGAGAAAGGTGGAGATAGATGGTGGTTGAAGGAAGTTGTCGGTGCATCTGAGGTGGAAAGAGTAATATTGCAGCTGTTGAACAGGGGAGAAGAATTGAGTTCAAATTTAGGAGGAGACGGGTGTGGAAAATGGAGGGAAGGCGGAATGCAGGGAGAGGAAGGAGGGAAGTCATGGAATGGCAGGAGGTTAGGGGGAAAAGAAAGGAGAAGGGGCTGGAGAGGTCCTGTGGGCTAGGAGAGGTGAATGTAAGGGGGCTGGCACAAGATAAGAGCAGGGGGGAATGACCTAGAGGGTAGTTGAAGGGGGAGTATGGTTCTACTAGGCCCAGGGGAGGGAAAAGGAAGAGATTGCCAGGGGGGGGGGGGTGGGGACAGGGTTGAGCAGCAATAATGGAGAGAAGGGAGGATGAGGAGAGAAGAAAGGGGTTTGTGCAGAATTCAGGATACAAGGAGAGGGGGAGAGCGGGAAAGGTAGAGGAAAAGGGAGGAGGAAAAGGGAGGGGAAAAAGGGGGAAGGTACGCAGAGTAGACTGGGAAATCAAGCTGTTGGAAAGATGGATTAAAAAAGGGTGTGGTGGGCAGGGATAGGGGGGAGGCATTCCAGGATGGTGCAGAGGGGAAAGAGAGAGTGTTAGCCATAGGTAGGGCTGATGTGTTGAGGGTAGCGTCCCATTTAGAAGGGGGAAGATTGGGAGAAGAGGGGGCAGGGGGGAGGGGGAGGCAGAGGGTTGGCTAGGGGGGAGGCCTCCCGGTAGAGCTGCCTATTGGAGTTAAGGTGGGTCAGGGGAGGAGATAGGGAGTGAGGGGAGGAGTTAGAAGAAGAATCAAGGGAGATCGCGGTTGCAGGGGTGGGGAGAAGGGAAGGGAAGAGGTGGTCAAAAAGAGAGAGACAAGTGTCTTTTGCTTGAATCAAGACAGAACCATTGTTATAAAGTGAGATAGTGAGTGAGCCACTAAAACACCCTATTTGTGGGCCTGCGGACATGCTGGCGGGGAGGTGTGCCGGCTGTCCTGTCTGCTGAGGAATGCTTACTGAAGTCCTGCCAAGCCTAGATTTGCAGATGGTCCCAGTTCAGGGTTTAATATGTACGGTAAACAAATTGGTGTACGCCTGTGTGTGTGGTGTGCATTATCATAGTGTATGTGTTTGTGCGTGTGGGGAAGGAAGTGGTGTGATGGGGCACACTGATGTAATTCATATCCAGCAAAAGACATATTGGTCTGTACGAGCTACTCCCGCCTATATCGGGAGCCTTGAGATCGCTGACATTTACACGGACGAACAGCCATGAACATGCCTTTTAAAGATGTACTGACACGGAGGCGCGTGCTCTTCTTTGACTTCCTTTGGAATGCATTGGACCGAAGAGGGAACTTGGAGGGGCGAATTAGAAAATGATCAAATTGTAGCTATATATTTTCTGAATCTTTTTATATTTTACATTTTGTCTATTATGCGGTGCATTGATTAGTGTGTTTATCCCTGTATCTCCTGTATCTGGATTTAGAGAGATTGAAGCTAACCTCAAGTGAGCAGTGCTCTCTGTTCATTTATAATCCACTTATTCCTGTTATGTAGATGGTAGTTGATTGTTGACTGTTTAAGGCAATACTTGAGCCTCTATTTACAGAAAAATTGCTTACATAACCTGCTGTGGAATGGGAAGGGATGCTTGTTGGAATAGGGAACAGCTGTACCATGCCTTAATGAAGTACAACTAAGAAATTGAGGGAGCGATTGCTTTAAAAAGCTATGCACTCTTATGGTGTTGTCATTTATATGTCAAACTCATCAAGTTGTTGCCAGGAATACATTAAGAAAATGTGACAGAGTGACATTTGTGATCATGACGAAGCGCTTACACAGTGATACATTTATAGTATTTCCCTACATATTAACCAGCCAAAGCGCTTCATTAAATTGCTATCATGGTGCAGCTGCCGTCAGAGCTCGCTGCTTGTTGGTTGTCAGCTTCACTAAATCCAAACTTTGCTTTAATTCGGGAGGGTAGGGGTGGGGGAGCTGCACGTGCAAAGCATTACGGAGACCATTGTAATCAGAGCTAACAAGATAGGTTTTTGACGTGTTATCGGTGGCTGCAGAACTTTGTCCAGGCCCCGCCCGTGCTCTCTTCGTGAGAGGGAAGGCTTTCTGCATGCTTTTAGTAAAAACATGCAGATCGGTACTGGGGCACACGAGCACGGCGGCCTGCACACAATCTGTTGAATTATTTAATTTGGGCTTCTGGATTTCACCACAGGTCGCCGTCCATTGAAGTCATGTTAAACCTCTTAGTTAGTACAGCCCTGCTTCTCTAGCGATCATCAACAACAGGCATGCAGAATGCTGCTTGTTTAATGTCAGCTTCAGTTTTCATTCTTTTTTGACATTCAAAAAGTGCCCCTTTAAAGCTGGCTCTTCTTAAGGAAGGCAGCAGCTCCTCTGCACTTTATTTACTCTCCCCATGGGTGTACAATTTTACTTTATATTAGCCACTAAACTACAGCATGGTATAGAATTTTAGAGGGGGTTGCATCTGATTATTTGTCAGAGCGCTTACACAGTGATACATTTATAGCCACGGAGATCTACACTGCCCTTATGTGCGATAATATGCTGCATAACTAAATACTTATAAGGTCCCAAAGGCGAGACCGATTGCATTGCAAATGCTTGTTTTTGTAATGTCCCCACAGCGCGATTAACTTTAAAACAGATTAAAGAAAAAAATATTGTACAAATCAAATTATGAAAAGGCTTATTGAAAAAATCACTTTGAAAATCTGAAATGTTAAATCATTTTCCTTACCTGATGCGTTGATCACCTCTACCATCTGGTACAGCTCTCAAGTATTTATAAATTGCTTCCTCTTTAGTCACGTTTTGAAACCTTCCGTGTATATTATTTGAAGATAATTTAGATAACGAAAGCATACTGAAAAGCTGAAAAGAGACCAATAATAGTAAAATATGATCTATAACAATTTCAAAACATCTAGAACAATGAAAGACCATTAGACATTACAAAATAGCCCATTTACAAGGAAATAGAACTTCAAATGGACAAAGCAAAGAAACTGAACTGTCATCTTCATTTCTAAAGATGCTACCATCTTCTGCCAGCATGATTATTTAGACTAGTATATTATTAAAAACAATGAACTTTAGTGTGCCTACATTAAACTTACCTGATCTTTCCATCTAAAAGCTCATAGCGGTCTCATCGACATTAGATGAATTATGTGAAATGAGTATGATGGGTTCAGGACAGCTGCTGTGTGGTGGGTGCCCATCTCACCGCACACACCCAGTACCGCAATGAATCTCTAATTAACACTGTCACACTAGAGACCATGTAGGGGAAAGAGGGCATTTCTATACCCTGTGCCAAGATGACAAACTGTGAATTGAGCTTATTCTACTGCCTCAAGATTCTGACGACATCCACCTGGATTGCCACACTTCTTAACTTTTGCAAAGTTTCAAGGACACATCTCCTTTTCGTCCGTTTCCTGCTCCCTAAAAATCCCTAACTTCTCCCTCTTTCTCTTCATGGTCTTATAGAAAAACGCTGGTGAAGAGCATTTTTTATTATTATTATTAACCTACAATGCTATTTGTAAAGCATTCCTGCGATCCATTTGGCAAGGTCTGCTCGATAGAAATACCCTTAACACAAAATGTGTAGTCATTGTTGCATTTTTATAGCACTTAATGCACAAGTTACTAACTTGTGTAACGATATATCTGTAAGAGACAGTAGTTAGTGACAGATTCCTTACCTTAGAATATCCCCAGGCATCAGGCTGGATCCGGAAAGTTTTTGCGTAGCAGTACCCTTGCGCGTCGGTAGGCGGCGTCGTGCGGCTCCGCGTCCGTCGTCGGCGTCGTGATCGCCGGGATGACGTCGCGGGCAGTACTTAGACGCCGCCCCTGCGCGCTGACGTCAGTTCTGTACACGACTTTCCGCGCCAGGAACACAGAGCCATGCAAGAAGCTGACATAGGTGTCTGAAAAATACTAGGGCCCTGAAAGGGATGTCCTTAAACCTAGAAATCAGTTCGCAGAACGGGGAGGATGGGTGGGGCGGTAAGGAATCGGTCACTAACTACTGTCTCTTACAGATATATCGTTGCACAAGTTAGTAACTTGTGCATCTGAAAGAGACACGTTAGTGACAGATTCCTTACCTTAGAATAGATACCCCAGCAATACCAACCCCGGTGGTGGGTCTGCGAACAAAGATCAGACAAGGAAGTCCCGGAGGACAGAACGGCCAAAGAAGCCGTCCCTCAGGACCTGGCTGTCAAGACAATAATGCTTTGTAAACGTGTGCAGCGAGGCCCACGTAGCTGCCTGACAGATAACCGGCAGCGGAACACCACGGCCCAAGGCCATGGTAGCAGCCGTTGCCCTGGTGGAATGGGCACGCAGCCCAACAGGAGGCTCCTTCTTAGCCAAAGAATAGCAGGCCTTGATGCACAAGGTAACCCAGCGGGAGATGGTTCGTTTGTGCACCGCCCGACCTTTTTTGGCGCCCACGTAGCCAACAAAGAGCTGGTCATCCACCCGGAAGTGTTTTGTGCGGTCGATATAGAAGGAGAGCTCACATTTTGGGTCCATACGGTGGAGCCTCTCTTCCTCTCTGGAAGGATGCGGAGGCGGAAAGAAGGTAGGCAAAGTGATGGTCTGCCCAATGTGGAAGGCAGTAACCACCTTTGGCAAGAAGGACGGACGCGTCCTAAGAACAACCTTGTCTGGATGAACAGACAGAAAGGGAGGTTTGCAAGATAGAGCCTGGAGCTCACTCACCCGCCGAGCGGAGGTGATGGCCACCAGAAAGGCTGTCTTCAGAGTCAGAAGACGAAGAGGACAGTTATGTAGAGGCTCAAAGGGAGCGCACATTAAAAAGGTAAGAACCAAGTTCAAGTCCCACTGAGGCATTACAAACGGAACAGGAGGGAAGAGGTGTGTAATGCCTTTTAAGAACCTGTTAACAACAGGGGACTCGAAAAGGGAGGGCTGATCAGGGAGCCTGAGGAAGGCCGAGATAGCACAAAGATAACCCTTGATGGTACCCAGGGCAGAACCCTGTTGGGCCAGAGAAAGAAGGAACAGAAGGACCTCAGAAAGAGGGGCAGAAAGGGGATTCACAGCCTTTGCTGTGCACCATGCCACAAATTTGTTCCACCTGCAGGCGTATACCACCTTAGTGGAGGGACGCCTGGCTGCCAGAATCACATCACAAACTGCGGGAGGCAAGTCGAAGGAATCAACTGCCGCCGCTCAATCTCCACGCAAGCAGGTGTAGACTGGACAGGTTCGGGTGGAGGACCGTCCCCTGCTGCTGCGACAGAAGATCCTCCCGAAGAGGCAGACGGATCGGGGATCTACGCTCATACTGAGAAGCTCGGGATACCAAACTCTTCGAGCCCAGTCCGGAGCCACAAGGATGACTTGGGCCCGGTCGTGCCGAATCTTCTTCAACACTCTGGGTAGAAGTGGTATAGGCGGAAAGGCGTACAACAGACCGCAACTCCACTCGCGACGAAAAGCGTCGCCGAGCGAGTGCCGCCTTGGAAATTCCAACGCGCAGAACTGATTACATTGCGCGTTCTCTTCGGTGGCGAATAGATCTAACCAAGGCTCTCCCCATTGTAGAAAGAGTCCTTGCTCCACTTCCGAGTGAAGACGCCATTCGTGATCCATCATGCACCTGCGGCTGAGTTCGTCCGCCCTGGCGTTCAGGGAACCTGCCAGGTGTTGAACCATCAGGAACATACCCTGATGTTCCAGCCATGTCCAGAGGCGCAGAGCCTCCTGACAGAGGGTCCACGACCCCACCCCACCCTGTTTGTTGCAGTACCACATGGCGGTGGTGTTGTCTGTGAACACCTGCACTACCTTCCCTTTGACAGAGGGAAGGAATGCCTTGAGTGCAAGTCGGATCGCCCGGAGCTCCAGAATGTTGATATGGAGCCGGGACTCCGCCGGAGACCAGAGGCCTCTGATCTCCGCCTCTCCCATGTGACCGCCCCATCCCAGAAGGGACGCGTCCGTCACAACTGTGTGCTCTGGCTGGGGAAGGGAGAGGGATCTGCCCATGACCCATTGCCGGTTCGAGAGCCACCACTGCAACTGTTTTGCAGTCCCCTCCGAGATCTGGACGTGATCGGACAGGTTGCCCTGGTGCTGCGCCCACTGGAACTTCAGGTCCCACTGCAGAGCCCGCATATGCCATCTGGCATGATTGACCAGCAGGATGCAGGAGGCCATGAGGCCCAGCAGCCTCAGGGTCATCCGTACCGAAACCCAGGATAAAGGCTGAAAGATCGGAATCATAGCCTGAATATCCCGGACTCGCCGTTCGGGAGGATAGGCCCGAAACTGCGTCGTGTCCAGAACTGCTCCGATGAAAAGGAGCTGTGGAGAAGGAATCAGATGCGACTTCGGCACATTGATGGAGAACCCCAGCGAGTGCAGGAGTGCGGCCGTAGTCTGGAGGTGGGAGACGACTGCCAGGGACGAGCCCGCCTTCAGCAGCCAGTCATCGAGGTAGGGAAGACTGAAACCCCTGCCCGGCGCAGATGAGCTGCGACCACCACCATCACTTTCGTGAACACCCGAGGGGCACTGGTAAGGCCAAAGGGGAGCACGGTGAACTGAAAATGCTCGAGGCCTACCGTGAACCGAAGGTAACGCCGGTGGGCCGGCAGGACGGGGATGTGGAAATAGGCGTCCTGCAAGTCCAACGCTACCAACCAGTCTCCAGGGTCGAGGGCAGTCAAGACCTGAGCTAGGGTGAGCATCTTGAACTTCTCCTTCCGGAGGAAGCGATTGACGTTCCGGAGGTCCAAGATAGGACGCATGTCCTCCTTGTTCTTTTGGGCACCAGGAAGTAGTGGGAGTAGCAACCACGTCCTACTTCTGGGGTCGGAACATGCTCGATGGCCCTCTTGGCCAAGAGGGCCGTGACTTCCTTCTGCAGAAGTACCAAGTGATCCCCTGACATGCGGTGGAATTGAGGTGGCACGGCTGGGGTGGTGGTCTCGAAGGGAGGGAGTAGCCCCTTCGGACAATGTCCAAGACCCACCTGTCCGAGGTGATGGGACGCCAGTGGTGAAGGTGATGGCGGACCCTGCCCCTACTGGCGTGCTGTGCACCTGAAAGGAGGGACTAGGAGGGCTTGGAGGCCGCGGACGGGTTGGAGGTGGTGGCCTGACCCGCACGCTGGTTGCCCGAACCGCCAACGCGGTATCCACGTCCTCGGCCACGCGAAGACGCCTGCTGCGCGGGCCGGTGGCTGGGCTGCTGACGGGACTGGGCGCCCCTTCCGTGGCCACGATAGGGGCGAAAAGCAGAAGTTAGCGGAGGGCGTGTAGCAGAAAGGCCCAGGGACTTGGCAGTAGCCCGTGAGTCCTTAAAACGCTCCAACGCATGGTCTGCTTTGGAACCAAAAAGACCGACTCCATCAAAGGGCATGTCCATGAGGGTATTCTGGACATCACCCGAAAAACCAGTGGTTCTCAGCCAGGCGTGGCGACGCAGCGCCACCGTCGTTGCAATAGATCTGCACAGCGAGTCGGCGGTATCAAGGCCACAACGTATGGTGTATTTGGCCGCATCCCTTCCTTCCGCAATGGCGCGGGTAAGCAGTGTCTGGACCTCCTCAGAACACTGGGGCAAAACAGTCGCCACCGAATCCCACAAGGAGTGGGTATATCGGCCCAAAAGACAAGCTGTGTTGATGGACCGCAAGCCAGCACTGGAGGAAGAAAAACCCTTCTTCCCAAATTGATCCAGGCGTTTGGATTCCCTATCCGGAGGGGCGGTAGGGAAGGCGGTTTGGGAAGCCGAGGCTTGGACAACCAAGCTCTCAGGAGTGGGGTGGACAGAGAGAAACAAGGGGTCGCCCGGAGCTGGGCGATGGCGTCGGGACACGTTCCTATCCACAGGAGCCCCTGTGTTGGGCTTGGACCAGGCGCCCAAAAGAACGTCAGTGAGTGCATCGTTGAACGGCAGCACAGTCTCAAAGGAGGAGGCTGCCGGCTGAAGCACTTCTGTCAAGAGATTAGTCTTGACCGCCACAGTAGGGAGTCGGAGATGTAAGGCTCCAGCTGCCCTACGCAACACCGTTGCAAAATTGGCTCCCTCCTCCGTAGCCACGGGAGGAGACAGCATGCCAGTGTCAGGGAAGTATCTAGACCACTGGTATCCCCTAGTTCCTCTGCCCAGTCCTCATCATACTGACACTGTTGTGCCAGAGGGTCCTCAGACCCCTCCCAGTCCTCCTGGTCCTCCTCCGGTTCAAAATAAGGAGGAGGGACATTTGGGACCCAAGGTCTCATCGGCGCCGGAACCGGCGTCGAGCGAGCGCCGGTCCGGCTCCATGTCCGGAGCCGGAGAGTACATGGGGACGACGCCGCCCGGAGCCCCGGGCGGCGTCAGGAACGGCACCGGAGACATCGGCGCCGGCGGAGGCGTGGTCAGGTCGACCGGCGTCGATGGGGGCTGCGGTACCACTGGAGCCGGGATCGAGGCCGGGGCCGAAGCTGGGATCGAGGCTGGAGGCACGAGCGACGCCGGGACCGGAGTCGTCGGCGACGCCGGGCAACCCCATCAGGGCCCGCGGGGCCCGAAGGCGCACCGGAGGGACCTTGAGGCCCGAAGAGGCGGGCCATGGCCGACAGGAATTCCTGTACTTGGGCCGGATCCGCCCCCGAACCCGGGAAGGACGGGTATTGCGGGGGCGACTCCACAGGCATGTCCGGCGCCGCGGGGGCGGGGACGGTGCCGGGAGGGGCCTCAGCCGAGTCGCGAGACCGGCGAGGCGAAGTCCTAGAGCGATGATGCTTTTGGACTTCTTGTGTTTAGACTTACCGGACGACGAAGACTTGGATCCCGACGACCGGCGAGACTCCGCGACCGACCCCTCGACCTCTCACACGACCGGGGCTTGGTGTGGCGCGGAGCCGACTGCCGGGCCTCGAGGAGCTTTCGAGACCGCTCTCGCAAAGCTTTCGGGTTTAGGGACCGGCAGTCGGAACACGACTTCGTGTCGTGGTCTCGCCCGAGGCAGAAGAGACACTCCAGATGCGGGTCTGTGATGGAGAATTACAAAACACCGAAATCTCGGTTATGGAAACCTAGCCAGTTTTTTCAGAAAATTAAATTTACTAATATAAGATTAAAAAAAAATAGTTAGTAAAGGAAAAATGTCCTTTCTTGAGTCCCCTCACTCACCATGGTTTCCCATGGTGACATGCTTCATCATAGGGGCCATCCCAACCCGCTACGGGCTGAGGCGTGCTACGACTTGCGACACTACGTAGGAGCACTACTTGTGAGTGACTATGTGTGGTGCAGTGATGGGGGTGGAGTGGGTGAGACTAAAAATATCTAGCTAGTGGGCAAAAAGAATTTATTCAGGCTCCTAGCCGATATATTAAAAACGGGGTTGGTCGCTAGGGTGTCTGTTTTTAATTAGTCAGGGGTCCCTAGTGAACGTCAACTAGTTTCGAGCTACCCCAGTGCTCTTCTTCAGGACAAACAGGGTCCAGCCCTGTTTAGTACCACTCCAAAGTGACCTAAGGATAGGAAAAAATGCTGCAAAATACTAGCAGGCAAGAGTTAATACATACAGTACTTTGATCACGTAGTATCTGTAATAGAGAAAGGAATAAAAAGCATTATCAAGTACAGTCTATGTACTGTATAGGTAGTTATTGAAACCATGTTGATGCTGATCAATTGAATCTAAAACAGAAAACGGCATACGAGACCTACTTCATGCTATGTAGGTAAGTGAAAACGCCATGCTGCACATTAACTACATATAATCAGACACTCACTGCTGGTGTGTGTTGTTAAGAGCTCTCCCATAAGATCCTTGTGTGGTTATGAGAGCTATGGGCATCTCAATAGTCATGTTATACTATAGGGCCAGCTTAGTTTAAACACAAAAACTAAAAACCAAAAAGGAATACCACATGACATTACCCTTAGTGAGTAGATTGTCAGTAATCTGAGACATGCCAGGCAATTAGGTGAATGCTTATTTGCCAGGAAATAGAATGAAATGAAAGAGCATAAACCTAAAAAACATACTAATATGTACAGACTAAACAATACGACAAAGAAAATACAGTGACATAATAAAACACATACTAATTATGGAGCAACAATGTGCTTCATGGTCAGAGGGGCTGGAGAGATCATCGCCACTGTAGGAGAAAGGAAAAACAAAGCGATAATGAAAGCTTTGTAGCAAAAAGAGGGGGTGGGGTGCACTGTGAGAGGCTCTGCTGTCTACCCGGTCCGGTGCTGTGGAGAGAATAACTTACTTGAGAATGAAAACTGCTCCGGCTGTTGCCTGCTTCCCTCCCGACCGCATATTAACAAGTGAGTCCCTACTGCTTGTTTTTAAAGGGTGTTTTCCCGCCGATTCATGATTAGGAGACTAGAGCGGAAACTAAAGAACAAAATGGCCGCCTTCTATGGCTCAATGTGGCTGCCATTTTGGGAAGGTAAAATACTCATTAGTGCCTATTGGGAAGGGTATAAGGTGATTAGAGGCAATACAAAGGTGATGAACAAATACATACAATGTGCCTCACAATGATATACAAAAGAGGTCTAATACGAGTTCCTATCATTGTGGGAAGGTAAAATACTCGTTAGTGCCTATTGATAAGAGTATAAGGTGATTAGAGGCTAAACAAGGAAGACGAACAAATACATACAATGAGCCTCACGATGATATACAAAAGAGGTCTAATACGAGTGCCTATTGAGGAATCACTAAGGTGATTAAGACGTACTCATATAAAACAAACATACAGATGAATACTGTATTTACACTCCCTGAAGAAGTGTTTGATTATGAACGGAGAGTAATTGCAACTGATCGGCTGACTCTTAGCGTGTCATATATAGGGTGACTGGTATTTGCTCAGGAGTTTCCCAATAGATGTAATGCCAGAGGAGATTGATAGCTTGAACTCTGGTTAAGAGGGAATTTGATCAGATGACTTTTCTAATTGCAGGGTGACTGGTATTCTTTCAAAAACATACCCCTTAGATGTAATGTCAGAGGAGACTGTTATTTTGAGAACTGACCCCACGGAATATTATCATTCAAGCCTTGAGTGTCTGTACGTAATTTAAAAACCCAGCGTTGTTCTCTCTCTAGAAGTCGCTGTTCGAGGTTGTCATTACATTTGATATGTTCCAGGACCACCCACCTCATGTCGTTAGGTGTATGTTGTTTTTCGATAAAATGGGTTGACATTTTTGTTGTCGCCCGCTTGCACCTGATGTTACTACGGTGCTCCACAATCCTAGTACTGACTTTTCGTGTAGTCATGCCTACGTAGTGGAGATTACAGGTGCAGGTAATCAGATATACCACACCTGTGGTGTTACAATTAGTGAAACTGCGGAGTTCCCATGTCATTTGATTGTTAAATGTCACTCTTTTAGTTGCTGACGTGAGGTGACATACGCTGCAGTTATTACATGGGTAATGTCCTGTAGGCAGAGTTTGTAGGATTCTTTGTCCATCAGATTTGGTGTTAATCTTGGGACGAGTGTGGACAAAGTAGTTCTTAAGGTTTTTTCCTTTTCTGTGACTGAACATTGGTTTGGGTATGTCTAGGTTGGCACTGTTCAGTGTCCGCCAGTGTTTTTTGATTATTTTAGACACCTTGTTAGATGCTATGTTATAAGTTGTTATACATATTGGTCTCTTTTCTTGTGTGTTTTTATTTAGTCTGGGTTCAAGGAGGGAATCTCTGTTGTTATTGCTCGCTCTTTTCTTGGCTGCTGATATGAGGTGCTTAGGATACTGCCTGGCTGTCAATTTCTCCGCCAAATCCTTTGCTTGGGTATAGTAATCCGTTTTCTCAGTACAATTTCTTCTTAGACGTAGAAATTGACCCAAAGGTAAATTGTCTTTTAGTTGTTTGGGATGAAAACTATCGTAAATCAAAAGACAATTTCTTGCAGTCGGTTTGAAATGCGTGGTTGTGGTCAGGCTACCTTGGTTCGCTGTGATGTTAAGGTCCAGAAAGACCACTTGGGACCTGCTCATAGTGTTGGTGAACTTTAAAAATGGATCCTGTAGGTTCAACCAATTAATGAAACTGGTGGCCTCGGTCTCATTGCCTTCCCAAATCACAAAAACATCGTCAATGTAACGTCTCCATACTTTTAAATTGTTGAAGTACGGATTGTGAGGATTTAGGATCTTCTGTTTCTCAAGGTGGTGGACATAGAGACCCGCCACACTCGGCGCGAAAGTGCTTCCCATGCTAGTTCCGTGCACTTGACGGTACAACGTATCTTCAAATCTGAAGTAGTTCTCAGTTAGGGCCAGACGGCAGCATTCTAAGACCACGTGTCTTGGTGTGTGGTATATCCAGGAATTCTCGAAGAGTACTTCTTCAAGGATTTGCAGGGTTTCCTTATGCGGTAGACTTGTGTATAAACTTTCAACATCAAGTCCCATCAGGATATTGATTTCTGGGTCAAAGGGTAGATCTTGTAAAAGGCATAGGACAGCTTTTGTATCCTGTAGGTATGTGTTAGTACTCTGTACTATAGGTCTTAAAAAGCATCAGCGAACTTTGAGAGGGGTTCAAGAATTGAACCTATGCCCGATACTATTGGTCTCCCAGGAGGACTATCCATAGATTTATGAATCTTTGGG
Organism: Calotriton arnoldi; assembly: GCA_963921515.1. Taxonomy (NCBI): domain Eukaryota; kingdom Metazoa; phylum Chordata; class Amphibia; order Caudata; family Salamandridae; genus Calotriton; species Calotriton arnoldi. The sequence continues at coordinate 420,262 of CAWUFW010004001.1, forward strand.
ATAGTATAAAAGTAAGGGATCGTGGGTTTTTGTTTTCCAAAAATCTCCTTCTTTTTGGTTATCCAACCATTTGCAGTAGATTCTTCCACTAGATAGGCAATCTCCACACGTAAGCGTTCTGTGGGGTCTTCTTTTATTTTGACATAGTTTCTTGCGTCTGCCAATAGTTTGAGGCACACTTCTCGGTACGTCGTGGTATTCTGCAGAACTATGGCGCCGCCTTTGTCTGCTGGTTTTATGGTAACTTTTTTCTCCAAGGCTAGCTGTTGTATAGCCTCATGTTCCTTTTTACTTGTATTATGGTAGGTTGTTATAGACCTAGGGTCTATTTCAGATACTTCCTTCATGACAGCTTTTTCGAAGGCCAACAGTTCCACAGGGAGGCTCACTGAAGGTGGTATAAAGTTGGATTTCTTGTGGAGACCTGTGTCGCTTTCCAAATCACTAGTGGGAGGTTTATCTTTGAAGAAAACTTGAAGTTTGATTTTCCTAATGAATTCATTGACTTCGCTACAGAGTCTGAATTTGTCCAGAGTAGGAGTTGGTACGTAGCTCAGACCTTTCTCTAAGACTGTTATTTGTGTAGTAGTTAGGTTGGTATCCGACAGATTTACCACTAAACCAGGTTGTTGCTGGTTGTTGGGTTGTCTGGTGGACCCATACTCCTGGTATGGCTCCTGGAGGTTTCCAGGGGTTGAGCCCATTGGACCTGTTGGGCTCTTCTTGATTTTCCCCTCTGTGGGCCCTTGCCTCTTCCTAAAAAAGAATGATTTTCAGGGGTGTTTGGTTGTGCTTGATCCCATGGCGTGTGGGATTGATATTGATACGGATGTTGGTGGAAGGGGGGTGGTGGTCCGTAGAAAAAGGCGGTGGGCCTCCATATGGTGGTGGTCCTTGGTATGTAGGCCAGCCATAATTATATCCTCCCCGATTCCTCATGCGTCCGCCACGTAATCGCCTGTTCCTATTTCTGTTCTGTTGGTTGAGGCTCCCATCTGAGTTGTCTGAACCAGTATCTGATCCATCACTGTCAGTGTTATACCCCGCGTTTCTCCCTGACGGGATATATCCTTCCTTTGTGTAGGGGTAAGCTTTTTCATGTGAGAAGGATTTCTGGTCTTTCTTGAATTTGGTATATTTTGTGTCCTTCAGGGTTATTTCAAAGTCTGTCATTGATTTATTAAGTTCTTCCAGGCGTTTCTTAAGCTCTGTAACCCCTTGGAAGGTCTTTAGGCGAATTTCTAGTGTTTGGATCTCTCCTTTCATTTCCTCCGATAAACGTGCAGCCGTCTTGATGATAAGGACCAGCCAGTCCCTGGTGCAGTGCCAGGAAATAAGCGACCAATCCTTTTTAAAAATTTTGTCTTGCTGGAATATGAAAGGCTCATTGTGTACAATCAATCCTCGTGGGGCAGTATTGGATCTTAAATACTCAGTCATCATGATACCATGGACTAAGGTTTTAATTTGATTCCTTTTTAATTCCGATAATTCATCCCAACATTGGCTAGATTCGTCTGAGTCTCTATGTGACGCCCCTGCTAATGGAAGCATTGAGGCAATTGTTCTTTCAATTTCCTCTTCTGAGAATGTGAGTCCAGTGATTTCAGCCATTTTATCAAGAAGGTTATTTTTTATTTTAAAAAGGTAGTGTCAAGGGTAAACCTCAGGAAGGATATAACTCCCACAGCTGGGCGCTGTAGATCACAAAATCAGAAAAATAAGGGGAGAAAGAGGGATATGCTAGGTCCACCCTCCAAAAATGATCAAGAATTACAAAACACCGAAATCTCGGTTATGGAAACCTAGCCAGTTTTTTCAGAAAATTAAATTTACTAATATAAGATTAAAAAAAATAGTTAGTAAAGGAAAAATGTCCTTTCTTGAGTCCCTCACTCACCATGGTTTCCCATGGTGACATGCTTCATCAAAGGGGCCATCCCAACCCGCTACGGGCTGAGGCGTGCTACGACTTGCGACACTACGTAGGAGCACTACTTGTGAGTGACTATGTGTGGTGCAGTGATGGGGGTGGAGTGGGTGAGACTAAAAATATCTAGCTAGTGGGCAAAAAGAATTTATTCAGGCTCCTAGCCGATATATTAAAAACGGGGTTGGTCGCTAGGGTGTCTGTTTTTAATTAGTCAGGGGTCCCTAGTGAACGTCAACTAGTTTCGAGCTACCCCAGTGCTCTTCTTCAGGACAAACAGGGTCCAGCCCTGTTTAGTACCACTCCAAAGTGACCTAAGGATAGGAAAAATGCTGCAAAATACTAGCAGGCAAGAGTTAATACATACAGTACTTTGATCACGTAGTATCTGTAATAGAGAAAGGAATAAAAAGCATTATCAAGTACAGTCTATGTACTGTATAGGTAGTTATTGAAACCATGTTGATGCTGATCAATTGAATCTAAAACAGAAAACGGCATACGAGACCTACTTCATGCTATGTAGGTAAGTGAAAACGCCATGCTGCACATTAACTACATATAATCAGACACTCACTGCTGGTGTGTGTTGTTAAGAGCTCTCCCATAAGATCCTTGTGTGGTTATGAGAGCTATGGGCATCTCAATAGTCATGTTATACTATAGGGCCAGCTTAGTTTAAACACAAAAAACTAAAAACCAAAAAGGAATACCACATGACATTACCCTTAGTGAGTAGATTGTCAGTAATCTGAGACATGCCAGGCAATTAGGTGAATGCTTATTTGCCAGGAAATAGAATGAAATGAAAGAGCATAAACCTAAAAAAACATACTAATATGTACAGACAAAACAATACGACAAAGAAAATACAGTGACATAATAAAACACATACTAATTATGGAGCAACAATGTGCTTCATGGTCTGAGAGGGGCTGGAGAGATCATCGCCACTGTAGGAGAAAGGAAAAAACAAAGCGATAATGAAAGCTTTGTAGCAAAAAAGGGGGTGCACTGTGAGAGGCTCTGCTGTCTACCCGGTCCGGTGCTGTGGAGAGAATAACTTACTTGAGAATGAAAACTGCTCCGGCTGTTGCCTGCTTCCCTCCCGACCGCATATTAACAAGTGAGTCCCTACTGCTTGTTTTTAAAGTGTGTTTTCCCGCCGATTCATGATTAGGAGACTAGAGCGGAAACTAAAGAACAAAATGGCCGCCTTCTATGGCTCAATGTGGCTGCCATTTTGGGAAGGTAAAATACTCATTAGTGCCTATTGGGAAGGATATAAGGTGATTAGAGGCAATACAAAGGTGATGAACAAATACATACAATGTGCCTCACAATGATATACAAAAGAGGTCTAATACGAGTTCCTATCATTATGGGAAGGTAAAATACTCGTTAGTGCCTATTGATAAGAGTATAAGGTGATTAGAGGCTAAACAAGGAAGACGAACAAATACATACAATGAGCCTCACGATGATATACAAAAGAGGTCTAATACGAGTGCCTATTGAGGAATCACTAAGGTGATTAAGACGTACTCATATAAAACAAACATACAGATGAATACTGTATTTACACTCCCTGAAGAAGTGTTTGATTATGAACGGAGAGTAATTGCAACTGATCGGCTGACTCTTAGCGTGTCATATATAGGGTGACTGGTATTTGCTCAGGAGTTTCCCAATAGATGTAATGCCAGAGGAGATTGATAGCTTGAACTCTGGTTAAGAGGGAATTTGATCAGATGACTTTTCTAATTGCAGGGTGACTGGTATTCTTTCAAAAAACATACCCCTTAGATGTAATGTCAGAGGAGACTGTTATTTTGAGAACTGACCCCACGGAATATTATCATTCAAGCCTTGAGTGTCTGTACGTAATTTAAAAACCCAGCGTTGTTCTCTCTCTAGAAGTCGCTGTTCGAGGTTGTCATTACATTTGATATGTTCCAGGACCACCCACCTCATGTCGTTAGGTGCATGTTGTTTTTCGATAAAATGGGTTGACATTTTTGTTGTCGCCCGCTTGCACCTGATGTTACTACGGTGCTCCACAATCCTAGTACTGACTTTTCGTGTAGTCATGCCTACGTAGTGGAGATTACAGGTGCAGGTAATCAGATATACCACACCTGTGGTGTTACAATTAGTGAAACTGCGGAGTTCCCATGTCATTTGATTGTTAAATGTCACTCTTTTAGTTGCTGACGTGAGGTGACATACGCTGCAGTTATTACATGGGTAATGTCCTGTAGGCAGAGTTTGTAGGATTCTTTGTCCATCAGATTTGGTGTTAATCTTGGGACGAGTGTGGACAAAGTAGTTCTTAAGGTTTTTCCTTTTCTGTGACTGAACATTGGTTTGGGTATGTCTAGGTTGGCACTGTTCAGTGTCCGCCAGTGTTTTTGATTATTTTAGACACCTTGTTAGATGCTATGTTATAAGTTGTTATACATATTGGTCTCTTTTCTTGTGTGTTTTTATTTAGTCTGGGTTCAAGGAGGGAATCTCTGTTGTTATTGCTCGCTCTTTTCTTGGCTGCTGATATGAGGTGCTTAGGATACTGCCTGGCTGTCAATTTCTCCGCCAAATCCTTTGCTTGGGTATAGTAATCCGTTTTCTCACTACAATTTCTTCTTAGACGTAGAAATTGACCGAAAGGTAAATTGTCTTTTAGTTGTTTGGGATGAAAACTATCGTAAATCAAAAGACAATTTCTTGCAGTCGGTTTGAAATGCGTGGTTGTGGTCAGGCTACCTTGGTTCGTTGTGATGTTAAGGTCCAGAAAGACCACTTGGGACCTGCTCATAGTGTTGGTGAACTTTAAAAATGGATCCTGTAGGTTCAACCAATTAATGAAACTGGTGGCCTCGGTCTCATTGCCTTCCCAAATCACAAAAACATCGTCAATGTAACGTCTCCATACTTTTAAATTGTTGAAGACCCCACAGAACGCTTACGTGTGGAGATTGCCTATCTAGTGGAAGAATCTACTGCAAATGGTTGGATAACCAAAAAAGAAGGAGATTTTTGGGAAAACAAAAAACCCACGATCCCTTACTTTTATACTATCCCAAAGATTCATAAATCTATGGATAGTCCTCCCGGGAGACCAATAGTATCGGGCATAGGTTCAATTCTTGAACCCCTCTCAATGTTCGCTGATGCTTTTTTAAGACCTATAGTACAGAGTACTAACACATACCTACAGGATACAAAAGCTGTCCTATGCCTTTTACAAGATCTACCCTTTGACCCAGAAATCAATATCCTGATGGGACTTGATGTTGAAAGTTTATACACAAGTCTACCGCATAAGGAAACCCTGCAAATCCTTGAAGAAGTACTCTTCGAGAATTCCTGGATATACCACACACCAAGACACGTGGTCTTAGAATGCTGCCGTCTGGCCCTAACTGAGAACTACTTCAGATTTGAAGATACGTTGTACCGTCAAGTGCACGGAACTAGCATGGGAAGCACTTTCGCGCCGAGTGTGGCGGGTCTCTATGTCCACCACCTTGAGAAACAGAAGATCCTAAATCCTCACAATCCGTACTTCAACAATTTAAAAGTACGGAGACGTTACATTGACGATGTTTTTGTGATTTGGGAAGGCAATGAGACCGAGGCCACCAGTTTCATTAATTGGTTGAACCTACAGGATCCATTTTTAAAGTTCACCAACACTATGAGCAGGTCCCAAGTGGTCTTTCTGGACCTTAACATCACAGCGAACCAAGGTAGCCTGACCACAACCACGCATTTCAAACCGACTGCAAGAAATTGTCTTTTGATTTACGATAGTTTTCATCCCAAACAACTAAAAGACAATTTACCTTTCGGTCAATTTCTACGTCTAAGAAGAAATTGTACTGAGAAAACGGATTACTATACCCAAGCAAAGGATTTGGCGGAGAAATTGACAGCCAGGCAGTATCCTAAGCACCTCATATCAGCAGCCAAGAAAAGAGCGAGCAATAACAACAGAGATTCCCTCCTTGAACCCAGACTAAATAAAAACACACAAGAAAAGAGACCAATATGTATAACAACTTATAACATAGCATCTAACAAGGTGTCTAAAATAATCAAAAAACACTGGCGGACACTGAACAGTGCCAACCTAGACATACCCAAACCAATGTTCAGTCACAGAAAAGGAAAAACCTTAAGAACTACTTTGTCCACACTCGTCCCAAGATTAACACCAAATCTGATGGACAAAGAATCCTACAAACTCTGCCTACAGGACATTACCCATGTAATAACTGCAGCGTATGTCACCTCACGTCAGCAACTAAAAGAGTGACATTTAACAATCAAATGACATGGGAACTCCGCAGTTTCACTAATTGTAACACCACAGGTGTGGTATATCTGATTACCTGCACCTGTAATCTCCACTACGTAGGCATGACTACACGAAAAGTCAGTACTAGGATTGTGGAGCACCGTAGTAACATCAGGTGCAAGCGGGCGACAACAAAAATATCAACCCATTTTATCGAAAAACAACATACACCTAACGACATGAGGTGGGTGGTCCTGGAACATATCAAATGTAATGACAACCTCGAACAGCGACTTCTAGAGAGAGAACAACGCTGGGTTTTTAAATTACGTACAGACACTCAAGGCTTGAATGATAATATTCCGTGGGGTCAGTTCTCAAAATAACAGTCTCCTCTGACATTACATCTAAGGGGTATGTTTTTGAAAGAATACCAGTCACCCTGCAATTAGAAAAGTCATCTGATCAAATTCCCTCTTAACCAGAGTTCAAGCTATCAATCTCCTCTGGCATTACATCTATTGGGAAACTCCTGAGCAAATACCAGTCACCCTATATATGACACGCTAAGAGTCAGCCGATCAGTTGCAATTACTCTCCGTTCATAATCAAACACTTCTTCAGGGAGTGTAAATACAGTATTCATCTGTATGTTTGTTTTATATGAGTACGTCTTAATCACCTTAGTGATTCCTCAATAGGCACTCGTATTAGACCTCTTTTGTATATCATCGTGAGGCTCATTGTATGTATTTGTTCGTCTTCCTTGTTTAGCCTCTAATCACCTTATACTCTTATCAATAGGCACTAACGAGTATTTTACCTTCCCATAATGATAGGAACTCGTATTAGACCTCTTTTGTATATCATTGTGAGGCACATTGTATGTATTTGTTCATCACCTTTGTATTGCCTCTAATCACCTTATACCCTTCCCAATAGGCACTAATGAGTATTTTACCTTCCCAAAATGGCAGCCACATTGAGCCATAGAAGGCGGCCATTTTGTTCTTTAGTTTCCGCTCTAGTCTCCTAATCATGAATCGGCGGAAAACACCCTTTAAAAACAAGCAGTAGGGACTCACTTGTTAATATGCGGTCGGGAGGGAAGCAGGCAACAGCCGGAGCAGTTTTCATTCTCAAGTAAGTTATTCTCTCCACAGCACCGGACCGGGTAGACAGCAGAGCCTCTCACAGTGCACCCCCCCTTTTTTGCTACAAAGCTTTCATTATCGCTTTGTTTTTCCTTTCTCCTACAGTGGCGATGATCTCTCCAGCCCCTCTGACCATGAAGCACATTGTTGCTCCATAATTAGTATGTGTTTTATTATGTCACTGTATTTTCTTTGTCGTATTGTTTTGTCTGTACATATTAGTATGTTTTTTTAGGTTTATGCTCTTTCATTTCATTCTATTTCCTGGCAAATAAGCATTCACCTAATTGCCTGGCATGTCTCAGATTACTGACAATCTACTCACTAAGGGTAATGTCATGTGGTATTCCTTTTTTGGTTTTTAGTTTTTTGTGTTTAAACTAAGCTGGCCCTATAGTATAACATGACTATTGAGATGCCCATAGCTCTCATAACCACACAAGGATCTTATGGGAGAGCTCTTAACAACACACACCAGCAGTGAGTGTCTGATTATATGTAGTTAATGTGCAGCATGGCGTTTTCACTTACCTACATAGCATGAAGTAGGTCTCGTATGCCGTTTTCTGTTTTAGATTCAATTGATCAGCATCAACATGGTTTCAATAACTACCTATACAGTACATAGACTGTACTTGATAATGCTTTTTATTCCTTTCTCTATTACAGATACTACGTGATCAAAGTACTGTATGTATTAACTCTTGCCTGCTAGTATTTTGCAGCATTTTTTCCTATCCTTAGGTCACTTTGGAGTGGTACTAAACAGGGCTGGACCCTGTTTGTCCTGAAGAAGAGCACTGGGGTAGCTCGAAACTAGTTGACGTTCACTAGGGACCCCTGACTAATTAAAAACAGACACCCTAGCGACCAACCCCGTTTTTAATATATCGGCTAGGAGCCTGAATAAATTCTTTTTGCCCACTAGCTAGATATTTTTAGTCTCACCCACTCCACCCCCATCACTGCACCACACATAGTCACTCACAAGTAGTGCTCCTACGTAGTGTCGCAAGTCGTAGCACGCCTCAGCCCGTAGCGGGTTGGGATGGCCCCTATGATGAAGCATGTCACCATGTGAAACCATGGTGAGTGAGGGGACTCAAGAAAGGACATTTTTCCTTTACTAACTATTTTTTTTGAATCTTATATTCGTAAATTTAATTTTCTGAAAAAACTGGCTAGGTTTCCATAACCGAGATTTCGGTGTTTTGTAATTCTTGATCATTTTTGGAGGGTGGACCTAGCATATCCCTCTTTCTCCCCTTATTTTTCTGATTTTGCGGGTCTGTGATGGACATCATCCGAGCACAGGCGTCGCAACGTTTAAAGCCGGGCATCCCTACGACACCTTGGAGTCGATATGAAAGAAACAGTGAAAAAATTCACCAAAAAAGTTAGTCAAAAAATGACTAGGGCACTGCTCTTCCCGGATCTGCGCTTGCTGGCGCGGAAAAAGAAGAACTGACGTCAGCGCGCAGGGGCGGCGTCTAAGTACTGCCCGCGACGTCATCCCGGCGATCACGACGCCGACGACGGACGCGGAGCCGCACGACGCCGCCTACCTACGCGCAAGGGTACTGCTACGCAAAAACTTTCCGGATCCAGCCTGACGCCTGGGGATATTCTAAGGTAAGGAATCTGTCACTAACGTGTCTCTTTCAGATACCACAGTAAAGCCATCGGTGTGCAATTCATACTGCCCGACATCCAGGACATATGCTTTGGGATCAAGGACATATATGCATGTTTATTTTGTCTAGAGGACAAAAAAGCTCAGTCGCCTGCAGCACAAACTCATTGGCTGCCAATTTACAGTGCCACTGTATAACTGATTGAGCAAATATATGCATCTATTATAGAAGATGTTCAAACAGTACATATGTTTTTTTATTTAAAAGTTTTTATTGAACTTTATGCATATTACAATAAACATGTAGTTTGGCACGTTCCAGCATACAGTGTTGGCAGTATACATTGGGACAACAGCATAACTCGGCAACATGATGAGCAGTACATGAAGTGGCTATGTGGGCATAAACAAGGCGCTACAAGCACATATAGCGTTCAGTATCGCAGGGTCTGGGCATATGCATAGAGTATCGTGGCTGCTACATGCGGCCTCTCAGGATGGTGCACGTTGAGAGTTCTCATTAGGGGAGCTAATATGTTGGTCAGGATCGTCCAGTCGGCAGAGATATGCCACCAGAGGGGCCCAAATGTCATGCGGGCGGCTCGCGAGGGGCATGAAGTTCCAGTACTCAGTCAAGTGTGTTTGGCAGTGTGCTGCATCAGCAAGCCACGTCTTAGCCAATGGTGCTGGTTTGCGACCCCAGTGTATCGCCACCCTACGCTTTGCCAACAGCAGCAAGATCGCCACTACGTGGCGGCTGGCATCGGGGATTGCTTTAACATAGCCTAATAGGCATGCGAGCGGCTCTGCCGTTATGAAACGGTACATATGGTTAATTAAATGAAAGCCTTTGCTGTTAGGGGGAGCACTTTAATAAACGCAGTGATTTGTAAGCTCAGCTTGCATTTATGACAGAGGTTCCAATACAAAAATGTGTGTGTTTGCAAAACGTAACAATTTGTGGCGTTTTGTAATGCTCGCTGAATGCTCCTTCATTACATGAAAATACATGCAGGAGAACAGAAGCAAAAGTGTTGATTCTATTTTGTAATCAACGTCCCCTAAAAACTTCAGGCCAATATTCAAAGTGCACCTGCAGATCTATGGCCTTGTATTGGTGCATACTAGTGCAGATTTACAACTTCCAGGAATTAGAGCTTATAGAAGTAGACCTGGATACCTGTAACAGTTGCAGCATGCAAGCGTAATATTAGCATACTTTTCCGAATTCTATTTTCCTAATGCGTATATATTAATGCACATATTTATGTATGCAAAAATCTGCAGAGCAAGTGCAAGTTCACTTGTTAAAACTTATTTTGTTCCCTCTTGCACTGCATCCGCCCCCCCCCCCCCCCGAAGAAACTCCCTTTCCACCCTGGAAAAAGTTTCACTCCTGCACTTGTCAGGAATGCATTTAAAACCCTTTCCAGGTGGGAGCGTTTGGAGAGAAGCTCGTAAATAATTAAACATGTAAATGTGTTACTGTGCTCAAACTCACAGTTTCCCACCTACGTCCAGCTCTTGTGAGATCTGCTCCCTTGAAAATCTTCATGCGAGTAAATCCATTCATGAGTGAAAAACACTTTTTCTTATGTAACCCAAACTTGCAGGCATAGATAATCCATAACATTTGTCAGTGTAACAAGACTTTGCAAAGTTTATCTAGTTGTAAAATGCATATGCCCTGTCACTGATCTAGCACTTCGTATGTGAGTGCACTTATGGCAAACAAGGGAACTATGGCACAGTGAGAAGATGTGATCTGCTGAAGAATTACACAAGGTGGTAGAGTGGAGAATGTCAGACTGGGGGTGATTTCCTTAAGCCTGGGTCACAAGTAGAATCATAGCTTACCTAACATTTTGTGAAATCAAGTGAATGCTTAAACCTACATTTGCCAGAGCATTACACAAGTCACTTCATCACAAACTAAGGTGTGACAGAAAGTAAGGCTATAACCTAAACTCACCAATAATCGAAACTCTGGCATAATCAAAGTGCTAGTATATGCAGAGACATACCATATTCAGAAAGCTAGCCTAAACGGAGGACATCCATAAACAGAGCCTCAAAAGGGCATGGCCTGGAGGGCCAACACGGTGGGCGCAACTCTCTCAGCTTGCCGCTCTTACCATCTGCCTACTATCCACCCAATCCTGCAGTTTTTCCATCCTGGACGGTTGGTCCGCAGCAGAGACTTGGGGGTCACCAGCCACTGCTTGCTGGGCCCACCCAGCACAGTGCTCCGCAGATGCCGCCATCGCACCTCATAGGCTGGAGCAGGATGGGGGCCAGCAGCTCTGGCCTGCATTGCGCCAAATTAGAGTAAGCATCACCTGACACCGCTGCCCCCTCCTGTGGGTCGGCCGGACATGGTGAGCATTGGGGTGTGGAGGGCCGTGGTGGATGAGGGGGGCCTCCCTTGCAGAAGACCAGAAAGCCTACTCTTGGGAGTGTGTCCGAGGCCCTAGTGCTCACGTGGCCACCGCAGAACTGCTTCCCTGGCCTGCCTGGCACCCCTCACAACTGCAGCAGCCTAGCTGGTGAATCAGGGGCCGGGAATGATTGGGGAAGCCCTCTGATTGATTGCAGGGGGCTCCCTGGCAACTTGTGCTGCATCCTGTGAGGCCGCGGGGAGGGGGGCATACGGAGTTGAGACCCATGCTTGCAGGAGTGGGGCCCATATGCTGAGGCCTGCTGTGCTGGGGCCCAGACTCCAAACCCATGGGCTTGAGAACTTTATCTGATTGGGAAAACTTTGCTGCCTGGTTGGCCCAGCATGTTGTGGCTGTAGTACGAAATGGATTACCAAGCCCCCTCTATAGATTTGAACCCCTTGTCCCCTCACCGTGACCGGAGCCTTATTGATAGTGGGCTCCTGAGACTCGGACGGTGGGCCTAGGCGCAATTTCAGGCCGATCGTGATGGAGCTTGGGTGAGACACACAAGCAAGGTTTGACACAGTCAGAGGTTCTACCTTGAGACTTAGGGCCTGATTACGATCTAGGCGAACGAGTTACTCTGTCACAACAGTGACAGATATCCCATCTGCTGAAATCGAAATCCCATTATATCCTATGTGATTTAGATTTGGGTGGACGGTATATCCGTCACAGTTGTTACGGAGTAACCCATGCGCAGAGATGTTAATAAGGTCCTTAGTCTTTTTAGGTCGAGCCTGGCAGCGCATGCGCTGTCTGTAAAACATGCAGTAATCACTAAAAGGGCTTTAATCCAGGCTGCTACTCACCATATGCTGAGTCGAGCGTCGCTCTTCTTTGCTGTCTCCTGGTTGGTTCCCACACCCGATATATCACTTCCGTTTGTAGTTCAGCAGCACCGCTCAACTACAGATTAATTTCCCTTAATTAGTGGACCTCCGCTTTCATACAGGTACTATTTATTGTTAGTTTCTTTTTTTATTGAATTGAAATTAGTAGCGTGCGCGGGAGGACATTAAGTTAAATGCTAAGAATTACATATCACTGGATGTTGAGCCGATGCCGAGGCTCGAACGCGGATCCTCAGCTTCGGAGTGGGCAGCTCTGACAACAGCACCACAGCCTCTCTCTCTTTGGTTTGGGAATAGCATGCTACAGAATAACTGCTTTTGGCCTGAACACAAATAAAGCCTGTTTTCTAAAGCTCACCTTGTTCACTTTAAGTTTCACAGGCTCCCGCTGCTGATCGAACGCTAGCCGAGGAGGGGTGAGTAAGTTGGGGGGGGGGGGGGGCTGGGAGCCGTTACGGGGTTTCATCACACCCCCTCCGCCTCCAGCCTTCCTTTTATTTTCCCTCTTCCTTGCATTTTTCACTCTTGCCTCATTTTTGCAGCTGCAGGTTGTGCAGAGCTGGCTCTTGTTTCAAATGTTAGCTCTGTGACTATGGTAAAGTTTTCCCATTGTTGCTACAAACTCGTAGATATTAATGGCAGCAGTTGCTGTGCTAGATAGCATCCATCTAATTTATGGAAGCAGGCACAGTCTAAAGATGAGTTAGCATTTTGAGATGTCCAAATAGGAATATTGGAAGTAGTGAAGCTTCGGATTTCGAAGTTCAGCAAATCACTTTATAAGCAGGAGTATAAAGGCGCCATGTAACCAATCCACTCCCTGTTGTAAGTTAAGACTGATGATAATGCTGTCACTGCCTCTGACATTCCAGTTGCATGGCTATGCTCCCTCTCCAAAATGCAGCATGGTTGGATAACGGCCCATTGAAAATGCCATGGATGCACATAACTGCTCAGGGGAATTCTCATTTTGGTATAGGGGTCATCCGTCATCACTGCCATGTTGATCGTAGTGTTCTAGGGAGAGTAATGCTAAGGTAAGTCGCTGCCACTTCAATGCACCTATGCTTATCCCTTTTGTGCTTACATGTCATTTAGCAGCTGTACAGTAGTCACAGTGACTTGGTGTTCATAAGTAGTTAACATGGGGAAATCACTGCCTAGTTGGCAGATCTCACCTGCAGGACCAGCACCAATGGCCAAGCTGGCCAAGGATAGAGGCAGGTCAATTGACTTTGTCAGAACCAACCCCAATACTGAATATGGGTCTACAGCCAGACAAAGGAATGGATACACGTTACATTGACACAAGCATGTGGGTTGAAGGACCCAGGCGGGAACCAGCTGCTTCGGCCTTACGTTGGCTATCACACACGGGGCCTTATTTATGAGGCACTATTGCGCAGTAGTCACTTTTTTGACATTCCGGTGGCGAAATGTGCTACAGCATATTTATAAGGCCACTTAAAGTCACTTTACGTGGCTTTTCATGCCTTCTAAATATGTGCCCCTTCCACGCAGAAAACTGGGTGAAAGGGAAGTGCCAAAGGTGTTGCTGGGGGGCGTTCCCAGCAACACCCGTGGATTTTTGACACTGCCCCAGATTTACGAGAAAACGTAAATCTGAGGCTGCACCAAAAACGTATGCCTCCCCAGGGGAGGCGTAAGTTAGGCACAACAAGGAGAAATATCTTTATTTCTCCTCGTTTTTGCCTTTTTCTGCAGCACACATAGAAAGAGCCTCTTGTTATTGTTTTTGTGCAGGAAGGTTTTCCTTCCTGCACAAAAATCATCATCAAGCAAACCAGGCACCCTTGCACCATGGTGCAAAGGTGCCTGCATTGCCACACAGCAGCCCATTGTGCACCAGCGCAGAGGAAAAGGACAGGAATGCGCCGTATCTTATACATATGGCGCATTCCAGCCTTTTTCGTATGCCGTAGGGCAGCGCATCAGGAAGGCTTGCGGCACTGCCCTACAGCAAAAAACCCATAAATGAGACCCACAGTCTTTATCCACAGAGCCCAATTGAAGATGTACTAGCTGTACTTGCTACCAGCAATAGCATGCAGGATGCATCATTGCGCTAACATATGCACAGTATACTTCCTGGGGTGACACTGAACCACTGATGGAGATGAACAGCCTACACCATGCTAGTGATCAAGCGGCCCACATTCACTCCTGCATTGTGATGGCTTCATATGACCAGAATTCAGACCACTCTGAGAAGAGTGTTCAGATAGGACATAACAGTTTGAATGATGGAGTAGTTCTTTCCAAATATGTGATATCGAGTGCCAAGGACAGTTCAGTCAGGCCCTCTGATAGCTGTTGATGCCATTTACATGGGATGATCTCACGGAACGAGTCACCTCTGATCATTGTGTCAGAAATGAGACATGGCCAACTCTTGGATCCACAGCCTAGCTCACAAAGTGCCACTAAGAACAAGCATTTGCAATGCAATAGCTCTCGTATTTGCAAGCGTTTTAGCTATTGGCATTGTAAATGACAATTATTTTTATTTATGTGTTTTGAAAACCTGCAAGCAGTGCGTAAACACGTACTTTGTATTTATAGTCAATGCTTACAAGAAGCAAGGTTGGCAATAACTGCACATCTTTTACTGCCAGCCTTGCTTCTCGGAAGCAACAACAAAGTACAAAGTGTCTGTTTACCCAATGCTTGCAGGTTTTCAAAACACATACATAAAAGGCATTGTCATTTACAATGGCAATAGCTCAAACTCTCCCAAATGCGAGACCTATTGCATTGCAAATGCTTTTTTTCTGGAAGTCAAAATCCTTCGGCGGTGCAAGGGAGCAAGCTGCATCACAAAGGCAAGCCCGTTTTTGCCCGTCCACGCCCAGCCAGGACCAGGGGAAAGCCACTATGCTGGGCTTGCCACATACTCTGCAAAACAGCTTCACGCATTGAACCAGGTAAAATCTCTCCCACCTCATGAAGTGCTAGTAATAATTCAGAATAGGATACTAAATCAGAAGGGGAAAGAGGCCGTTAAGTCTCTCCAGTCGTCCCCTAAAAAAAATAATACTGATGTATTGAAGATGTTTTACTTTAACATTAGGCCGTTGGTAAAACGAAGCATAGAGATATTTGAAACATTATGCTCTGAACAACCTCATTGTCTTTTAATAATTGAAACATGACTTACTAATACATCAGGGCCTTCTTTGTTAATGGCTATCCTTGAAGGCTACTGTACACTGAATGTTAATCGGAAACAGGGACCCGTAGGAGGTGGAGTACTCCGCCCTTATAAAACAATCCCTTGATACATCCAAAAATTGAGATTGACCCGATAGAGGGCTCGGATCTTCTTCTGTTCAAATAGTAGTGGGCAATGCTTCAGTAGCAATAGTGCTAGTCTACCACACCCGCACTATATGTCAAATTTTCCTATGGATTTTTATGTTATGTTATGTTAACTGATTTTTGTATAGCGCTAATCACCGGCAGGTCTCTAAGCGCTTTTGAGAGAGATGCCAGATGTCACAGACGGGTGCATGGCCGCACAGTGAGGTAGGTTAAACAGTGTCCAAGGCCTCCCTGAACAGGAACGTTTTGAGCTGTTTCCTGAAGGGGAGGAGTGCTGGTTCCTTGCGCAGGTAATCGGGCAATTGGTTCCATAGTTGTGGAAGCAAAACGGAAAAGGCTCTGCCCCCTTTAGATGCTGTATTGCATCCTGGGGTGACAAGGCGGCAGGACTCAGAAGACCTCAAGGTGCGGCCCGGGACATAGTTCTTCAGGCGTTCCTTAATGTAGGCAGGGGCTTTGCCGTAGATTGTTTTATGGGCAATGCAAAGACCCTTAAATTTTGCTCTTTGCTTGATGGGGAGCCAGTGCAATTTGTACAGCAAAGGGGAGGCATGGGACCGTCTTGGCAGCCTAAAGATCAACCTGGCTGCGTCGTTCAGTACCACCTGTAGTTTATTAGTAAGTATTTGAGGGAGGCCGATGTATACGGCATTGCCATAGTCTAGTCTGGAGACAATTGTGGCCGATACAATCATTTGTAGAGAGGCAGTTGAAAGGAGGGGGACAAGTTTCCGTAGCTGTCTCATGAGCCCTATGCAGGTTCCGACCACTGTGGTGACTTGGTTGGCCATGGAGAGCTCGGAGTCAATCTTTATGCCTAAACTTTTCACGGCGTGTGCTGGTGTGGGGGCGGCACCCAACTCCTGTGGCCAAAGACAAGGACTTCCGTTTTATCAGGGTTGATTTTTAGTGAGTTGGCAGTCATCCAATTCACTGTGAATCTGAGGATGTTTTGCGCTATCTCCTGGGCATAGGTGGAATTGTCAATCCGGAGGATGAGCTGGGTGTCGTCCGCATAGTTGAAAACACGGCAGTCCATGTGGGCTAGGGCTGTCACCAGAGGCTGTAGGTAGATGTTAAATAGGAGCGGGGACAATGCGGAGCCTTGAGGGACGCCGCAGGTGAGGGTGCCTCTGTCTGATACCCGCTCCCTAACTGGATCCTCTGGGACCGTTCTGACAGGAAGGATTCCAACCACTGGTGTGCCGGCCCATGAATGCCCAGGTCCTTTATTCGATCCAGCAGCCGAGTGTGGTTGACCGTGATCGAACGCCGCTGATAGGTCTAATAGAATCAGGGCGCTCAGTTTTTTATTGTCGGCCAAAATTCTAAGGTCATCAAGAACAGATAACATCACCAGTTCCGTGCTGTGATGGGCTCTAAACCCAGCTTAGTATTAGAACAGTGGTCCTTAAACAGAACAGTGTGGTCATCAGGATAAATATAGACTCCAATCAGTGCTATATTACGAGTGTCCAGCCGGACATTCAATTTAATAATTCAAAAATGTCAAAAACCAAAAATAAACATCAATACAGTGGGACACAATCCTGCATCCTACATAGAAACATGATAAGTACACTTAGGACAGGAACATATCCGGCAAGACAGGGTAGCTTGTGGAATATTGAACACAATTTCCAACAAGCTTGAGGAGATCAGTAAATACACTTTTTTTATCAGATTTGATTAATGTGCAAACTGTTTACATTGGTCGACAACGTTTCGATCCTCTTTAAGAAATAGTAGGATCATCATCAGGACAGTTAAAAATACAAGCCTGAATAATTAGAGATTGCCTCAAGGGGCTTGCAGAAGGTTAAGCCACAATTACACTCAGTGGTGGAGGCCGATTAAATAGGATGTTCTAAGAATGAAAAACCTGGCGATTAAACTGTAAATTATCAGTTCCAAGGCAGCAAGTGGCGATGCACGTTATGCTGTGTGATCCAAGGCTTGATGGCAGCTTGTCGCGTCTGGAGTAGTTGGTGTTCCTCCAGGAAGGATGAAAGTGACTTGAGAACGTGTTGTTCTACCACTTTCGCCAAGAAGGGGAGCTGGGAAATGGGCCTATAGTTCTTGAGACTAGCGGCATCTGCTCCAGGTTTCTTTAGCAGGGGGGTAACTCTGGCCTCCTTCAAGTTGGAAGGTAGGTGGCCAGTCTCCAAGGAGTTGTTCAGTAAGGCGAGGAGCTGCTTTTCCAGCCCAGGAAGAGCCATTCGGAAAAGATCATGTTTGCTAGTGATAAAACATTTTTTTTTTGACAATCAACTTTATTGATTTTATAAAACAAAGACAAGGTAGCATTGACAGCACAGTGTGCAAGTTCACATGTTTGACATTAAAAGCATCAGACCTGAAGTAATACAGTGAGCACATTGGACAAGCATTCAACCTGACGAATAAGGAAGGATAGTGTGATGAGAACACATGTCCCTCTTCTCACCCCCGTTAACCCATCTGGTCCGCCCATTTGCCCCACACCCTTTGGTACTTGGCTGGACAGCCTCTGGCCTCAAATAAGGGTTTCTCCTGAGTCGTGCACCAATCAACCCCTCGGTGCCATCTGGCGATCGTGGGGGGGGGGGGGGGGGGGGTCAGGCTGCGCCCAGGCCATGGCTATATCTCGCTTAGCCACAACGATGGCTGTTCCCAGGAATAGCTGGTCTGCGTGGGTCCCATCTAGACCATCAGTAATGCCCAGGAGAAGACGCATGGGATCATGGGGTACCTGCCAACCCAATATATGTGTAAGCTCTGTTTCTATTTTATCCCAATACCTTGCGAGGCAGGGGCAGGACCAGACCATATGGAAGAAGTCTGCCGGGTGGTGCCCGCATCTCGTGCAGTCGGGCGAGGCCCGCAGCCCTGCTTTGTGCATTCGATCTGGAGTAAGATATGCGGTGTGGAGGTAGTAGGTCTGGACGAGGCGGAGTCTAGCCGAGGTAGTGATCAATTTGGAGGCCATCAGGGCGTCTCGCCAGACTTCCTCCTCAAGGGGACCCAGTCAACCCTCCCATCGAGCTCTAAGTGGGTCTAGAGAGGTGAAGCTGTTGGTCGTGAGAGTGCGGTATATGCGTGATATGCGTCCCTTCCCGAGGTTCCACATCATGACCTGTGCTTCTGGTGGGCTGAACTCAGGAAGCGTGGTACCCGCCGGGATATGTGAACTGAGGGCGTGCCGAATTTGCAGATATCTATAGAATTGTGAGGTGTGTAGGGAGAAGCAACTTTGTAAGTCTTGGAAAGATCGTATGTGATCCCCTGCCCACACATCGCCCAGCTGGGAGATTCCAATGTGGTCCCAATGTGTAAACCCTCGCAGTGCCGCTACTTCGCCGAGCCATGTACCCTGCCAGAGCTGTGTTTGTTGGGTCAGTTTGGCTTCCCAGTGTGTGTGACGCAAAGCCGAACGCCAGGCCAGGAAGACCGTTCGGGTCACCGCCGGGAGAGTTTGGGGGACGGGGGAGCCATATAGGATGGCTTGGATTCGAGGAAAGTCCATGCCTCGGAGTTCGGTTTGATAAGCCGGGTCAGACCATCCCCCCGTGAACCAGTCGTGGAGGACCAGCAGCCTAGTCGCCAGATAGTATAGGTACAGGTCCGTCATGCCCATTCTTTCGTCGAAAGACGGAATACGGCAGCGATCGAGGTACATGCGCAGTCATCCCGTGCCCCATAAGAATCGTATAATCGAGTCGATCTCACGGAACCAGCTACAGGGGTAGTGGAAGGGAGTGTTTTGGATAATATATAGGAACCGAGGGAGGATCATCATTTTGAATAATGCCACTCTTCCGAGTGGATTGAGTGGTAGGGTTTGCCAGCGACTGAGATCCTTCCTGGTCCTTTTAACAAGTGGGGTGACGTTCAGTGCCCATTCCAATTCGGGGAGTAGGGCAACCCATATGCCGAGGTATTTAAACGACTGTCGTCTAATAGGTATATTAGATTGCCAGTCAAAACATTCCCTGGAGGGGTGGAGGGGCATGAGGGTTGACTTGGCTGGGTTCAGTCGGAGGCCCGAGGTCTTCTCAAAGCGCCGGAAGGATTGGAGACATCTGGGGCCGGAGTGGGCCGGATCTGCGAGGAAGAGCAGGACGTCATCCGCATACAGTGCGATTTTGTCCACGTGGTGGCTTCCCCACTTCCAGCCTTGAATCAAGTGGTCTGCGCGGATGAGGCACGCCAGGGGCTCCATCGCCAGAGCGAAAAGGAGTGGGGACAGCCCTGCCTCGTGCCCCTCCGGATTGGAAATACCTCAGAGAGAGAACCATTGACCAATACTCTGGCATGAGGGTTGGAGTAGAGGACGCGGACGAAACGCCGGAATTGCTGGCCCATGCCCATCGTTGTAAGTACCTCGTCGAGATAACGCCAATCCACCGTATCAAAGGCCTTCTCGAAATCTACAAGAAGGAGCGTTAAATAGGGGGTGAGTGCCTGAGGATTAGCGAGTGCCAGGTGGAGGCGTCGTAGGCAGTGTCTGGTGGCACGAGCAGGCATGAAGCCGCATTGGTCCGGGTGGATCAGAGTGGTGAGGAGTGGGCGCAGGCGTTGAGCCAAAACCGTGGCGTAGATTTTAAGTTCGGTATTGATCAGGGAGATCGGTCGGTAGTCCGCGCAGGACGACTAGGCGGAACAGGGCCGCGAGGTGGGGGACCAATTGGTCGCGATAGGACGCGTAGTACTCTTGGGAAAACCCATCGGGACCCGGAGTTTTCCGGGACGCCAGTAGGGAGATCGCCGCACCTATCTCCTCTGGGGAGAAGGGAAGGTCCAAGCTGGCGGCTTCCGATTGCGACAGGCAGGGAATGTGGAGCTGCAAGGGGCTAAGGAAGTCTGCAAGATTGTCGTCTAGCTGGCGCGCCGAGTATAGATTGGAGTAGAAACCAGCAAAAGCTTGCACAATCTCCGGAAAGGTACGGCAAACGGTTCCCGAGGGGTCTCGGATCTCAGGAATTATCCGAGAGGCCAAGTGGTAGGAGGCCAGTCTGTGGAGGCGTCTCCAGTTTTTGTCCCCCCACCCATATACACAGGCGACAGAGGAGCGCCATAGCAATTTGGCCGACTCCAGTGCGGTTTGTTTAATCTCCTCCCGCACAGCAGCCAGTTGCCGTTCGTGGGTCTCGTTCGGGGATTCAGTCAGGTCGGTCTCTAGCCGGAGCGCTTGTGCTTCGAGGAGTGCGAGGTGACCATCTCGGATTTGCTGCTGCGCCCGAAGGTGACTTCTGGCCATCCCCCGGATGGTAGCCTTACCCGCCTCACAAAGGGTACTTGGGGAGGGCACCGAACCCAGGTTTGTGAGGAAGTATTGTCTGAGTTCCTCTCCCACGGTCTTGCAAAATTCTCTATTTTGAAGGAACCAGGCGTTCAAACGCCATATGGGCGTAGCCCCTTGGGGGTACGGCCTAGGTGCATGAGCACTGCCGAGTGGTCTGAGATTCCTCGGGGAAGGATGGAGGCGTTGGTCACGCGTTGGCAGTCTGGGGCTGGCATAAGAATCATGTCGATATGGGTGTGTGAATGGTGCGCTGCTGAGGTGTGTGTGTGTACTGGGGGGTGCGAGGGTTCCAGACCCTCCATACATCACAGAGGCCCAAGGTGGTCGCCCAGTCTGACAGTTTCTTGGCATGGAGCATAACCGCGTTGAAATCTCCAACCAGGATCATCTGACCATCGGGTAAATTGGAAATGTTATTAGTGAGGTGTTGTAGCGTTGAGGCAAGTGTCGTGGAGGGGACATAGATAGAGAAGAAATGAAGAACACTCCCGCCCAGTGTCCCTGAGAGACCCACAAACCGCCCCTGCGAGTCTTCAGTAACGTGGGAGAGGACAAATGGAAAGGTCTTTCGAAGTAGAATGGCTACTCCTCAGGAGCCCCTGTTAAAACCGGTGTGCCACACTCTGTCAAAACCATAGCGCGCCAAAAAGGCACAGTGGGATCCCATGAGGTGGGTCTCCTGGAGCAGGAGGACGTCGGGAGAGTGGCGCTGGGCATACTTCAGGACTGCCGTACGTTTGATGCGATCAAGCAGGCCGTTTACATTCCAGGACATGACCCGGAGAGAGAGGTGTTCATGGGATGTGAGTGTCATGTGGGTGAGGGATACAGAGGGCACCCTGGGACGGGCCCAGTGACGCGGCTGGGGTGAGAGAAGAGCGTGACGTTTCAGGCTGTGGGCATTGTGCAGGGTCGCCATGTGCTTGCGATGCGATCGCGTGAAAGTGCTGTCCGAGATGGAGAATATGATATAGAACCTAGACTAAAACGGAGGACAACTGTCCTGAACCCCCCCCTCCCCACCCCCGCCCTACACTTCCGGAACTGAAGCATCTGTCGCCCTACAACGTGATAGAAACCAGCTAAACAATAGTGTTTAGTACAGGAGATGCGTGGTGGACCCCTCCGCTTATGTCGGATGTAAGTGCAGCATTGGCAGTGTCAAATTCTACAGTACGACATTGCAGGATAAATAGTCCTATGACTCCAGATGGCGTGGGTTCTCTGTGTCGGCTTGCCGCCCCATAGGGGAACGTTCAGATTACTGGACTGCGCGAGAGATCGGAGTCTGTGGCCGCCCGATCCAGAACACCCTGGGGAGTGCGGTCTCTGGAGGAGTCCTCAGCTGATCTATTCCTTGGCTTGGGATAAGAGCCAAAGGGGGGAGGACCCGGTGCCAGGTCCACGGGTAGTCGGGCTCAATGATCTGGGCTCACTTGCGCGGCTCTCGCGCCTCCTGCGAGATTGTGTGCGCCTCCTGCGCTGCTTAGGGGACAAAGGTCGTGAGGCCTGTGGACCCGAATGGGTAGCTGAGGGGACCAGTGTTGGCCCCAGGGTGCGCCCCTCGGTCAGCCAAGTCCAGACGGCCTGAGGGGAGTCGAAGAATTGCGTTTTGCCTTTGAAAATGACCCAGAGGTGGGCAGGGAAGAGGAGTCTGTACTCGATCCTTGAAGTTGAACACCCGGGCAATTATAGGGCGATGAGGGGCCCCAGGTGGTGGCTTGGGTGCAAGCGAACGTTGGGCTCGCTCGATCGCGAACCAGGGAGAGAGAGTGTCTTTAGGCATCCACGACGATATCCAAGTTTCAATGAAGGTGGCCATCTGACCCCACTCGCTGTTTTCGGGAAAGCCCACCAAGCGCAAGTTGTTACGACGCAAGCGTTTTCAGCGTCCTCGGCCCTCTTGTGTAGGTCTGTAGTATGGGATTGTAGGCGGGCCACCTGTTCTTGTAGCTGATGGACGACGTCCTCCACTGTGGAGAGGTGGGATTCAGCCTCTGAGATGCGGGCTGTGGCATTACGCAGGTCTTGCCTGATGAGGGGCATGTTCACCCAGACTTCCCCGATCTTCTCCACTGATGTCCTGGACGAGTCTATGGCTTGGAGGATGGCAGCTAGGTCAGTACTTTGGATGGATAGGTTGCCCACCGCCCCCTCCGGGGGGTTTTGGTCCACTGTGGTGAACTGGTCCATTTTAGTTTGCGTGTGGGTGGCGGAGGATTTCGGACCGCGGTCCCGCCCCATGATTGATGAAGGAAGGGCTCGTTGGGTCAAAGCCGGCAGGCCTCTGGGTCAGAGTCCGTAGTCGAAGATCACCAGGGCGCTCAGTTCCGATGTCTTGTAGCGGGATTTGAGCTTTCCAGGGCCCGCGGGGAACAGGGTCTCAGTGCCCCGAAGTCGTGTGGTTGCGGGCCAGCACTAGGTCTGAACCGGGCTACGATACAGGGGAATCAGAGGATCGTCGGGCCGGGACGCCACCGGCCAAGGGGTGGGGAGGCCAGGAGATCTTGGTGGAGAAGTGAAGTGTTGTGGGTCTCACTCCTGCAGGGTGCTGAGTGGGGTCCTCTGAAGAGAAAACAGCGTCTCGGGGCGCACGGTTAGTGGACCACGAAGGCCGCTCATTCGGGTGATGGACCTGGCTCGGCAGGGTAGCAGCCCTCCGGGGACGCGTGTTTATTGCGTAGTTGTAAGTCGGCGGGTGTGCAGGTCGCAAGCAGTAGGGCCGGGCCCCCACCAGGAGTCTACCACAACAGTTACCGCCACATAGGGCCACAGCCGGCCCCCCTGCACAGAACACTGGCCAGCACCCCCCCGTGGGGCTTAGTAGTGATGGGGCAGGCCGCAGCTGGCGCGAAAGACCCCACACAGGTTGCCCCACTCAGCCGCCAGTGGGATCCCAGGAGGCCCGATCTGGGAGTAGGCGCAGGACCAGCGTGCTGTGTATCTTCAAGTAGGGCCTCAGCAGGAGTTCGCCGAGGCCGTGGTTAACGGCGAGGTTAGTGCAGGGGATTGGGAGACAACAGCACTATGGCAGCAGTGCCAGACTGCAGTGTGAGCACGTCGTAAAGTCAGGCCTGGGGTCCAGCCATCAGGACTCCCCCCAATGAGGGCCGGAGATGTGGGCTCGAGCTTCAGGTGCCACCCAGCTCGTCACAGAGGGCCCGGGGTACCTCCCAGATGGGGCCAATCCAGCGCCTGGGCCGCCAGGACTCAGCCGTTCCAATGGAGGGGTGGGGGGAAGGGAGAGAGTGGTGAAGGCCTCCCCTCTCGGACCCCCCCGCTGCCCGATCAGTGCAGCCGACACCCTCCACCACGGGCCCGCCGCGAGTCGGCCTCAGGTTTATTGCAAGCCGGGGGGCCTGTGCAGGACAGCTCCCCTCGTCCTCGCGCGCCCCCCCCTAGCACTCACCGGGGCCCCGAAGGGTGCTGCTCAGCCTCGTCCGGATTGCTGGTTGTGCGGGCGCTGGTTCAAGGGCGGCCCCGGCGGCCACCACCACGCACGAGCATGGCAGGCCCGGCCAAGCACCGGAGCGTCGCCCGGTCATGGGAACCCCGTGGCCAGAGGGGGGGGGGAACCCTGTGGCCAGTGGGTCCCCCTTGCTGTCCGGACTGACGGCCGATCCCCCGAAGGCTGTCTCCGCGCGGCCGCCGGTCTCAGGTGGAGTGATGCAGGGGTCCCGTGGCAACTTCAGGGACGTGGCCGAGTGGAGGAGGCCTCAGACCAGGCCGCACGGCCAGATGCCCCTCCCTGGAGCGCCGGACGGGCGGGAGCAGCTTCGATTCCCACAGCGCTTCCGTCACCGCCGCCAGGTGAATCCCCAAGTCAGTCGGTCCTCTGGTAGGGCCCCCTGGTCGCGGCGAGCCGGGTCCGCCGCCGGTACCAGATTAGGGCTCCGGGGCCCAGGGAGCGGGTGCCGCCATTGCAGGCGTGGCGAGGCGGGAAACCAGGCGGCAGACAGGCACAGCAGACGATTCGCAGCGGCCGTTGCCACAGACAGGTAGCAGAGGGTTTGGCAAAGCCTTAATTAGAGAATGCAGGGTCGGATGGCTGCCGATGCTGGTGGATCTTGGTGCGGATGACGGAGGGGTCCGGAGCACTCAGAGTGTGATCGCCATCTTGACGCGCCAAGCCACGCCCCCAGTGATAAAATTTAGTATGTTACTGCTAATTCAAGATTTTAACTATTGGGCAGGTGTGCCTAGTATATGTCCAAAGGGCAAACTGTTTTCTAAATTAGTGAATGCCCTAGAGTTAACACAATTTATAAAGGACTGCACAAACTGTATAGGGCACATACTTGAACTTGTCTGGTCGCAAAAAGATCTGCAAATAAACTGTGGTATCGGACCTTGTGGGTGGTCCGACCATATGATGATTCATATCTCGCTCAATATATACTGGGGGAAGATTATATGTCCATTAACATCTTCATGTCTGACCCGGACGCAAGATTATCTGAAGTACAAAGTGATCCACCCAAACTAGCAATGACCCCAGTGCGGTGTCTACAATACGGGGACGACATCGTTTTATGCAGTCAGCCTCCAATTGGTCTTCAGCGCCTGATAACCAAATTACTTTCATTCACACAATCGCTGGGCGGGGAATTCAATTACAACAAAACAAAGGTCATCTGTCTTTCAGCAAATTCTAGCCTTCACCACATTAAATTTAAGAGGAAAGCAGCAGGAAACTGGAGCTGGCCAGATCTTATAAATACCAAGGAGTGGTAATGGACTCCAGACTAACCTATAAGGAGCACTTAGTTCAAAGAAGGGCTTTGGCAAACAAATTGCTTTTTGCGTTCAACATACTTCATAAAAATCTGGGTTGTTCGTCTCACTCCTACCTACTATAAGTTATAGGAGTTAAGTTCCTCTCTTCACTTACTTATGGCTCAGAATTCCTAAAGGGGAGAGACACGACCATCCTAAACCAACTGCAGTCTATCCTGCACATCTTTCGACTTCCACCAAGCACAGGCCCGGTTGGAATTCGTGTTATTCCACAAATCCCAGGTAAGGATGGCCGCACCTATCAAACTGTGTTGGAAAATGAGGTCTGCTCCTCCTGATTCACTGGCTGCCTTGTGCTGGTCGGAAATGAAGAACCAGCACACACATCAAAACAACTGGCCAACAGTGCTTCACCAAGAAATAACCACTTTTAACCTGTCTAACAAACCTGGTTGGAACCTTACTGTCGATTTGCGGCCACTTTGAAAATAGTGTATTACACTTCTTGGGCATCTGCCCCGCTGCCTGTCAGCTCAGTTGGAAATTGCTATGGCCAGCTCTCCGGTCCCTGCAGATAAGATTCTGCGGTCCCGCTGTGATGACACTATTGATGTAACTATGGATGTAACTCCAGCTCTCTTGCAGGGCAACCAAGTTTTTATTACAAGTTATCAGACTGTTATTAGCGCAGTAGGGGCACTGTGTGGGGGCCCGTGAGTTATAGTTTAGCCTAAGGCATGCCACCTTACGCATCTGCTATATAGCAACATGCTAAGAATCCCTCGTACTGCATCTTCGTAACTGTCGGGATTCACAGTCACTTCAGGGTTTAATCTGCATTCTAACATTTATATTTCAATTTTTTTCTTTTTAACCAAAAGGCTTAATGTATAAACTGAATTTGTGTTTTATCCGTTGTGTTATATAAGACTATAATATTGTATTGGACCGTTTCCTTTTGCAATGATTTAATTAATCTGCAAATTAAGATTTACCTACACACTTCCGTCCATTAGCACAGACAAAAGTGGTACGAATGTGTGGGAAAGTACATAGGCCTCGCCTTGAAGAAACATTGGTGTAGGAAAGTGCCCCTTTCTGCATGGTTATCCCCCACTTTTTGCCTGACGCATGATGCACTGTGAGTTTGTGTGCCCTGGGTCCCTGCCAATCAGGATCCCTAGGCCTGTGTTCTTTCCCAAAGCTGTTCCTTTGTACCCACAATTGGCACCTCTCTGGCCACAGGTAAGCCCATTGTATAAGGTACCATGGGTACCAAGGGCCGTGTGACCAGGGAAGGGCCCTAAGGGCTGTAGCACCTATTGTGCCACCCTTGGGGGCCCTGCACCTTCACACCCACACACTGCCAATGCAGGCTGCGTGTTTTGGTGCAGCGAAAAGTGAAGAGTCGACATGGCACACATCCCTGAGTGCAATGTGTGCAACGCACTGCCTGGGGCCTAGGTAAGTCACCCCTCTAGCAGGGTGCACTAGCCCACAGGTGATGGTACAGTTGCATGAGCACTGTACCCCTACAGTGTCTAAGTCCATTCTTAGACATTGTAAGTGCAGTAAAGCCATAAAGAGAATATGGTCTGGGAGTTGGCCTTTATAAACTCCACAGCTCCATAGTGGCTTTACTGAAATCTGAGAGGTTTGGTAGCAAACATCTCAGCACATTAAACCCACACTGATGTCAGTGTGGGATTTACTGTAAAGTGCACACAAAGATGCCCCCTGAAAAACGACCAGCCCTGGAGTGGTTCCTGAATGACTGCCAACCATTTGCCACCACCAGACAGGTTTCTGGACCCCTGGGTAGAGGGATTCCGCTCTCTGGGTCCAGAAACAAAGCCCATCTTGGACAGAGGTGTCATGCCTCCTCCCCCAGGATGGGCTGGGTCCACGAATGGGAAGCTTCAAAGGCCTGCCGCCTTTCTAAGCCGTACCTACTATTTGCTGCCCTCAGCAACTGGCTCCCAACGGTTCTGACCACCACTTAGGGTGGGAGAATCTGCGGGAAAACCAAGTTAGGAGGAGAGGTGTGCCAAACTTTGCCAACCCCACCCCTCAGGTGGGGGAGGCGCGGTGAAGCACACATCTAAGTCCCTTCCATCTTGAAGATGAGGGGACCCAGCCAATTAGAGAGAGGCCCATGCCCACACATTGGTCCCAATCTGCACACCCCTCTAAACGCCCCTAAGCTTAGTATTTAGGGGCGACCCTGAACCTTGCCTTCACAGAATCGAGGAAGAAAGAAGGATTGAAGAGCTGCGCTGACCCAGGAAGAAGAGGACACCAATTGCTTTAGCCTCAGCCCTACCGGCCTGCCTACAGCGAAACCCCGGTGTGTCCAGCAGCCATCAGCCCCCCAGAACCCGGAGGACCTGCCCTCCACTCATCTGCAAGTCTGTCTCCCATGAGCACCGGATTGGCTCAACAAAAACACAGAACCCGGATCCGGTTCTGCACCAGACGCCCACGGCCCGCGTTCGAATGACCCAACACCACGAGGTCTCCCCAGCGATCCAGACCTGGGATCTGGTGATCCCTGACCTGCTTCAAGCCGATGCCTGAAGCATTAACCTGAAGGGCCCACCCCCCACCGCAACTGGAACTGGTAAAAATATCTGATGCCTAAAGACACCCCTGCACTTGACGCCCCAAGGCCTTGAGTGGCCCAAACGACAGTGTTCAGGTATTCCCCAAGATCCCTACTTACCTTTCCTGCCGGTGGTCACCTTCAGGAAACCTCCTTGCCCGAGCCTGTAGCCTTTTCTTCGAACTGGAGATCTCCATTGCAAACCTCAGGGCTCCCGACGTCTTCTTGGCACTCTGCATCCAGCCTCCTCCATGCTGCTGGTGGTGCAGCTCCAGTGCTGATTGCTGGCCCCTCCTAACCCCAGGAGCTTTGCTCCCACACCCGAGTGGCCTGCTCATAAGCAGCCCCTGACCAAAGGCCCCCTTAGCCCGTTTGGCTAACATTGGGCCCCTGCACTCTGCACCCGGCTGCCCCAATGTCGCTGGTTGTGCAATTTGAGTGCCTAATTGAACCTTGCTGAACCTTTGTTCTAACCTCTAAAAACTATTCTTGCAGGTTGTTTACTTACCTGCAAACCGATAACCTTCTTTTCCCCATAGGAACCAATGTTACAAGTTTTTGTTCCTAAAATGTTCTAAGCTTTGAACTGTTTTTGTAGGGAAGAAAAGTAACTGTGCTTTAAACCAAAACGTGTCTTACTTACCTTTGTATTGTAGGATCCACTGTGCGATATCTAGGCATATCACACTGAGTAGTTGATGTAATCCAAAAGTAACACAAAAGTAATCAAACATTATTTCTATGTAATTTAAACAGTTTTAAGAACAAATACAAACCTGTAACAATTGCAAATCCATTCCCAACTGCATTCCCTTATAAAGTTTTGCATTAAAGCACAAGTTACTAACTTGTGTAACGATATATCTGTAAGAGACAGTAGTTAGTGACAGATTCCTTACCTTAGAATATCCCCAGGCGTCAGGCTGGATCCGGAAAGTTTTTTGCGTAGCAGTACCCTTGCGCGTCGGTAGGCGGCGTTGTGCGGCTCCGCGTCCGTCGTCGGCGTCGTGATCGCCGGGATGACGTCGCGGGCAGTACTTAGGCGCCGCCCCTGCGCGCTGACGTCAGTTCTGTACACGACTTTCCGCGCCAGGAACGCAGAGCCATGCAAGAAGCTGACATAGGTGTCTGAAAAATACTAGGGCCCTGAAAGGGATGTCCTTAACCCTAGAAATCAGTTCGCAGAACGGGGGAGGATGGGTGGGCGGTAGGGAATCTGTCACTAACTACTGTCTCTTACAGATATATCGTTACACAAGTTAGTAACTTGTGCATCTGAAAGAGACACGTTAGTGACAGATTCCTTACCTTAGAATAGATACCCCAGCAATACCAACCCCGGTGGTGGGTCTGCGAACAAAGATCAGACAAGGAAGTCCTAGAGGACAGAACGGCCAAAGAAGCCGTCCCTCCGGACCTGACTGTCAAGGCAGTAATGCTTTGTAAACGTGTGCAGCGAGGCCCACGTAGCTGCCTGACAGATAACCCGCAGTGGAACACCGCGGCCCAAGGCCGTGGTAGCAGCCGTTGCCCTGGTGGAATGGGCACGCAGCCCAACAGGAGGTTCCTTTTTAGCCAAAGAATAGCAGGTCTTGATGCACAAGGTAACCCAGCGGGAGATGGTCCTCTTGTGCACCGCCCGACCTTTTTTGGCACCCACGTAGCCAACAAAGAGCTGGTCATCCACCCGGAAGTGTTTTGTGCGGTCAATATAGAAAGAGAGCGCACGTTTTGGGTCCAGACGGTGGAGCCTCTCTTCCTCTCTGGAAGGATGCGGAGGCGGAAAGAAGGTGGGCAAAGTGATGGTCTGCCCAATGTGGAAAGCAGTAACCACCTTTGGCAAGAAGGACGGACGCGTCCGAAGAACAACCTTTTCTAGATGAACAGACAGAAAGGGAGGTTTGCAAGATAGAGCCTGGAGCTCACTCACCCGCCGAGCGGAGGTGATGGCCACCAGAAAGGCTGTCTTCAAAGTAAGAAGACGAAGAGGACAGTTATGTAGAGGCTCAAAGGGAGCGCACATTAAAAAGGTAAGAACCAAGTTCAAGTCCCACTGAGGCATCACAAACGGAACAGGAGGGAAGAGGTGAGTAATGGCTTTTAAGAACCTGTTAACAACAGGGGACTTGAAAAGGGAGGGCTGATCAGGGAGCCTGAGGAAGGCCGAGATAGCACAAAGATAACCCTTGATGGTACCCAGGGCAGAACCCTGTTGGGCCAGAGAGAGAAGGAACAGAAGGACCTCAGAAAGAGGGGCAGAAAGGGGATTCACAGCCTTTGCTGTGCACCATGCCACAAATTTGTTCCACCTGCAGGCGTATACCACCTTAGTGGAGGGATGCCTGGCTGCCAGAATCACATCACAAACTTCGGGAGGCAAGTCGAAAGGAATCAACTGCCGCCGCTCAATCTCCACGCAAGCAGGTGTAGACTGGACAGGTTCGGGTGGAGGACCGTCCCCTGCTGCTGCGACAGAAGATCCTCCCGAAGAGGCAGACGGATCGGGGGATCTACGCTCATATTGAGTAGCTCGGGATACCAAACTCTTCGAGCCCAGTCCGGAGCCACAAGAATGACTTGGGCCCGGTCGTGCCGAATCTTCTTCAACACTCTGGGTAGAAGTGGTATAAGCGGAAAGGCGTACAATAGACCGCAACTCCACTCGTGACGAAAAGCGTCGCCGAGCGAGTGCCGCCTTGGAAATTCCAACGCGCAGAACTGATGACATTGCGCGTTCTCTTCGGTGGCGAATAGATCTAACCAAGGCTCTCCCCACTGTAGAAAGAGTCCTTGCGCCACTTCCGAGTGAAGACGCCATTCGTGATCCATCATGCACCTGCGGCTGAGTTCGTCCGCCCTGGCGTTCAGGGAACCTGCCAGGTGTTGAACCACCAGGAACATGCCCTGATGGTCCAGCCATGTCCAGAGGCGCAGAGCCTCCTGACAAAGGGTCCACGACCCCACCCCGCCTTGTTTGTTGCAGTACCACATGGCGGTGGTGTTGTCTGTGAACACCTGCACTACCTTCCCTTTGACAGAGGGAAGGAATGCCTTGAGTGCAAGTCGGATCGCCCGGAGCTCCAGAAGGTTGATATGGAGCCGGGACTCCGCCGGAGACCAGAGGCCTCTGATCTCCGCCTCTCCCATGTGACCGCCCCATCCCAGAAGGGACGCGTCCGTCACAACTGTGTGCTCTGGCTGGGGAAGGGAGAGGGATCTGCCCATGACCCATTGCCGGTTCGAGAGCCACCACTGCAACTGTTTTGCAGTCCCCTCCGAGATCTGGACGTGATCGGACAGGTCGCCCTGGTGCTGCGCCCACTGGAACTTCAGGTCCCACTGCAGAGCCCGCATATGCCATCTGGCATGAGTGACCAGCAGGATGCAGGAGGCCATGAGGCCCAGCAGCCTCAGGGTCATCCGTACCGAAACCCAGGATAAAGGCTGAAAGATCGGAATCATAGCCTGAATATCCCGGACTCGCCGTTCGGGAGGATAGGCCCGAAACTGCGTCGTGTCCAGAACTGCTCCGATGAAAAGGAGCTGTGGAGAAGGAATCAGATGCAACTTTGGCACATTGATGGAGAACCCCAGCGAGTGCAGGAGTTCGGCCGTAGTCTGGAGGTGGGAGACGACTGCCTGGGACGAGCCCGCCTTCAGCAGCCAGTCGTCGAGGTAGGGAAGACTGAAACCCCTGCCCGGCGCAGATGAGCTGCGACCACCGCCATCACTTTCGTGAACACCCGAGGGGCACTGGTAAGGCCAAAGGGGAGCACGGTGAACTGAAAATGCTCGAGGCCTACCGTGAACCGAAGGTAACGCCGGTGGGCCGGCAGGACGGGGATGTGGAAATAGGCGTCCTGCAAGTCCAACGCTACCAACCAGTCTCCGGGGTCGAGGGCAGTCAAGACCTGAGCTAGGGTGAGCATCTTGAACTTCTCCTTCCGGAGGAAGCGATTGACGTTCCGGAGGTCCAAGATAGGACGCATGTCCTCCTTGTCCTTTTGGGCACCAGAAAGTAGTGGGAGTAGCAACCACGCCCTACTTCTGGGGTCGGAACATGCTCGATGGCCCTCTTGGCCAAGAGGGCCGTGACTTCCTTCTGTAGAAGCACCAAGTGATCCCCTGACATGCGGTGGAATTGAGGTGGCATGGCTGGGGGGTGGTCTCGAAGGGGAGGGAGTAGCCCCTTCGGACAATGTCCAAGACCCACTTGTCCGAGGTGATGGGACGCCAGTGGTGAAGGTGATGGCGGACCCTGCCCTCGACTGGCGTGCTGTGCACCTGAAAGGAGGGACTAGGAGGGCTTGGAGGCCGCGGACGGGTTGGAGGTGGTGGCCTGACCCGCACGCTGGTTGCCCGAACCGCCACGGCGGTATCCACGTCCTCGGCCACGCGAAGGCGCTTGCTGCGCGGGCCGTTGGCCGGGCTGTGGACGTGACTGGGCACCCCTTCCGTGGCCACGAAAGGGGCGAAAAGCAGACGTTTGCGGAGGGCGCACAACAGCAAGGCCCAGGGACTTAGCAGTAGCCCGTGAGTCCTTGAAACGCTCCAGCGCATGGTCTGCCTTCGAACCAAAAAGACCGACTCCATCAAAGGGCATGTCCATGAGAGTATTCTGACATCCCCTGAAAAACCAGTGGTTCTCAGCCAGGCGTGGCGACGCAGCGCCACCGTCGTTGCAAGCGATCTGCCCAGCGAGTCGGCGGTATCAAGGCCACAGCGGATGGTATATTTAGCCGCATCACGCCCTTCCGCAATAGCGCGGGTAAGCAGTGTCTGGACCTCCTCAGAACACTGCGGCAAAACATCAGCCACCGAATCCCACAGGGAGTGGGTGTATCGGCCCAAGAGGCAAGCGGTATTAACAGACCGCAAGCCAGCACTGGAGGAAGAGAAAGCCTTCTTCCCAAAGTGATCCAGGCGCTTGGATTCCCTATCCGGAGGGGCGGTAGGGAAGGCTGTTTGGGAGGCAGAGGCTTGGACAACCAAGCTCTCAGGGGTGGGGTGTTGGGAGAGAAACAGGGGGTCGCCCGGAGCCGGGCGATGGCGTCGGGCCACGTTCCTATCCACAGGAGCCCCTGTGGTGGGTTTGGACCAGGCACCCAAAAGAACGTCAGTGAGTGCATCGTTGAACGGCAGCACAGGCTCCGAAGAGGAGGCCGCCGGCTGAAGCACTTCAGTCAGGAGGTTAGTCCTGACGGCCACTGTAGGCAACTGGAGATTTAAGGCTCCAGCAGCTCTACGCAACACCGTTGCAAAATTAGCCCCCTCCTCCGTTGCCACGGGAGGAGACAGCATGCCAGAGTCGGGGGAGGTATCCAGCCCACTGGCATCCCCAAGTTCCTCAACCCAGTCCGGGTCAAACTCGCACTGTTGTGTGAGAGGGTCGTCAGACCCTCCCAGCTCTCCTGGTCCTCCTCAGGTTGAAAAGATGGAGGAGGAGGGACATAAGGGACCCAAGGTCTCATCGGCGCCGGAACCGGCGTCGGGCGACGCCGGTCCGGCTCCATGTCCGGACCCGGGGAGAACCGGGAACGACGCCGCCCGGAGCCCCGGACGGCGTCGGAAACGGCACCGGGGACATCGGCGTCGGCGGAGGCGTGGTTAGGTCAACCGGCGTCGCTGGGGTTGCGGCACCACCGGAACCGGGGTCGAGGCCGGGGCCGGAGCCGAGGCCGGGACGAAGGCTGGTGGGACAGGCGACGCCGGGACCGGAGTCGACGGCGACGCCGGAGCAACCCCATCAGGGCCCGCGGGGCCCGAAGGCGCACCGGAGGGACCTTGAGGCCCGAAGAGGCGGGCTATGGCCGACAGGAATTTCTGTATTTCGGCCGGAGTCGCCCCCGAACCCGGGTAGGACGGGTAATGCGGGGGCAACTCGACAGGCACGTCCGGGGCGGCGGGGACGGTGCCGACAGGGACCTCAGCCGAGTCGCGCGACCGGCGAGGCGAAGTCTTAGAGCGATGACGCTTTTACCTACCTGTGCCAAGTTCTGCTTGGTTCTAGAAATACAACATATGTATACCTTTTTTATACTTACCTAATTGGTCTGGATTCTGTCTCTGAGTGTTTGCCTTCAGCCTTGATTGAGTGAATACAATAAATGCTTTACACACCCTCCTGATAAGCCTAACTGCTCGACCACACTACCACAAAGAGAGCTGTTAGTGATTATTTAGCTTCTGCTATACCTCTGGGGATCCCCTGGACTCTATGTACACTATACCTTACTTTGGTATAGTATATACAGAGGCAGCTTTCTACATTGGTGGATCAGCGGTGGGGTCTAAGACTTTGCATTTGTTGGACTAACTTAGTCCACACCTGATCACACAAGTATCCAAAACTGTACTTTAGTCCAACTCATGTTTTTTGAATTGACCATTTTTCAAATTTCAAAAAGTCTTGTTAGGGCCTTGAATTAAGCCCCTATGGTATTGTTTTTAGAAACTTAAAAGCCACTGAAGTTAGGGGGGGGACTTAGAACTTGTTTATAGGTCTTCTAAAAAGAACCCCCCTTTAGTAATATAATGAGCAACCCAGAGAAGATGGCTGATGACCTCGACCTCACCCCTTACTCCAGCCTAGAGGTTAGAGAGTTAAGGCTTCTCTGTAAAGCTAAAAAAAAAAAAAAAAAAAGAGAACTGGGTCCAACCCTACCAGAACACAACTCCTGGAGTTTCTGGCAGGGCATGCAAGGGACCACCCCAATACTGAATGAGATCTCCAGGCAGATGGGGAAAGTAGTGAGGATGATGAGGTCCTAAACCAACCACCTTAACTACTTAGGGAGTATGGGAAACTTTGTGCCCTACTCCTCCAAAATAAGGAGTACAGGGTCTAGATCCTACAGAGGTAGGGCTTACTTTATATCAGACAGTGAGGACAACTTCACTGAGGAAGACCACCTTTTAGCAAGGATGGCCAAAAGACTAGAGCTAGAAACCAGTGGCAGCAATTTAAACAACAAAGAGAAGGAAGGATTTTATGACCCTAAAATCCCCAAAGGGATTGTCCCTAAATTTGAGGATGGTGATGATATCACCAAATGGTTCACAGCCTTTGAGAGGGCTTGTGTAGCCAGGCAAGTGATAAATACTCACTGGAGGGTACTCCTTTGGGAACTGTTCACTGGTAAGTGCAGGGACAGACTCCTGACCCTTACTGGGGCAGAGGCTGAGTCTTATGAACTCATGAAGGGTACCCTGATTGAGGGATTTGGACTTGCAAGTGTCAACAGAATTAAATTCAGGGGGGCTCAGAAATCCCAGAGTCAGTCCTGGGTGGAATTTGTAGACTACTCTAGGTGGCTGGTAAAATGGGAGTAAAGTGCAGGATTATGAGGGACTTTATAATTTATTTATGAAGGAATACATTTTAAGTAACTGCATCAATGAAAAGCTGCATCAGTATTTGGTAGACCAAGGTCCAATTTCTCCCCAAGAATTGGGAAAGAAGGTGAACCATTGGGTCAATGCAAGGGTGACCAGGGCAACCACTAGGGGTGACCAAAAGAAAGGGGTTACAAAGCCTCGCCAGGGGAAAGAGGGTGAAAAGCCCAAAGACAAAAGTCAAGAGTTTTCTAAAGGCCCCCAAAATCCTGTCCAGTGGGGTGGGTTCAAGAACTCTTCCCAGCCCACTGGCGGGTATAAGGGGAAAACCATTATTCCTGCTAAGGCCTGGTGTTTCCACTGTAACAAAAAGGGACATTGAACTGGAGATCCTGCCTGTCCCAACAAGCAAGCCCCTAGAACACCTCCAGCTAACCCTGGAATGGCAAATCTCCAGATGGGATCAATAGTGTGCCCTGAGCAAATCAGAGTGCATACAGAAGCTACACTAGTCTCCATGGGTGGGGTAGATATGTCAACCCTAGCTGTATGGCCCACAAACTTAAATAAGTACCTGCAGCACCTCAAGATCAATGGGTCAAGTGTAGAAGCACTGAAGGATACAGGAGCCAGTGTCACTATTGTGAGAAAATTACTGGTTTCCCCAGGGCAATTCCTAACTGGGAAATCTTTCCCAGTAACCAATGCTGACAATGACACTGTAGTCCATTTCCTGGCTATGGTAATATTAGATTGGGGAGGGGTTTCTGGCCTGAAACAGGCAGTGGTCTCTCCAAAACGTCCAGTCCCTTGTCTGCTTGGAAATGATCTGGAGACTGCAGCATGGACTGAGGTAGAAAGAAGGAAACATGCTGCAATCCTAAATATCCATGAGATAATGCGTGTGAAAACAAGAGCACAATGTCTGGGTCAGGGTGAAAAAGGAGAGCTGGAGCCTGAAATGATGGCCCAACCTCCCAAGAGGAAAGGTAGGAAGACTGGTGAAACAGCTTCCACACAGCAACAGGATCAGGGCCCCTCTCCTCAGGGAGAGGACTTGTCAGCCCCAGAGGGAACTGAGCCCATGGAGCTTAAACCTTACGAGTTAGAGCTCATGGGCCCAGGGGGACCCTCTAGGGAACAGCTGTGCCTTGGGCAGCAGGTCTGCCCCACTTGTGAAAGCCTGAGGCGGCAAGCTGCTGCACAGGAGCAGGGAGAGGTCAGTGGCTTCTTACACACAAAACCCTGGTAATATCGAGTGGAGGGAACTAGAGGCTACGGTGTCTCTAGGGTGAGCTGGCCTCCAAATCTGCTACGTACACACTGTAGAAGCTACCCTAAAGTTGTGGTTACTTACACCTCGTTCATCGGGGAGAAGGAGCGGACATGTGTAGGTGCACCGCGAGGGACGCACCTTGAGGCAAGTGTGACTACAGGGGTCCCTGAACCCTCCTCCCATGGGGCACTAAAGAACCTACGTTGGGGTATCGCAGAACTACAACGTTAGGTTAGAGGCAGACACAGGTCGCCCTAACAAAGACAATATCTAGTGTCATATTGAAAAAACAGGAGACCGTCTTTCGTCCTGAAGAATGCCGCAGACTCAATGAGCCATAGGCAGAAACATGTCAATGACGATCATAGTGGTGATGGGGTATTAGCTCCCCTAATCCCCCATATTCCAGCATTTTAATACCAAGTAATACACCCTATGATCAAATGTGATTTGGGGTACTACATTGGTTTTTAATTCACGGGCCCCCACTCCAATGATTAGAAGTGCCTCCCTGTCTTCAGGTGTAGGCCAACTCTCTATCAAACCAGGTTTTTAGAGAGTGAGGGCTACCTATGATGAAGTTCCTGCTCACATTGGCCCATGACATCCCCCTAGCTGGACATCTGGGTCAGACAAAAACTTGGGAAAGGCAAGTCAAGCACTTTTATTGGCCCCAGATGTCCCAAAAAGTTAAGGAGTTTGTGAGCTCCTGTGTCACCTGTCAAGCCAGTGGCAAAACAGGTGGACACCCAAAGGCCCCCTAATTCCACTACCAGTGGTTGAGGTTCTGTTGGAAAGGGTAGGTTTGGATATAGTGGGTCCACTTGAACCTCCCACAGCCTCAGGAAACAAATACATACTGGTAGTAGTGGATCATGCTACCAGGTATCCTGAAGCCATTCCCCTTAGAACTACTACAGCCCCTGCAGTAGCCAAGGTCTTAATTGGTGTCTTCACCAGGGTAGGATTTCCTAAGGAAGTAGTATCAGTCAGAGGTTCCAACTTCATGTCTGTATACTTGACACACATGTGGGATTAGTGTGGAGTGGTCTATAAGTTCAAAACACCTTATCACCCACAAACCAAAGGCCTTGTTGAAAGATTCAACAAGACATTGAAAGGCATTATAACGAGCCTCCCTGAAAACTCAAAAGGAGATGGGAAGTCCAGTTACCCTGCCTGCTTTTTGCCTACAGAGAGGTGCCTCAAAAGGGAGCAGGGTTTTTCCCCTTTTGAACTTCTGTTTGGCCACCCTGTAAGGGGACCACTCTCTCTTATGAAGAAAGGATGGGAGAAACCTCATCATGTACCAAAACAAGATGTGGTGGACTATGTACTAGGCCTCCGTTCCAGGATGGCAGAGTGCATGCAGAAAGCAACCAAAAACCTTGAGGCCAGCCATGAGCTCCAGAAGCTCTGGTATGACCAGAAAGCTGCACTGGTGGAGTTCCAACCAGGGCAGAAGGTGTGGGATTTGGAGTCAGTGGCACCAAGGGCCCTCCAGGACAAATGGAGTGACCCTTACGCTATCATAGAAACGAAGAGTGAGGTAGGTCACCTACTTGGTAGACCTGGGCACTAGCAGGTCCCCGAAAAGGGTGATACATGTGAACCGCCTGAAACTCAACTATAACAGGGCTGATGTAACCATGTTGATGGTTACTGATGAGGATCAGGAGACAGAGTGAACCTCTCCCTGACATCCTCTCGTACAAACCCTAATATGGGTCAGTGGATGGAGTTGTCTATTCAGACACCCTTTCTGCCCAACAGCAGACTGATTGCAGACAGGTTCAGCAACAGTATGCACTGCTATTCTCCTTAACCCCTGGTCAGACACTGTGGTGTACCCATGATGTGGACACTGGAGACAGCTTGCCTGTCAAAACCAAAATCTTTCGCTGGTCTGACCAAGTTAAGGTCAGCATCAAGGCTGAGGTCAGCAAGATGCTGGAGTTGGGGGGTCATTGAGCCCTCAGAGTCCCTGGGCCAGTCCAGTGGTCCTAGTTCCCAAACCTCATCCACAGGGTGGAAAGAGAGAAATTAGGTTTTGTGTGGACTACAGAGGCCTCAATACTGTCACCAAGCCAGATGCACACCCCATCCCCAGAGCTGATGAATTGATAGATAAGTTAGGGGCTGCCAAATTTCTCAGTACCTTTGACTTAACTGCAGGCTACTGGCAGATTGGCATGGCCCCTGGAGCAAAAGAAAAGACAGCATTCTCCACACCTGATGGGCACTTCCAGTTTACTATGATGCCCTATGGGCTAAAGAATGCCCCTGCCACCTTCCAAAGGTTGGTGAATCATGGCCTTGCTGGGTTGGAAGGCTTTAGTGCAGCTTATCTTGATGATATTGCTGTGTTTAGCTCTTCCTGGCAGGATCACCTGGTCCACCTAAGGAAGGTTTTACAGGCCTTGCAAACTGCAGTCCGAACTATCAAGGCACCCAAATTCCAGATACGGCAGGGAACTGTTGTATATTGGGCCACCTTGTACGTGGAGGCCAAGTTCAACCACTACAGCCCAAAACTCATACAATTTTGGATTGGGAAGCTCCAATCACCCATTCCTTGGCTTAACTAGGTACTACATGAGGTTTGTGAACAGGTATGGATCCATTGTGACACCCCTCACAGAACTCACCTCCAACAAGATACCCAAGAAAGTGACCTGGACAGTTAGCTGTCAAAAGGCTTTTGACACCCTAAAAGAGGTAATGTGCTCAGCACCTATTCTCAAGGCTCCAGATTACTTCAAGCAGTTTATTGTGCAGACTGATGCCTCTGAGGTAGGGATAGGAGCGGTCCTATCCCAGACCAATGATGATGGACAAGACCAACCTGTTGCTTTCAAAAGCAGAAGGTTACTCCTCAGGGAGCAGTGTTTGAGTGCCACTGGAAGGGAGGCCTTTGCTGTGGTCCCTGAAGAAGCTGAGACCATACCGGTTTGGGACTCACTTCCTAGTTCAAACTGACCACAGACCTCTCAGATGGCTGATGCAAATGAAAGGGGAAAATCCAAAACCTTTGAGATGGTCCATCTCCCTACAGGGAATGGACTTTTTCAGTGGAACATAGACCTGGGACTGCCCATGCCAATGTAGATGGCCTTTCTTGATTTTTCTACTTAAACAATGAAGACTCTCTTGGGAAAGGGTAGTCTCATCCTCTTTTGTTTGGGGAGGAGGGGTTATATAGGAAAGTGTCCCTTTTCCCATGGTTACCCCCCACATTTTGCCTGACGCATGATGCACTTTGACTTGGTGTGCCCTGTAAAAGGTACCACAGGTACCAGGGGCCCCGTGACCAGGGAAGGTCGCTAAGGGCTGCAGAACCTATTGTGCCACCTTAGGGGCCCTGCACCTTAACACCCACACACTGCCATTGTAGGCTGCGTGTTTTGGTGCAGAGAAAAGTGAAGAGTCGACAAGGCACACATCCCTGTGTGCCTTGTCTGCAACCCACTGCCTGGGGCCTAGGTAAGTCACCCCTCTAGCAGGGTGCACTGGCCCACAGGTGAGGGTACAGTTGCATGAGCACTGGACCCCTACAGTGTCTAAGTCCATTCTTAGACATTGTAAGTGCAGTAAAGCCATAAAGATTTTATGGCCTGGGAGTTGGTCATTATGAACTCCACAGCTCCATCGTGGCTTTACTGAAATCTGGGAAGTTTGGTAGCAAACTTCTAAGCCCATTAAACCCACACTGATGCCAGTGTGGGATTTAAAGAAAAATGCACACACGACAGGCATTTGAAAAACGACAAGCCCAGGTGTGGTTCCTGAATGGCTGCCCGCCATTTACCACCACCAGACAGGTTTCTGGACCCCTGGGTAGAGGGCCTCCGCTCACTGGGTCCAGAAACAAAGCCCATCATGGACAGAGGTGTTAGGACTCCTCCGCCATGATGGGCTGGGTCCAAGAAGGGGAAGCTTCAAAGGCCTGCTGCCTTTGTAAGCTGTCCCTGCCTTTTGCTGCCCCTAGCAACTGGCTCCCACCGGTTCTGACCCCTACTTTGGGCGGGAGAATAGGCGGGAAAACCAAGTTAGGAAGAGAGATGTGCCCACCTTTGCCAACCCCACCCCTCAGGTGGGGAAGGCGAGGTAAAGCACACATCTCAGTCCCCTCCATCTTGAAGATGAGCCGACCAAGCCAATTAGAGAGAGGCTCATGCCCCCCTACCACTGGAGGGTGGCATAACAGGGGGTGTACCCACCCCAAGGAAGGGACCTATTGGTCCCAACCTGCACACCCCTGTAAACACACCTACATTTAGTATTTAGGGGCGACCCAGAACCTTGTCTCCTCAGATTCAAGGAAGAAAATAAGAACCGAAGAGCCGTGCAGACCCAGGAAGAAGAGGACACCAACTGCTTTGGCCCCAGCCCTACCGGCCTGTCCCAACTCCGACCTGCCTACAGCAAAAGCCCGGCGTGTCAAGCAGCCAGCAGCCCCCCAGAACCCGGAGGATCTGCCCTGCACTCATCTGCAAGACTCTGTGTCCCATGAGCACCGGATTTGCTCAACACCACAAAACCCGGACCCAGGCGGCTCCGCGGTTCTGCACCACTCTGCACCCGACGCCCACGGCCCGAGTTCGAGTGGCCCAACACCACAAGGAGGTGTTCTCACCAATCCTGGCCTGGAATCTGGTGATCCCTGACCTACCTTGAGGTCTGCAGCCTCAACCTGAAGGGTCCCCCGCCGACGGAGACCGGAGCTGATGAGAAGATCCGACGCCTAAAGACACCCCTGCACCCGAC
Organism: Calotriton arnoldi; assembly: GCA_963921515.1. Taxonomy (NCBI): domain Eukaryota; kingdom Metazoa; phylum Chordata; class Amphibia; order Caudata; family Salamandridae; genus Calotriton; species Calotriton arnoldi. The sequence goes on from CAWUFW010004001.1 coordinate 461,917, forward strand.
GCCCCACGGCCTTGAGTGGCCCAAACAATGGGGTCCAGGCATCCCCCAAGAACCCCACTTACATCTCCTGCTGGTGGTGGTCACCTTCAGGAAACCTCCTTGCCCGAGCCTGCAGCCTTTTCTTTGAACCGGAGATCTCCATTTCAAACCACATGGCTCCCGAAGTCTTCTTGGCACTCTGCATCCAGCCTCCTCCGTGCTGCTGGTGGTGGTGCAGCTCCAGTGCTGATTGTTGGCCCCTGCAGCACTGATCCTAACCCCAGGAGCTTTGCTCCCACACCCGAGTGGCCTGCTAGTAAGCAGCCCCTGACCGATAGCCCCCTTAGGCTAACATTGGGACCCTGCACTCTGCACCAGGCTGCTCCAGTGTAGCTTGTGGTGCAAATTGAGTGCCTAATTGAACCTTGAGGAACCTTGGTTGTAACTCCTAAAAACTATTCTTGCAGGTTGTTTACTTACCTGCAAACCATAACCTTCTTTTCCCCATAGGAACCAATGTTACGAGTTTTTGTTCCTAAAATGTTCTAAGCGTTGAACTGTTTTTGTAGGGAAGAAAAATAACTGTGCTTTAAACCAAAAAGTGTCTTACTTACCTTTGTATTGTAGGATCAACAGTATGATACCTAGGCATATCACCCAGAGTAGTCGATGTAATCCAAAAGTAACACAAAAGTAATCAGAAGTGATTTCTATGTAATTTAAACTGTTTTAAGAACAAATACAAACCTGTAACAATTGCAAGTCCATTCCCAACTGCATTTCCTTGTAAAGTTTTGCATTTGAAAGTATATTTTACCTGCCTGTGCCAAGTCCTGCTTGGTTCTTGAAATAAAACATAACTTTAGGTTTTTTATGCTTACCTAATTGGTCTGGATTCTGTCTGAGTGTGTGCCTTCAGCCTTGATTGAGTGAATACAACAAATGCTTAACACACCCTTCTGATAAGCCTAACTGCTCAACCACACTACCACAAAGAGAGCTGTTAGTGATTTTATGGCATGACACAGAGGCTAACATTATACAAATCTCCGTTATTGCCAGCTCACAGCAGCAACAATTGAAGGATCTGGAACTTCAATAACATTCTAGTAACTTATAAAATCTGTCAGCACGCAGCATTCTCCCTTCTTTGTTGCTGCTGCTCACAGATAAATACACTTTTCTATCAGCTTGCTTGCCTTTAACATTATACTGTAACTTATTGACTAATCCGCTGAACTAACACCCCACCCGAACCCCTACTAAGTATAACCCTCCCTAACCCTCTAGAATATCGAATGTCAAAGCCTATTTTAGGGCGGGTTAATGGGAGGCAGAGTATGGGTTGGTGGTTGGTGCCCGTTTAACTTCGCTTAGCGCAATCTGTCTACTCGGAGCGGGGGTGTTCCCCACCCCTGCACCCGAGGACACAAGGTCTCTTTCGGTGCCTTCAAGCCGAATCCAACACTTTTGAGCGCGTCGGACCCTCTTTCGAGCCCGACCTCGCGCTCCCTTGAAGCCTCGAGCTCGACTCAGAACTTCAGAAATAAACAGAGGACGCTCCCGCTGCTACAGCAACGGGACCGTCCTCGGCGCATAAACAAACTGGTCCTGCTGCTATGGCAACGGGACCCCGCTCAATCCACACACGCGAGCCGGCCTCAGCAAGAGACCGGCTCGCAAGGTTAATTAGCCTAATGCTGATGCATAATGACGCAGCGTGTCTCGCTGGCCCCGCATTCAAGAGTCTACAAGAGACAATTAATCAGCGAGGGCAGCGAATAAGAATGCACTGCATGCCCAGCTGACAAAAAAAAAAAAAGGACAATAAATTACAATTAAAGGAAAAGGTAACTTACCGGTCACGAGGAGACAGGATCTCTTCCTCATAAGATTAGCAATAAAACCTTTTAAAGAACAAAAAAAAAAAAGGAGACAGGAAACAGATACCAACTGTAAATAGAGGAAGGACTTTAGAGGAAAGCCCTGGGGAACACTCAGTAACCATCTTAAAACATTGGGAACATATCATTAAATAGACTACAACTGCCATTTAGATAGATTGGGAAACCAGATGTATTCTGGCAGTTGTAGTCTAACCAACTGTCAACAACCACCTCTACAGACAACGCTGACTTTTACTTACCTACCAGCATGTCCCTCGAACCCTCAGTGAGTAGCATGGAGGATACGATAGAAGGGCTAATAAATAAAGCCATTAATAAAGTAATTGGGTCATTAGATGGCACAATCAATAAAAAAGTAGAGGCCCTTTCCCAAGAGGCTGGCCAACCGCTAGCTCAAGACACCCTGAAGGGGTAGACGGGGCAAATAAGGCCCAAAGGAAAAGGAGCGCTGGGGAAAACACAACAAAAGGGGTTAAGAAATCGAAACGCTCCATCCTAATGACATCACGCATTGGCAGTGAATCAGACGGTGCCTCGGGCTTTAGATATGGGCAGCAAAAAGGCCCAACACCTATCCCCATCGAGAGCGATAATGACCTGGAGGACAAAATTAATCTGTCCTACTCGTCCGACTTAGATGCGGACATTGAAGATATTGATGAAGAAAACATTGAAAACCATGATGAGGCACAAAAAGTCTCTGGGCCAAAGATGGGCATTATGGACCCATTCGGAAAAAGTATGTTCGGCCCAATCTTGATCAAACACCCCTATCCCCAGAGTGGACCCCTGCCCAAAATTTAGCGGAATTACCTCTCCTTCTGGCTACACAAAGAAATACCCAAAGAAGTCAGATCACGCCTGAGGTCTGAAGGCCCACGCCTCTCCTTACCAGACAAGGTAGCCTTAACCCCAGAGCTAGATCCAAAGGTTGTAGCATTTATCGCTAAAGGAGGGAAAGACCCAAGGAGAGCCATTGACAAGGGCCTAAAATCATGCTGGGCCAATTACTCGACCTGTGTGGACCACTCACAAAAATATTTGAAATGGCGGAAGGGGCCTACCTTGATGATTCCCTAATTGACCCGAAGGAGTTATACCAATGGGCGCAAAGAGCCATCTGTCTCCTAGGGAATGCCAACACGGCACTCTCAAAAGAGAGATGGAAGAGCGTTTTGCTCAAAATAGACCCGAAGCTGGTAGAATTGGCCACTAAGGAAGGAGGAGCTTCGGCTCAAGGGCTACTCTTCGGAGATGATTTAATCCGAGACATGGCAAAATACGCAGGGGCATTTAGCTCCATTCAAAAGTTCCAAAAGGATATCAAAAGAGTATTCCAAGACAGAATTTTTGGGAGAGCCGGGAGAACACGGGGTCGGTTCCCCGGCTGTGGCCAAGGCACTTCAAGACCCTACCTGGGACGGGGACAAAGATTCCAACCAGGCTTCGGCTCGTATTCCACCTTCTACCCACAGAAACAAAGAGCTCATGGTAGACGATTCAGAGGAGAAAGGAGACAAAGAGGCTTCTCTGCAGGTAAGAATTACCAAAGACCTTTAACATACCCATATAAAGGTGGGAGGGAGATTAGCCCAATTCTCTAGGAACTGGATCACGGCAACACAAGACCCTTGGATCTTAGAAACAGTGAGGGGATACAGAATAGAATTCACTGGTACCCCAGTCCAGAGAAGAATACCCCGGGAAATGACCTTCTCACACAAGGATTCAATCCTAGTGTCACAGGAAGTAGAAGATCTATTAACCAAAGGCGCAATCCAAGAAGGCATACAATGTGGGTTCGTAAGCAATATCTTCTTGGTAGAAAAGAAAGACAAAGGGTTAAGACCAGTGATAAACCTAAAAGACCTGAACGAATGGGTGGTCTACCACCACTTCAAAATGGAAGGGGTACATTTCCTACGAGACGTGTTAAGGAAAGGGGACTGGCTAACCAGACTAGACCTAAAAGACACATACTTGACTATACCAATTTGGCAACGCCACCAAAAATTCCTTCAATTCACATGGGGCGGAAAGGTTTGGCAGTTCTGCAGCCTCCCATTTGGTCTATCATCAGCCCCTTGGTGCTTCACCAAAGTTCTCCGTCCTGTAGCAGGGAGGCTCAGGTCAAGGGGTGTAAGACTAATAATCTACTTAGATGACATCCTTATAATGGCCCAGTCCAAAGAAATAGTATCACTACACACAGACCTTGCAATAAACCTACTGGAACACTTAGACTTTATCATAAACAAAAAGAAGTCTTGCACAACCCCCAGCCAGTAAACACAGTTCCTGGGCTTTGTTATAAATACAACACAAGCGGAATTAAAACTACCTGGGTAAAAACTAAGAAAACTCCGCAAAGAATTGAGAAAAGTATTAGGGAAAAAAAAGTTCCCTCTAAGAACCCTAGCGAGGATTCTGGGTCTCATAACCTCAACGATCCAAGCTATCTACCCAGGTCCCCTATACTACTGAGCTCTTCAAAGACTCAAAGCCAAGGTGTTCAGAATAAACCCATCCTATTCCCAAATAATAACTTTACCCGGATTCAAAGAAAGAAATACTCTGGTGGTTAAAGAATGCCGAAGCTTGGAACGATCTTCGGCGAAGAACAGGAGATAGTGATAGACTCGGATGCGAGCTTAGAAGGATGGGGGGCGAAATGCGGCAACTCAACAACTGGGGGCCGCTGGACAGAGAAGGAGTTACACATCAACTGCTTGGAATTACTAGCGGGCTCCTTCGCAATCCGCTGCTTCACCAAAAACCTAATGAAATGCTCTGTGATGCTGCAAATGGACAGCATATCTGCAGTCAGATATGCCAACAAGATGAGGGCCCCTCACTCCAAAGGTCTGACAGATTTAGCCAAATTCTTCTGGGGTTACTGCCTGAACAAAGGCATCTCAGTAATAGCAGAACACATTCCAGGCATGAGCAATGGGGTCGCGGATTGGTTCTCCAGGAATTTCAATGATTCCAGCAATTGGAGATTACACAAGGGAACTTTTCTTACCATCCAATCAATATGGGGAACCTTTGGGGTAGACCTCTTTGCGGACAGATTGAACACTCAATTATTGAAATTCTTCAGCTGGAAACCAGACCCTCAGGCATTGGGGGTGGATGCCTTCCTTCGGAATTGGAAGGGACTAACACCTTATGCTTTTCCTCCATTTGTCATGCTACCGAGACTGTTAGTGCACGTTCGCAGGAACAAAGAAATCACAGGTGTGATAATTCCCCTCTGGAAATCCCAAGCATGGTTCCCAATCTTAATGGAAATGAGTATAGACTTTCCAATCTTAATAACAACATTCAAGAGAATAATAACAGGCCCAGAAGGAGAACCACACCCTTTGGTTGAGCAAGGATTTGTGACACGGATGGCTTGGAGGATTTCAGGAGACAGTGGCAGAACGCAGGCCTTTCGGCAGATGCTTTCAAACTCATTTCGGAGTCATGGGCACCTGGCACAAGGAAAGCATATAGATTGGCCTGGGAGAAATGGGTTCGTTGGTGTCTTCAACGGAATTACAATCCTGTTTCAACTAATTTAGTACATGTAATTAACTACTACAGAACAGTCAATGTTTATAGATCAGCTATTGCAGCAGTTCATTGCCTTGTTAAAGGGGTATCTGTGGGACAAAACTTACTAACCAAACAAATGATGCGAAGTATGTGGGTTTTAAACCCCCCTTCTGCAAAGTATGCTGCTCTATGGGACGTAATAGATGTTTTCCAAGGTCAAACAGGTTGGGGTGAAAATTCTAATATATCCCTAAAACAAATATCCTACAAACTCACAGTCTTACTCTGCCTGGTATCCTTTAGACGAACCTCAGACGTAAAGGCCTTGGACATCAACAGTAGGGCCTACCAACCTGAACGGGTTTGTTTCTATTTAAAAAGACGAACCAAGACAATGTCAACTTCTATATTTTACCCATTTTTTCCTCAGAATGAAAGACTCTGTGTGGTGAAATGCTTGCTGGAATATGAGAGAAAGACTTCGACCCAGAGAGGAAATACAGACCAATTACTACTATCCTATAGATCACCTCATAAAGCAGTCTCATCCCCCATCTTAGCTAGATGGGTCAAGGAGGTAATGAAAGAAGCAGGTACAGACACTATATTTGGTGCACACACCCTCAGGGGCGCCTCAGCCTTCAAAGCTTTCTTCCTAGGGGAAGCCTACAAGATATCCTTAGAACTGCGGATTGGTCCAATGAAACAATGTTTAAAAGCTGTAACTTTAGACCTGTTGCAAACGCTATTGATAATAAATGCACTTTAAACTTGCATAATGTTAGCCTCCGTGTCATGCCATAAAATTTAGATTTTTCACAGCGTGTCTGGATGTTATTAAAGACACGGAGGCTAAGATTATACCAGCACTGAAAACCACTAAAACCCCTCCCTGGTTGAGTAAAGTAGTGTTACTGAATGTATTTTAATTTTATTTTTCAGAATAGAAAAAGCTGCGATTGGAAGTTTAAGCTATTAGAAGTTATCTAGTTCAGTTTCGCAACACCAACAAAGAAGGGAGAATGCTGCATGCTGACGGATGTTTTTTAAGTTACTAGAATGTTATTGAAGTTCCAGATGCTTCAATTGTTGCTGCTGTGAGCTGGCAATAAAGAAGATTTGCATAATCTTAGCTTCCGTGTGTGAGAAGCTGGCTTGGTATATGGTGCACACTTATGTAAGTGGGCACCCTGCACCCATCCAGACAACCCTTATGGTGATTTTAGTGGTCTTAGACAACCTTAGAAAGCTCTCTTAGTGGTAGCTGTGGAGAGCAGCCTTCAGGCTTAGTTCTGAAGGAGTGTATAGCAGCTTGTTTCACCAGAAGGTAATCTTATAGGTATAGATTAAGTGAAAAAGAACCACACAGTGTAGTTATAAAAATATGTTTTTATTATAAGACACTCACTAACACATTCAAATATCTCCGACCCGGAGTTATACACAATGCACATAATACTTTGCAGAGAAAACAGGTAAGTAGCACGAAATACACAGTGGTCGCCAGGGGGAGACCACACCATATACTAAAATAGTGGTATGCGAACCACAACTCAAGTCAAGATTATACCCAGAAGACGGAGAAGTGCCGGGGACCCACGGAACCACCAGAGGTAAGTAGCCAGGAACCCCACAGAGGCGGTGTGCAGAGTGTGAACACGACAGCGGGCTCAATACAAGTCAATGGGTAAGTCGCGGTTGCAATTTTAAAGAAGGACCCTTCCCAGTGGACCCTGAAGAAACCCCATGGAAGACAGAATGTTGGAGAGCCACCCCACTGGGATACCCTAGGAACCAGGATACCTACACCAGGGAAGCCGGGTGCATAGGTGTGAAGTGGCGTCAGAAACTGCCGTCAAACTCAACAGAGGACTTCAGGAAAATGCCGCTGCTGGAGAAAGTGAAAGTGTTCGGTGGAACCCAAAGGTGGATTCAAGATGAGAAGTACCTGCATGCAGAGGGGACAGAGTCTATGCCACTCAGGAGTGACCAGGAGGCACGGAAGACGAATGCCCACCGATGTCGGGTGCTGCAGGAGAGCGGACAGTGACCTTGGAGCTGCAGCTGTGCGGACCAGGTGACGCTTTGGAAGACCAGGAGCAGTTTATGAGCTGTCCCACGTCGGATGTCGAAAGCTGAGGGGTCGGTGTCCGTCGGGAGCACCAACAAGCCTTGGCAACCACAACCAACGTGGAAAGCGAAAAAGGTGCAGTGTCGGGACCAGCATGGTCCATGTGACTCGCCACAACTAGGGGAGTCAGAGCAGGCCCCGAGCAATCAGGGGAGCCCGCTGAAATCAAAGAAGACCCTCTAGAGGACCCACAGGCCAGAAGCACTGGAGTGGCAAGAGGACCTCGAGCAGCTCACCAAAGATGCAAGCCCACTGTGCAAGTGATGCGGTGAGGACAAAGATCTTGGTCACTGGAGATGCTTGAGGTTGGGGCTACTTGGAGCTCGAAGATCTTGGTGGAAGGAAGCCAACAAGCCTTTGCAACAGCAAGTCAACACAGTGCACAGGGGTTTGGTTCCTGCGGATCCGACAAGGGATACTGGCCTCAAACTTGGTGAGAGGACAGGGCAGGCCTCGAGGGATGTGAAGAACCCCCACCTGTGTTGCTGAGACTTTTGGAGTCCGTGGGAGCTCGGGATCAGCAGACTGGCCAGTGTCGTTGCGATGCCTGCAGATGCAGGGAAGTGACTCCTTCACTCCAAGGTAGATTCCTTCAGGTGTCTTGGATGTCCACAGGCCTTGGAAGGTTCCTGTATGGAGCACAGGCACGGACGTTGCAGCAGACGAGCAGGGCGACGAGACCAGGAGCAGCAGGAGTCTTCCCAGTTGCAGTCTTGATGCCCAGAGCGGTCGAAGAAGTGGTGTCTTGAAATGAATCTTGTCCCAGGACGAATATAGGGACCCACCCACAGGTAAGCCCTAAAGTACCCTAAGGAAAGGGATGGGACAATTCAGGGTTCCCTCCCAGGGGAGGGGTCGGAGAGTGGGGAGGATACTCCCATGTCCTTTGTCCAATTTCGCACCAGAGCGGCAGCCAACGGCTCTCTGAGCTGGTTTGAACTGGACTATGCAAGGAGGGCACCTAGTGTGCCCTTCAAGCAGACTGAGTGGCGTTGGCAATTGCTCCCACCCTACCCCAATACACTAAACTCTGTCTGGGAGGTGGTCACACCTCCCTGTGACAGGATACCTATTGTCCTGTCTTCCCCTGCTCGAGCTTGGCTCAGCAGCAGGAAGGCAGAATCGTGTCTCTGGTCGGCAGCAGCCATGTTGTGCTGTCCGGGTCTGGAAGACTGGTACCGGGAGCACTGAGGGCCTCCCGGAGGAGCTACCAAAGATGACAGAGTTCGTTACAGCCAGTTTAAAGATGGTCATCGCGTAATGACGGATGGCCACTATGTATCATAATGGCTGATGCACTTACAACCTGGGAGAATGGACTCCGGAGGGTATAGGGGTGTCCTGCTCATGCAGGGGCACCCTCACACTTAGAACCGAGCACCCTGCCTTCAGGATTGAAAGGCCTGCTTTAGGGGTGACATAGGTTTCAAGTGCAGTGACCTCAGATATAGGAAAACCTATATCTGTCGTAAGTGGTGCTAGCACCAGCTTACACAGGCTGCAATGGCAGGCCTGTAGTTACAGTTTGAGTGCTCTCCCATGGGTTGCATAATACATGCTTCAGCCCATGGGGGACCCCTGGTGTACCCTGGGCAACTCAGTACTATATACTAGGGACTTATAAGGGTACACTAGTATCCAATCTGGGATTTACCTACGTACTTACCATAACCAATTTAGGGGAGAAAGCACAGACACTGGGGTCCTGATTAGCAGGATCCAAGTCAGACTAGTCAGAAACAGCATAGCACCAGGCAAAAAGTGGGGGTAACCATAAAAGCAGATCTTACTTTCCTACACCGTGTCTTTAATAAAATCCAGATTTTCTGCCCATCAGACTGTGAAAAATCTAAATGATCTAATTTAGCCTCTGCTATATCCCTGGGGATCCCCTGGACTCTGTGCACACTATACCTTACTTTGGTATGGTATATACAGAGCCAGATTCCTACAATTCGACCTAACAAAACCTGCTCTAAGCAATAGACCCAATGTGGCTGCACTGGAATTCAATAACTGGGTTGATACAGCAGTGCTTCAATATGTGTCATCGGCAATAGAATGGGGTAATAAAAAGACTACTCCTTTGTTCACGAAAGAACTGAGGGCCAAATGTATGAAGATACCATTTTGCGATTTCCTAATTGCGAATCACAAGGATTGGCAAATAGGAAATTGCAAAATGGCATGTATGAAAGTGTGTTGAACACTTTCTGAGATTCCTAGGGGGTCGCAAATGACCTACCTCATGAATATTAATGAGGTAGGTCGCAATTTGCGACCCCCCCTAGGAATCGCTAAAATCATGGGGATGGTGGCCTGCTGGAGTCAGCAGACCACCATGTCCGTGATTGCCTTTAAATAAAGCAATCATTTTTTTAAAATGCAGCCCGTTTTCCTTAAAGGAAAACGGGTTCCATTTAAATAAGAAAAATGAAAAGTTTTCTTTTCATTAGGTCGAGCGGGAGCCAGCGCTGCTCTGCGAAGAGCTGGGGTAGTTGAGTACGGAGAGAAGCTTCGCCCAGTCCCCCCGCCCTTATTTTTCATTGGTTCGTGTGTTTGTCCTTTGTAAATGCTGCCTTCTGATTCATTATGAGGCTTGTTAGTCCCACCTAAGTACAGCCATGTCATCATTTGTATCCTCCCATGGCTACTGGCCCCTTTACTTCTGTTCTTACACAGTAAGCACTATAGTTTGAGTTTGTCCTACTTGAGGCAGGACGACATGCTTTGTTTACAGTCAGCGCGCTGTTCGCGCTTTCACTTTCTGAGCTGCGGGGACACTCGCGACCGCTTGTTTTGCATTTGCTCTCTGCAACCTCAACAATAATTGGGATGAATCAGCCGGGATGTCTTCAAGCAGAGCAGTTTTACTGAGAGCGCCACGCTGCCCTGGTTCTTGGGTTCACAAGGATGCCTCAGAAGGGCACACTGCAGCTCCTTGATTCAGCAGACGGGGAGCGGATGTGTAGATGCAGGAGAAACAAATGTAAGTTTATTTTTCTTTTTTCGAGTCTTGCCGCAGTGTGTCTGTTCTTGCGGAAGGGCTGACCGTGTGCAGAAAGGAAAGTATACTCCTGCAGACCCTTTTTAAGCTGCACGCTCTGACGCATTGGCGCGTGTTTTGCAGCTCCTCGTGCAGTGTTTGGTTGTGGGTTCACTCTGAGCAACTTCTCATCTCTGTGGTATGCCTGTGTTTAGCTATCGTTCGCTCAGCCACTTGCCCGTGTTGATACGTTTACATTTCGTTTAATCACAGAGTGCAACTTTTCCCTGTTTTCACTAGGACTGTGAGAAGAATTTTGGGTAAAGACAACACAGGCCCTGCTTCTTCTTTCCTCTTATCAGCAACCAGGTCGAGGCTTCAGAGCTTAGCTTAAAGCCCTCATGCACGGCGCAAAAAGCATTTAGTGGATATAAGGTCGTTTCTGGAAGCGGAAGATGCTGCATCCAGTGATATACACTTAAGACAGTTTTGCCTTAAACTTACAGTTCCATTTTTAATATAATGTTGCTCGCTTTATTTATGTGTTAATTATCAAAACAAATAAACAAAAGGCAATGCCATTTACAATGCCAATAGCTTAAACTCTCGCAAATGCGAGACCTATTGCATTGCAAATGCTTGTTTTTTAAGTGCAGGCAGTGGTCCGTGGGACCCCTGCCTGCTCTTAAAAAATGCTTTTACAAACATTCACAAAGGGGAAGGGGTCACTTAGGGACCCCTGTTCATTTGCGAATGGGTTACCACCTACTTGAAGTATGTGGTGAAATGCGAATGTTATGCGACCGCATTTACGGTCACAAAACATTCATACATACGGATGTGATTCGGTATTATAAAGGGATGCCCTAAACACGCCCCTTCCTAATACCGATTCGCAAACCCATATTAAGATTCGGTAACAGGTTACCGAACCACAATTTGGGTTTGATACATTTGAAAAGCCTTTTTTCCGTTCGCAAACGGGCCGGGTCTGCGAATCGGGCCGTTTGCGAGCTAAAAAAAGGTACATACATCTGGCCTTGACGGAAGCAAAACTACAACTTAGACACATAGAACGGAAACAGAGGAGGTATTATAATGACTCTGCAAAACTAGCCTTTAAAGAAGCTTTGCTCAAAGATAAAAAACTGATCATGCAGAAGAAAACTAATTTCAACACAAACAGATTAGGTGCGGCTGACAATCTGCAAAAAGAAGTATTTGATATTGTGCAATATCTTTCTAGCACAGACAGAATTAGTTAGCAATTGACTCATTCGCAGGAATGTTTTAATGAACTGAACACATTTTTCAGAGATAAAATTAGGCTTATCAAAACGGCAAGAGCATAAAGCCCTGCAGTAGACTGCAGTTTGCTAGAGAGGGAGGAAAACAGCCATAAGTTCGATGAGTTTATTGAACAAGGATGCAAAGACGAGCATCACTTGCTCACTAAAAAAGAAATCTAGCTAACCAAACAATCCATGTCCCGCTAACGTATTTCAATAAATGGCTCCTTCTATTGCACACCCTCTCACTGGTCTTTTGATCTCTTCCTTAAAATCTTGAGAAGTCCCCGACTATATTTAAAAAAGCATTAGTTATACCACTACTGAAGAAACCAGAGGACGATCCGATAATCTTAAAAAAATGATGTCCTATTTTATGGTTCCCAATTGTGCAGAACTCTCGGAAGCCCATAGAGCAGGGGTCTCCAACCAGTAGCTCGGGAGCTACTGTAGCTCCCAAGCTACCTCTGAGTAGCTCTCCTGTGTGCAGGCCAGCTTATTAAATTAGAAAGCTTTTTCTTGGTTGAATTAACATACATATAACCAAATTGAGATTATACAACAGTAATATTAGTAGCTCTCAATGTGTTTCATTGAACATAAGTAGTTCTCAGTACAGAAAAGGTTGGAGACCCCTGCCATAGAGCAAGAGAGATGAGCTCCTTTCTATCTAGTTCCAACTATCTTGTGCCATTTCAAGCTGGGTTTTGCCCACAAATTAGCACGGAAGCAGTGATTAAGTCAGTTATACAGGATTTGAGAGGGGACTTGGATGAGGGGCATGTCACTGGCTTGATATTATTGGACCAGTCTGGAGCATTCGATACGGTTGACCACAAGATTCAGCTGAATTGACTATGGATGGCGGGTTTTAGAGGGAAAATCTGCAGTTGACTTATCTCTTTTTTGGAAAACAGGAACCAGGCAGTCCAAGTGAAACCTTGTAAAGCACCAGATTGTAAGATTGAGCGTGGGGCTCCACAAGGGTCAGCAATATGTCCCCATCTTTTCGATATATATATATATTATATATATCTCCAGCCCCTTACAAAGGAGCTAGTGAAGAGAGGGAGCAGGATATTTAACTATGCCGATGACTTCCAGATCCTACTCCGGCTTGATACTTCAGAACAACTTCAAGTTCAGTTTAGGAGTATGATGTGTTTTATCTGTAGATAGATGAAACAAAATCACCTTAAATAAAATGCGGAAAAGACAGATTGTGGTGCTAAACAAAAATCTGGCACTGTGGACTAACACTTTCTGGCCACCAGACATGGGAACGCTCCCAGCCCGAAACCTGTGGCAGAGTGTCTTGGGATCAGTATTGACCAAGATTTGTCACTTAGGCCACATATCTGCAGTGACCTCTAAATGTGTGTTCCTATTAAGAACAATCAGAAAGAATCAAACGTATCGGACTCTGGACGCTATGAAGTCTCTCATGGCAGCTGTTACTGGTGCCAGATTAGACTATGCAAATAGAAGATATCTTGGCCTACCTGATAGGGAACTAAAGCGAATACAACTGATTCAAAATGCCGCAGTCAGATTGATCTTTAGATCACCCCGTACAATACCTATCAGACTGTATCTTAAGGATCTACACTGGCTGCCAATCAAGCAGTGGGTTACATTTAAAGTCTGCTGCTGGGTCTTAAAGTCCTTAATTGGAGTGGCTCCAAAGTTTTTGAAAGCTAGATTGTCAACATACTCCCATAAAAAGACACTTCATTCAACATCAGCTATAGTTCTGGTGGTGCCTAGATTCAAGAAAGCCAGGGTAGGTGGACGAAGATTCTTAGTACTCATTCCCAAGGAGTGGAACACTCTTCCTGCAGGCATTCAAACTATTACAGATGTGCCCCTCTTTAGAAAAGCATTGAAGACATGGCTCTTCAAGCAAACATTTGGCTAACTAGCCTTCGGGAAAGACCTTTTCACTCACTTGCTCCTTCTATGATCTCATTAGCGCCAAGATACCCCCTGGGTGAATGTTGTGCTTTAGAAATATCATGTAAAATGACATAACACAACATCCTAGGAGGGCTCAATGACACAGGCTAGGCATTGAATGAGGTCCCAGTGAAGCTGTTGGTTTTGGCAGCAAAAGCTATGAGTGGGAATTTCATGCAGAGGGAAGTTCTCTCACTGTCCTGATACTTTTGGCATATTCTCCTGGCTAAGATTTTTACCAGTGTCTTTTTTGGGGCTCAGAATCCTTCAGCTGGCAAGGATGCAGTCTGTATCCAAAGAGGGATTCTCTGTAAGGTCCAGTTGAATCAGATTGGCTCTGCGGAGAAGCTCAGAGTGGTTAAACCTGTTTCTTCAGCCCAGCGGCAATGAACCTTGGCCGAATCGGGTTGCCAGGTTTGTCCCTGTCCTCCGGAGGTCTTTAAGTTCAACACTTTTTTAAGTCCCAGTTTTGCAGGGATGTTAGGAGAAGTCCTGTTAGACAGACACAGCCAAGGGTTTCAGGTCTTCATAACAGAGTTTGTGGGTCAAGACTCACTCCAGCAGAGGCCACCAGCAGGGACAAGGTCAGGCCAGATGGTATTGGTCAGCTGGACACTTCAGGAAAGGGCTTCTTGCAGCTTTTAGTGGCCCTGCAGCCTACACTGGATGTCAGCCAACTGACCCTTGGAGCCGACATCTTTGTCCGGGGTACAAGTGGGAGTAGGCCCAGCCCTTCAGGTCTCCTCAAAGGTTTCAAACATGTTTTATCCAGGAAGGATTTTTTTCACTTTAGAGAGGTACCACCGATACCTATATATACCAGTCTGGATAGCAGTTGCTTTCCTCCTCCTGTTCTTTCACAGTTCCAGTTGTGTTTTGAGGAGGGTGCCAAGGGATGCCACATTTATACCTGGCACTAACTTTTGGGTGGGGGTGACTCCAGTCGCCTCCCTAACCAACAGGGGAAATAGTTCCCAGGGGTAACCCTACCCACTTCTGCAGCAGTTCCTGTGTGCTTTACTGCAAACACTGTTGGGACGGAAAAGTCTTCTGCATGGTTAAAGACGTGTACCCCCGGCCCAGAGTGCACAACTGTATAGTTGTCTAGATCCCTATGCTGATTTTCTGTCATAGTTAAACACGGATCATGCGTGTGCAAAATGACATAGGTCTGTCTCATGCATTGCGGTCTTGTTGGACCAGGTGGGGCGCCCAACGCTCTACCCTCATAGTGGTGGGAGGTTGCAGCCTTCACCAAGAGTTAAGCAGCACAAGCACGGTGGTGGCAGCATACAGTGTAATGATCAGTAGTAGTGAACAGGTCCTTTTTACTCTGTCTCACTGGAGTGAGGCATACAGTCAAACTCACCTTTTTAAGAGTTCTGAAGCTGTGTGCTCAACTCACCCTTGTCCTACATCAGGTAGATGTAGAGTGCTGCGCAGTGCAGGAGTCGTGACTCTGCGCTGGATGTATGTGTGACTGGGAAGAGTTCGGTACAGGGGTAGAGCAGTACTGTGCAGTATATGTGTGGGTAGTGCATGTATTGAGTGTTATGTATGCCTCCGAGGAATACATGACCTGCGAGATGTAAGGCTGTGCAGTGCGTGCACAATGAATGCATGTGTTAGGTATATGTGTGCTTGCATGAAGTACAATGCATGAAGAATATAGTATTGTGCGGCACACACATGGTGAGTGTGTGCTGGCAGTGTGCATTTGCAAACAGCACACCCTGGGTTACTACAGAAAAGCTACAGTACCTAGCAGTCATTGCAGAATGAATGTGTGTGCTGTATTTATGGGTCTGTAATGGCACAATGCATGGAGATAACAGTAGTAGAGAATAAGTGTGCTATGAAAGTATACTCCGTGCAAGTGTCTCTGCCATGGTACATTACATGGAGGCAGGCGCGGCTGGTTCAGGTAAGAGCGGGGTTGGGTCAACAGACCACGGAATGGAAAAATTTAATTTAAAGACACACTTACTTTGCACTCGCTGCATCGCTGAGCGCAAGGTAAGTGTTTTTTTTTTTTTTGCATGGAGGGCTCTGGGTTCCAATTTGGGAAGCCCAGGCCTGCTTGGTGAAGATTGAGTAGAGGAATCCCCCCAGACAGATTTGTGCATTGCTGCATTCCTGTGAGCTGGGTGGGACACACACTGGAGGAAAGGGAGGAAGGGACTCGCCCTTTACATTTCAAAAGGGGCCAGGACACATTTCAGGAAAGGAGATTAGGCTGACAAGGTAATGACAAATTGTAGGGCTGAGAGCCCAGGATTAACTCTTTGATGCAAAATTCACTGTGGCTGACATCCTGGTGGGAACTCAGCTCACTCCCATGAATTGAGTTGTGGGTCAATCAGCTGTGGAGTCTTTCTTGCTGTGACAGACCACCTTTCATGACGAAAGAAGAAAAGAGAAATGTACACTTCAAAAGAAGCAGAACCCCAACATAAAACTTCAAAGACTCAGACCCTAAATCACATTTGGTATCTGGAAAAGTACTATAAGAAAGGGAGGTTGAGACCCCAAAACTTGTCATCAGCCAAGCAGCCAGACGGTCTGTGCGAGGAGGGGAAGCTCTGCAAGACTTCTGCTAGTGACCAGTACTATGGGGTCAAGGCCTGCTAGTCTGTCTGCTGGGTGAGGCGGGGGCATCACCCAGGGAAACCAAGACAACCTGCCCTGGAAACATGGAGCACTAGCGCCTGCCTATTTGCCAAGACCAGCGTACCCTGTGATTGAAGAGGAGAGTGTTGGAAGGAGCATGGTCCACTGAGGATCCCTACCATGCGAGGTGTGAAGATTTGGCTGTGCAACTATCAGCGTGTTGCCCATGTGCAGGATTGTTTTCGGCGACCTCGTATGCCAGGAGAGCGCCACTGCAAACTGAGCCGAGTGTCGAGTGCTGTGTGGAGGACACCAAGTTCACACTGCCTCTTTACAATGACCCCATATGCCAGAGGGGCCACGTTTAAATATTTGTGTGAAGAGCGTGTCAGGACTCGTGAAAGCCATAGCGGTGACTCCATACACCAGGAGGGGCTGCTGTGGTGTGGGTGACTGCACCAGAGGAGACTTTGTTGTGTCCGGAGGTATGCGGCAACCCTGTCTGCCAGGAGGGGCTGCCGGGACCGAATCACCAAAGACTTTGGGCTGTCGCCCAGGACTGGAATAAGGCTGTGACCAGTGGGTCAAGCTGCACGAACAATCGACCCAACTGATCCCCCCCCCGCCCCCTCCCCCCCCCCCGAGGACCAGGAAGATGCTGAGGAGGATTCGGACACCCTAGCTGGGCTCTGGTCCAGAGCTGAAGAATCAAATTCTCTCCCACCACTGGGGAGAAAGTGACTTACCAGGCGTTCGCTAGCTGGAAGCTACTCCGATTGCTGGGAAGAGCCAGCCGTGCCGCTCAGAAGAATGAGCCTGTCGGGTGCTGTTGTGTGTAACACAAGCAGCCCGGCTTCTCCAAGCAGATCAGAACTCGTGGGTGTCCACGCTTACGGCACCCGAGATTTACTGTATCTCTGTATTGATAGAACCACCTCCCTGGAGAAGTTCAGCCCAGTGAACAAGCCAAAACTCTACTGTTCTAGAAGAGCTCCAGGTTGTAGTCAGACTTTTCATGAAATATCCCCTTGCCATTGAAGGGCATGTCCATGAGTGAGGGTTGGACATCTCCAGATAACCCTGTTGAACACATTCAAGCATGACGTAGTGGAGTGACAACCATGCCTTAGAATTAAGATACAGTGTCTACAGAATCTAAGCCACAGGATTTATTTGGAAGCTTCAAATCCCATACATCAACCAGATATGAAAAGGACTTTTTTATGTGGTCTAGGAGACTGATAAGAGTCAGTTTTACCAACTCACAGGGCTTGGATACAGTAACCAACAAGGTACATGGCATTCGATGAATGGAAGGCAAGACTGGCAGACTTTTCACCCCCTAGAGTCAAATCTTTTAAGAATCTTTCTTCTAAGTGGGCATGGGAGAGGAATTTGGATTTCATTTTACAAAAGAGGCTTGCACCACCAGACTTTTTGTCAAAGGGTGTGATGACAAAAACTTTAGATCACTCAGAGCAGGTGCCACCTAGATACTGGACTGTGAACTTTCAGCCTAGAGAAGAGTTATTACCAAGCAGCCAGGAATAACTTTAAAAGTGTTTTATTGAAAGGTAGTACACGCTGTGAGACTACAGAAAAGGGCAGCAAGATCTCTGTTAAAATGTTAGATTATGTCTTCACAAAAAACACAGTAAAGTCCAATGCTTCCACTGACTTTCGTAACATATCAGTGAAAGAAGAGACTTATTCTGAGGGAGGCCCAGACAGGTAACTGGTATCCACTTCTGGAGAGGTATTCAATCCACTTGCATTTTGAAAGTCGCAATATGGCCAGCATCAGTGTTGTAGGAAGGAACGAGGCTGGGGAGGGAAGGATGTTGTCTACCTCCGAGTCTTCTTCATCTGTGTGGCCATAATCCTTGAAGCATCAGAGTTGGACACCAATACCCAACTCTCAGGACCCGGGGAAGACATTGTGCAAAGGGGTCATGTTCAAACCAGGCTTTAACATTTCTTTCACAACTCAGATGATTTCAGTCGAATTCAAGGGCTGTGCCTAAAGGAGCTTCTATGTCTGTATTGACATGGTAGGTGGACCATAGTGAACAGGGTCTTGTGCCTTGAATGGAACTATCTTCTTAGATGGCGTTGAGGCCAGAGCATGTTGAAGCAGGGTGTCAAGGTGAGGTTGGGAAAGAGCCTCTGGAATCACAAAGCCTGCCTAAATGGGCACATCCTAGAGTGGTGACCCCGGGAGCCCTAGAGCAGTCCTGAAAAAGTCCAACGTAGCTAGCTAGAAGGCTTTCGCCTGCATGGAGTCAGCTGATGGATTAGGAAATTCTGATTTCATCTTTTTCAATAGGGAAAGCCACTGGGCTTTCAAATGGTCCAAGGAGCAGAACTATTTGCTCAAGGAAGATTAGGACTTTCTATGGATTGTTTTTGGGAAGACCTACTAGGGGATCATTCCCTGGAAGACTCACCTGAAGGGGAGGGCTTGGGCATGCCCCTGTGGGTCTTGACCAGAAATGTTTTTTCTTCCCACTGTCCAATAGTCTTCAGCTGCATCAATAAGCAGGATTCGCTGGTAGTGGCGTCATGATCAGAGCCAAGATACCACAAGCAAATGTCATGCAAGTGTCAAAAGGACATATTCTTGCGGCATCTGCAACAGTGTTCATTCCTGAAATCTTACGAAGAAACATTTGACTTGATGTTCAAAGCTCATTACGTTTGCTGATAAAGAGCACCAGACCTACATGGATGATGTATGGAAAGACCAGAACAGTAACAAAGCCAGCATGGCGGCTGGTACCTAATGTACTCAGCTGGGTGTAGTGCCGGTTGAACTATCTCTCCCATTCTCAGTGTCAGATGTTATGAAACAACCTTTAGCTTGGTCAGAATGCAACTGATAGGTACCTAATCATTAAGCTTAAGTTAAACCAGTTATCTTTGTTATCCAACTATTGGATGTCAAAGAAAAAAAGGCTGATAATGTGTCTAACATGCCCATGTGGAGTAAGCCAAAGTTAAGATAATACACATGACTTTTGTTGTAATTGGTACAGGAAGTTAAGGAATGTGCTGATACGTCCAATAATTAGAAATAATGATGCACAAGACTATAAAACAGCTATGTTGCTTTTATGAACTTTTAAGGATTTGGTTGCTTTGTGCAAGTTAGGCAGCTATAGGAACGGAAATAAAATATAGCAGCCTACATTCAGCACTTTAATATCTTTTTGGAACACTTAGATGCTGATTGAGCGAATGCTCAATTAAAAAAATTAAGGTAAAAGAAAATGTGATCCTGCAAAAACATGATTACGTCATGATGAAAATCAGAGGAAGACTACAAAAAGCTAGTATTTAAAGTGCAGCAAAAAAGCACATTTCTACAATGCAAAACCTCACCTCTGAATGCTTGTGCTTATTTGCTACTTCTCCGGGGGTCTTTCCGTCAATGGTTTGCAAACTTTTATCAGCTCCAAGTTCAAGAAGCTTCAAGACTGCACTTTTATGTCCTTGACGTGCAGCCCAAGTTAACGCCTAAAAAAACAACACAGAGTTGCTTGGCAAATACATCCAGGCAGCACATCAAATATATTCTCCCATACTCTGAGTCATAACTGTCACCTCTGGTAACAATTACAAACATTATTTTGAACAACCCAATGTTAAAAAAAAATAAGTCACACTATATCAGCCCAGGATTGATGCCTTTGAGAATTATTCCATTTTTAAGAGCTCACTCTGACCATCCATTTTAAATCCTGCTAAACTCAGTTTTAATGAAAATGATTTTGTCTCACACAATCAAAGGATATAAAATGTATAAAAAGTACACAATATCACACTTGCACTCACATCAATGCTCTTGCTTATGGCATACTGTCCAAGAAATAAGTTATAGGAATTTTCTGTGAATTGTGGGATCAAATCTTCTTGTTTTCAGGGGGGTGGCCTGGTCACTCAAAATAGCTGATATGCCCTGTTGAGGATCACATAATGATGCCACTGTATATCATATATGATTCGGGTGGAGCACAGCTCTTTCCATCCTGACCACATGGTTTAACAGCAACAGTAGTGCAGGAGTCCCAGATGTCTGGTGCAGACTGCTGACATTACCTCCTTGAAAGGGGGTGTAGATGAGGACCCTCACTTTTCCTGCTGGAGGTCTCCCCTGTCAGAGAGAAAGAAGGTTGCGGAGAGTGATCAAGGGCATTATGAGGCAGGGCTGATAGTGGCAAGGAAAGAGGAGCACAGGACCAAGGGTGGATCCACGGGCATACTGTCTCCTAGTCAGTACAGACTGGGATGACAGCTGTTGGCCTGGTCTGGGGCCCTGGTGGGTCGACAGGCCATCCGGATTGAGAGGCTCTTGAGGTCCTGGCAGAGCTGGTGAATTCCCCCCAACCTGCATGGAGATGAGGGAGTGCTGAGTGGGCGTGAGGTGGCTGCCACAGGGGCGTCACAAAACCCATAGTGAAAGTCCTCAGGCAGTGGGCAAACCCAATTGTGGAGGCCCTGTGGTAACAGGGTCTTTATCACAGGTAAACCTAGAACTAGGAGCTATTACATGGGCTGGCAGTGGCCGACTGAAGCAACTGTGGAGACTGTGAGGTGAGCACCTGCTGCCCTCTGCCCCTTTTATCTGGATGTGGCACCTGCCTTGTGTGCTCTCTACAATGATGGGGTGACTGCAGGCAATGCCCACTATCACATGCCTTCAAACTGAAGGTAGTCTGTGTGTCTCTGAGGATGGAGACATGGAGGTAGAGAAGACCTGGGTGCCTCTGACCAAATGCCATCGTTGTATTACCACTGCCCACCCTTTGCCCAACTAGTCTACTTTCCCTTGCAGTGTTTCTTTGTCTTACGCGGCTGAACGCACCCTGCCACTCTGACCTCTGCTCCTCATCAGGGGAAGGGAGTGTTAGCGTTCCTCTTGATGTATATTAAATCCAGTGCCTCACAGCTAGTTCCGGACTAAACCAGCTTGGTTCATAAATATCACAAATCAATTGAGGATATTTAGAGGAAAGTTTGGGCCTTAATAGTGGAATATATGCATCTCTACTCTGCTGAAGCAAGGCCACTTCATTTAGAAATCACATTTCTTTGATACCTAAGAAGAATGACACTGGTCGGCAGAAACAAGACTTCATAATAATGGCAGACAAGACAAACAAGTTACTTCCCTTCAGTAATTCTCTTTCTGGTGGATATTCTATCTAACAGCAGATTCCTCACCTTTAGAAAATCTTGCAGAGTGGATCCTGAATATTTTAACAGCAGTGATCCTGCGAGCCAGTAGGTGGCACCATGCAGTTCCGCGTGGACTTGATTCAACCCCAGAAGAGAGCATAACCCCGCATGTAAGCACCACTCTTGTCCGTCAATGTCAGTTTTTTCTCGACTGGCCATGCCCTTAGAAGTGGAGCCCAACAACAATCAGAGGTACCCATGTACAGATTCCTAAGTTGTAGCCTTTTTAAATTGGAGAAGACACCATTACAAAGAACGGAGAGGTGGGAGAACATTGATAGAGATGGTAATTGGATAGAGTGGCTAACAGAAAGAGCATTAACGTGACGTTACCGCAAGCAGGAACACAGTCTTCAGAGTCCGGAGGCGTAGCAGGCAGCTGCGGATTGGTTCAAATGATGTACACATGAGAAAAGTGAAAATCAAATTAAGAGGTCACTGTGGCTTCAGAAAGGGTTTTGGAGGAAACAAACGAGTCAAACCTTTTAGAAATCTCATTACAACGGGTGATTTGAACAAGGGCAACTGGTCTGGCAAACATAAAAAAAGACTGAAAGGGGCAACAGAGATCAATTTAGCAGTGCCCACTGCAAGTCCTACCTGAGCCAAAGATAACACAAACAATTAGACATCCAACAGTTTGGCCTGCAATGGATCAGAATTGCAGGTACCACACAGCGGGGGTTTCTCCTTTAGGATGGAGGAGCCTCGCCTGCTGCGAGCGGAGCAGCAAACATAATTTAATAAAATGGTAAATGCGCACCGTGTCTCGGCTGGAGGGCAGCCGCAGGGCCATTCCTGCTGCCAAATGGCAGTAGGAATGACTTGCCTAAAGAGCGCATGTCGGATTGGCCGGCTGACTTGCGACGGCCAGCCCAACATGTGCATTTCAGCCTGCACCAATATAGCCGTAAAACAGCCGGGTGGACTGCAGACACAGGCTCCTAGTCTGAAGAGGAGCGCGGTGTCAGCCTGCTCCGACCAATCATGGTGCTACTCTCATGCTGAAAAGGGCTTGAGAGCAGCTCCAGGACTGATTAGGGTTTGTTAGCCCTTCACTTTCGAGTTACTTTTGGTGGTTTTAACAGTGCCTTCCTTCTATGAAGGCACTGCTATGAAGATGTGAATGGCTGGTTGAGACGCAAACTGTACATGAGTGTGCTCTCCATGTTTGAGGTGCCATAGCCTGGCCCCAAGCCACGCTGGAAGCAGTTCATGCAATTATCTTCACAAATGTAGCTAACCTGCAGTATATCCCCTAGAAGTGCCGTCCTGTGAAATACTGCAGCCATCCGGAGGAAATCACAGTGTGCGTCAACTCCATGAAACAGCCTATTAAGTTAGGAGTACAGCCTCATAACACTGATGGACTAATTATAGCCTGGCCCCAGAGCCAGTGCAGGTGCCTAAGTGAGGCGCTCGTACATACAGGAAGTAAGTATCTAAGTGCCTGGGGAGAAAGGGGCAGCAGAGAAGAGTGGGCTGAGAGACGGACACATTACATCGCAGATAAAGAGACTATAAATCATACAAATGAGTAAATCAATGTACAGGAAATGCAAGACACCAACCAGATGGTGGTCCTGCATCTCCGGGGTCTTCCCTGCACACGTGAAACCGACGCTGGTAAGTACTTTTGTTTTTATTAATTTACATTTTTTTTTTTTTAATCCAACTGTTTAACTAATTTGACGGGATGGGTGAAGAGCTATTAAGTTGTTCTTGTTAGCTTTGGGGCCCGAGACCTGCTGCTCTTGATTCTCCCCACCACTTTCACGTCACTGGATTGTAGAAGGATGCAAGGCAGCCAGGATGACATCCATGACGTTGGGAGGAAGATCAAATGCAATAAACTGCCACAGTTCGAGCTCCATGCATGGGAGTGCAGATTCTGCATGTTCGACCTTAGGACCCTGCCCTGCTGCTATGATACAAGATCCTCACGAAGCGTTAGCCAGATGGAACGTCAGATGCTCATGCCCAGATGTTACGGGTAGCACATTCTCCTTGCCCACATTGGAGCTACTTGGAACACTTGTGCCTAGTCGTTCCTGATCTTCTACAGAAGTCGGGGCAGGATAGGCAGCGGCAGGAAGGCATAGAGGGCCATTATGGTCTACTCTATCTAATATGCATCTACTAGAGAGAGAGCCTTTTAGGAAACACCAGCGTGCAAAAGTTATCGGAGGTGAAAAACTGATAGTCTAGGTTCTCCCCATTGTTGGAAGATTAACAGCCAGTCCCTATTTCCGGGTCCCTCTCTATGGATCCTTTATCCTAAAAAACCTGCATTTCTTGGAGCAAGATGAACAGGTGCTCCTCTGAAAGATGTTCTGAGGGAGGTGTGGTGAGTCTAAAATGAATTGGGGGGGGGGGGAGGGAGACAAAGCCTTGTTGCAGAACGCATGTATTGGATGACATCTTTTGCCACCCTTGGAGGAAATGTCGGATCCTACCCAGAGTAGTCATATGCCACTAAGGGCAAACCAAAGCAGCTTGGAGGCTGATGCTACAGGGGCAGGGAGCTGAAAGGACTAGAGTGCCTGTTGCAGGAGTAGTGGGCCATGAAGGTTACTGTTTGACAATCCTCCGGAGTAGCCATGAAAAGGGCAAAAATGTTGAAGGTGCTGTCTTGTGGGGCTGGAAAGACCCAAAGAACCTGCCATGGCCTGGCTTTCGTTAAAGCTTTCCAACGGCCTTCTCGCCAAACATGAGAGATCCATGTATCCGCATGTACACTAAAGGATGTGCTCAAATTCAAAGATGATTTAACAGCTATTGCAGACTGAATGACTTCTAACTGTCTTCAACTGAATGCCAGCAAATCTGAGATCCTGTTGGTGGGTAAAAACACTCATCTGTGGAGTGAGCACTGGTGGCCATCCACCCTTGACCTCCCGTCTGCCCCCAAGCAGACAGTTAAAAATCTTGGCGTATGGGTCGACTGTGCACTGACCTTTCAGACTCAAACAAAAGCGGTAGCCGGAGTCTGCTTTGGGCTCTTACGCGGCCTTAAACCCCTGCTGGATTTTTTTGATGCCAACACCCGTCAGGTTATTATCCAGGCCACGGTATCTAGGATGGATTACGCAAGCTCCTTGTACCGAGGGGCCAATAGAGTAGAGATACACCGCCTACAAAGGGCACAAAACGCTGCCGTTCGGATGCTCCTCAGTCTGCCGAGAACCTACTCTATTTCTAATTAGATCAGCAGATTACATTGGCTCCCTGTGGCGAAACGTATTAACTTCAAAGCCCTCTGTATCTACATAGAATTCCCAATCCCCTGACATCTTCGCTAATCTTCTCACGCCCTACACGCCCACCCCGCTCTATCAGTCAGCACCAGGCAGTTGTCCCTCGGGTAAAGAGAACAAGGGCAGGTGGGCGCCCCTTTCGTGCTCTTGCTCCTAAACTTTGGAATTCCCTCCTTCCCTCCCCGCAAGCATCAGAAGCATCTAAAATCACACATCATTCCGAAAAGCTATAAAAACATATCTTTTTCCTAAATAATTTGCTCCTCTTCACGTCAATTTGTCTGCCCCTATGCCGGTTTGAGATCAGCGCTGGGACGCCCCTTTGCTGGGGCAGCTATGAGCTATACAAAATGTATAAAATAACATAACAAAGAGGCACCCACATCACTGAGAAGTCAGGGTACATCATCCAAGTGTGCCGACTAAGAACCATGCTAGTGCCAACTGCTGTACCCAAGCAGTCTGCAATGTCCTGCCCAGACTGGGTGATATACATTGTAGCATCCTGACCATTCTAGAAGGTTTGAGCCAGGTAAGCCCAAAATTTTTTGCAAGATCTTGCCAACCATGTCTCAAAGCATGGGTATATCTCTCCAGAAAACAGCTGGTGCTGACTGATCGGAGAGCCAGGCTAGCAGAGGAAAACAACTGCTACCAAAATGCTTCAATTCGTTTTGACTCGGTCTGGGGAAATCGTGGGGAATGAACTGGGGTTCACTCTACTGGTGGAAGCCGGACCCACGAAATCTCTGGTGTAGGGCGCTGTTGCAAAAACTTAGGGTCACCTGGTGCCAGCCTGTGGCATCTGACAACTTTTCTATTCAGTGGTGGACAGGAATAAGGATTACACCAGGTGCCCATAAGAATATCAGTCAGGACTTCATTAAATGAAAGCAAGGTTTCAGATGAAGTTTTCCAAGATTGCAAAACCCCTGTCAATATGTTAGTTTTGACAAACAAGTTATTTACTTTCGGTAATGCCTTATCTGGTAGAGACTATATGTAGCTGCAGATTCTTACCTTTGAATTTCCCCAGGTGTCAGACTGGATCCGGAAGATTTTTCGTGAGCAGTACCCCTGCACGCTTATCGGTGGCATCTATCTACTCTGCGTGCGTCACCGTCCACGCTGGAAGTGCTATCACGGTATCTATATAGGCGCCACCTAGGCGCGCTGATGTCACTTACTTTTCAAGACTTTCCACGCTAGAAGCATGGAGCCATGAAAATCACTGATGTGTAAAACTAGGGCCCCGAAAAGGGTCAGCCCTGACCCTAGAAATCCATTCGCCGAGCGGGGAGATGGGTGAGCAGTAAGGAATCTGGGGCTAGATATAGTCTCTACCAGATAAGGCGTTACTGAAGGAAAGTAACTTGTTCATCTAAGAGAGACTTATAGCCGCAGAATCCTTACCTTTGAATTGAATACCCAAGCAATACCATCCAGGAGGTGGGTCTGCAGACAAATTTCATACAAGGAAGTCCTGCAGGACCGAGCAGGTAAAGTGCCCATCTCTACGGGCCCGACTGTCCAGACAGTAATGTTTGGTAAAAGTGTGCCATGTGGCCCAGGTTGCTGCCTGGCAGATGTCCAGGACCGGAACTCCACGTGCTAACGCAGTCGTCGCAGCTTTAGCTCTGGTAAATGAGCTCGCAAGCCTTCAGGATGTTGCGGAGCATAGCAGTTTTTGATGCAGAGTACGACCCATCTGGAGATGGTCCGCTTCTGCACGGCCCGACTTTTCTGCACACCAACATACCCCATGAAGAGTTGGTCGTCCACCTGAAACTCTTGTGTGTGGTCCAGGTAGAAAGACAATGCTCTTTTTGGGTCCAGACAGTGTAGTCGCTGCTCTTCTTTAGAGAGATGTGGAGGAGTGGAAGTAGGCAGGGTGACAGATTGGTCTACATGAAATGGGGTGACCAATTTTGGTAGAAAGGAGGCCAGTGTGCGAAGCACCACTTTGTCAGGGTAAACTAAGAGATAAGGCGGCTTAGATAAGGCCTGCAGATCACTCACTCTGCGGACAGATGTAATCGCCACAAGGAAGGCTGTTTTCAATGTCAAAAGCCTGAGGGGACAGTTGAGGAGAGGCTCCAAAGGAGCACATATTAAGAATGTTAAGACGAGATTAAGGTCCCACTGAGGCATGATAAAAGGTGAAGGGGGAAAGATGGACTAGACCCTTGAAAAACGTATGTACAATAGGGGAATTGAACAATGAGGGTTGATCTGGCAGCCGCAAGAAGGCAGAAAGAGCAGACAGATAACCCTTAAGAATGCCCAGAGCAGAGCCCTGCTGGGCGGGGGAAAGCATGAAAAGTAGGATTTCAGAAAGAGAGGCAGAAAGGGGATCAATATGTTTTTCTGCACACCATTCCACAATTTTTTTCCAACTGCAGGCTTAATACATCTTGGTGGAGGGACACCTGGTTGCCAGAATGACATGACAGACTTCAGGAGGAAGGTCGAAAGCTGTCAACTGCTGCCGCTCAATTTCCCGGAGGGGGAACCTGATCGGAGGATCGATAGCCATGCTCAGTAGCTCAGGATACTAGACTCACCGTGCCCAGTCCAGAGCCACAAGGAACAGTCATTCCTCATCGTCTTGAGAATTCTGGGCATAAGTGGTATGGGTGGAAAGGCGTGTAGGAGGCCTGAGCTGGACTCGAGACAAAATGCATCTCCGAGCGAGAGCTGCCTTGGAAAATCCAGCACGCAAAACTGCTGATATAGCGTTCTCCGCAGAGGCAAACAGATCTAACTAAGGCTCTCCCCACTGCTGAAAGAGACCTTGGGCCACCTCCGGGGGGAGATGCCATTCATGATCCTCTAGGCATCGGCGGCTGAGTTAGTCTGCCCTGGCGTTCAGAGAGCCTGCTAAAAGTTGAACCACCAGGGATATGCCCTGCTGTTCCAGCTACGTCCAGAGGTGCAGGGCCTCTTGACAAAGGGTCCATGATGTCATGTCCTGTACATAAATAGCGCTAGAGGGTGGGGTTTGTTTTCCCCCTTCTTACCTTTCTGTATCTTTGGCATTCTGCCGCTTGATTTTCTATTTATTTTCTTGTATTGACCTTGTGAGCATGTAGGCACAGCTGCGGTGGATTCAGAGAGCGGTCGGCAGGTATATAATCACTGCGACCTTCCGCTCTTTGCTTGGTTTCTTTTTCGGAGTTTTTCGCCCCGGAAGGACTTTGCCGTTCGCACTTCCTGGAGTTCCGGCTGCTTCCTGTTGCATCGGCTCTTCGTGGGACACGGTGGTCGGAGCCCTTGGATATTGCTCCTTCTTCGTGGGATTTATTTGCTTCAAGCTGGTCAGGATTGTTTCTGTAGTACTTTGGACTTGTTGGCCATATCCTTTATTTAGAAGGTAACGGGGCTTGGAATTTCCTGTCTCTCGTTTACAGGAATTACGGCTCATTTTGTAACCTATTCACATCGTTGTGCCCTGTTTGATGCTTTTCACGAAGCTCTGTTTCGACATTGTTTTTTATAGAATACTTTCTTTTCTTTTGTTATGAGGTGCGGGTTTTTTGCCATCGTTTTGGGTTTTTTGTCCCACAAGGAGATTCGTAGGTGTGGGTAAAAGGTTGTGGACTTTGTGAAGACCTTGCTAGGATCTACACTATTGGAGCTGCTAATGGGGTGATACGCGTCTGCTCTCTATGTTGGACGGGAGTCTGCTGATAAAAGGGTGAGCCTCATGGACAACACTGCTTTTTGTGCCTACCTGTTTGATGCTGTGCAAAGGTCTTTCCTTTTTGTTTTTCATTATTGTAATTCTTATTTTCTCTTTCCTTAAGCCTCCAGTGCCTATCCTGGGTCCCAGCATTACCCAGTGAGAGAAATACAGAACCATTCCTTCACATCTCTTTCCCCTTGTTTACCCACCTTCTCCCGGTGCGGTTTTCTAC
The DNA here is from genome assembly GCA_963921515.1 of Calotriton arnoldi. Taxonomy (NCBI): domain Eukaryota; kingdom Metazoa; phylum Chordata; class Amphibia; order Caudata; family Salamandridae; genus Calotriton; species Calotriton arnoldi. The sequence continues at coordinate 490,730 of CAWUFW010004001.1, forward strand.
TTGTGCCTTTGCAAATATTGGACATAGGTGGATAGTGTACTGGGAGAGGACTGGGACATTCTTCGTTCCTGCAGTATCTGTTTCACAGGTGAGTGGGGGCGGAACAGAAAACCAAGCCCACAAATTATTCACTGCCCGAACGAAGATGGACCAGGAGGATATGAACCCTACATCTTTGGATGGTGAGGGTGCAGGGGTTGGGCTCTTTATGCAGGAGTTGGTGGTAGCTCTTTCCAACCTCCAGACAGAAGTGCGGGAGTTGAGGCAGGAAAATCAAGGCTTACATCAGGAACTAAGTGCTGTTAAAGCCAGGGAACATCCCTGGGGAAGAGGTCCTGGGACGTTGCCAAAAACACAAGGGCCTATACTGCAACCAGTGACTTTTCAGTTTGATCGGAATGCCAGTGCTGGTGCTAGTGTTGGTTCTCCTGTTGCCATTACAGTTACTACCCCAGTTCTGGTTCCTCTGGAAGTTCCAGAAAGATTCTCAGGGGATTGTAGCAAATTCGGCATATTTATGAACCAATGCCATCTGCATTTTATGTGTAGACCTACGGCTTTCCCGGATGACTCGGCGAAGGTCGCATTTGTGATTTCTTACTTAGCGGGTACGGCAGCAATGTTGTCTGTCCCTCTGGTGGACAGTGATGACCCTATTCTTTATAATTTTCCAGCCTTTAAGGAGCAGATGTGTCGCTTGTTTGCTAAGCAAGCTTTTATGCAAGCAAGTGATGCGGAATTACTTAAATTAAGGCAGGGAAAACAGGATTTGTTGGTTTATATTTCCTCGTTTAACCGTCTCGGAAACACATTGGCCCATTGAGAAAAGGACTTCATTGTTTTACAATAACGTATAGGGCCTATGTGATGAGTTGAAGGATATAGTATACCAGGTCGTAAACCCTCCTGAGGATTGTATGGAGTTCATAGATCTGGTTGTTAAGTTGAATCATAGATTGACTGAATGCAAGGGAGAAAAAAGTTTGTTTCAAGCACCACGGGTGATTGTTGGACGTGGGGACCAGAAAGAAGATGGAGTCTAAATCTCTGTCTGAACCTATGCAGATCGGTGGGGTGCGAGGTCCCTTGTCAAGAGAAGAAATAAAGAGGAGGCAGACATATAATCTATGCTTATATTGTCGGAAGAGTGGGCATTACGCCTGTGAATGTCCTGTGAAGCCCTCCAGCACATTAGTGAAAAAATCAGTGGCTTTTGTAAAGCAGGAAATAAAGTCATCGTGTCTTGATGAGGGGATCAGCGCAAACCCTTATGACATCGGTGGTTCTGTCCAAAGGGTGCCGAGTCATTTTGCTATCACAGTGAATCTGGTAATTATGAATAGCAAGAGAACTACTATTTCTGTGTTGCTTGATTCAGGAGCCACGGATAATGTTATGGATATTCAGTTGGCTGATAGACTGGAAGTTCCTTATGTGTATAAAAACAACCTGAACCTGTAAGGGCAATTGATGGTACTGATTTGTCATCGGGGTAATCACCAAGCAAACCGAACCTCTCCTTTTGGTTTGCGATAATGGTCATTCTGAGACGGTTAGTTTTGATCTTATTGATACCCCTACTTTTGGGGTGATACTTGGAGTACCATGGCTACAATCACATAATCCAAATATTGATTGGGCCAGACGGACTGTTACGCTGGACTCCATATATTGTCTGCAGCATTGTTATCAGGAGGCTACAGATTGGGTTTCGCCGTTGGTTTGTGCAGTTGGTACATGCACTGAGGAATTATGTGTTCCTCCCCAATATTCAGAGTATCTTGATGTTTTTGATATAGATAAAGCTAGTGTTTTACCACCACACCGGAACTTTGATTTCCGCATTGATTTGATTCCAGGGGCTACTTTGCCATGTAGCCGTATCTATGCGCTCTCTGAACCAGAGGAACAGCATTTGCGGACCTATTTGGATTTGATGTTGGCATCTGGGTTCATTAGACAATCCACTTCTCCTGTGTCCTCTCCCATCTTTTTTATACCTAAGAAGGAAGGGGATCTTCGCGCTTGTATTGATTACAGAGCTCCTAATAAGGTAACGATAAAAAATAAATATCCGCTGCCTTTGATTCCGGTATAACAATCAGTTGCGGCATGCCACTGTTTTTTACTAAACTTGATCTGCGGGGGGCTTATCTCATTCGGGTCGGGAAGGGGGGCGAATGGAAGACCGCGTTTCGGACAAAATTTGGTTTGTTTGAGTATTGTGTCATGCCCTTCGGTCTTTGTAATGCCCCTGCTGCTTTTCAGTTTTTTATAAATGTTATGTTATGTTAGTTAGATTTCTAGAGCGCAGCGGTTACCCTGAGGTGTCCTGGCGCTATGCACTGCCTGCAGGTTAGCAGAGAAATATGGTCAATGAGTGAACAGCCAAGTCTTCAGTCCCTTTCTAAAAGAAAGGAGATATGCTACATTCCTCAGATGGAACGGCAAATCGTTCCAGGCCTTGGATGTGCATGTGATAAAGCTCCTACCTCCCCAACTAGCCTTTTTAAATGTAGGGATTTGGACATTTTTTGCTCCTGTGTAAATGAGGTGTTACGGGAGTATTTGGATTTAGTGTAATCGTTTACATCGATGACATATTAATTTTTTCCAGAAATGAGGAGGAACATGATCACCATGTAAAACAGGTGTTGCAGAAATTGCGTGACAATTGTTTGTTTGTGAAATTGGACAAGTGTAAATTCCATGTTTCTTGTGTGGAGTTTTTGGGGTTTCTCATTTCCTCTGATGGAAGAGGATGGACCCTAACGAAACGGTGGCAATCACCTCATGGCCAGTTCCGACTTGTGTGAGGGATGTTCAGGTTCTTTTAGGATTTGCTAATTTCTATAGGCACTTCATGTCACATTTCTCTGAGATTATTACTCCCATGACTAGATTGTTGAGGAAGAGGGTGCCCTTTTTTGGTCTTCTGCAGCTCAACTTGCATTAGAAACATTGGTGGAGAAGTTTACTTCTGCTCCCATCCTTAGACATCCTGATCCTGCACTCCCATTTTTTGTAGATTCCGGACTTATGCACCCCATTGCCTTCTTTTCTAAGAAGTTGTTGCCGGCTGAACAGAATTATACCATGGCAGAAAGAGAGCTGTTGGCCATAAAGATGTCCTTTCAGGAATGGAGGCATCATTTATGGGGAGCTAGACATACCATTACGATTTATACTGATCATTAAAATCTGGAATTTTTTCGATCTGCATGAGCTTTAACCCCAAGGCAGATGTGATGGGTGTTATTCATTAACTAGTATGATTTTACAATAACGTATAGACCTGCGGTTCAACAAGCTAAATCAGACGCTCTCTCACGTATACATGTGGCTCCCTTGAATGATGTCTCTGTTCCTGATGAGACTTATGATATCAAAGGAAAGGATCATTGGGTGTGATTCCTCCGATGACTTCCCTGCTAAGGTTACGGAACAGTTGATCTCCATAGATATGTCCCCGTGGATGCTTGATTCCGCGTTTCAGCTGAAGGATGGATTGTTGTATCATGGAGCTCAATTGTTCATACCACTGGAGCTTAGAAAACAAGTACTTACTTGGTGACATTCTTCGTCATTGGTGGGGCATCCTGGGTTGTCCAAGACAAAGGAACTTTGTCTTCGTTGGTTCTGGTGGGATACACATTGGGGCATGATGTACAGGTGTTCGTGGCATCATGTCCCGTGTGTGCCATTAATAAAGCATCACACACCCCTCCTGTAGGTCTTTTGCATCCACTAACAGTACCTCCTTCTCCCTGGCATACAATATGTATGGATTTTGTTATAGATCTTCCCCTAGAAGCAGTGTACACTACTATAATGGTGGTGGTAGATCTTTTCACCAAAACTGCTCATTTTATACCGTTCTCTAAGGTACCTACGGCTAGGGAACTAGCAGAGATTTTCATTTCTCCGGTGTTAAGATTACATGGTATTCCTACTGCCATCGTGTCGGATAGGAGCGCTCAGTTCATTTCCCATTTTTGGAGGGCCTGTGTTACTCGTAGAAAATGGAACTCCGGTTGTCCTCAGCTTACCATCCGCAATCAGATGGACAAACGGAGCGGACCAACCAGACTATGGAACAATATATCCGTTGTTTATTGACATCGTTGGCTGGAAGCTGGGTAATGGCACTTCCTATAGCTGAGTTTGCCTATAACAACAGCATACATTCGGCCTTGGGTATGACCCCTTTCTTTTGTTCAATGTGTTTTCATCCCAAGGCTATCCCCATTCAGCCTTTGGGTCGTGTTCCAGCTGTAGACACTTTGAGCCATGCTTTGATTGACATATGAAAAAAAGTACAAGAACACCTGTTGGTAGCGAAGAATAGCATGAAAGAGAAGGCAGACAAACATCGTTGCCCAGCCCCTTCCTATGCCCCTGGGGATATGGTCTGGTTGGCTTCCAGGAACCTGAGATTGGGGGGTCCACGAAAAGTGCAACCTCGTTATGTGGGACCGTTTAAAATTGATCAGGTGGTAAACCCAGTTGCCATGAAGCTGGATTTGCCTGCTGACTATCGGATTCATCCTGTATTCCATACCGCTTTACTGAAACCTTATACAGTCACCACTCAAACTTTGCCCCCGCCTCCACCCATGGTGATTGATGAGCATGAGGAGTTTGAGGTTAAAGCTATTCTGGATTCTCGGAGACGACGGGGCAGATTGTACTATCTGGTTGACTGAAAAGGATATTCCCCTGATGAACGAACCTGGGAACCAGCCAGTTATGTGCATGCCTCCCGTTTGGTGCACTTATTTCATTCTCGACATCCTTCTAAACCCTGTCCGGTTCGGGGTCTTTTGAAAGGGAGTACTGTCATGTCCTGTATATAAATAGTGCTAGAGGGTGGGGTTCGTTTTCACCCTTCTTACCTTTCTGTATCTTTGGCATTCTGCCGCTTGATTTTCTTTTTATTTTCTTGCATTGACCTTGTGAGCATGTAGGCACAGCTGCGGTGGATTCAGAGAGCGGTCGGCGGGTATATAATCACTGCCCACCTTCCGCTCTTCGCTTGGTTTCTTTTTCGGAGTTTTTGCCCCGGAAGGACTCTGCCTACCGCACTTCCTGGAGTTCTTGCTGCTTCCTGTTGCATCGGCTCTTCATGGGACACGTTGGTCGGAGCCCTTGGATATTGCTCCTTCTTCGTGGGATTTGCTTCAAGCTGGTCAGGATTGCTTCTGTAGTACTTTGGACTTGTTGGCCATATCCTTTATTTAGAAGGTAACGGGGCTTGGAATTTCCTGTCTCTCGTGTACAGGAATTTCGGGACATTTTGTAACCTATTCACATCGTTGTGCCCTGTTTGGTGCTTTTCACGAAGCTCTGTTTCGACATCGGTTTTTATAGAATACTTTTTTTTCTTTCGTTATGAGGTGCGGGTTTTTTGCCATAGTTTTGGTTTTTTTTGTCCCGCAAGGAGATTCGTAGGTGTGGGTAAAAGGTTGTGGACTTTGTGAAGACCTTGCCCGGATCTACACTATTGGAGCTGCTAACGGGGTGATATGCGTCTGCTCTCTATGTTCGACGGGAGTCTGCTGATAAAAGGGTGAGCCTCATGGACAACACTGCTTTTTGTGCCTACCTGTTTGATGCTGTGCAAAGGTCTTTCCTTTTTGTTTTTCATTATTGTAATTCTTATTTTCTCTTTCCTTAAGCCTCCAGTGCCTATCCTGGGTCCCAGCATTACCCAGTGAGGGAAATACAGAACCAGTCCTTCACATCTCTTTTCTCTTTTCACTTGTTTACCCACCTTCTCCCGGTGCAGTTTTCTACTTGTGCCTTTGCAAATATTGGACATAGGTGGATAGTGTACTGGGAGAGGACTGGGACATTCTTCGTTCCTGCAGTATCTGATTCACAGGTGAGTGGGGGCGGAACACATGATCCCACCCCACCCTATTTGTTGCAGTACCACATGGCGGTGGTGTTGTCCGGGAACACCTGCACTAGCCTTCCCCTGATGGAGGGCACGAACGCTTTCAATGCCAGTCATGTCCTATCAAACGGCAGACAGCACCAATAGGCAGGCAGGACGGGAATGTGAAAATAGACATACAATGCTACCGTCCAGTCCCTTGGGTCCAGGGCAGACTAAACCTGAGCCAATGTAAGAATTTTAAATTTCTCCTTCTTGAGGAAGAAGTTGAGGGCTGGGAGATCTAGATTAGGATAAAGGCCTTTGTTCTTCTTGGGAACCAGAAAGTAGCAGAAATAGCAACCAGTCTACATCTGGCCCTGGAACCCTCTCTATAGCTCCCTTGGCCAGGAGTCATGACTTCCTCGCAGAGAGGTGATAAATGATCCTCCATCTTCTAGTCATAAGATGGTGGCATGGAGGAAGGGGTAGTCTTGAAGGGGAGGAAGTAGCCCCTTAGTACGATTTGCAAAATCCACCTGTCTGCCAGTGGGGCTGCTGATGGCGAACCTTGCCGCCAACTGGATGCCCATGGTGTTAAAGGGGTAGATTAGGAGGGCTTGGAGGCTGCAGCTGCCGGAGGAGGTGCTGGACTGACCAAACCACTGGGTACCTGACCCACGAGGTCTGTGGATACAGCGCCCTCATCCACGGAGAGGCTGAGGAGCGTGCGTAGCTCGGTGGCTAGCAGGAAATTGGCGTGGTTGGAAGACCCTGCTGTAGCCACGAAGGGAGCAAAAGCCAGATTGGGAGTGATGTGGGGCAGCAGAGGGGCCCAAGGACTTGGCCGTAGCCAGAGACTCCCTGAAGCGCTCGAGAGCTGCATCTTGGACATCCCCTGAAAAGTTAGTCATCCTCAACCAGGATTATCGCTCTGCCCAGTGAGTCGGTCTTGTTGAGTTCACAGCGTATTATGAACTATGCTGCATCTCTCCCATATGCAACAGCCGGAGAGAGAATGGCCTGGTTCTCCTCGCTGGACCTGTGGTAGTACTTGTGCAACCATCTCCCACAGTGTGGGAGTAATGGCACAAAAGGCATGAGGTGTTCACAGACCGCAATACAATGCTAGGCTGGCAGATGAACATTTCCTAAAGAATCCAGCCTCTTGGAATCCCTGCCCAGAGGAGCTGTAGGGAATGTGCCTTGGGAAGTCGAGGATTCGACCACCAAATCTGGGTCTGGGTCCCCTGGAGAGGGGCTGTGGTGCCGGGCAATAGTCCAATTCACAGGAGCCCCTGTGTTGGGTTTGGACCAGGTCCCCAAAAGGACATCAATGACGACCACATTTAAGGTGAGTGGCTGTTCCAATGTGGAGACTCCCGGTTCTGGCACCTCCGTCATGACATTAGTCTGGACTGCCACTGAGTGCAACTGAAGGTCAAGGACCTCAGCCGTCCTCTGCACTGCCATTCCATATGAAGCTCCATCCTCCAAAGCCACGGTTGGGGGAGAAAGCATACCAGTATCTGGAGACGTATCCAGTCGCCTGGCTTCGCCCAGTTCCTCAAAGCAGTCCATAGCTGCTTCTTCGTAGGGTTGGTATTCTGCAGGGTCCAGCGACACCTCCCATTCCTCCCTGAGGCCTAAACCTAGAGAAGAGGGCTCAGGCTCCGATCTAGGAAGCAAAGTTCCTGCCAGCATCAGAGTGGGCGTCTGGTGACGCTCATTCAGCTCCTTGTCGAGGATCACAATGGGGATGGTGCAGAGGAAGGTCAAGTTGGTATGACCGGTGCCGGTCTGGATCCAGGAACGGATCCATGGGGGCCCACTGGAGTCAGAGCCGCCAGCGCAGAACCAGATGAGGCCCTGTCTGACCCCACGGGACCCAAAGGAATGTCGGAGGGGTCAGGCCGCCCAAAGATGAGGCACATGGCCTCATAGAATTCTTTGAGATGGGCAGGGGTCGCTCGTGCTCCCAGAAAGTCGGGAAGGCATGTAGACGGTCCAAGCGCAGGCTCATAGGAACCAGCCCCCAAATGCTGATGCACCATCATCGCGTCAGCCATCGGACGAGGAGAAGTCAAACAGTGCTTCGACTTCTTGCTCTTTTTCTTTTGCCTTGGCTTACCCGAATGCCCTTGAGGACTTGGGAGTGGGGCAATGACGACTTCGGGCTCCGCGACCGGTCCCTTCCTCTTGACCTCGATTTTTGCAGGGTTGCATGCCGGGCCACCGTAAGGTTTAGGGACCGCTCCCTCAAAGCCTTCAGGTTCATGGTCTGGCAATCGGAGGCGGACTTCAGGTCATGGTTGCGCTCCAGACACCTCAGACAGATAAGGTGGGGTCCCTCACTGACATCAGCCAGTGACAGGCTCTGCAGGGCTTAAAACCTGTCTTCTGAGATGACATTACCTAACAAACCAGGAGGAAAACCTCAAAACTCTCATCAAAAAGTAAAACAAAATTCTGTAAAATAGTGGCTATGAGGTAGCTCTTCTCGGATCAGTGCTGGCTGGAACGGAAAGAAAAGAACTGATGTTAGCGTGCCCAGGTGGCGCGTATATAGGTAACGCGACTTCACTTGCGGTGCAGATGACGCACACTGAGCCGATCGACGCCACCTACTGGTGTTCAGTCATACCGTTCACGAAAAATCTTCCTGATCCAGTCTGACGCCTGAGGAAATTCAAAGCTGAGGAATCTGCGGCTAGAAGTCTGTATCGGATTTCCATATTTAACAGTTGTAAATCCAATACCTCCGCTGTCCATCTCATTACTATGGCATAGGAGGTAGTCTCTTCCAGTGATGGTCTGGGGAGAACAACTGTAGGAAACTGGGTTTTTGTTGCAGTAATCTGGTACACAAATCCTGGGATCCACAGGTCCCAGGCGGGCAGAGAGGTCCTCAATCAAGAGGATAGAAAGGACACGTCCTCCCTATTTCATATACTTATTGCCACAAGAATGTCCCCTCTGTAGTCGGATGGTTGCGTTCTCTCTAATTAGTGTAAGCAACGAAAAAGTGATCCAAATTGGATGGGGGGTTCCTAAGTGTGTAGTGGTGACCCTCTCCTGAACAGAGTTCACAAGAGAGACAGAAGAGTTATGTCCAACCCGTTGCCACGGGTGGGAAGGGAACGAGACCCTTTTCTTTAAATAGCCCTCACTCACTCTAATAGTGACATGCTTCATCATAGGGCTCACTCCGACTGCTAAAAGTCGGGGTGGGCTCGACCGTATTTCAGGGAGCACTTAAAGATATTGTGTATGGGGGCGTACTGTTAAAGATAAAATTCCTCACCCACTCCTAAAGAAATCTTTAATAATGGAGTGGGGGGGGAAGGTTAAAATATATATAATAGGGTTTAAAGGATGTGATGGTCCTATGACCCTTACTCAAGCACCAACATGTTTCAGCCCTTCCTATCTGGCTAAGTAAGTCCTGGGCTTTCGTCAGGGTGGGATGTAAAGAAGTTACTTCCCCCAAAGACGTGCATGCGTGTCAACTATTCGTTTCAGGCACTCTTAAGTGATTAAAAACTGGAACAAGCCTAATACTTGCCACTGGTCTCGGTGAGGAATTACCCCTGTAACTCAGGACAACGGATTCTCAGAGGGAGCGCCGGAGGGAGGCCTTATTGTCACACTTTCGCCATAGGTCCTCCATGCAGGGACCTACTCATCCGTGGGCTCCCCGGCTTGCAGTAACCCTCCCCCCCCCCCACCTTTTTGCTTGGCTTGAGATGCAACTTTGACTGAAGAGTACCGGATCCCTGCTGACCAGGCTCCCAGGACCAGTGTTCTTTCCTTAAAAATGTACCATAATTGGCACAACTTCAGTTCCCCTTACAAGTCCCTAGTAAATGGTATCCCTGGTACCTAGGGTATTGGCACTGAAGAGGGACCACAAGTTTAGCAGCACCAATTGTGCCACCCTAGGGTCCCCTCGTCAAAGCCATCCATACTGCCATTGCAGACTGCATGCCTTGGTGCAGACAAAACGGAAGAGTCGACATGGCACACATCCTTGTGTACCATGCCCACAAACACCGCATGGGATATAGGAAAGACACCCCTCTAGCAGGCCTTAGCCCTAAGGCAGGTTGCACAATATCCCCTGTGAGGACCTTAGCCCTAAGCCAGGATGCAGTATGTCCCCTGTGAGTACCTATTCGCATGACCAGATATGCCCCTGCAATATCCATGTCGTGTCTTGGATATTGTAAGTGAACAGGGAAGCCATAGAGAGTACATGGGCTGGACACATCATTCTGAATTTCCCAGCTCCATGATGGCTTCACTGTATTATGGGATATTTGGTATCTAACATCTCGTATTAATAAACCTGCACTGATTCCAGTGTCAGACATATTTTTAATTGCACCCAGAGGACCCTTTAGAAGGGTCCCCTGAAAACTACTGACTTCTAGTGTGTTCCTGACTGGTCTCTGCCAGCCTACCACTACTAGACATGTTTCTGGACCCATGGGGTGAGAGCCTTCACTCTCAGGGGCCAGAAACAATGCCTGCCCTGGGCGGAGGTGCTTCACACCTCCTCCAGGCAGGAACAGCTTTCCAGGGCGGAAAGCTTCAAAGGCGATGCCGCCTTTGAACTCCAACCCAAGCCTCTTCTGGTTGGCTTCAGATGGCAACCCCCCTGCCCTAACCCCACTTTTGTCGAGAAGACAGGCAGGAAAAATTGTTAGATGAAGAGGAGGGTCCCCAGTTAACCTGCACTACCCCTAAGGCGGGGCAGGCGATGCGGACCCCCCAGCTCACTTCTCACCATCTCGCAGATGGGGAAAACAACCTGTCAGGGACATGACCACCCCACACGTGGGGTGAGCATTTAGAGGGTGTAGTCACCCTAAAGGTAGGTAGCCTTTGGCTACTACTTGGCACTCCCTTTAACGCCCCTAAAATTAGTATTTAGGTGGTACCCGAGTCTTGAATTTCAGAATCGACGGACCAAAGACCAAGGACGAAGAAGAGCGGCTGACCCCGAGAACAGAGAGCCTGGACTGGATTTTTGGGCGTGAAGCCCTGCCTGCAGTCCAAAGACTCGACAATCGCAGAACACCATCTGGTCCTGCCGCTGTAGATGTCTACAAACCCCAGGGCCCTCCAGCACTTTGCCAAATTGCCCAACAACTCCCTTGGAGTAGAGGAGGTACTCCCCTGCATCGCAGGCACCGAAACTGCAGAGTCCGAACTCTTGACTTGAGCTCCCCAGCCCCGCCCACGCAGCAACTGTCCAGGAAAAGGTACCGCAGCTCTGAAGGCTCAACTCTGCCCCCTCACCAAGAATGGAGGCACCAGGATCACCCGGAGCCAAGCAGCGCCAACCCCGGGGTACCGGGCGCCCTGCAACCCAAGACCCACTACAAGAGTCCAAGCCGGACTCCAACTGTCTGAGGACCAAGCAACTGTCAAGGGACATCAGCAGCCCTGAGACCCACTCGCTGAGTGGCTCAGCAGTCATCCTGCACCAGCCCCACTGAGGTATTTGCCCCCGACAGCGAGGTGCACTTTGCGCACCAGAGCTTGGATCACCCGTTTGATCTGCACCCAGCCCCACCGGCCGGGGAATCTCCAAAACATTTGTGCTCCTGTGGTCCCCAGGCCCTTGCGACCTCTACACTTGTTTGAGTGCCCTTGGACTTGCCTGCAAGTCCCCCTGTGCAGCCTGTTTTTAGGTGCCCCACGCCAGCTACTTGCTCTGCCAGCACCCTGCTCCCGGCCGAATCCGGGCTGCTCCAGAGAAACTGCTGGTCGTACTTTGGACCCTGGCTCCCCAACATTCAAACTATAGAAGATGAACCCCTAAGTCCTACTGCACTGTGATGTATTGCATTCTGTGTTTTTCTCCATAGGATAACATTGTGCTTAATTGCGCACAACTGTATATTGCTTGTACTTTGCTTCTTGCTGAAACATATTACCTCCTTACCTTTAACTGAAGTTCTTAGTTCAAAATATATATATATATATATATATATATATCCATAAACATAAGTTCGCCCCAAAGGAAGAGCCGCCAGGTAAGTTCGTTTTGCACATATTTTAATGAATGCAGCAGACAGATTTGGCGGGAAACCGGCTTTCATTCTCCATCCGCCAGACGCGTTTCGGATTTCCCCTTCTTCATTGGCGTTCATGCAAGCAAAATCAGGGCAAAAAAGTGCTTCTAGTTATATCCCTGAACCACCCCCAGTGGGTGTGGCCATTCCTGTGGCCTTCTGGTTCAAGTAGTTGCACTCGAAGTATTGCTTCAGTGAGCTTGCCTAGAGTGCGCACATTCAAAAATTAAAAAACCCCAGTGGGTAAAAGCACAGTCCCGCTACAAATGCGCTGCCAATTTACGCATTTCATCAGGCATTACCTCCCGTCAAACTGATGACCCCTTTTAGAATCACCACGGGCCTGCTCCTGCAGTGTGTCTCTTCCGCGGCTGAGCAAGCCGCTAATATCCATAAACATAAGTTCGCCCCAAAGGAAGAGCCGCCAGGTAAGTTCGTATTTGGCTTCTTAAAAGGCCTCAATCTGTTGCAACATCGCAGATGGATCCAGAAACTCTGGGTGCATAGGAAACAGTTGCAAAATCGGTTCTTAGGAATTAATCTCAAATTCAGAGGGGTGAGACTGGGACAAATCCCGCTTGGCCTTCTTGTGCTTCCACTTAGACTTACTGAAAGACTTGGACTGAGATGAGGACCTGTGGCAGAAACTGCCTTGACAGCGGAAAGAGGATCATGCCCTCGAGTGGGACTTCCAAAACTTCTTTCTGTGTTCAGCGAAGAACAACCTGTACTTGGAGTCATGCAGCGACCCCAAAACACAAGAGGCCCACCTCATGGGGACCTGTAACCGTCATTTGCTTGCAAGTCCCTACGAGGCTTAAACCCTTTAATTTTAGGAAGGGGAAATAGTTCCCTTGCACACTCAAACAAAATAATTTTTGTAGAAAAAAACTTGTCAACTGACAAAAAAAAATGGTGGGAGCAAGCTCTCAGTCTGCAGACAAAGGCGCAGAAAGAAAAAAACTGATGTTGAGGCACAAGGCTCTCTTCCAGGGGGGTGGCGGGAGGGCAAAGTCAACTGACCCAACCACTGGCCGTCTGTCCCGAATTGTCTATGAACCCCCACCCTTGAAAAGTCTGGATAGCATGTTGCCCGTGGTGGCTGGGAGGGAATGGGCATGGCTGTAGGCCCCTTCCGTGGACACAAAAGGGGCGGAAGTTCACGAGGGGCCATAGACAAGCCCAAGGACGTGACAGTAGCTCTGCTATCCCTAAAGTGCTCCAGTGCTGAATCCTCCTTCTCTCCAAAGAGGCGAGAGTCATCAAAGGGCATGTCCATGAGGGAAGCCTGAAAAGCCAGTCGTTTTCAGAAAGGCATGGAGCCACAAGGCCACAGATGATGAAATCGGTCTGCCCAGCGAGTCGGTCGTATCGAGCCCACACCTTATGGTGAACTTTGCTGTATCTTGACCATCAGCAATAGCCTGGGTAAGTATGGCGCGGGCCTCCTCCGAGATCATAGGCAACACTAGTGCACCTGAGTCCCATATCATATGGGAATAATGGCCCAATAGGTACGCAGTGTTCATCAACAGCAGTGCTAGGCTGGTGTAAGAGAACATTCTCTTGCAAAAAGTATCCACTAAAGTGGTAGGGAATGCGCTGGGATTGATTCTGGATGTGGAGGCTTGGACTACCAAGCTCTCCGAAGTGGGGTACTAAGTTAGCTAACTGGGGTCCCCAGGAGCAGGGCGATGGAGGCGGGCAATCGTCCTATGCACAGGAGCCCCTGTGCAGGGCTTGGAATAGGCCCGACTAGGACATCTGTAAGGGCTTCATTGAAGGGAAATAAGGATTCAGAAGGGGAGACTCCCGGCTGAAGCACCTCCATCAAGACGATAGTCTTGACTTCTACTGTGAGCAGCCGAAGGTCCAACACCTCAGCTGCCCTACTCACCACCACTGCAAAAGAGGCTCCCCCTCTGTAACCACAATAGGAGAGACCAGGCCACAGTCAGGTGAGGTGTTTAACCCACTGTACTAGTTGTCCGATTCCTCATCTAGGAGATGGTACCCATAAGGGTCTATAGACCCCCCTCACTCGTCTCCCTCTCCAGGCCTATCAAATAAATAAAGCACTCGCTCAGCTCTGGGAAGCATGGACCCAGTAGGGGCCAGAGTGGTACAACCCCCATCCAGCTCCATGTTGGAGTTGGGAATAACAACAAGGGCGGTGCTGCCTAGGGGCATCGGCACTGAAAGGGGTGCTGAGGAAGGTCTCGGTCTCGCAGGTGGCTCCACTCTTGATCAAGCAAGGGATCCATTTGGCTCAACTGGCACTGAGGACGAATCCGCCAGTGGGTATCCAGTGGGGGCCCCGGAAAAATCAAGAAAGTGCAGAGCGGACCAGGGTTCAGGTTCTACCGTTGCTCCCACGTCTCTTCAGAAGACATTGACGGATGCGGCAAAGGCGAAACCTCTTTGACTTCTTGGACTTCTTATGTTACTCGAATTCCCTGACAATTTTAAGTGCGATGACAACTGTCTGGAAGGGCTCTGCGAACGCTCCTAGGACCTTTTGCATGATCGGGACCTAGAGCGTTGCAGAGTCAACTGACGCCGGCAGTGAGAAGCTTGAGGGATGCTTGGGATGCATGATGTGGCAGTCCTCACAGGACCTGGAGTCGTGGTCCCGCTCTAAGGACCAAAAACACACCAAGTGGGGTTCTGTTGCCGACATTTGCCTGTGACAGACTCCACATGGTTTGAAACTAGCTGGCTTCTTGGGTGACATCTTCACACCAGGAGAAAGAAATTCTCCAAAAAGTTTGACAAAATGTCAAAAAAGGGCTGTCAAAAAGTGACTAAGGGATAGCTCAGATCGGATCAGCAATTTCTAGCATGGATCAGAAAGAACTTATGTCAGCACACCGGGGTGGTGCCTATGTAGGAACCGCACACATTTCCGATGCGGAGCAGAACGATGCCACCTACCAGCGCACAAGGAGTATTGCTCAAACATCTTCTGGATCCAGTCTGACGCCTGGGGATATTCTCAGGTAAGGAATTTGCGACTAGAAGTCTCTATCAGAAATTATATTTTACGTTACATTAAAAAAAATGAAATTCACCCAAAAAAACAAAGGTTAAGTTTACATTACAGGTAGGTGAAAAAGTGACAAAGCAATGTTTTAAACTTAAAAAATTTTTTTTTTTAAAAATCACTGAAATTTACCAGCTATATTTAGCAAAGCTAACTATAACTTGCGATGCACTGCTTATGATCTCACATATTACATCACTCATAACATGTTCTATAACAATTTATGACATCTTTTATGACATCACTAATGACATTACTGATGACAACATCCAATGAGTGTGTTAGCTTGCTTTATAATTCACATGGTGGCAGGTAAGTATCATTCTAATTCTCTACCTAATCTTGTACAGTCTCTTTCCAGCGAGCCCACCTTCATTTGCCAGTCGCCGAAGAAAGGGAAGACTGGAACCCCTGACCTCAAAAGATAATTTGCAACCAATGCCATCACTTTAATGAACAACCAGAGGGGACTGATGAGGCAAAAGCGGAACACAGCTAAATGGAAAAGTTAGTGGCCCACCATGAACTGCAGGTAATGCCTGTTGGCTTGCAGGACGGTGATGAGAAAATCAGCGTACTGCAAGTCTAATGCTACCATCCAGTCTTCAGGGTCCAGGGCAGACACGACCAGAGCTTAGGTCAGCATCTTGACTTTCTCTTTCCGAAGAAAGCCATTGAGAGGACACAATCTGGTATAGGAGGAAGTTTTCTGTCCTTTTTCTGCATCAAAAATAGCAACCATGTCCTATTTCTGGCGCTGGTGCCATCTTGATGGCTCCTTTGGCCACCAGAGACTGCACTTTCTGATGGAGCAAGTAGAGAGGGTCCTATGTCAGCCGTTCTAGGGATGGTGGCATGGGGGTGGGTTTCCACAAATTAAAGAGTGTAACCCTCTCCTCTGCACAATTTGGAGCACCCACTTGTCTGAGGGTATGTTTCTCCATTGGGGAAGGTGGTCCTGGATCCTGCCACCAACAGGATGACTGTGTTCAGCAGAGGGCCCGCTGAAGGAGCTTGGGGGCTGCAGAGGCGGGGACTGGACGATGCACTGGGCATGACTCACACGGGATCTGCGACCCTGTCCCAAACAGGGCTGGGTAGCTTCTTTGGCTGGGGGGATACGGCTTATATTGGGTATGCCCTTAGGTGCCCCGACCATGGCTGCCGAAAGGGTGTTTTGGGGGGGGAAGAGAACTGCTGCTGAAACCGGAAAGCCAGAGAAAGGTCAAGGAACATGGCAGTGGGTCAGCTTTCCCGAAAACGCTGAAGTGCTGAATCAGTCTTGTCGCCAAACGAGGGGGAGCCATCAAATGGCATGTCAATCGGAGATGACTGCAAATCCTCAGAAAACCCAGTGGATCACAACCAGGCATGGCGATGAAGCACCACTGTACATGCCATGGCCCTGCTTAGAGAGTCTCTGGTGTCCAGATCAAACCTGATGACGAACCAAGGCCAGGCTCAAGATGGCGCGACCCTCTTCGGGGAGCAGCTGCGCAACCGAGTCCCATAATCCATGAAAGTAACGGCCAAAGAGGCAAGCAGTGTTCACCAACCGCAAAGGCAAGCTAGCAGAAGAGAAAACCTGCTTCCCAAAAGTATCCAGCCTCTTGGATTCCGTATCCGGTGGAGTAGAAGGGAATGGCTCTCAGGGGAGGGATTCTGGGAGAGGAAGGCCGGGTCTCCTGTTACAGGATGATTGCAATTGGCAATCATGTGGTGAACAGGAGCCCCTGTGCAAGGAATTCATATAACTTTAAAGAACTATGTATGAGTGAGATATTTCTCGGGCAGAGACGCTCTAAGGCACACCTAAGGTAAATGACTTAAGGGGCTGCATGGGAAGACAGATTTATTAGGATGTGTATTACTGCTAGGAACATACTAAGAAAGAAACAATAGCAAAATTGCCAGTATATCAGTATTACACCTACTAGGTGGGAAGCTTGGAAATATAATAAATGGTGTGGCTGGGGTACACGTTTTCTCTAGTCCATCTCGCTTGGCACTGCACGAAATTTCTCAAGTATTCGGAGGACCTCATAGATATCATTGACAATATGTCTGATGCAGCTATTTCCAGATTTCCTGTAAAACACTTTTTTAGGATTACTGTGGCAAAGTGGGAGAAACCTGCCTTACTGCAGGCTCACCCCTATTTTCCCATACTTTTCTGACCCTATTTTTGGATGGTATTAGGACACTTTGTACTGTGACCCAGCTATTCAGTGTCACAATGTGCACGGTCAGGACCAAATATATAACAGGTAAAGTTGGTTTTACCCAATTCATTTTCTTGTAACGCCATGGTAGATAGTGCAAAAATGTCACCACTGACATGGAAGGTAAATGTCATGTGGGAAAAGCCTTTACAACGTGGCTGGAACCACATAATACCATTACCACGCATCC
Organism: Calotriton arnoldi; assembly: GCA_963921515.1. Taxonomy (NCBI): domain Eukaryota; kingdom Metazoa; phylum Chordata; class Amphibia; order Caudata; family Salamandridae; genus Calotriton; species Calotriton arnoldi. The sequence continues at coordinate 508,146 of CAWUFW010004001.1, forward strand.
AATGCAACGCATGTGTCTTTACTACGCAGGTCTTTACCATGCAAATTTTTATCACGAAAATGTAAGTGTTTCGCAGGTAAGTGTGTGTATATATATATATATATATATATATATATATATCCCTTTCAGATTTGTCCATGCAGTTAGAGCGCACTCCTCCAGTCGGGGGTAAACAACCTTTATTTCTTAAAAGACAGGTTTACAGCTCTGACCTTCTTCCATCTGCCTGCCTGACGCGTTTCAAAGCTATCGAGCTCCTTCTTCAGAGGCAATTCAGATGCACAACTCCGTTAAGGGTCTCCCACAATTCCTTACATGCTTTAACCATTCTATCAGCCTCAGGTGTGCTGTTTCCGGTAAGTTTATTATTTATATTGCATTCTGGGAATCGTGGTCTCATTACCCTGCTCAATGCCTCCAGTGGCCGTGTGCAATCGGAACATTTTTATGGATCAATTCCTGCCCATAGGTTTTAGGGACAGTTATAGTTAGTTGGACATTTCACTCGTACAAAACCATAGAAATTCCCCCGTTATAGTTAGTTCAGCTAACTATAACTCGCGCCCCCGCAATGCACTGCTGATGACGTCACATATTACATCACTCATGACATGGTCAGTGACATCACTGATGACATCACTGATGACATCTCAAATGACAGCACTGATGACATCACTGATGACATCATCCAGTGACTGTGTTTCTGTAAAGTTTAAATATGTTTAATATATATAGGAACGGCGTATTGAAGAATGAGTGGGTGTATAAGTGACTGAATGGATGATTTAGTACGTGAGTGACTGACTCTACAAGTGAGTGATTAAATGTATCTTACTGAATGCATGGGTTAGTGACTAAACTGTGTGAATGTCTGTATCCGTCTGTCTGTTGGTTTGTAAGCGGCTGCATGGACTTTCTGAATAGCTACATGAGTGTCTACATGGGTTATTGATTGATTGTCTGAGTATCTGTATGGGTGCCTGAGTGTTTGTGTGGGTGGGGTGTGTGTGACTCTGTGCATAGATGTGTGAGTTGGTGATTCACTGGGTGCATGGTTTCAAGAGTGCATCTGTGATGGACTGTATGGGTGGGTGAGTGTGTGTATGGGTGTGTTAGTGATTGAATGTATATCTCAGTGGTACATGTGTGAGTAACTACATATGTGAAAGGCAGTATATATGTGTGTTGGAGTATATAAATGGCTATAAGTGAGTGTGTGTGATTGTGAGAGTGGCTGTATGGATGAGTGTGTACTTGTATCAGTGATTGTATAAGAGCGTAAGAATGTGCTAGTATTTGTATGAGTAAGTGAGCTGGTGTGTGTATAACTGTATAGGTGAGTAAATGGGTGTGTGATTAAGTTTTTGCATGACTGACTAGGTGTGTGAGTACCTCTATGGATGAGTGGCGGTGTGTGAGTGTTTATATAGGTGTATGAGTGCATATGATAGTCCTGTACTGAGTGACTAAGTATGAGTGACTGTACGGGTGAGTGAGTGGATGTGTGTGTAGACCTTAGAATCAGTGAGTGGGTATGTAGTTTTTGGTGTTGGAGTGTCTATGGTTTTGAGAATGGCAGTCTGTAATTTAGAGTGGGTGTATCAAAAGTTATATTAGGGTGTGAGAAGATGCATGAAATTATCACATGGATGATGTCATCAGTGATGTCATTTGAGATGTCATCAGTGATGTCACTGACCATGTCATGAGTGATGTAATATGTGACGTCATCAGCAGTGCATTGCGGGGCGCGAGTTATAGTTAGCTGAACTAACTATAACGGGGAATTTCTATGGTTTTGTACGAGTGAAATGTCCAACTAACTATAACTGTCCCTAAAACCTATGGTTTTTCAGTGAATTTCAAAGGTTTTTAAATGCTAATTTCTAACTATAACGTGTCTGAAACCTATGATTTGTTCAGTGAATTTCAAAGGTTTTTAAATGCTAATTTCTAACTAGAACGTGCCTGAAACCTATGATTTTTAAGTGAATTTCAAAGGTTTTTTTAAATGCTAGTTTCTAACTATGCCTACAGAGGTAGGACGTGAAGAAAGAAGAAAAAACGCACAGAAAGAAGCAAAAGATGTGCAGAAAGAACCAACAGAGGAGCAGAAAGAGGCCTTGTTGCAAAATCATCCTGTGCCCACAACTTTTTCAGACGGGTACTGGTGGTAACTGACTCTGACTAACCAGAGCCAGTGCTATGCTAAAAGACAGCTTAGAATACAGTGAAAACACCTACATACACTAGGGAACACTATGCGTTGGGGTACCCCTGTGATTAGCATGACCTCCTCTGCAAGTCCCTAGTACATAATAGGGCAGGGGATTAAAACTACCTCTTAAAACGCGCTACAGGGCGCGTTTGCACAGTGGTGAAGGGAGGGGGGCCTGAGGTGACGTGTGCAAACGCACCCCGTGGCGCTTTTAAGGTGTGGGATTAAGTCCCCTTGAATTCTGAGGGTCCCTGGGGCCCAACTAGCCCCCAGGTACCTACAGTTAGGACCACAGAGATGAGTTGCAGAGGCGTTCCGAGGCCACGCACCTTTTTCACCTCTCTGCAACGCAACTCTGTTGTGCTTACTGAAGGTACCTGGTGGGCTACTTGGCCCCCAGGGTCCCTCAGGATTCAAAGGGAATTAATTCCCCAACTTAAAAACGCACCACAGGGCGTGTTTGCGCACATGTCACCTGAGGCCGCGCCCCTCCCTTCACCACTGTGCAAACGCGCCCCGTGGTGCGTTTTAAGTTGGGGGATTAGGTCACCTTGAATCCTGAGGGTCCCTGGGGCCCAACTAGCCCACTAGGTACTTCCAGTAAGCACCACAGGCCTGCGTTGCAACGCCTGTAACAAATTGTGCAGTTGTGTTTAGGTAGTGAAGAGGGTCGTGCTGGGGGTAGTGTTTCGGGGTTTAGGGCAGTGCAGTGGTGTTCGTGCAGTGTAGGGGGTCGTGCTGGGGGTGGTGTTTCAGGGTTTAGGGCAGGGCAGTAGTGTTCGGGCAGTGTAGGGGATCGTGCACGGGGTGGTGTTTCAGGGTTTAGGGCAGTGCAGTGGTGTTCGTGCAGTGTAGGGGGTCGTGCTGGGGGTGGTGTTTCAGGGTTTAGGGCAGGGCAGTAGTGTTCGGGCAGTGTAGGGGATCGTGCACGGGGTGGTGTTTCAGGGTTTAGGGCAGTGCAGTGGTGTTCGGGCAGTGTAGGGGGTCGTGCTGGGGGTGGTGTTTCAGGGTTTAGGGCAGTGGTGTTCAGGCAGTGTAGGGGGTCTTGCTGGGGGTGATGTTTCAGGGTTTAGGGCAGTGCAGTGGTGTTCGGGCAGTGTAGGGGGTCTTGCTGGGGGTAGTGTTTCAGGGTTTAGGGCAGTGCAGTGGTGTTCGTGCAGTGTAGGGGGTCGTGCTGGGGATGGTGTTTCAGGGTTTAGGGCAGTGCAGTAGTGTTTGGGCAGTGTAGGGGGTCGTGCAGGGGGTGGTGTTTCAGGGTTTAGGGCAGTGCAGTGGTGTTCGGGCAGTGTAGGGGTCGTGCTGGGGGTGGTGTTTCAGGGTTTAGGGCAGTGCAGTGGTGTTCGGGCAGTGTAGGGGGTCGTGCTGGGGGTGGTGTTTCAGGGTTTAGGGCAGTGGTGTTCGGGCAGTGTAGGGGGTCTTGCTGGGGGTGATGTTTCAGGGTTTAGGGCAGTGCAGTGGTGTTCGGGCAGTGTAGGAGGTCTTGCTGGGGGTAGTGTTTCAGGGTTTAGGGCAGTGCAGTGGTGTTCGGGCAGTGTAGGGGGCGTGCTGGGGGTGGTGTTTCAGGGTTTAGGGCAGTGCAGTGGTGTTCGGGCAGTGAAGGGGGTCATGAAGGGGGTGGTGTTTCAGGGTTTAGGGCAGTGCAGTGGTGTTCGGGCAGTGTAGGGGTTCGTGCTAGGGTTGGTGTTTCAGGGTTTAGGGCAGTGCAGTGGTGTTCGGGCAGTGTAGGGGGTCGTGCAGGGGCTGGTGTTTCAGGGTTTAGGGCAGTGCAGTGATGTTCGGGCAGTGTAGGGGGTCGTGCTGGGGGTAGTGTTTTAGGGTTTAGGATAGTGCAGTGGTGCTTGTGTAGTGTAGGGGTCGTGCTGGGGGTAGTGTTTTAGGGTTTAGGGTAGTGCAGTGGTGTTTGTGTAGTGTAGGGGTCATGTTTTAGGGTAGTGCAGTGGTGTTTGGGTAGTGTAGGGGTCGTGCTGGGGGTAGTGTTTTAGGATTTAGGTTAGTGCAGTGGTGTTTGGGTAGTGTAGGGGTCGTGCTGGGGGTAGTGTTTTAGGGTTTAAGGTAGTGCAGTGGTGTTTGTGTAGTGTAGGGGTCGTGCTGGGGGTAGTGTTTTAGGGTTTAGGGTAGTGCAGTGGTGCTTGTGTAGTGTAGGGGGTCGTGCTGGGGGTAGTTTTTAGGGTTTAGGGTAGTGCAGTGGTGTTTGTGTAGTGTAGGGGGTCATGTTTTAGGGTAGTGCAGTGGTGTTTGGGTAGTGTGAGGGGGTCGTGCTGGGGTAGTGTTTTAGGATTTAGGTTAGTGCAGTGGTGTTTGGGTAGTGTAGGGGGTCGTGCTGGGGGTAGTGTTTTAGGGTTTAAGGTAGTGCAGTGGTGTTTGTGTAGTGTAGGGGTCGTGCTGGGGGTAGTGTTTTAGGGTTTAGGGTAGTGCAGTGGTGCTTGTGTAGTGTAGGGAGTCGTGCTGGGGGTAGTGTTTTAGGGTTTAGGGTAGTGCAGTGGTGTTTGTGTAGTGTAGGGGGTCATGTTTTAGGGTAGTGCAGTGGTGTTTGGGTAGTGTAGGGGGTCGTGCTGGGGGTAGTGTTTTAGGATTTAGGTTAGTTCAGTGGTGTTGGGGTAGTGGTTTAGGGTAGTGCAGTGGTGTTTGTGTAGTGTAGGGGGTCATGCTGGGGGTAGTGTTTTAGGGTTTAGGATAGTGCAGTGGTGCTTGTGTAGTGTAGGGGGTCGTGCTGGGGGTAGTGTTTTAGGATTTAGGGTAGTGCAGTGGTGTTTTTGTAGTGTAGGGGGGTCATGTTTTAAGATACAACGCTCCAATACCTGACCAGTCTGCACTACATAAAACTGCAAAAAAACTAAAAATAAAAAGTGTTTTGCACACTTTTGTCATTGGGCTATATGTGGGCTACATCTGGGTAATATTTGTGCTACATTTGGGCTCTTTTTTCACTGGTGGCCATCTTGGAAGACTTCTTTGTTATGAAGTTTCCTAATTTCCTCATTTACTGCAGTCTCCTCAGTAGGAAATGCTTTCAGTTTTTACTTTGATTCCATCAAGAAGGCATTCAGATGTGTCACACATTTGCCATAAATTCAGAATGTTAGCACTCTAGTTGTTCATTAGATCACTGTAGTAAAGCTACTGCTCACCAAGGAGTTAACTGGAAGTCTACTGCTGGTATTGAAAGTGATTGTTTCAGTCTGCATGTCAGAATTTTCTAATGAAATAGAAGAGGATTTGAGATCTCACTTAAAACATGCACTAAATTTTCTTTTTGCAGCACTAACCATAATTTCTATGGCAAAATGAACCCCCTCATTTTGTTCCTTTTTAAATTAAATGTTTTAAGTGTTACCAGTTTATTCCAATCAAGATGGCTTCAGGTGTGCCATACTTTTGTCATAAGTAAGGCTGTTAGCACTCTAGTTGTTCTTTAGAACACTCTGGGAAGCTGCAGTAGAACACAAAGGCATCAACTGACAGGCTGCTCCTGTTGAAATATAACAGGAAGATATTTGAGATCTCACTTAAAACATGTCCTAATTTTTCTTTCTACAGCACTAACCATAATTTCTATGGCAAAATGAACCCCTCATTTTGTTCCTTTTAAATTAAATGTTTTAAGTGTTACCAGTTTATTCCAATCAAGATGGCTTCAGGTGTGCCATACTTTTGTCATAAGTAAGACTGTTAGCGCTCTAGTTGTTCTTTAGAACACTCTGGGAAGCTGCAGTAGAACACAAAGGCATCAACTGACAGGCTGCTCCTGTTGAAATATAACAGGAAGATATTTGAGATCACAGTTGAAACATGTCCTAATTTTTCTTTCTACAGCACTAACCATAATTTCTATGACAAAATGAACCCCATCATTTTGTTCCTTTTTAAATTAAATGTTTTAAGTGTTACCAGTTTATTCCAATCAAGATGGCTTCAGGTGTGCCATACTTTTGTCATAAGTAAGGCTGTTAGCACTCTAGTTGTTCTTTAGAACACTCTGGGAAGCTGCAGTAGAACACAAAGGAATCAACTGACAGTCTCTGCCCTTGTTGGATGTACATGTTTTACTGAGAATGTCAGACTTCATTCTCACATGACTGAGAAAGATAATGTGAATTTACAGAAAATATGCTCTCATTTTAGCTTCTGGAGCACCTTCCAAAACTGTATGGGACAAGCATGTGAAAATAGTTCTCTCAAACATGATTCATGATATCCCAGCAGAAGGTTTTCACAGGGTAAAATCACCTTAGAACACACCACAATTCCTGAAATTAGTATGGTACCATCAACAAATGAATTCTAATGTAACTAAAGTCTGTTATCACCCTTTATAGTTCTCCTTTTGGTAACCCTCAAAATCTTCGATTCACTACAATGCATTTCAATGGGGTACTATCATTTATATTGGTCCCAAGATGGCTGCCAGCAATTCCAGGATGAAGTGCTGACAGCCAATCAGATCTCACGATGACATGTGTGGTTAGGCTCCGCCCAGATATATATGTGTTTTTACTTTTGATTTTCTCAGCAACTACTGAACGGATTTACACCATTTAACAAAAAGGGTTCTTTCTGAACCAAGAACTACCTCTTTGCCAAATTTTGTGTAATTCCGTTCAGCAGTTCGGGCTGTAGCCGTGGCTAAAGTTTCCTATGGGAAAATGAATGGGGAAAACACGTTTTGGGACCCCCTTTTTCTCGGCCCCCGCTTGACGAATCACCCCGAAACTTTCAGGGTCGGAGCGGGCCATAAAGTTTGAAAATTTCGCGAAGATTCGTCAACCGACGCAAGAGTTATTTCAAATAGAATGTTGCGGATTTCCTATGGAAAATAGGTCCTAACTATAACTATCTACTGGCGACCGCCAGTAGATAATATATATATATATATATATATATATATATATATATATACACACTAAAAAAAACTAAGATTACAGGGACGATATAGTTAGGCTCAGATTTTAGCAGTTTTAGTTACCTGAGCTAACTGACTATACCTTACGCCCCCGCAATGCATTGCTTATGACATCACATATTACATCACTCATGACATGGTCAGTGGCATCACTGATGACATCATCAAGTGACATCACTGATGACATTACTGATGACATCATCAAGTGAGTAAGTGTTTTTAGGAGTTTATGGGTGTTAAGGATTATGTTACTTACCCAGTAAGCATCTGTTCTTGGCATGTAGTGCTGTAGATTCACATGCTTTGCATAAGTCTGTCATCTAGTGTTGGGCTCGGGTGATTCAAGATGTTTTTGTTCCAAGACATTTTCTTCGAATCACAAGGTTGTGTGACTCCTCCTCTTGGGAATACTGCGCATGGTCATTGACACCTTCTTCAGACTGTTTTGCCGTGGGTAGGTGAGAATGTAAAATGCGGTGTTATTAAGCATTGAGATGGCCATGCGTTCGTATGAGCTGCAATCTACACAAGAATTTGGGGAGGAGGGATGGTGCATGTGAATCTAGAGCACTACATGCCAAGAACAGATGCTTACAGGGTAAGTAACATAATACGTTCGAGGCATGTGTGCTGTAGATACACATGCTTTGCATAGACTGTGAAGCAGTCCCTCTCCCTAGGTAGTGGTTAACTTGTGGGGGTTGCAGTTGTTTGAAAAAGAGTCTCAAAGTACTGCCTGACCAACACTGGCTTGTTGTCGTGCAAATACATCCACACAATAATGTTTTGTGAGGGTGTGTGGAGTAGACCATGTTGCTGCTTTGCAAATATCAGCAATAGGAATGTTTCCTAAAATAGCCATGGAAGCTCCAATTTCCCTAGTGGAGTGTGCTTTAGGTGTAACAGGTAGAAGTCTTTTAGCCTGTGCATAGCATGTCTGTATGCATTTAACTATCCATCTTGAAATGCCTGATTTAGAAATTGCTTATCCTAAACAAGGAGGTGCAAAGACAACAAACAATTGTTTAGTTTTTCTAAATGATTTAATTCTGTCAATGTAATACATTAATGCCCTTTTTACATCTAAAGTGTGTAATGCCTATTCTGTAACTTAGTCTGGTTGTGGGAAAAACACAGGTAAATCAATGGAATGATTAATATGAAAACTGGAAACTACTTTTGGTAGAAATTTAGGGTTAGTTCTAAGCACTACCCTATCCTTGTGTAGTTGAAAGAAACGCTCTTCTAGGGTTAATGCATGAATTTCACTAACTCTTCTAAGAGAAGTAATAGCAATTAAAAAAGCAAGTTTCCATGAAAAATATTGCAACTGACAAGAATGTAATGGTTTAAAAGCAGGACCCATTAATCTTGTTAGGACAATGTTTAAATTCCATGCTGGGGCAGGTGGAAGTCTAGGGGAATTATCTTTTTACGTCGCTCCATGAAAGCTTTAATAACAGGAATTGTAAACACTCATATGTGTTATCTATTCTGGAGATATTCGGCAATAGCTGCAAGATATAGTCTTATAGAGGTATATGCTAATCCAGCAGTTTGTAAATGCAATAGGTATAAAATAGGTGTTTGTACCTTTGCTTGAAGAGGATTAACGTTTTGTTAGTGACAGAATATAACAAAACGTTTCCATTTTGCTGCATAACTTTGCCTTGTAGTTGGTTTACGAGATTCTTTAAAAGAATGTTCATACAGTCTTGAGGCACATCTAAATATCCAAGCTCTAAGACTTCAGGAGCCAAATTGCAAGATTCATTTCTATGGGATTGGGATGTCGAAGTGTTCCATGGTTCTGCGTGAGAAGGTCAGGGTTGAGGTGAAGCTTCTCATGTGGGACTAGAGAGAGTTCCATGAGTGTTGAGAACCACGGTTGTCGAGCCCATGTGGGAGCTATGAGTATCATGGGAGTGATGTTTGCCGGAGTTTCCTGACCACTAATGGAAGTAGTGGGAGAGGTGGAAAAGCATATGCAAATATCCCTGACCAGTTCATCCATAGAGCATTGCCTTTGGACTGATGGTGGTGATATCTGCTTGCGAAGTGTGGGCATTTTGCGTTTTCTTTTGTTGCAAACAGGTCTATCTCTGGAAATCCCATTTTTGCGAAAGTATGGTTGAAGAACATTGGGGTGAATTTCCCATTCGTGGACTTGTTGTGATCTGCTCAGAAAGTCCGCAATGTGATTGCTTGTTCCTTTGACATGTTCTGCTAATAGATGCATGTTGTGGTGTATTGCTAACTTCCATATTTTCTGAGCTAAGTGAGATAATTGGAGAGAGTGTGTACCCCCCCTGTTTTTGTAAATATTACATTGTTGTCATAGTGTCTGTTCGAATAAGGACAACTTTGTGTTATAGGTGAATTAGGAAGGCTTTGATCGCTAGATGAACAGCTTGCAGCTCTAGGTGATTGATATGGAGATTCTTGTGTTTGGAATCCCATAGTCCCTGAATAGTAAGGTTGTGGAGATGTGCTCCCCATCCTGTTAGAGATGCATCTGTTGTTAGAGTTATTTGTGGAACTGGGTCTTGAAACGGCCGCCCTTTGGATAGATTTTATGGATTCCACCATTGCAGAGAGTGATACGTGCAGTTGTTTAACAACACTAGATCATGAAGTTGACCCAGTGACCGAGTCCATTGCTGGGAGAGACATTGTTGTAGAGGTCTCATGTTTAGTCTGGCATGTGGACTATGAAAATACAATATGCCATCATGCCCAAAAGTCTGAGGAATATTTGGCTGGAATGTGAGTTCCTGTTTAAAATTGTTAAATTAACGTTAGTATATTGCGTATTCTGTCTGTGTTTTGGGATGCTAATATTAAATTTGTGTTGAACGTTGCCCCTAGAAACGCTTGAGTAGTAGCTGGCTGTATATGAGATTTTTGAAGGTTGAGAGTGAACCCTAGTTGATGTAGTGAATCTAGGTTTTTTGAGTGTTTTGTTTGCAAAGTATGAATGTATTTGCTTTGCTTAGCCTGTCGTCTAGAGAAGGAAAGACATGAATATTTTCCCTGCGCAGATGTGCTGCCACAAGTGCTAAGCCCTTTGTGAATACAATTGGTGCAGTGGTGTTCCAAATGGAAGAACTTTGAACTGATAATGATTTCCCTGAAATAGAAATCTGAGGTATTTTCTGTGTGCAGGATGAATTGGTATATGAAAATAGGCGTCCTTTAGATCCAAGGTTGCCATGAAGTCTTCTTTTTGTAATAAAGGGATGATCTCTTGAAGAGTGACCATATGGAAACGTTCCGATATTATGTAATGATTTAGTGGTCTGAGATCTAGAATGGGCCTGAGAGATCCATCTTTTTGGGGAATTAGGAAGTATGGTGAATGCACTCCTGTCCAGTGAAATTGTGGTGAAACTGGTTCTATTGCTCCTTTTTGCTACAGAGCTGTTCTTTCTTGTTGCAGAAGGATTTGATGTTGCATGGTTAGTTTCTGTTTGAGAGGTGGACTATTTGGAGGAGTTATGAGTTCCAGACAATAACCATGTTGGATAATGTCTAAGACCCATTGGTCTGTTGTAATTGACTTCCAGTTTTGGAGAAATTGTTGAAGACGACCCCCAACTGGTGTTTGATGTTGTGGGGGAAAGGTAAAGGAGTCATTGTTCATTGTTGGTATTTGATGAACGGGTATTGTTCCCTCTGCCTCTTCCTTTAAAATTGTTACCTCTGTAGAAGGTCTTAGTTGTTGAGGTTTGTCCATGAGTTTTATATTGTGAACCAGAGGTATCTGTGGAAGCTGTCCTTGCCCCTTGTTTAAAATTGGGCCTACGAAAGGAACCTCTATAGGTGTCTGTTTGTAGAGCTCCTATTGATTTTGCTACCTCTGTGTACTTTTTCATTTTTTCAAGGACTGTGTCCACCTGGGGGCCAAAGATGTTCCTTGTCAAATGGGAGGTTCAATATGGTCTGTTGTATCTCAGGTTTGAAGCCTGACGCCCTTAAACATGCATGTCTTATTAGGACACTAGTATTTATACTCCTAGCAGCAGTGTCGGCTGTATCTAATGCACACTTTAATAGAGTTATTGGTGATAAGTTTGCCTTCATTAACAATCTCTTGACCTCTTTTTCTGTGCTCCTCTGGGAGATGTTGGAGAAGGCCCTCCATTTCGTCCCAGTGGGCCCTGTCGCACCTTGCTAGTAATGCTTGGCTATTAGCTATACGCCAATGACTAGCTGCCTGTGCCACAACTCTTTTACTAGAAGCATCCATAAGTTTGAATTCCTTTTCGGTGGTGGTGCTTCTCCTGTTGTTTGGGAGTTAGACCTTTTTCTAGCAGTGGATACTATAAAAGAGTCAGGAGTTAATTGACCTCTAATAAAAATGGGGTCTGAAGGTGGTGGTTTGTATTTCTTATCAATGTGAGGAGTAATTCTTGCTTTAGCTGGTTGTTTGAGAATTTCATCTGCATGAACTGTCATACCTTTTAAAAGTGGTAAGTATTGTGCCCCTCTTTGTGTATTAGATAAAGTTTCAAAGAACACATCCTCCTCTATTGAGTCCTTAAATAAAGGTACCTGATGGAAAGTGGCTGCTCTGGCTATAGGATCCTGATAAGCAGATGCATCATCAGGTGGTGATGGACGGACAGGGTATAAACCAGGATCAGTGTCAACACGAGGATCAACATTCTAATCCTCCCAAGGATCCTCTGGTTGTGTGTCATGTGGGATGTCTTGATCCTCATCTAATGTTGACTGAGGAGACATATTACTAGCCTTAGACAATTGTGGGGAGTGAGGTGGTGGGGTGGGTGGTGGAGATGTTGATTGGGGTAGAGGTGAAGAAAGAATGGGAATATGTAATGGACTAGTTACAGCATCCTTTCTTTTCTTCTTTAGGGGTTGAACAGGAACATCTAAAACCTCCCAAAGCTCAACTGCTTCTTAGGAGTTTGTTCTTTTGATGGTTGTACCATAATCTTCTTTGTTCCAGGCTGAATTTGAAGTGTTTTTTGTTTCGGGTTGAGCTTTTGGTGAAATTGCTCGAGGATTGGCTCCAGGGGAGATTTCGGACCAAAAACAAAGCATTTCGGTGGAGGAAGCTTTGTCTTCGATGGAGGAAGGTTAAATTCCGAAAAAACAAGTCTTTTTTTTGGTGATGAGACCGAAGAGAGATGTTTTGGTCATGGATGGAAGGGATGCAGAGGCCCCTGCTGTAGGTGAACATTCGGAGCCGAGCCGGAGGGCGAGGGTTCCGAGTAATGTTTTCAGTGCACGGTATGGCTTGTGTGCAGGGGCAGCCCAGGAGTAGTTTTCTCAGTGGAGGTTGAGGATTTGGATTTCAGAGGAGGGGTAGAAGTATTCACAGTATGTTGTTTTTGTGCTGGCTGAAGAGTGGCCGAGTCCTCTTCGGATTGAGACTCGGAATCGGAGTAATGTACGGAAAGGGATACTTCTTGTGCCGCTGAAGCCTCTTCCTCCTCCTCTTGTCAACCGAAGATGTCGGGGACATCGCCCATTTGCTTGTGCTGCATCTCTGGTCATCTAGCCCTTTGATATCGAACAGTCTTTTTAGACCGAAAAGACTTACAGGCCTCACAGTTGTCCTCTCGATGTTCAGGCGAGAGACATAAGTTGCAAACGGGATGTTTGTCGGTGTGAGGGTACTTGGAGTGGCACTTCAGACAGAAACGGAAGGTAGTGCATTCCATTAGCAGGTAATTCTCTATCTCATTCCAAATGGAGAAGTGTTGCCCGGCCGGGCATGGCCCGTAGGCCAAAGAGACGAGTCGAAAACCCGGTACGAAATCTAGTATGAGATGTATACTATACCGATCGAAACAATACAGTTGAGATATATATCCTGAACCGAAGGAGGATTGAAGGAGACTCGAACCGGAGCGCGAGATACTACATCTGAACCAGTCGGCGGAAAAAAATGATCTGAAGATGGCGTTTATGACCATGCGCAGTATTCCCAAGAGGAGGAGTCATAGAACCTCGTGACTTGAAGAAAACGTCTTGGAACAAAAACAACTTATAATCATCCGAGCGCAACACTAGATGGTGGACTCATGCAAAGCATGTATATCTACAGCACACATGCCTGGAACACATATAAACTACCCTACTACAAAAGTTAAATTAGTATACTAGGTGCACTACTACTGAGTGATACTACTTTTAACATATCTTATGTGAGTGGCTGTGTGACTATGCATTCTTATGTGAATGGGTGTTTGAGTGGCTGTTTGGGTGTATAACTGGGTGTGTGAGTAGCTGTGTGGGTGAGAGTTGCTGTGTGAGTGGCTGTATTGGTGAGTGAGCAGGTGAGTTAGTGGCTGTATGGGTGAGTGAGTGGCAGTGTGAGTGGCTCTAAGGGTGGGTAAGTGGGTGTATAGTGACTGTATAGTGACTGTATAAGTTAGTGAGTGGGTGTCTGAATGGCTGTATGAGTGGGTGTTTGGTTCAAGTGAGTTGGTGTGAAAGGCTGTATTGGACAGCAAGTGTCTGTGTAAATGGCTGTATTGGTGAGTGAGCGGATGTGTGAGTGCTTGTATGGGTGATAAAGTGGCTGTGCTGAGAGGCTGTGTGAGTGAGGTGGTGTGTGACTGTAGGTAAATAAGTGGGTGTGTGAGTAGCTGTATGGGTGAGTGTGTGACTGGCTGTACGGGTGAGTGACTGATTTTATGAGTGGCTGTATGGGTGAGTGAATGGTTGTGTGAGTGGCTGTACGAGTGTGTGGGTGGGTGTGTGACTGGCTCTATGGAGGAGTGAGTGGGTGGGAGAGTTAGTATTGATATGGGTCAGTGAATGGGTATGTGAGTGGTTGTGTGGATGTGTGAGTGGGCGTACAAGAGGTTGTATAGGAGTGTGTGTGATTGGTTCTGTGGATGATGTGATCAGTGATGTCATTTGAGATGTCACCAGGGATGGCTCTGACCATGTCATGAGTGATGTAATATGTGAGAACATAAGCAGTGCATTGCGGAGGTGTAAGTTATAGTTAGCTCAGGTAACTATAACTACTGAATTTCACTGTTTATGTATGAGTAAAGTCTGAGCCTAACTAGAACGCCCCTTTAACCTTTGATTTTTTCAGTGAGTTTCTAAGGTTTTTCAAATTCCATTTCATAACTATAATTGTCCATGTAACCTTTGCTTTTGTAAGTGAATTTTTATGTTTTTTTTAACTAGTAATCGCGTTTGCAGAGTGGTGGAGAAAGGGGGAACGGCCTCCAACCAGCTCTGAGGAATCCTGCTGTGTCAGACTCGCTGGAGGTAATAGGAGGGGTTCTTGGCACTAAAGACCCTCAGCATCCGAGAGGACTTCATCCCCCAACCAGTAGTGTGCCAGGAGGCACGTTTGCAGAGTGGGGGAGAAAGGGGGCGTGGCCTCCGAAGACCTCTCAGCAATCCCACTGTGTGGTACTTACTGGAGGTAACAGGGGGGGGGGGGTTGTAGGCCCCCCCAAGGTCCCTCAAGAGCCAAGGGGACTTCATCCCCCAACTAGTAGTACGCCAGGAGACGCGTTTGCAGAGTGGTGGTGAAAGGGGGCAGGGCCTCCGGCAACTTGCCGGGGGAGTCTTAAAAAAAACTTTATTAGGAAAGGGGGCCGCGCCCCCCCCTTCCATGGGCCAATTTCAGCACGGGAGAACGCATCCCCGGGGATAGGCCTTTTTGGAATGGGGGGGCTGCACGGCCCCTCTTCCCAGGCCAAATTTGGCCCCGGGAACCCCTTGATGGGGGAAGGGGGCTGCGCGGCCCCCCTCTCTGGGCCAAATTTGTTTGTTGTTCCACTGGAACCGTGGGGGAGGCTGAAGGCCCCCGCGGTCTATGCCAGCTCCCCGCCTACTGCGGGAGCCAGCATTGCTTTTAGACATAGGGAGCTGTTGAACATGCAGCTCCCTCTGTCTAAAAGCAATTCTGCTCCGCTTCCAGCAAGCGAGAGCATTTTTAATGTTCTCACTTGCTGGAAGCGGAGCGTTTGCTGTGGCTTGGCAGGAGTGGTAAAGCACTCGCGAAGCCACAGCTATGTCCCGGGGTTGAGCACCCCGGGACATAGCAGGAGCTGGCCGTGGGGGATGGAGGTCCCAAGGGACATGTATGGCTCCAGGATGGGGGCTGGACGGCCCCCTCCTTTCTTACTTTTAGGGCCTGCCCTGGGGAGATGGCGGTCCCCGGGGCCTAGAACGGCCCGGGAGACGGGCCTGCAGACCCCCCTCCCATTTCTTTTTTTAAAAAAGATGGCCCCAGGGAGGTGGTGGTCCCTGGGGTGGTCCCTGAGGCCCCCCACTATAGTTTGATCATGGCCCCCGGGGAGTTGGTGGCCCCAGGGCCGGGGGGGCATGGGGGTCCGAGAGCGCCCGCCAATAAACATGCATTAGCCCCGGGGAAATGGTGGCCCCGGGCATGGGGGTCCAAGAGCCCCCCTGACTTGTTTTTAGAAATTGGCCACGGGGAGGTGGTGGTCCACGGGGCAACGGGGGGAGGCCATACGGGCCTCCCACGCATTCAATTTTACAGAAAAGCCCCAGGGAGGTGGCAGTCCCAGGGGCATTATTAAGCCCCAGGAGGGGGAACGCGTGTGCCCCATTCCCATAATATAAAAATGCCCCCGGGACCTGTCCCAGCCAGGGGCCGATTACGAAGGAAGCGCGGGAGCCTCTGCTTCATTTTTTTAAACATTTACAAAATTTTTAATACATATAGAAAATTGTGAAGCAAGGCAAAGACCTTAGGGCTGTAGTTCCAAGTGTGCAGCAGGTGCAGTCTTCCAGAGTGCAATCCTTTGGGTGCAGGCCAGGGTTCCAGCAGGGCAGTCCTCCTTCTGTAATGTTAGGCAAGTAACTCTTGAAGCTCTTTTGTACCTGTTGCTTTCAGGGAGTCCCTCAATTATTTTTAAGCAAGGCAAAGTCCTTAGGGCTGTAGTTCCCAAGTGTGCAACGGGTGCAGTCCTTATGAGTGCAGTCCTCTTGGGGTGCAAGTATTCTTCTCCTGATTATTCCAGACAGGGATCTGAGTTGCTTGGCAACTCTACCATATTTATTCAGTGTTCCTGGGTATCAGGCAAGGGGGCACCCTGCCCAATGGAATGCAGGGTGCCACCCAGGTGTATGACCACTTCCTCCAAAATGTGGCATATTATTGTCCAAGAAAGCACAATTCTTCCAAAATGGACAAAGTCTCTCTTGAAGAGTTAGATGTGGCTCAGCCAACCCACTGGCATGGCTAAGATTCCCTAATCTCGCCTTCCAGGTCCTTCACTAATCTAATTACTGGGGCTCCTGTCTGGCTGTGGGTGCAGGATGTGGGTCGAGGCTGTGTCCTGTCCAAACTGTCACTCCCTCTTTGAAGACCAGTTTGGCCCCTCCACCCCCTTCATGCCTTGTGCTCTGCAGCTTGCAGTTCTCCCACAGGAAATCCTTTGTCTTAAGGCAGGCGACTTCACATCTCATTAAGGCAGCTTAGCTCAGCCTGGCAGAGGATGGCCAATCAGAGAAGGGCTGCTGGAAGGCTGGATTTCGGCTCACAGAAAATAAGGTTCTATAACTTATTTTCTGTGATAGTTATAACAAATCTAACAATGTCAAGTTGCTGGATTTATTAAAACTATTCTTTTAAGTCCAGGAATTATATTTTTAGCTCATTTCTATCAATAGTTATACTTTATTAAAGTATTCACATGTTAAGTCTATGGAGCCAAAGCATTACAATGGGGGGAAACATTTGCAGTTTTTCCCTCACCAGGGCAAATAAAGCATCTTTTATAATGACTTTGCTTATAGGTACAAGGAACCCTATCCCTGGGACACCTAGGGGAGACCTTAGGGGTGACAAATGTAGAACTACGGTCATTTACTATTTTGGTAGTACCTTTAATTCCCAAGTCAAATTTCATATAATTCTACTTTAAAAGCAGGCTGCAAGGCATGGCTGGCTTTTATAATGACAGCAGGCACCACAGTAGTGCACACTTAAGTCCATTAAGTCTACTGGGCTTCTAAACCTGCATACTCTACCATATACTAGGGACTTACAGGTTGGTTGTCAGTACCAACTGTAATTATACCTAATTACCATGCACTTTTAATCAGAGCCCATGACACAATCAGAGGCAGAAAGCCAGCATCTAGTAGTCAAAATGGGGGCTAAAAGTGGTTTGGGGGGTGGACACTGCACAAAGGTCCTGGTTCCTCACAGTAAATTGGGGTTAGTCGCAGGGGTAAAGGTAGGGCATTCCAATGGAGAGCTGCGGGATGATTAAAAGATCGTCCCCCTGTTTTGGCACGATGAATTTGTCGTAGCAGAATTAATGCTTCATTGGGTGATCTCAATGGCCTCAAGGGTTGATGGTGTCAAATTTGGCTTTACAGATATGCTAAGCCGGTGTTGTGGAGGGCTCGATGAACAGGCAACAGAGTGTTTCACGCAGGAGAAAAAGGTAATCTGTTAGGAAGATTATGCATCAAAAGTGCTGCTGTGTTCTGGATAATCTGAAAGCGCAAGAACAGACAGCCTGCCAAGCAGAAGTCTCAATTATTCCTGTCAGCCAGGCAACTGATAAGTGCCTGGACAATCGTGCAGCGGCAATGCATTGGCAGCCAGCTAAATTTCCTCCACGGCAGGCACAGGATGGAACAGCAAATTCCATAGACAGATGATAATTGGTCTTTTATAGAGATATTATCTATAATTCCTAAGGTCCTTGGGAAGGGGGCTGGACTGAGTGAGGGAGTCCAACACCTGTTTGACCAGATCAAATCAGCTTTTCTGTTCAGAATTACCTCGTCACCGTTCTGTTTCAGACAGTGATCCTATATCTAAATAGCCACATCTGACAGACATTCAACTAGATCACATCTTGTAGCTTTGACATTTTCTGTGTTTGATACAATTAACTGAGTATTATCAGCATAAGAAATAATGTGGAAGTCTTTTGCTCTTACAATAGCTGCCAGTGGTGCCATTTAGATATTGAAAAGTGTTGGACTCGGGATAAGCCTTGCGTTGACAGCACA
Source organism: Calotriton arnoldi (assembly GCA_963921515.1). NCBI lineage: Eukaryota > Metazoa > Chordata > Amphibia > Caudata > Salamandridae > Calotriton > Calotriton arnoldi. The sequence goes on from CAWUFW010004001.1 coordinate 526,265, forward strand.
GATGTCAGACACGGGGTCTGAACTGAACAGGCGAGATAAACTGCTTATGTTTGACCAGATAGCTAAGATTGGAACCACTAGAGGGTTTTAGAATGAAAACTGGTCTCATGCAGCTGGCAGGATACTATCAATCTACAAGGATTGACGTGTCATAGAATGTGCTGTATGTCAAACTTTGAGAAGTTTAAAGAAAGACCACTCAGGCATTAGGTGTGGTGAATGACAGGTTTCAGGATTATTTCTACTTAACATTGGCATTAACGATAATTATCTTTTAAAAGAAGCAGCATCCAACCTTGAGGGCAATGAAATTTCAGGGTGGTTTAATTGGCAAGGAAGAGAATTCATGCAGTGGTTTAAAATGAAGAAAATTACCTTGAAATGGCTAAATGCCGATTTAATTTGGAAATACTGGACTTTATCTGACATTTTCTTGCTTCTTAGAAATTTTAAGGAACATTTGGGGCAATGTATTTTCTCTGCAGTTTCTTTGGTCAGCTGATTTAGGGTTTTCTGGCATTGAAATCACAGTTGGACGAGAAAGTGGATTGGTTTGGTGGAATCAACGGTAGATTTGGTAGAGGAAATATATTTATGAACAGGATGGTCTTTTTACTTGATAAGTATGTGTGCGCGTGCGCACCTGGACTCAGAATAGTCTGTCTTTTGACAGACTGATGTTGTTCTTGGAACGCCTTAAGATTTTGACTAGTTAAGTGGAAGAGATTATGTTGAGGCACTGGCTGGGTTTTGGCTTGGTGATCTAAAATACTGAGAGGTATAAGGAAATCAATTTTTAAAGAGTTAGTGGAAATTAAAATAAGATTTTCCCTGTTTTTTGAGTTGTAGGGACAAAAGTTTTTCTGAGCTGTGAAGGGTAAAAACGATTTTTAAGGCCAGTCTCATTGTGGTTTCCTTATTGTTACTGTTCATACTGAGATAGTCTAAATCAAATTTAATATATACTCATAGTTCCATGAAGGTAAATAGATGTCTAATGTCATCTGAGAACCTATGATTTGTATATAGGAGAGCAATAAGTGAGTTAGTATAATCTAACCTTCGAATAAGGCTGTCAAATGATGGAACAAAGAATATGAGAACATGGTCTCGGTCATGAGCAAATCAATTGAGTTCTGTAATTTTATAGTCATGACCAACGACTAAATTAAGATTAAGCAGCAGGTAGTTTAGGGTCACAGACACTGTCTTGGGAGGAGGAGGCGGGTCTTTGTGAAATGAAAGATTTATGGAGTCCAAGACAAAAATTACTGCAGATGATCAGGATGGACCATCTTAGTGCTGCTAGGATTTGATGGATGTTTTTCTGAGCCCAGTAACCAGTTTCAACTACTCAGTTTTCCAGTTTTTAGAAATAATATGAAATGCAGTATCTTCTAAGGATATACAATAGTTTCTTTGCCCTCCATTTGTGGAGAAAACACAAAAACCTTTTTGTGGTTGTAGTACAAAGAGAGCATATGGTGTTTTTTATATCAAGTAACACATTCTATGTGGGCCAACTGTAAAGAACGATTAGTTGCCCAGTTTGCATGCCAAAAGTAGCCCAAATGACCGGATGTTAAGAAGAAACCCGAAGAAATAAAAGTATGGGTATCATGCAGACAGCTCACCTAACCATCTTGAAAATAACTGATTCACGTATGAAAAACACTGCCTCAACTTGAGCACAATAGATTCCAGTCCACCTGGACCTATGTTCCCTTTAGGGTGCGCGCCTGCGCACATGCACACTTTTCCATTTAAAAGCGTCCAGGTTCTCTTGTGGAGCACGCACGCTGAACATGCACAGAGGGAGATTTTGTCAAATGCTCATTTAAATGAGCGACTTGAAAGTTTCTCTTGGTGCAGGACGGCCTTTAAGCTCTGTGAGAAGTCTTAGAGAAGTGTGAGGGCACTCGAGGGCATATTGTGCAGAAACTAGTGTATTTTGCAGACGCCACCAGCTTGGGACAGCTGCTGAGGTGCTTTATGTAAATAATTTAGATATTGGAGGCCGGGAATTCGGCACGGTATGATGGGCCTTGTGCTGAGTGGAAAAGGGCAAAGGGGTGCTGATAAGGAGTAAAGTAGTCCTGTGTGACTGGTGCCCTAGGGAGAGGGGGGGGGGGGAAGTCTGCTAAAATTAATTGGACACTTAGCAGTCGAGTTGGGCATCAATGCGGGTTTTGCATGACACCTGCCTCTCAGGTTTCAAGCAGCCTACAGTGGTGTAATAGTTGAAGCCAGGGGTTTATGTGGAGCAGGTACAGTGAAACCAGTAGTGGGTTCACTCCAGCTACTATGTTCTTGCCCTTAATGTTGCAGGTAAAAGCTGTTTTTCTGAAGAATATGTACAAGAACTCTAAAAGTAATACAGATCAGCAATTCAGCCCCGGTTACATTTCACTTTTTTGACTTGTATTGCATGGTATATCCAATCCTGCTTCCTAGGAGTATTTTATTTTACCTGATGTGTTTCAGTAACTTATTTTTTCATTCAGCTTATGAATCGTGTACAGCGTACCATGCAAGCTGAATTTCCTCCAAGTGTTTGGGTGAGTAGAGGGTGTGGATGGGGTTTATGATGGGGGCAAGATTGGGCACTCCGAAATTGTGTTTGAAAGCAGTGTGAGTTTTTCCTAGTGCCTCTCACTGGGTCACCGTGGTGTTCAGAAAGCATGCTCATGCAATCTTTGGCCTCTCTGTAGAGCACAGAGTGAAAGTCGCATTTATGCCATTTGGAACAAACGAGACACACAGCGGTCTAGATATTGACAGTGAAGTATAAGAGGTGTGAGGGTCAACAAATTAACAGGGTGGTCCGAGGCAAGGATATGGTTTGGCTCTAACAGCCTGTGCACGAGCCAAGTCCTCAATGTCTGGTGTGTAAATTATGCAACAAACACTACACAAAAATATGAGAAAGTCTCTTCAAAATTCCAGAAAGCATATTCCTTTAACATACAGAAGCATTTCCCTTTAGTAAACCAGAATATTTAACTGCGTTGAAAAGTATTTAATAAAACAGACAGTTTTTAAATATGAAGTTAGAAACAGTCATGCCTCCTGCCATGATAACAATGCCATTAGTGAACTAAGAGGTAAGTCAGTTGTCATGTACACCCTATATATGGTCTATATTCATATTGTAAGTGGGGCAACATTATAGTCAATTAAATCAAAAACAAGATGTTTTGTACAACACACAACCTCACCTTACATATTCCAAGATGCTCTCATGTGCAACTACGTAGAAAAAAGAGGCACTGGTAAATAAACTATTTGCCTAAGATCACACAAATTGGTCAAGTAGGGAAACCAAGATTGGTCCGAGGTTTTTTCACATTGTCCAGTTCTGTCACTAGATGGGTATCTTATTCTCTCTCATGCTATAAATCAAGGGTTAATGTTTGTTTTCAATTCTTGGCGCAGGAGCTTAGAGGGTGGGTGGCAGGCAGAAGCCACATGAAAGCTCAGCTCGTTTTAGTCTTAAGATTCCAAGAGGACCTCAAAGTGAGCCAGGCATCTGGCTCGAGCCTCCAATGGTTCGCCCACCTCTATGAAGTGCTGACAGTGATAAAGGGGAAAAAACATTGCGACAGAGAGAGTGAAAGCATGGTCCTTTGAGGGGACAAAGGAAACGCATAATAGGATAGGACATGTCCTGGAATGGTGTGCGGTGCTCGACACTCTGGAGGAACAAATGTTCCATAGTGATGGACAGCTAAGGATATATGTGAAATGGCATTACCTACCCCCCCACCCCCCATTACACTCCACGTGTTCCCTTGAGGGCAATCTAAAGGGGTTTTGCAGTTCTGGAGAGGAGGGCTGTTGCTGCTCACCTTGGCGACCCTTGGAACCACCACGTTCTCTGTGGTTAGACTTCTACTTCACAAGTTGTGGACAGTGGCACAGCCAGAAGGGTATACCTTGGGAGTAATCCCTGAACTTACAGTATTGTCTGTGAAAGCGAAGAGCAGCAGAAGCCAGGCCAATAAGCGGGCCATGCCACAACCCTGTTTAAAATGCTTCAAGGGCAAGTCTGCCACCATTCCCAAAACAGGAATGTTCATGACAATCAACCGGCCATCATCAAACAGCCAGTTGAGATCATCCAGGCATAGTGATGCGTGGCAATAAAGAAGCCCATGTGCCTCCCCACGATTCCACAGAATATAGGCTAGATCAGAAGACGTTCTCTTTGGACGTGTCCTGACCATCATGCAACCCTTTCGCAAAATGGTTCCAAAGGTGATCAGGGAAAGTCAGGAAAAATGTTTGTGCAATCTCCTAAATATCATGAGTGTAACAGGCCAAAAGGCAAGTCACTTTCATGGCGCGAAAGGGCAAGGCTCCCTGAAAAGAACAACTTCATCCCCATTGCCTCAATATCTTAGATTCCCTCGCGGGGAGTAGAGAGAAAAGAGTCAGGATTCGGCTAGGAGTCTCCGGGAGTGAGCCAGGGAAGGTTGAGGTGAAGGATGAAGGTGTTGGGAGACCTGATGATTTACAATCTCAGCAGAAACTTGTTTACTCCATGTGACCAAAATGAGATCTATGAAGGCCTTGTTGAAAGAGAGGAGAGGAGGAGGCCGACTGCGTAATGTCTATGAGGTTAGCTTTGTTTTCATCTACAGGCAAAGGCATTCAAGAATCCTCAGTAATCTTGGGTAGCACATCCATGAAGCTTGCAAACTCCTCTCTCGGAAGTGTTGATGGACTTTCCATATCCACCTCAGGAAAAGTGCCCAGGCCACTTGCCTTCTGCAGAGTCAACCTGTTGTGTAGTTCCTATAAACTCATATAGAATCTGTGCGTTTAGACAACATATACTGTAGGATTGGAGTCAGACTGATTCTGGAAACCCCTACTGGATATGTCAGCCTGTATACCAGCTAGCTCACAGTGCCACTAGAAACTCCTCTTACCAAGGAGAGAATAGTTCTTGGCAACCATCGAACATGACAACCTTGATCCCTCAGAATTGTGGAAACCGTGTACTACTTTTCGCTCAGTCACTCGTGCTCACTTCGTCTCAGAGAGATACACAGAATAAACGGTGGGGACGTTTTTCAATAAGCATTTATTGAACCAGCGTCATTCTAGTGTAAAATAGGTGTGCTGAAACAACCATTAGACAGTAACAGATATAAATGATTAAAAGTACTAACAGAGTAAAAGGATGGTAGATTTCTACCATTGTGCTAAAACAATGAATACAGGCAAGTATATCAAATACAGGACAGTAAAATGCATATTCCTACGATGCGTCCCTAACTAGATGTACCTGAATGTACCTAGCATGTATGTGGGTGTAAAGCCAAGAATCCCTCTAGGATAAAGTCAACCCCATTACCTGAAGTGAGAGACTGTGGGACCCCGTCTTGGTCTCGAGATGGACACCCCTCAAGGGATGTCAGACCACTGCGAGCTGGAGTGTCTGCATACAGGAGCCTCAGTGTCTCGCGTCAGTGTGTCGGCATGAAAGTCCTTTTCTCCTCGGACTATCTCAGCAAGAGATGGTGTATATATATCCAAAGTGGTACCCCCTGGGGATATACCTTGCTGTGTCATGTCGGACAGGGATGACGGAAGGAATGACCCTTCTGCATAGTTATTATGCAGGAGATGGTAGGTCTGCTGTCCTGCTGTGATTCCAAGAATCCTCATGCATAAAGAATGAGGCTTAAGCTTTTCGGAGAAAACCCCATGTCATCTCTGGACATTACTGTAACTTTGTAAAAGGTCAGTACTAAGAAACGTTATGTAGTGCAATGGTACGGAGAATCTAGGTGGAAGGGTAGGTGACTACCTGAGCCTATATTGGGGTACCTATATGGAACTTAACACCCACTCCTCATCTGACTGGAAGACATACTAAAAATGCTACGTACTGCTAAACGAGGTGCGCAACTATAAATAAGTCCATTAAAAATAGTACTTAAAAATGTAAATTCAAAAAAATGCTAAAAAGGAAAGATAGCAAAAGACACACAATTGATGGACGGAATGCAGAACAAATCAAAACATTCACCCCCAGTCAAGAGATCTGGGTTAAATCCATCATTTTTTTCCTCACCATGCCACCCCAGTTTAGACCGGGCCATATGCAAATCAGTCTTGACCCTGTGCCTCATGGGAACAGTCCAGCCCGAACTGCCAAGCCAGGTCCTCCCTGGACCGGAAACAAGCATCCTAGGACCGGTTTCGGTGTTTCACCCCTCTTCAGCCAGGATAGCTTGATTCCAGTGAGCAACAAAATGATGGATTTAGGCCCAGATCTCTGTACTGGGGTGAATGTATGACATTGTTCTGCATTCTGTCCATCAACTGTTGTTTTTGCAAAAAGGAAAGATAGTGCATGCGATAGAAGTCCGAACTAAATAAGTTCGTATATATAGTCCGAACAATGAGGGAATGAAAGCCATGCAGTTTAGAAAAAGTGTTCTTTGTTTAAAATTGCAAATTTAGTTGTTTTTTAAAAAGGTCGAATTTTACCAGCACACGATGAGCCAAATGTTTGTGTCCTGGCTGGGAGACGCAACATTACTGTTGCCTGCAATCGCAGACGATGGTCCCTGCAACACCTCACATATCAGGTCAATCGAGCACAGATGTTCCTCCGTATTCACCACAGCCGTTGCTGGGGATGTACTAGTGTCATCCGAGGCCGGAGTATTTGTTGAGGAGCCAGTATCCTTCCTAACAGGAGCTGAAGCATCCCGTGGTGGCTCTAAGAATGCAGACATCAACATTGGAATACGCTGAGGGCACTGCAGAACATGGGCAGTTATCGGGTCCAGTAAAGCATCAACGTCCAGTGGCGCAATTGTTGGAAGTGTTAGACAGAGATCCAACACGCATTCTTCTCCCCAGAACAGGCATCGGAGGACAGGCAGAATACAGTCGATCCCGACTGGTCTAAATGACAAGAACCAAGACTCGCTCAGTTCTCGAAGACGAGGTGTGCCCAGATGGAGTACCATGCGATCACGGTATCGGCGCTCCAAGAGCGTGCGTTCCATCTCCTTGGTGACTGGGACATACATTGCGTAGCAGAAAAAGGACAATTAGGATACCTGCTATTAGAAACAGGATCAGCGGAAACCCTCCAAAAATGCTTCCGAATATGGAGTTTATAACGTTGGGAACAACTCCGAGGATTGTCTGAAAGGTGCTTAACAGTCCAGAACCTATGGTCTTAAATAGGTGGACAATACCCGTCGTATCAGACATGTTAAAGATACGTTGTACCATTTCTGTGAAATGGAAAGGGCAGTTTGTTTGTATCAGTGCCTGTATCTCAGCCGAAGGACCTTGCAACCTGGCGATCATAAGTTTCTCGGGTGGAGGTTAAGGGCACGGTTTGCTGTAAAATCATGGCTTTCATTCGGCTCAGAGGATCAAACCGTATAAAGGAAACATTCAATGAAGGCCATAACGGCGCCTCCCTGATTGTGTGGGTCGGTGGAAACAATACTTGCATACAGCAAGTAACCCTGGAGTCTACAGTGACAAAATATGCGATGCCCGGGAGCATCCCACAACAACCTTGATAATTCAGGATCAAGTAACTCCCATTTGAAAGTAACTCGAATACCGGATTAATCACGGCAGCCGGGGAACCTTTCAAGTGGCAGGATAAGTTAGCAACTGAACCATTACAGGCCCCATGAAGCATGATATCCTGGCATATGAGAGATCCACTTAAAGAATTCTCGCAGTTGGTACCGCTAAGGAACACTTCCATGTCCCCATTCCTACATCGAAATCTGTACAGCAATTCCCAAGATTCCTTGATGAATTCCCTACCCATTGCTTCATATCTGCCTGCCTGTCGTTGTTCTAGGCAATATTGAAACTGGAAAGTAGTGACCGGTAATGTTATATGGCCATGAAGTAAACATTCTGTGGAGGGTGACTGCCACAGTAAAAGGTAACTCGTCAAGTTTTTCAATACGCAGCATTGTATATTTTGCTTCCCTTTGTGCCATCGTAATCTGTTTTATAGTTAGATTGTATGCAGAAAATAGAGACGTACTGTTGATAAATCGCCAAGGCACATAACCAGCGCACAATGATTGCACCGTCCACCTTAATAACATAATAGAACGTAGTTGTGATTATCCGTGTTGTAGAATGGACAAGTCCTGTTCTAGTAGATCAATAGCAGAAGATACAATGTTGCCCAGTGAATAAATCCGGGAAGTCAATGTAGTCATACCATTGTCAACTACAGCTAACACCTTTTCTAGGTTAATTCTATCTATTTCGCGAAGTCTCTCTGCAGCTTCTTGTTGAGAGATTTTCCAGAGTTCATTATAGACAGCGTAATAGAAACGTTTCAGACGTGGCTTTCGGGGACCTAGTAAAAAATCCCTTAAATCCACCTCATCTGAGAGTAAGGATAAGTGCTGTTTCACCTGGGACAGTGTCGAGGATTTTAGCCAATTGAGGCACAACTTCCTAACACTGTCTGATGTCACTACCCCCAGATGTTCTCTTTGTACATATCGTGGGTTTGGCCTATGGATACTGAACCCTTCGGTTGTACCCCTGAATCTTGACTGACATCATTTTGTGTCTGTGGGCCAAACTAACCATCCCTTCCAATTGGGGTATGAAGTATTGTACTGCATGATGTCATCTATTGTATCCCCTCCACTTGATGTAAAATTGATGTGAGAAGGTGTGGGAAAACTGTGGTGTGTTCAAATCCTTGTTCTTGGCTAGTCCAAGATAGGAAGTCTGTTGCACAGTTTCATTCAGAAATATCATTTGTTGCGGAATGAGGCACGCTCTAAATAGTGCTTCTGTTCCCTGAACTTGCCATTCCTTAGAACCCCAGACAGATTTTTTGTCTATTGTGTCCTTCCATAAGTCGAAACACTGTTCAGACAGTTGGGCAATAAAGGATGCAGAATAAATCTGTTTGGTATTAGTCAGCATATTTTTCTGTGCAGGTGTAGGCACAACCTTATAGTAATACGAGGTCGGGTCAGGAGTGTTAAACCCTTACAAATATGAACATTTCTGTGCAAAGGTTTTCTAACTAACTTTCGGCGGTGTTGGGCAATGTTCCCATTGGTGGTATGTGAAAACATTACGAGGGATACTCGATTTGTGTAAAAAGTGATGACCATAACGATGGTACCAGTACATACTATCAAAGTCATATGTGTCTTCTAACATTTCATTGTTTGAAAATGCAGCAGATTTTTCCAAATCAGACAACATATTATTTACAGTTTCAAAAACCCAATCATTGGAAAATGTACTGGAGGTAATGATATCATTTAGAGATATTTTAAATAAATGTGGTATTTTCAAAAGTTCAGTAGGGCCAAATACATCATAATTAGGGCTCCCGGTTTTATGGTATTTATTTTTTTGCCATTTCCGTCTGTATGTATCCATATTTATTTTTTGGGCATTTTATCTGTATTTATCCACATTTATTTTTGCAACAAGCAAAAGACGACGCTACAGCTAGTATTTTTCCACATTTATTTAAATTGACCCCATATTTATGATGGAAGCACAGATCCCTGCTTAAATCTTACTTTGGGCTCCTGTTAAATGACGTTGCTAGTTCATAGGAGATGGAATGGGGTGTCCCAGCGCCTGCATACCCTAACGGGGGACCACAAACGCTCTAGAAATGTACCACTGATTGATTGACTGTAAGACGAACTAACAGCTAGGTTCAGAAAGGGCGGATTTCCTCCTTCCCGCGCACACAGCAATGAATATGTTGTTCCAAATTCTGTGATAACCGTGATGGTTTGGAAGTCAGACATATAGTGCTTTATAGCGCATTGCGCCTCGCTTCTGCTATTTCTAGGATATGCAAGTAACATGTCTAGTTTCTCTTCCCCTTTTGATCTGTGCCCATGATCTGCTCTCCACCTGCTACCCTTGGGCACTTGGTTTTATCAAAATAAATTCTGCCAGCTACATGATGCCTTCTTGAACAGTGGCGCTCAGGGGCGGTTGTACCAGTGCAAAGGTTAGCCCTGCTATTGACCCAGAGTATGGAATATCGGTATCCTATAGCACAGTGGGTTGGTGCGGCTGTTGTGTACGCCAAGTGGGAACTCAGGCCATGTGATCAATTTTTAGCAAGGCTACTCCTCCTTTCATCCTTACAAGATGCCTAAGGCTACTCCTCCTTTCATCCTTCCAAGATGCCTGCTACTTTCATGTGGTTTACTTTGCTGAGAAATAACATTCCAGCATGTTCCTTGGAGCTCTAACACTCTACAGCCTGCCAGGCTCTCAAAGGGTCTGACAGTTCAGGCGCGCAACGCCCAGTGGGCTCTAAGGGCTTCAGCCACCACCCCCCCCCCGTCGTGTGTGGCAGCCCCGGGCTGAAACAGCTTCCCGGGCACACACACAGCCGCACCCGAGTACTTCACAGGTCTTTAAAAGACCATTTACGCGTTAACGAGTCTTGTTGTTTTTCACCTTTTCTTAGAGCCCCTGCAGCTACACTCTGCATATTGCTGGAAGAGTCAGCCCCCCCCGAAATGTTTAGTAGCCCCTCCCGAAATTTGGCTCTAGTTGCGCCTCTATTCTGACTGCCAACCTCCAAGAAACCCTTCCAGCATTCCTCCTGTGCCTTACAAAGCAGGGGGGAGGGGAGGAGGTGTGCCATATTGTACTTTTCAACCACGTCTCAACACTCCCCCCCCCACCCCGAAAAAACTGACTCAAAACAGAAAGTTCACAATTACAGTAGTGGAAACGGGACTGCTGGTGTAATGGGTGTCGAGGGAGATAAAATGAAGCCCCCTTACAATTACTATCTTGTCAGGTCACTCCAGAAACGGCACCTTCTCCTCCAGAAGGTGAGACTCACCGATCTTCAATGCAGCTCTCCCCGCGATCAGAAGCAAACTTCTCCGCGATCAGAAGCAAGCTCCCATAATTAAACCTGCCGTCTTCCAGGAAGGTCAGTGGTGAAATAAAACACGCCGAAGTACACCAAGCAACAGTGGGCATCCAGGGAGTCAGGAGGGGCCCCGGCCTGGCTCCATACTGGGGTGAGAACTGAAAGGAATTTCAAGCATCAGGAACAGGGGTGTGGCGCGGCAACCCTGAAGCACGGCAGCGTGGCAAAATTTAGTAGTATTTTGCCGTTTCTAAATATAAATACAGACACAGGAAAAATAGTTTTCCGTCTGTATTTATATGTAAATATCCGTATAAACGGAAAACCGGGAGCCCTAATCATAATCAACCTTGTCCCAAACTATACCATCAGGAATTGGAACAGCTGTAATGTTCACAGAAAACAAATCTCTTTGTTCACGATGAGATGATGTATGAGGTTTCAAGACCAAGTTCACATTGGATACTGCAGAGCGTTCTGGGAGATAATTTCCATTCACTAGTAAGCAGAAAACAGTCACTAGGCCAATCCAAAACAGAAAAAACAATATTCCAGATATTATCCAAAGCTGGAGCCAAGGTGACACTAAATAAGTCTTTTTCAGTAAAGTGTAGAACTCACAAAGTTGTTGCTTACGGGAAACGGGAGCTGGCGGTGTCTCAGGTTCACTGGGATCAAAAAAGAAGGTATCAAAATCGATGAAGTAGCCAGATGCAGTTTGATCAATCTTTGGTAGCTCAGCAGGTGCTGTTGAACTGGTAGGTGTCTCTTGTTGAGGCATATTGATGTAGACATCGGTGTTAGGCGGAATTGATATTTGTCTTTCATTTGTAGTTTGAAGTTTTGTTTCCAGAGGAAAGAGACCCATTCCATTGTTTGAAATGTCATCACTTCGAATTGATGTTTCCTCAAATGTTATGAGTATTTCTGTCTGAACTTCCTGTATGGTAGCGAGAGGAGTGCGCCGGCTACCCAGGAGCCTACGAGGCCTACTATTCAGTATCGGCCACATAGTGTGGTTTGATCAGATCAATGGAGACGAATCTCTTTTCTTTCTTGCCGGCAAGAGGCGGAAGAAGTACTGTTCTTGTTCCTTCGACAGCCAGGACGGTACAGGCTTTCTGTAGGATGGCCCAAATTCTTTTTTGTCCTCTATTTTTTCTCTGACCAGATCCCCGACTTTTGGGATCCAGACAGGTCTTGCCGTGACTGATTTGACTTCCCCAGTGGCAGTGCGTTTGACCTGCACGTTGCCTAGTAGTGCTCTGGATTCATTCAGATCCTGTAAAAGAGCTAAACGTTTATTGATGTCAAATGGTTTTTCATCTGCTACTGTGCCTTCACAATCAAGATCAGGTACCCACAATCTCGTCCCAAATAGGACTTCATAAGGAGTGACACCACCTAGAGAACTTCTTGGCATGTTATTGAGGGCACGCTGTACCCCAGATAGGTGATTGACCCAACTATCACCCGAACCTAATACTCTTGCTGTTAAAGACTGCTTTAAGTCCCGGTTTTTCCTCTCCACAACTGAATTTCCCTCGGGATGGTACGGAGAGGAGTACCGCAATGCTACACCCAAACCTTCCATGGCTTCCCTGTCAGCCCCAGAGCTAAACGGGGGGCCACGGTCAGAATGTAATGTGCCAACTGCGTATGTCCCTATAAAGACTCGCAAATCTTTTATAACAGTTCGAGCGTCAGCCGAGTGCTGAGGCCATACCCATAGGAATCCTGAGCATGAATCCACTGCCACCAAGATATACTTGTAAGCCCCATCCGAATGTAGGGGTCCAGACAGACGCACGCTAGTGGTTTGTCTGATATCAGTAAAGGTGTCTGCACTGGACGTGCTACGGTGGAACCCTTCATCTGTCGACACATGTCGCATTTTAAGACAAAATTCTTCGTCTGTTTTGTTAAACCAGGCCACCAATAGCGTTGTTTTAGTAAAGAAACTGTTGCGGTGATCCCTGCATGTGCAGAACCTAGACCCTCGTGTGCAGCTAGTATTAAACCTAATCTGCAATCCATGTTTGGTATTACTCTATCCCCCACTCCAGGAATCTGAGCATATGAAATGTTGTTTGCATCAAACTTGTAGGAGTACTTGAGTGGAAAACCTTTCAGTAAGGCTGGGCTGTTTTTGCGTGAAGCAATGACAGCTACCATTATCTGTCCGTCTATTCTCGATTTTGAACGAGTGATTGCAGCTACAGAAGCAGTAAGTACTGTCCCCTTTGCGGCTTCTTCAGCCAATGAATTCCCTTCAACGTGAACGCCATCAGGTTGATGACTCAGCGTGTGTATCACGTGAGCTCTTGGTAGTTCGTTTTTCAACTCAGCTACCTGTTCCCATAGCATTTTATGCTTTATTGTGCCACCTTTTGAGTCTTTAAACCCATTTTGACCCCAGTAGTGAAGATATTTGTTGTATTACTGGACACAGTAAAAAGAATCGCACACTAGGAGTGTGGGGAATTCTCGATCCGTATTTATTAGTGCCAGTAATAGGGCTTTTAATTCAGCCTGCTGAGCCGTGCAGTCTCCTAGAGACTGGGTTTTTGTATCGCTGGGATGGAACTTACCATCCCGCATACGACCTTTTACAATCGCACAAGCGGCGCTGTATTGCTGTTTACTCCCTATGGCCGGCTGAGCAGATCCGTCAGTGTATATAATGTATTCATAATGATCTAGAGGCATTATTTCATTTTGGAGAGGATATTCTTGTTCATATTGCAGGAATGCTTGTGTTTTTAGCCTTGGATCATATCTGTATTCTACATCCGTTGCAGTGAGGGAATTAGCCTATTGTATCCATCTTGGATGTAAGGCTTTAGCATTTGGAACCCTTGCCTTCGTAGCAGCCTCCAAGGCTGGTACAGGAGTTACTACTATTATTTGTTTCCCCTGAGCCAGTGCTCTTTCTTTCACTACAGCGGTCTGTACTGCTGTCAGGATTTTCTCTGTAGAAGCAAAGCGCATTTCTGCGTTTGTGTACGAATGTGATTTGTATGCAATGGGTACTGTTTCGCCTTCATTGAAGGTTAGATAAGTGTACCCATATTGACCCGCTATAACGCGGATTACCAGATTGCATACGTTTACGCATGTCTGCAAGTGTTTTGAAGCTATCATATCAGCTTGTAGGGAACGAAGGATATCTGTATGTTCCTCTGTCCAATGCCTAACTGAGAAATTAGGTCTTATTAAGTCGTAGAAAGGTTTTACTCTTTCTGCGTGATCCAAAATGTATGTTCAGCCAAAGTTTAAAAATCCCAATATGGATTGCAACTTTTTTAAAGATTTGGGAGGTTTGAGCAGCACGCACTTTTCTATAAAGTTAGCTGCCAGGCTTTTTCCTTCACTTGATAACTCATATCCCAAAAATAGGACATTGAGGTGGGCTATTTTAGATTTTTTAAAGTTGAATTTGTAGCCCTCAGAGGCAAACCCCAAAATTATGGTGCTCACCCTGGTCAAGTGATCCTGTAAATCATCATCCGTCAGATAAATATCATCTACATAGGACAATGCCTCTTCATCCAATTCTGTTACCCTAGCGCTGAACAACTCGGGGCTATTCTTATACTCTTGGGGGAGTCGACAAAATTGACGCTGGGAACCTAGCGCAGAGAATGCTGTTAAATACCTGCTTTCAGGCTCTATATTTTGGCAGAAGATTCCATTTGAGATAGTGTTGTTTTGTATTTTTTCCGCACAAAGTTATTCATTAATGCGGCACTGTGTGCATTCTGTACTGCAAATGTTTTAGTGCATGTGTTCAGATGTCTATAGTCTAAAACTAGACGGTATGATTTATCGGGTTTCATTATGGGAAACAAAGGATTGTTCATTGCAGAGGTGCAAGATTCTATTACACCCTGGTATTCAAGTTGATCTACGATCTCCCTGACCTGTTTTTTCGCTTCTCGTTTTATTGGGTATTGTCTCTGTGGAGTTGGACTAGTTTTTACTGGGATTACATGGTGTGGTGACTCAGCATCCCACCCAACATGGTTGCGATAAAGTGCTGGAGCAAGGGCTACCACCAACTCCCGCACGTAAGTGTGTTTTAAGTAAATTGGAATGTGGTCGGAAAAAGCTGGTAAAATTACAGTTTCTCCCTTTGCGCAATCCATAACAATTTCAGGCGGCCAATCTTTTTCAGCTAAAAGGATGTCATAGCCATAAGTCAACTTCTCCCAAAAGAGACCTTTAAATTTTCTGGGTTTGTCCCCCTCCATTTGGAGTGTTCTCATGTAACCTATGTGGGACACTTACCCTCGTTCCAGGTGTTTCCACCGTGATGTGCTTATTCAACTCCGCTGTCACCAGAAATTCCATCAGGTTCTGGCGAGCTATTGTTACTTCTGCTGCGCTGTCTAGCATCGTCAGAGCCCATTCCCCGTTCAGAAGTGGAGTCCTCAGAATTCTGGGCATGTCTAACTTTGAGAACTGCTACTTTCTTCTTTTTAAATTGAGGTTTAGATTGTGGCTTGTCTTCTTTTTTGGAAGTGTAGCTTGAAGTGCATGGCGTGTCCCTGGACTTCATATGCTCTTCTTGTCTGTGTTCTGACCGTCCTTCTCTCTCTCCGAGTTTCTTGGTGAACCCTGAAAGGAACGAGAGGAACGTTTATCAGTATCCTGATACCTGTCAGGTTTTTTAATGTTATCCCTATTCCTAAGGTTATATTTCCTTTCGGAGGGCCCCTGTTGAGGAGACCCACTCCTGGATTGAGATCTATTTTCTCTAATCTTTTTGTTTTTATTGTTATTATCCCATTTTTCTTTGAAGAATCAGGTGACTGCTTTGTGTTATCCATCTCGGGACTACCCATGAGTTGAGGTTTTGTTGCTCTAGCTCCCAAACTATCTCTACCTAATTAAGCATTGGTGTCTGTGATAATTTTAGGTAATTCACGTTCCTGTTGTAAAGGAGTGAAATCCCTTAGGCGTTGGCGTATTGCCACTGCTGCTGCCTACCCTTTTATATTTGCTATTATAGCTAATACCGGGGCAAAATTACCTAGTAATTTCATCCCTAAGTTCAGAGCAGGTTCTGCTCCATACTCAGTTTGTATTTGTCTTAATACGTCTGGTACTACTGCTAATGACGGGATACCATGTGTTCTGTTATATATGGCAGAGAAAATTGTACCCCAATTGGTACAATCCTCTATCTAGGGAGTTATCCCCATTGGTAAGCAGGTTGTTAGCCATCTGTGTTTATCTTGAGGGCTTGTGTGTGGAAATACTGCCTCTAGCTGTGTTTTTTTCTGAGCTATTGAGAATGGCATTTGTTCACGTTTAATGGGGATTCTACCCATAACTGCGTATAGCGTTTGTGGAGTAATTTTAGTTGTAGAACCCTGAATATGTACTGCTTGTGTTGCTCTTGTTAGCTGAAGTGTGAGTGTTCTCATCACAAACTGTGTCAGGTTTCTGTAAAGTTTTATTATTTCTTTGTGAAGTGTACGTAAGTCTGCTACTGGCATTGTGTCAATGTCCGGATGCGGTGTGTAAGCCGCAAGGACAGGCCAAGTGGCCCGTCTCTTCCGAGTGGACCTAGTCTCACTTTGTTTCTTGTATGGGGGAGGGCGCCTTTAAACCAGTTTATGTGCTCCTGGTAGGTGAGTGGAATTTCAATGTCCTCATACGGACTGTATTCCTCTGGTGTTTCATTTTCAGTGTAAGAATGAAATGTATTTGATTGTGCATCTGCTTGTGGGAATTTAACCCATGAATAGAATACCTCTGTTCTATATGACTCTTGAGCCTCAATCACGAAGGTTATTGTCCCACCCCTAGCTGTGACTCCACAGACGGTTAGCTTTTGAGTAAGGGCATACCTAACATTTTCTGAAATGTTAATTTCCCCTTCTTTCTGTACTAAAACGCGCTGTGCTGGCACAGCGTCGTCTTCTGTCATTTTTTTAAAAGAATTTCAAGGAAGAGTTTCAAGGAAACGGAGATAAGGTTTTATGCACAAATAGGAACTGTGTCTCCTTCAAGCTAGAAAAACCTACAGCCAATAAATAGGAATTTTGCCTACTCAACTGTGGCGGATAATTCCCTTCCCACTCCAGACGTCTCTGGGGAAATGGGAGTAGGGGTCTCTGATAATAGCACAACTGAAATACTCAGATTTGACTGTTAAATAAGTACCAAACCAACGTTGGCTGCACCATGTCGTGTAGTTCCTATACACCTATATAGAATCTGCGCGTTTAGACAACATATACTGTAGGATTGGAGTCAGACTGATTCTGGACACCCCTACCGGATATGTCAGCCTGTATACCAGCTAGCTCACATTGCCACTAGAAACTCCTCTTACCAAGGAGAGAATAGTTCTTGGCAACCATCGAACATGACAACCCTGATCCCTCAGAATCGTGGAAACAGTGTACTACTTTTCGCTCAGTCACTCGTGCTCACTGCGTCTCAGAGAGAAACACAGAATAAACGATGGGGACATTTTTCAATAAGCATTTATTGAACCAGCGTCATTCTAGTGTAAAATAGGTGTGCTGACACAACCATCAGACAGTAACATATGTAAATGATTATAAGTACTAAGAGTAAAAGGATGGTAGATTTCTACCATTGTGCTAAAACAATGAATACAGGACAGTAAAATGCGTACTCCTATGATGCGTCCCTAACTAAATGTACCTGAATGTACCTAGCATGTATGTGGGTATGAAGCCAAGAATCCCTCTAGGATAAAGTCAACCCCATTACCTGACGTGAGAGACTGTGGGACCCCGTCTTGGTCTCGAGATGGACACCCCGCAAGGGATCTCAGACCACTGCGAGCTGGAGTGTCTGCGTACAGGAGCCTCAGCGTCTCGTGTCAGTGTGTCGGCATGGAAGTCGTTTTCTCCTCTGACTATCTCAGCAAGAGATGGTATATATATACCCAAAGTGGTACCCCCTGGGGATATACCTTGCTGTGTCAGGTCGGACTGGGATGTCGGAAGGAATGACCCTTATACATAGTTATTATGCAGGAGATGGTAGATCTGCTGTCCTGCTGTGATTCCAAGAATCCTCATGCATAATGAATGAGGCTTAAGCTTTTGGAGAAACCCCATGTCATCTCTGGACATTACCGTAACTAGGTAAAAGGTCAGTACTAAAACCGTTATGTAATGCAATGGTATGGAGAATCTAGGTGGAAGGGTAAGTGACTACCTGAGCCTATATTGGGGTACCTATATGGAACCTAACAAACCTGCCCCTACCATCTGTGCTAATAAGGGGAAAAAGATTACCCATTTCTTTACCATCATCATGGTTGAAGATATTTGCCATCTGAATGTGATCTGAGTAAGAGCCAAATATCCCTTCAGATTTGCCAAAGTACTTATCACAAGGTGAAGGACTGCAAGGAACTCTTTCGCCATCAAATGTTGGGCATGGCAGTGAGATCATATCAAAATAGCTTTCGCCTTTTGGATCAACTGCCAGTTCCTTTGGCAGAGGAAGAGGTTTGGCCAGTGGCATGGCAGCATCAGGAAGAGGCTGAGTAGGGTAGACCTGGGCCAGGGATAGAGTCTCTGGTGGAATCTTAGTTGGAAGCATCAAGGGCGCTTGGGGCTTTCAGGTGCACCAGAGGAAGCTGGGGGATAAAAGAGCCAGTATAGGCTGGGTGTAGACAAATTGTGCAGTGACAGCCCCAGGAGATGGAAACTCTAGGTAGAAAACAGGAGGCCTGGCAGATATCCTAAGCTTGTGCCATGAAGGGCTCTACCTTCCACTCTTTCATGTTCTTGGTGTGTATGAAGCTGCACTTCTCACATGATCCAGAGTTATGTTTGGGCACCAGAGGAAGATAACTAGTACTGTCCAACATCAGGCATAGCTAGCTCATCCAATCCTTTTTTTCACTTTGCATTCTACCGCTTGTAAACTTCTTGCTATAATGTGGTGGAAAAAATACATGTTATGCAATGGCAAGAAACACCATGTTTGGACCAGCTACTCATGACTTACATTGGATAACCTGAGAGCTCTGTTTAATGCTTCCCCACACTATTCAAATAAATTTACTTAATGGTACCTACATTTGAGTTCAGTCATTTCTGTGCCCATTTATGCAGGTGCTGGTAGAGTAAATGTCATGACAAATATGATTATTACATGCAACTAAGTGGCAGAACTTAATGACTTTGGCAGCTCATGCACTGCGATCACTTTCATAGTGAGTTTTTGCATGCCTTCGGCGCACACATGCTTGGCTGCTCTGCACAGAGAACCTTTATTGCCGCACATAGAAGAAAGAAATTAGAGGGAGCATTGACCTGGACTAGAGGAAAACAGGTAACTCACGAGACGGTATAGCAGTGATTCGATCAAGTTATATCGAAAAGCATACATGATGAGTTGGTAACTCAAAGGAGGAGTTGGAATTCTCACAGATAATTGGCAGCATAACATTAAAACAGGAGAGTCTGAGGGGCGTGGCTTGCAGCCAACAAAGATGGCCGCGGCTTAGAGCGACTCCGGACCCGACGCGCTAACCCCAGACTATCCTGCAACTAATCCGGCGCGAAACTGCGCACTGACGGTGAGGGGCAGCTCCGGAATATCGGAGGAACATTCGCCGAGAGTTTCGGGGCTGTGGGTGCCACCGGAGCGGCAGGGGCACACCCAGCATGTGTGTGGCCTGGACCCAGACGTGAGGCAGGGGCCTCGCGTAAAACTGCAGCCGGCGAAGGCAGAGACAGCCTCGGCCGGACCCCCACAAAAAAATAAAAATAAAAAAATACCAGCACTACAACGGAGCCTTAGTAGCCTCCAGGGACCGGAGAGGTGCGGGAGAGCAACAACGACGATCCAGTGTGGGTGTAGAGCGAAGACTTCGCCACTAAGGTACGGCGACCGGCCGCACAGCGTCGCAGGTACACAGCAGTCACTGGGCCCATGGAAGGCCCTACTACCGCGCACTCAGCGCAGGCCTCCTCCTGCAAGGCAAAATAATTAAAGACATACGCAGCAAATAGCGGGGTTCCGGAGGGGTGTAGTGAAGAACAGAGGTCGGTGTGGCCCCCTCTCCGGAAGCTCCACCGGACACGTGGCCGCTGCGTGGCGCATCGGTGGGCTGGATAGGGACGAGGGGACATCCGAAGTGGCCCAGGCTCCGGCGTTCCACCGCGGCGGGCGCGTGGGTCTCGGGGGCCTCCCGCCACATACGGCACAGTGGGGGCGACTACAACTTGGCAGTGATCGTGTGTCTGCATTGAAGGCTATAATTCACCTCGGGGAGCTAGGTCTGGGAAGGGGGACAACATGCCGGAGCCAAGACAACTGAAAGGCCGCGCGGAGACGACAGGCAGCAGCGATTACTGGCTCCCACACTGCCCCACAAAGTGCCTAGCTGTGCCGTTTCCCGTCCTGGAGAAAATGGGAGGCAGGGGCCCGCGCTCGACAGCAAGCAACAAAATGGACAAATATGTCCTCCACAGGGACAGTAAGGACCAGCAGTCCACGGCAGCACCCGGTGGAGCAGATGCAGTATCTGCAGCACCGAAAGAAGTCACTCTCCTGGATGTGATGGCCGCTCTTAGCCAGATGCAAACGTCCATTGGGACGATATCGACAGACATCACACTATTGCGCGCCGATGTCTCTAAAATGAGCTCCAGGATTCACGAGGTGGAGACCACTACGGCCAATCTCTCCACAGACACGGCGGCATTAAAAAAGAAGGTTCAAACGCTGGAACTGGCACACAAGCAACTGACCGCCAAGCTCGATGATCAGGAAGGCAGGTCCAGAAGGAACAACGTGCGCCTGGTAGGGGTGCCGGAAAGCGTCAGGGGCCCTGCCCTGGATCTTTTCGTCGAAGATCTTGTCTGCAACCAGCTAAAGCCTCGGGGGCTATCAAATTTTTTCTAGGTAGAAAGAGCGCACCGAGTACCAGGGGGGAGGCCTCGACCGGGGGCCCCCCCGAGACCAATTTTGGCACGCATCTTTAACTACCGCGACCGGGACATTATTCTGCAGGCGGCACGTGTGGCCCCCCCATTACAAGTAGAGAACTGTACGGTAACCCTGTATCCAGACTATACGGCGGCGGTGACCAGGCAGCGCCGTAGCTTTACAGAGGTGAAGAAGGAATTCCGCACTCGCGAACTCAAATATGCCATGTTATTTCCAGCAAAGTTGAGAGTGGAGGCAGAAGGTAAAACATGGTTTTTTGGAACACCAGAGGAGGCCACCGAGTGGTTGGAAGGATGGCGACCAGCGGGAGGCCCCGGACGACAGAGACCTAGGCGGGAACAGAATGGCGGCGCGGACTCCGAAACAGCGGAAGTCTCCCAACAAGGCGACACTGAGCATTGAGACACCGGGGACACTTGCAAGTGCGACAGACTCAGACGCTATGTGTACAAACCCCTTGTGGGGTTTCCGGGTCCTGCCTGGCCGCAGGCCCTGCCTCTTTGAAGAACGCAAACTGAGCGCAAAAGACCAAGAATACTTGGGGGAAGTGCGGAGGGAACGGGGTGACTCAACCCCCCTTACGGAAGTACAACATTATGGGGATAAAGCACTCTGCTGAGTTGGGGAGGCGGGTAGTTCTAAATCCGCAGTGCAGGGAGGCAGGGAGGTGGGCGGGGGATGGGTATTATTTGGGGTTTCATTTTCTTATTGTTCTAGTTTACATGATGACATAAGGTACAGTGTCTGTGAGCACACACAGCGAAAGCATTACAGGGGATACGTAACACTCCTTCACCTCTTCCCAACAGGACATACGCATGATGCAGGCACGAGCGATGAATATAGACCCTGACCAGCAGGGACAGACCTCCAGTCCAACCCATCAGCCCTTTGCGGTGTTGTCCTGGAATGTTAACGGCCTAGGGGATAAAATTAAGCGGGGGTTGGTTCTTCAATATATTAAGCGCAAGGGGCCCGCAGTCACACTCCTCCAAGAAACGCATATGACAGGGACGGCGTGGAGGGCGCTGAACCGATGGGGGTATAAAATGGCAGTACATTCCGAGTTTACCTCAGGTTCCCGAGGGGTGGGAGTCCTCATTAATACACGTTTCCCATTGATTGTCATGGGAACTCGGAAAGATGACCAAGGTCGATTTGCGGCGGTGACTTGCAGGTGGGACGGCAGGGTTTACAATCTAGTGACGGTGTATGTCCCGCCGGCGCTACACCATATGGCATTCCCGGCCCTTGGGAAATTCCTGCTGACACTCCCCCAGGGCGAACTGCTAATAGGGGGAGACTTCAACGCGACTATGGACGCTACAAAAGATAGGAAACCCCCTAGAGACACCAACAGTGCAAACCGGAAATTAGTAGACTTTACAGAGGCCCTGGGCCTAATAGATATGTGGAGGGACAGATCCCCGACAGAGTTACAATACACGTTCCATTCCGGGGTACATGATAGCCTCTCCCGATTAGACTACATCTTCACGTTAGCATCCGGGAAAACTGGGGTCGCTGAAATCACGCATCTAGCTAGAGGCATATCAGATCACTCACCAGTACAAATCACATATAGGGCCACAATCCCGGGCCGGCGTAGGCTCTTTCCACTCCACCCTAGCTATCTTAAGACCCGCAAGATAAGCAAAGGCCTTATCACAACAACGACAAACTACTTTGCAGAAAATCTACACTCCGTGGTATCCCCTACAACTTTATGGGAGGCCTACAAAACAGTGCTACGAGGCCAGGCAATCTCTTTAGTCACAGGCCATAATCGGGCGCAGCAGCAGCAGATCCATAATTTGGAGAGGGAGGTAACACTGGCAGAGACCGAGTTAGCAGCCAGTCTTAATGACGATACGACCCATAGGGTACATTTAGCACACCAGGAATACAAGGCATACGTGTGGGAAGAGGCAAAAGCTAAACATACCAGAACACAACACGCCGTATATGAAATGGGCGACAAAGCGGGTAAACTCCTGGCATGGCTAGATAAAAAGGAGAGAGCCAGCAATTGGGTAGCGCAGATACAATTGCCGAATGGGACATATACGGCAGAACCGCAGCGGATCGCGGAGGCGCTGGCGAGACATTACGAGACGGTCTACACCCCGGTGGCAATAGTCACGATGGAGGAAAATATCAGATTCCTCAAGGATATAGAGATGCCCACATTGACCCCTGAAGCAGTAGAGGCTCTAGAGACAGATCTAGCCCCGGAAGAACTTACGCGGGCGATCGGTGAACTACACGTAGGGAAAGCCCTCGGGCCTAACGGAATCCCGATTGAATTTTATAAAAGGGCGGCGCCTCACTTAGTGCCGCAGCTGCTAAACATGTATACTGATAGCCTAGAGAGGGGTGTTTTGCCCAGAGATCAGCGCCTAGCCACTATAGTCGCGATCCACAAACCTGGCAAACCCCCGCATGAGTGCACATCTTACCGTCCCATCTCCTTGCTCAACGCGGAAGCTAAAAATTCTTGCAAAGACATTAGCCATGAGACTACAACAGCACCTACCTACCATAATCCATCCAGATCAATCTGGGTTCATGACGAATCGTAACACCGCCCTAAACCTTCGGCGACTGCATGGGGTCATAGCACGCAGACCTACTATAGAGGAAGACGCGGTCATCCTTTCCCTTGACGCCCGAATGGCATTCGACCTCGTCGAGTGGCCTTTCCTCTTTGCGGTACTCCGACACCTGGGATTTGGTCCTAAATTCTGTGCCTGGATCCAGCTGCTATACACCCAACCGCTGGCGCAGGTCACGGTGAATGGCTGCATCTCAGAAGAGTTCTTGCTGGGCAGAGGGACCCGGCAGGGGTGCCCGCTGTCGCCACTCCTTTTTGCGCTGGTACTGGAGCCATTGGCCGCCTGGGTGCGCCAGAGCCCGGTGATCCGAGGACTGAAGTGGGCCGTGGGATGGGAGGACTGCATCTCGCTTTACGCGGATGATATCCTGCTTTATTTGGCATCTCCGGCACGCTCCATTAACTGTCTATTGGACATTTGTGCGTCCTACGGCCGAGCCTCCGGTTACACCATCAATTGGGCAAAATCCATACTGTATGTACTACATGGTACCCCACCACAGCTCCCCCGGGGATGTGACCTCCAGATAACACACATCGGATTTAAATATCTGGGAATATACATCACGCATGACACCACGCAATTCATGGCCGAAAACCTCACACAACTTTTGACGAAATTTCGACACGACGTCAGGCATTGGCGTTCGCTGCCACTAACATTGCTGGGGAGGGCAGCCCTCTTTAAAATGATGGCACTCCCCAGGTTCCTCTATGCATTGCAGAACACACCATTTCCCGTAGCCCCTGCATATCTCGCAGCTATAGACTCCGAAGTGTCCACTCTACTCTGGGATGGGAAGGCACCCCGCATAGCGAGACAGAAGCTTGCGCGCTGTTGGTACGACGGAGGCATCGCCCTCCCTGACATTAAAGTTTATTATTGGGCTGCGCAATTGGCTGTTATAAACCAATGGCTCCACATGTCCCAGGCCGACCCGGCTTTTCGGCTGGACAGGCATCTCCTTGGTACCGCCGGAATTATGGGAGCGCTATACAATAAGACCAGAAGAGGTGCGCTCACTGGCCCGACGGCCCATACCATTCACGTCTGGGTTGAGGCGCGGAGGGCACTGGGATGGGAAGGGGTAATAACGCAGGCCATGCCTCTCTGGGATTCCAAACAATTGGGTGCCTTACGCAACTCCAAGGGCTTCCAACAGTGGGACCTAATCGGGATCTCGACGGTGGGAGACCAATGGAAAAAGGGGGAAATGGTCACGTTCGCCCTACTGCAAGACACATACGGTCTGGTGCAGTCGGAGGAGTTTCGTTACCACCAGATACGACACGCATGGAGGGCAGCTATCCCACCGGGTACGCAGCTTCCAGAGTCCTCGCCGTTGGAGGACAGACTCCTGACGGAGCACCTAATCAAAAAAGCCATCTCACAAATCTACCAAAAAATAATAAATAACCAGTCTGATCGAACTGCGGCCCTTAAAGAAAAATGGGAAGCGGACGTAGGTGACTTAGACGACACAGAGTGGCAGGAGGCCCTATCGTCCCCTAAGGAAGTAGCGATACCATCCAGGCTCAAGCTAGTACAACTAAAAATACTACACCGTACTTACTACACACGGACCCTTATGCACAAAATTGCCCGAGCAGATACACCACTTTGCCTTCGAAATTGCGACATGTTAGGAACCTTTTTTCACACGCTATGGGCATGTCCTGCGATAGTGCGATACTGGAGGGCAGTTATGCGCACACTCTCGCAAGTAACGACTATCACGATCCTCCCAGAACCAAGGATGTGTCTACTTAATATATGGGAACCCACAGACCTCACCCATAGGGCCCGAGATTGGATGACACTGGGAATAACTCTAGCGAAACGAAATATCGCACAGCACTGGGGAACTCGACAGCTGCCCACCCTACAGCAATGGTGCAAGGACATGGACAGCACCATGATTATAGAGAAAACAGTATATATACATAGAGGGTGCCCAAAAAAATGGACACTGATTTGGGGGGGATGGAATACATACCGGGGTGGCATATGTGAGCCCCCACAGGAAAACAAAATGTCCGATCTTAGTGAATGATGGAGCTTTGTCTCGGAGGACGTATGAAGGTTAGGCCATACGACACTAGCTAGCCGACAGCCCACGCCACTGCTAGGTAGTCCTTGGCAAACTGCCACCATCGATAAATTAGACAAATACCCCCTTTTGATTGATTGTAAATGTACCGTAAATTCATTGATGAAATGTCACATGTACCAGTTATGTAAAATCAATAAAATGTTTTATAAAAAAAAAAAAAAAACAGGAGAGTCTATATGCTGAAGCATGCTACAAAGGTTAAAATTACGAGTCTCTTGATATCACAAACTATATTTGTGGTAGGACTGATATGCATAAATGAGTTTGTACACCAATATATTCAAATGCTAATGTCCCTTAATTCAAAATGGTGCAGTAGACAGTTTCCTACCTTACACAGTACTGGAAAACCACAAGCCAATTAGTTGCAACACATGCTTTTTAAAATGCATGCCACATTAAGGGCCAGGTGTACAAAGGGTTGCAGCAATTGCAAACCCTCTGAATTGGCAAATCCGAGCATTAGCAAATGCTGAAACCCTTTTTCCTATGTACTAAAAGCATTTAGCAATTCGGAAAAGTGTTTCGGGATCACTCAATGTATTTTGAAAAGGATACCGATTTGGTATTTGGAAGGTGACCATTATAGGCATCCCCTCCAAATACTGAATCGGTATGCTATGTATCAATTTTTTGTGACCAGTTTTGTTAACACCTCAAAGGAGGTGGTAACCTACTCCTAAAAGGGAAGGGGCCCCCCTTAATGAATGTAAAAAAAATAAAAAAATAAATTAAAAAAAGTCCCGTTACTTTTGAGGAAAGCGGGCTTCATTTAAAAAAAAAAAAAAAAAGTTTATTTGTTAAAAAGCAATAACAGACATGGTGGTCGGCTGACCCCAACAGGCCACCATACCGGTGATAGCAGTGAATCGTAGAGGGTTGCAATTTGCGACTTACCTCATCAATATTCATGAGGTAGGTCAAAGTGCCACCTACTACGATTCTGTTTTTTTTTACGAACCAACCTATTAGTACACAGGTCTGTTGGCAAACTACCACACTGGTTGCAAATATACTGGCCGCAACTTGCAATCAGTTTTTTGTGGCCAGTGTGTATTTAGTACATCAGGCCCTACGTGCTAAAATTACCACATTTTCCTAAAAACAGCAATTTACCCCAAAATCACATTTCTTGTGTTAGGATTGTCCCTATTCAAAAAGACGTGTAGCAAAAGACATTAACTGGAAAATATCCTTACTGTATAACCGTTTTCATCTTGGAGATTTATTTCTGCAGCATGAGCAACAAGAAGAGCAATAACTTGAGAATGGCCTTCACGAGCAGCAAACATTATTGGAGTCATTTGTTTCCTGGAACAAAAATATAGAGTTGACTAGATGTGCATCAAGGCTGACGGTAACCCATAATAAAAACATTCACAGAGAAACCTAGATTTTAAAAAATAGTTGAACATTTTTTTTAAAGAAAAAAAAAATATATATATATAATATATATATATATATATATATATATATATATATATATATATTCGCTGAAAAAACCATAGGTTTCAGGCACGTTATAGTTAGAAATTTGCATTTAAAAAACCTTAGAAATTCACTGAAAAAACCATAAGGTTTTAGGGACAGTTATAGTTAGTTGGACATTGCACTCGTACAAAACCCGTGACATTCCCCCGTTATAGTTAGTTCAGGTAACTATAACTCGCGCCCCGCAATGCACTGCTGATGACGTCACATATTACATCACTCATGACATGGTCAGTGACATCACTGATGACATCACTGATGACATCTCAAATGACATCACTGATGACATCATCCAGTGACTGTGTGTTTGTGTAAAGTTTAAATATGTTTAATATATATAGGGAAAGGCGTATTGAAGAATGAGTGGGTGTATAAGTGTCTGAATGGATGATTTAGTAGGTGCGTGACTGAGTCTATAAGTGAGTGATTAAACGTATCTTACTGGATGCATGGGTGAGTGACTAAACTGTGTGAATGTCTGTATCCGTCTGTCTGTTGTTGTGTAAGCAGCTGCATGGGTTTCTGACTAGCTAAATGAGTGTCTATATGGGTTATGGATTGGTTCTCTGAGTATCTGTATGGGTGCCTCAGTGTTTGTGTGGGTGGGGTGAGTGTGACTCTGTGCATAGATGTGTGAGTGGGTGATTCACTGGGTGCATGGTTTCAAGAGTGCATCTGTGATGGACTGTATGGGTGGGTGAGTGTGTGTATGGGTGTGTTAGTGATTGAATGTATATCTCAGTGGTACATGTGTGAGTAACTACATATGTGAAAGGCAGTATATATGTGTGTTGGAGTATATAAATGGCTATAAGTGAGAGTGTGTGATTGTGAGAGTGGCTATATGGATGAGTGTGTGCTTGCATCAGTGATTGCATAGGAGCGTAAGAATGTGCTAGTATTTTTATGAGTAAGTGAGCTGGTGTGTATAACTGTATAGGTGAGTAAATTGGAGTGTGATTAATTATTTGCATGACTGACTAGGTGTGTGAGTACCTCTATGGATGAGTTGCGTTGTGTGAGTGTTTATATAGGTGTATGAGTGCATATGATAGTCCTGTACTGAGTGACTGTAAGTATGAGTGACTGTATGGGTGAGTGAGTAGATGTGTGTGTGTGTAGACCTAAGAATCAGTGAGTGGGTATGTACTTATTGGTATTGGAGTGTGTATGGTTTTGAGAATGGCAGTCTGTAATTTAGAGTGGGTGTTTCAAAACTTATATTAGGGTGTGAGAAGATGCATTAAATTCTCACATGGATGATGTCATCAGTGATGTCATTTGAGATGTCATCAGTGATGTCATCAGTGATGTCACTGACCATGTCATGAGTGATGTAATATGTGACGTCATCAGCAGTGCATTGCGGGGGCGCGAGTTATAGTTACCTGAACTAACTATAACTGGGGAATTTCACGGGTTTTGTACGAGTGCAATGTCCAACTAACTATAACTGTCCCTAAAACCTTATGGTTTTTTCAGTGAATTTCTAAGGTTTTTTAAATGCAAATTTCTAACTATAACGTGCCTGAAACCTATGGTTTTTTCAGTGAATTTCAAAGGTTTTTTAAATGCTCATTTCTAACTATAACGTGTCTGAAACCTATGGTTTTTTCAGTGAATTTGAAAGGTTTTTTAAATGCTAATTCCTAACTATAACATGTCTGAAACCTACGGTTTTTTCAGTGAATTTCAAAGGTTTCGTAAATGACAATTTTTAAATGTATTAATTGTTATATTTATTTTTTTCATACTGATTTACTACATTTTTAGAAACAATTTTTTTTACAGATTTTATTTTTTAAATTACATTGTAATTACATTATACATTACAAAAATACTTTCTCAGAATGAATTACTTTAGTTTAAATACTTTGCACATAGGCAATAGACTTTTAAGTACAGTAGTTACAGTTGTTGCAATGGGCAACACATTTTCAAACACAATGCAACATTCAGCTCAATGTGAATTTCTAGTTAAATGCAATTAGTTACTTTATGGATTACTTTTCTAACCACAGGACTGGATCCTAGATTCAGTCCTGGGACATCTCCTGTAAACAGTTGAGTAAAAGCGTTTTGGTTACAGTAGTGATTTTTAAGGAATATTATTGTATTTTAAAAGTTGACACTTTGAAACTTTTTCTCATAGAATCACCAATGTTATCCTATGGAAGGAAATTCACTTAGCAGGTAAAAACTGTTATCGTTACTTTTTCTTACTCAGTGTTGGATCCTGGATCCAGCACTGGTGCATCTCCTGTAAACAGTTGAAAGAATGCGTTTAAGTCATACAGGCGATTTTTAAGGAATATTTGTAGTTTGTGAAAATCGACACTTTGAAACTTTTCTGCTGAAAACCAGACAATGGATTCCTATGGAAGAAAATATAAGTTACTGGTAAGTACGGTTAAAATTACTTTTCAGGGTCAGTGCTGGGCTAAAAGATGCAGCACTGAGGTCTCTCCTGATAACAGGTGAGTAAATCGGAATTCGTATTTCGGCTGATTTTAGAGGAATATTTTAAAGTTCCAAAACTCCACACTTAGAAGAATTTCCAAGTGAAACCAGTCAATGTTAGCCTATGGAAGGAAATTCAAGTTACTGGTAAGTACGGTTAAAATTACTTTTCAGGACCAGTACTGGGCTGAAAGATACAGCACTGAGGTCTCTCCTGATAACAGGTGAGTAAATCGGAATTCGTATTTCGGCTGATTTTAGAGGAATATTTGTATGTTTCAAAAATCAACACTTAGAAACTTTTTCAGCAAAAAGCAGGCAATGATATCCTATGGAAGGAAATTCAAGTTACTGGTAAGTACGGTTAAAATTACTTTTCAGGATTAGTACTGGGCTGAAAGATGCAGCACTGAGGTCTCTCCTGATAACAGGTGAGTAAATCAGAATTCGTAGTTCGGCAGATTTTAGAGGAATATTTGCACAATGGTGAAGGGAGGGGGCGGGGCCTGAGGTGACATCTGTGCAAACGCGCCCCGTGGCGCGTTTTAAGTTGGGGGATTAAGTCCCCTTGAATCATGAGGGTCCCTAGGGGCCAACTAGCCCACCAGGAACCTCCAGTATGCGCCAGGGGCTGCGTTGCAGAGACGTGTAGAGAGGCCACACCCCTTTTACACCTCTCTGCAACGCAGCTCTGTGGCGCTTTCTGGATGTACCTGTTGGGCTAGTTGGCCCCAGAGACCCTCAGGATTGAAGGGGATTTAATTCCCCATCTTAAAACGCGCCACGGGGCCTGTTTGCACACATGTCACCTCAGGCCCCGCCCCTCACTTCACCACTGTGCAAACGCGCCCGTGGCGCGTTTTAAGTCGGGGGATTAACTCCCCTTGAATCCTGAGGGTCCCTGGGGTGCAACTAGCCCACCAGCTACCTCCATTAAGCGCCACAGAGCTGCGTTGCAGAGAGGTGTAAAAGGGGCGTGGCCTCTGTACACCTCTCTGCAAGGCAGCCCCTGGCGCATACTGGAGGTTCCTGGTGGGCTAGTTGGCCCTCAGGGACCCCAGTATTCAAGGGGAATTACTTCCCCTTCTTAAAACGCGCCAGGGGCGCGTTTGCAGAGTACTGCAGGGAGGGGCGGGGCCTCCGGCACGATGCCGTTTTTTTTTTTTTTTTAATGGGAGGGGGCTGCGTGGCCCCCTTCCCTCAGCCACTTTTGGCCCCGGGGACCCCATCCCCCGGGGCCTGAGCATTTTTTTGTTTTATTTAAAAAAAAAAAAAAACGGGAAGGGGGCCGCGTGGCCCCCCTTCCCTGGGCCTCTATTGGCCCCGGGGACCCCATCCCCCGGGGCATGCCCTGTTTTTTAAATAAAAAATATGGAGGGGGCTGCGTGGCCCCCCTCCTCAGGCCATTTAAGGCCCCGGGGACCCCATCCCCCGGGGCCGGCCTTGCCCTTATTTTTTTATTTATTTATTTATTTTTTTATTTGGGGAGGGGGGCTGCGTGGCCCCCCTCCCGGGCCACTTATGGCCCCGGGGACCCCATCCCCCGGGGCCTGGCCTCTGGTTGGGGACTGTGGGGGGTCCCCAATCCCCCACAGTCCCGCCGGCTCCCCGCGTCCTATGGGAGCCGGCATTGCTTTCCACATGGGGAGCAGCTAAG
Source organism: Calotriton arnoldi (assembly GCA_963921515.1). Lineage (NCBI taxonomy): Eukaryota > Metazoa > Chordata > Amphibia > Caudata > Salamandridae > Calotriton > Calotriton arnoldi. The sequence continues at coordinate 557,458 of CAWUFW010004001.1, forward strand.
ATGCTGCTCCCCATGTGGAAAGCAGTTGGTTTGCATTTTGAAAGAGAGAGCAGGTTTCCTGCTCTCTCTTTCAAAATGCAAACCAAGTTTGCTATGACACGGGAGCCTCGCGGCTCCCGTCCTGTCATAGCAAACAGCAGTGTCCCGGGGGTAGGCACCCCGGGACACTGCAGGAGCCGGCCCTGGGGGGTGGCGGTCCCCAGGGCCATCAAGGGCTCCAGGAGGGGGGCCGCGCGGCCCCCCTCCCTACATTTTGAAAGCCCCGGGGAGGTGGTGGTCCCCGGGGCTTGGGGGTCCAAAACGGACCCCCATTTTCAATTTTCTTAGTGCCCCGGGGAGGTGGTGGTCCCCGGGGCGTGTGGGGGGGCTGGAGCCCCCCCACACAGGTTTAAAAAAAAAAAAAAAAAAAGCCCCGGGGAGGTGGCGGTCCCCGGGGCTGCGGGAGGGCTCAGAGCCCTCCCGCACCATTTATGATAAAGCCCCGGGGGGTGGTGGTCCCCGGGGCTTGGGGGGCCCTTAGAGGCCCCCCATACATAAAATAAACCCCCCCCAGCATGCCCCCGGGACTTGGCCCACCCGGGGGCAAATTAACATCGAAGCACGGGAGACCGCGCTTCGATTTTTTTTTTTATCGGCAGGATCCGCGCACCCTGAGCGCATCCTGCCGATTTAAAAAAAAAAAATGCTTTTTTGCCCAGGGGGTCCTTGTGGGACCCCCTGAGCAGCACCTAGGGGGTCAGGGTGTTTCTACCCTGCCCCCTTTGTGCGTTTTGCGCACTTTTTACTGCTTTCTTGTTCCTCGGTTCTACCGAGGAACAAGATGGCTGCCAACACTTCCTGGTTTGGAGTGTTGACAGCCAATTAGCAGACAGCTCGTGATCGGGAGGGTGCGCGAATCCGACGCGGCCATAGATATATATGTACTTTTACTTTTGATTTTCTCAGCAACTACTGAACGGATTTACACCATTTAACAAAAGGGTTCTTTCTGAACCAAGAACTACCTCTTTGCCAAATTTGGTGTAATTCCGTTCAGCAGTTCGGGCTGTAGCCGTGTCTAAAGTTTCCTATGGGAAAATGAATGGGGAAAACACGTTTTGGGACCCCCTTTTTCTCGGCCCCCGCTTGACGAATCACCCTGAGACTTTCAGGTGAGCGGATCGGAGCGGGCCATAAAGTTTGAAAATTTCGCGAAGATTCGTCAACCGACGCAAGAGTTATTTCAAATAGAATGTCGCGGATTTCCTATGGAAAATAGGTCCTAACTATAACTATCTACTGGCGACCGCCAGTAGATAAAATATATATATTTATATATATATTCACTGAAAAAACCATAGGTTTCAGATATGTTATAGTTACAAATTAGCATTTAAAAAACCTTTGAAATTCACTGAAAAAAACATAGGTTTTAGGGACAGTTATAGTTAGTTGGACATTTCACTCGTACAAAACCCGTGAAATTCCCCGTTATAGTTAGTTCAGCTAACTATAACTTGCGCCCCGCAATGCACTGCTGATGACGTCACATATTACATCACTCATGACATGGTCAGTGACATCACTGATGACATCACTGATGACATCTCAAATGACATCACTGATGACATCATCCAGTGACTGTGTATTTCTGTAAAGTTTAAATATTTTTAATATATATAGGAAAAGACGTATTGAAGAATGAGTGGGTGTGTAAGTGTCTGTATGGATGATTTAGTAGGTGCGTGACTGACTCTATAAGTGAGTGATTTAACGTATCTTACTGAATGCATGGGTTAGTGACTAAACTGGGTGAATGTCTGTATCCGTCTGTCTGTTGCTGTGTAAGTGGCTGCATGGGTTTGTGAATAGCTACATGAGTGTCTATATGAGTTATTGATTGGTTGTCTGAGTATCTGTATGGGTGCCTGAGTGTTTGTGTGGGTGGGGTGTGTGCGACTCTGTGCATAGATGTGTGAGTGGGTGATTCACTGGGTGGATGGTTTCAAGAGTGCATCTGTGATAGACTGTATGGGTGGGTAAGTGTGTGTAAGAGTGTGTTAGTGAGTGAATGTATGTCCCAGTGGTACATGTGTGAGTAACTACATATGTGAAAGGCAGTATATATGTGTGTTGGAGTATATAAATAGCTATAAGCGAGAGTGAGTGATTGTGATAGTGGCTGTATGGATGAGTGTGTGCTTGTATCAGTGATTGTATAAGAGCGTAACAATGTGCTAGTATTTGTATGATTAAGTGAGCTGGTGTGTGTATAACTGTATAGGTGAGTAAATGGCAGTGTGTTTAATTATTTGCATGACTGACTAGGTGTGTGAGTACCTCTATGGATGAGTGGCGGTGTTTGAGTGTCTATATAGGAGTAAGAGTGCATATGATAGTCCTGTACTGAGTGACCATAAGTATGAGTGACTGTACGGGTGAGTGAGTGGATGTGTGTGTGTAGACCTAAGAATCAGTGAGTGGGTATGTAGTTATTGGTGTTGGAGTGTCTATAGTTTTGCGAATGGCAGTCTGTAATTTAGATTGGGTGTATCAAAGGTTATATTAGGGTGTGAGGAGCTGCATCAGATTATCACGTGGATGATGTCATCAGTGATGTCATTTGAGATGTCATCAGTGATGTCATCAGTGATGTCACTGACCATGTCATGAGTGATGTAATATGTGACGTCATCAGCAGTGCATTGCGGGGGCGCGAGTTATAGTTAGCTGAACTAACTATAACGGGGGAATTTCACGGGTTTTGTACGAGTGAAATGTCCAACTAACTATAACTGTCCCTAAAACCTATGGTTTTTTCAGTGAATTTCAAAGGTTTTTAAATGCTAATTTGTAACTATAACATATCTGAAACCTATGGTTTTTTCAGTGAATTTCAAAGGTTTTTTAAATGCTAATTTGTAACTATAACTGTCCCTAAAACCTATGGTTTTTTCAGTGAATTTCAAAGGTTTTTAAATGCTAATTTCTAACTATAACGTGTCTGAAACCTATGGTTTTTACAGTGAATTTCAAAGGTTTTTTAAATGCTAATTTGTAACTATAACGTGCCTGAAACCTACGGTTTTTTCAGTGAATTTCAAAGGTTTTTTAAATGGCATTTTTTAAATGTATTAATTTTTATATTAATTTTTTCATACTGATTTACTACATTTTTAGAAACAATTTCTTTTACATATTTTATTTTTTAAATTATATTGTAATTACATTATACATTACATACAAAAATACTTTCTCAGAATGAATTACTTTAGTTTAAATACTTAGCACATAGGCAATAGACTTTTAAGTACAGTAGTTACAGTTGTTGCAATGGGCAACACATTTTCAAACACAATGCAACATTCAGCTCAATGTGAATTTCTAGTTAAATGCAATTAGTTACTTTATGGATTACTTTTCTAACCACAGGACTGGATCCTAGATTCAGTCCTGGGACATCTCCTGTAAACAGTTGAGTAAAAGCGTTTTGGTTACAGTCGTGATTTTTAAGGAATATTATTGTATTTTAAAAGTTGACACTTAGAAACTTTTCCTCATAGAATCACCAATGTTATCCTATGGAAGGAAATTCACTTAGCAGGTAAAAACTGTTATCGTTACTTTTTCTTACTCAGTGTTGGATCCTGGATCCAGCACTGGTGCATCTCCTGTAAACAGTTGAAAAAATGCGTTTAAGTCATACAGGCGATTTTTAAGGAATATTTGTAGTTTGTGAAAATCGACACTTTGAAACTTTTCTGCTGAAAACCAGACAATGGATTCCTATGGAAGGAAATTCAAGTTACTGGTAAGTACGGTTAAAATTACTTTTCAGGACCAGTACTGGACTGAAAGATACAGCACTGAGGTCTCTCCTTATAACAGGTGAGTAAATCGGAATTCGTATTTCGGATGATTTTAGAAGAATATTTGCACAATGGTGAAGGGAGGGCGGGGCCTGAGGTGACATCTGTGCAAACGCGCCCGTTGCGCGTTTTAAGTTGGGGATTAAGTCCCCTTGAATCCTGAGGGTCCCTAGGGCCAACTAGCCCACCAGGAACCTCCAATATGCGCCAGGGGCTGCGTTGCAGAGACGTGTAGAGAGGCCACACCCCTTTACACCTCTCTGCAACGCAGCTCTGTGGCGCTTTCTGGATGTACCTGTTGGGCTAGTTGGCCCCCAGGGACCCTCAGGATTGAAGGGGATTTAATCCCCAACTTAAAACGCGCCACGGGGCGCGTTTGCACAGATGTCACTCTGAGCTCCGCCCCCTCCTTCACCACTGTGCAAACGCGCCCGTGGCGCGTTTTAAGTCGGGGATTAACTCCCCTTGAATCCTGAGGGTCCCTGGGGGCCAACTAGCCCAACAGGTATATCCAAAAAGCGCCACAGAGCTGCGTTGCAGAGAGGTGTAAAGGGGCGTGGCCTCTGTACACCTCTCTGCAACGCAGCCCCTGGCGCATACTGGAGGTTCCTGGTGGGCTAGTTGGCCCCAGGGACCCCCAGTATTCAAGGGGAATCGTTCCCCTTCTGCAAACGCGCCAGGGGCGCGTTTGCAGACTGGTGAAGGAAGGGGCGGGGCCTGCGGGCCCGATCGTTTTTTTGTTTTTTTGGTCCCTGAACGGGGGCTGTGTGGCCCCCCTTCCTTTTTCCTGTTTTTGGGCCCTGGGGACCCCATCCCCCAGGGCCTTACCCCTTTTTAAATTAAATTTAAAAAAAACGGGAAGGGGGCCGCGTGGCCCCCTTCCCTGGGCCTGTATTGGCCCCGGGGACCCCATCCCCCGGGGCATGGCCTCGATTTTTTTTTTCTTTGGAGGGGCTGCGTGGCCCCCTCCTCCAGGCCATTTAAGGCCCCGGGGACCCCATCCCCCGGGGCCGGCCTTCTCCGTTGGGGACTGTGGGGGGGTCCCCAATCCCCCCACAGTCCCGCCGGCTCCCCGCGTCCCTTGGGAGCCGGCATTCCTTTTCCACATGGGGAGCTGCTAAGATGCAGCTCCCCATGTGGAAAAGCAATGTGCTTTGGATATTGGAAGAGAGAGCAGGTTTCCCTGCTCTCTCTTCCAATATCCAAAGCAGTTTGCTATGGCAGGACGGGAGCCGCGAGGCTCCCGTCCTGCCATAGCAAACTACAGTGTCCCGGGGTAGGCACCCCGGGACACTGCAGGAGCCGGCCCTGGGGGTGGCGGTCCCCAGGGCCATCAAGGGCTCCAGGAGGGGCCGCACGGCCCCCTCCCTTAAGCTGCACAGCCCCGGGGAGGTGGTGGTCCCGGGGCTCTGGGGTCCGTAATGGACCCCCACATTTATTTTATAAGTGCCCCGGGAGGTGGTGGTCCCGGGGCGTGTGGGGGCTGGAGCCCCCCCACACCTTATTCAAATTTAAAAAGAAGCCCCGGGGGTGGCGGTCCCGGGGCTGCGGGAGGGCAGAAGAGCCCTCCCGCACTATTTTTGCAATAAAGCCCTGGGGGTGGCGGTCCCCGGGGCTTGGGGGCCCTCTGAGGCCCCCACACATAAAATTAACCCCCCACCATGCCCCCGGGACTTGGGCCACCCGAGGGCAAATACAATCGAAGCGCGGGAGACCGCGCTTCGATTTTTTCTTCGGCAGGATTCGCGCACCCTGAGCGCATCCTGCCAATTTTTTAAATTTTTTTTTTTTTTTTTGCCCAGGGGTCCTTGTGGGACCCCCTGAGCAAACCTAGGGGGTCAGGGTGTTTCTACCCTGCCCCCTTTGTGCGCTTTGCGCACTTGTTTCTGTCCCTCGGTTCTACCGAGGGACAAAATGGCTGCCAACATTTCCTGAATCGGAATGTTGACAGCCAGCTGACAGCCAATTAACATGCAGCTCGTGATCGGGAGGGTATGCGGACCCTACTCGGCCATAGATATCACTATCTTTTTACTTTTGATTTTCTCAGCAACTACTGAACGGATTTACACCATTTAACAAAAGGGTTCTTTCTGAACCAAGAACTACCTCTTTGCCAAATTTGGTGTAATTCCGTTCAGCAGTTCGGGCTGTAGCCGTGTCTAAAGTTTCCTATGGAAAATTGCATGGGGAAAACGCGTTTTGGGACCCCCCTTTTTCTCGGCCCCCGCTTGACGAATCCCCGAGACTTTCAGGGTAGGAGCAGACCGGAGCGGGCCATAAAGTTTGAAAATTTTGCGAAGATACGTCAACCGGCAAGAGAGTTATTTCAAATAGAATGTCGCGGATTTCCTATGGATAATAGGTTGTAACTATAACTATCTACTGGCGACCGCCAGTAGAATATATATATATATATATATATATATATATATATATATATATATATATATATATATATATATATATATATATATATTATTATTTTTCACTTGAATGAAAAATACTGCTCACTTAGTCCACTGTGCCTTCCTATTCCACTTCAAGGGGTCCTTGTAACACTGTGCTCGAGCCAGAAAATGCATCAACAATTTATAAGTAGTGAGATGCACTGCAACAAGTCCATGAACATGCTGATATGCATTCTTTGCATGCATAGTGCTGTTAGGAATATGACAAGCTGACCTGACAGCAAACAGGGTCATTGTTGATTATGGTGTGGCTTGAAAGCACAGCTGTCACCAGACAATTATGTGGTAATCACCAGGAGGGGGCTTTGGCTCCACCCACACATTGGGAGCAAAGAGTACAGGATTTGATTGGGCAGAAGTTGGATGCTGCTATGTAAAAAGAGTGCTTGCCGCACTGTGACTGGTTCCAAATTGGATTTCCCTTACTTAAAATGGCCACTGCATCAAACGTAGTGACGACTTGGCACCCTAGAAGAAAAATGTCATCCAGTTGCACATTTTTAGGAGTGGCCACAGCTTTATCGGTCTTGCCAGTACCATGTTTTCCGAAAAATATCATACAAAAATACATGTATAGATCTATCTATCTATCTATCTATCTATCTATCTATATATATATATATATATATATATATATATATATATAAATACCCTGCTCACGCCGCCGCGCTGCAAGGATAGCCCGAGATGATTCTTTATTTTACTGCTGACGCGTTTCAACCAAACGGTCTTTCTCAAAGCTGGGGAAACATTGTGACAGTGTTCTCTATATACTCAGAGAGACACTGTTGCATAATCAGTGAACATAGGCAAAAGACTTAAATACTCTTACATAATGTGTGCTCATCAGTAATAGGAAAAAAGACTTCATGAGTCCAACATAAAAAATGTTTCTTCCCTTAAAATAAATAAACATGGTATCTCATCGTGCAAAAATAAAATATTTTAAACAAATAATAAAGAAGAAACACAATTTAAGAAATAATGCAAAACTATGCAACTGCATGTGATCATTGGTAATGCAGTATCTCCCAAGAGTGCCCGGACCAGAGTCCAGTGAAGGAGAATGTCGGTCAAGTGACCTATGGGAACACACAGGGGGGGGGGGGGGGGTGGTTCAGAGTGGCAGTGGTAACCTGTGTAAGGTGGAATAACATCTACCCCTATTTTGGCTCAAAGCAAAAGGCATATGCAAGTGCAGGACTACAGTATTGCAGAGCCCCCGACCCCCTGGATATGAGAGAAAAGCAAGGATATACAGCATGAGGACAGGGTAAAACCAAGGAAACAATGGGGGAAAGGACCGATATCACAGCAAGGAGAGCTATCCCAAATGTACATGTAGCCCCTCATCCTGGTTGAGGCCTACCGGGCATTTGCTGCTGAGACTGATATTGTATCGGGATTCCAATCTTCTGAGGGCCCGTTCCCTGTCTCCACCTCTGGTACTGGCCGGGCCCCTGTCAATTCCCAAAAATAAAATGTTGAGATTCTCAGCATCAATGGAGCCGTGCAAAGTGTTACAGTGTCTTGCCATGGGATATGTCTTGTCATTGTTACGAATTGCCCTGAGGTGCTCCAGGACTCGTTTCTTCACAGGAAAAATCATGCTCCCCACACACACATCAGCACCTAAGCAACAAAGTCACTGTTGCAGTTAATGAAAGGCTTAATCTTATGTTGTTTACCACTGGGCAAGGGAACAGACTTGATGTTAGTACTCTGGGTGCACGCCTTGCACTTGCCGCATTTATAGAAACGGGGGAGTTCCCTCAACCATGTGCTGCTTTGCAATTGGCCTGGTTCAATCATGGTATGCACCAGCATGTCTTTCAAAGAGTTGCTTCTGTGGTATGTGATTTGTGGGCTGGGACTAACCAGTTTGCCTATGGCAGGGTCCAACGTGACCAAATGCCAGTGTTTCCGGACTAATGCCTGAACCTCAGTACAGCTCGAGTTGTACGTAGTTATGAGCCTGATCTCGGGTTTGGTGTCCATATGTGGTTTGGGTTTCAGCAAAGTCCCTCTCTCCACTCCACTGACCTTGCGTTTAGCATCCTCCAAGACCTTACGCGTGTATCCCCTCTGCAAGACTCTTTCAACCATCCTCCCTTCCTCAAGCTTGTAGGTTTCTAATGTACTGCAGTTTCTCCTAGCTCCAAGGAGTTCCCCGTAGGGAATACTGCATTTGAGTTTAGGTGGGTGGTGGTTTCTGGCATGCAGGATACTGTTGCCAGCTGTCTCCTTTCAGTGAAGACTAGTCTATATAGTCCCATTGAGCACTTCAACCCCAACATACAGGAAATCAATGCTGTTAGTGCTGGTTTTTCTGGTGAATTTGAGGTTCAGGTCATTGGTAGTTATGATATCCAGGAACTATTCTAAGATGGGTAGGGGACCATCCCAGATGAGAAAAATATCATCAATGTATCTGGTCCAAAGGACCAGATGCTTGGTGTATTTGTCAAATGCCTCAGACCAGACACAATCCGATTTCTACCACCCCATGAACATGCAGGCGTAGCTCGGTGCGAAGCAACTGCCCATGGCAGTCCCAGTGAGTTGTCTATACCATTGCTTACCGAACAGGAAATCGTTTTTTTCCAAGCAAAAATGAAGGATCTCGAGCAGAATGTTAGTGTGGTCAAACGTGGCTATGGGTCTGTCCCTAAAGAAATGTTTGCAAGCCTGAATCCCCAGATCATGCTGGATGCAAGTACATAGCGAGACCACATTCACTGTACAGAAGATGTAGTCGGACTGCCATGGTATGCCAGAGACTTTGGATATAAAATCCATACTATTGCGGCAGTAGGAGGGTAAGCTGCAGACATAGGGGAATAGGAAATGGTCTAGATAAATCGAAGCATTCTCCAAGAGACTATCATTAGCTGAGATGAGATGATTGGCCTACCCGGTGGATTGGTGCTGTGCTTGTGGACTATTGGCAGCATATAAAAGCAGGGACTAACAGGTTTCTTGACTGTTAAAAACAAAAGTTCCTCTTTATTTAAAAGTCCCAAAGTGTGCCATTTGGAGAGCATATCATGAAAACAATCAATAGTGGCAACATATTGCCCAACATTAGTCTTGGTATAGCTGCCAGAAAAGTCAAGCTGTCTCTTGGCTTCAGCCATATACTTCATGTCCCATAGTACAACATTACCCCCTTTATCTGAAGGCTTAATAACAAAGGAACCTGCTTGCTTCAGGGATGCCAGTGCTGCTTGTTGGCCTTTAGTTAAATTCATGGCAGCAAGAGTCGTGTTGCTCACTCCCAATTTGCAACTGTCACGTACCACAGCTTCGTGGAAGGAGTCAATGTTGTCATGTGGGGTGTTGGGGTTAAACCTAGATTTTGGTTTAAAATCGCTGCGATTTCTCTTGCCAGTCTCCAGATCCAGAAGACTCAATAGTTCCCTCTCAGTGGACCAATCCCTGTTGCCTAATTCCAACTCCCTAAGGGAAGCTAAACCAGCAATATCTCCAATGGATAGGAGGTTGGAGGGAGTGTTGGGTTTGGTGGGGTTGTACCCCATCATGGACACCTCTGGTAATATATATATATATATATATATCTATATATATATTATCCATCAAAAAGAAGATAACGCTGCACTCACTAGGGAAATTTCCAAATCGTTTATGGAGTCCAAAAGCAACTCAGCCTTTACACTCCCACCTGGTGGTAATTTGGATACATAATGAAATGCATTCTGTCCTTATACTAAAAATTTGGAAATTATCATCAGACAAGAAATTGTGTCCTGTACCCTTTTTCAATATCATTGATTATGATACAAGTTACTAATTGAGTTTTCACACTTTCAAAGCAAAAGTGTAGGTGAATGATGCCCTCCCAGGACATTTGCTTGGCTTACTACTTCAGGGAACGTAGGCAGTATTCCCCAGCAGGTTTGCCTTAGATTCAAAGGTGGACATGCTCACTCAGTTCGAGGAATGCAGGCCTCAGAGGCATTAATGGACACCCCCAAACTGGAAGGAGTTAGATTTAGCACAGTGAGTGTGCTGAAGGTGCATGAAAGTTTTCTTGAGCTTCATGTAGCTAGCAACGGAAGGTGCTAGTATAAGTTCACTTGGCAAGTATCCAGAATTAGTCAGGACTTTGATGAGGACAGATACATGGATGGATAGGGAAATCTTAGGCTAGGTGTGCTTTCACAGGGGTATTGCAAAGGTAGAAAGCAGATAATATAGATAGTACAGATACACATGCCATCACTTCATCTTCCCCTATGGATTCAAACCCATTTACACAGTACTCACCCCAATACTGAATTACTCTCTCTCTCACTCACTCACTAAGCAAATGACTCCAAACCATACAGAACACAGAAGGCAGTCTCCTCCCTCAACATACCAACACATACACATCCTGCACCTCAACCAGCTTCACTGACTCTCCATCCACAGCCCTTTTTAGACTCCTGAAATACACATTCAAAGTCTTACACAGCAGTGGTTCAACATACCTCAATACTGCCTCAGATTTCAGAAACCTTCCAGATACATTTGCTCAGCCCGCCTCGTTCTCGCACACATTCAGTGCATATGCAATAGTCTAACGAAAATCATGACTAGTTCCTGGTCAACTGTGAAAGTGACTTCTGATTGGTGCTTTACTTTTTCTTGGTACTATTTGCATTAAAAGTTTTTTTTAAAGTCATATCTTTGGTTCACATTATTTGATTTTAGTCAATTTGATGTTGTTTTTCTTATTAAGATGTTCTCTATTTTTAGAAATGGACTGTGGGATATTTATTGTGTTGTGCTTTGACTTTTTAATTATTTTGTAAACACTCTTCACATTTTTCCCAAAGTTAAGCCTATCTGGTCTGTGCCATATATACCACGGGTTGAGCTCAGGTCTATTTTTTTAACTTGTGTGTTGCACCTGATAGGATTTTGGACTTATTTCTTGGGAAGGACTCTCCTCCTCCCCAACTAATAACTTATTTTCTTATACTCTGAGTAGTAGGTTAATTGAGGTGAGGAGAAACAGAGGGATGACGCGATCAGTCTAACCAATCTGAATAGGTTGGATGCCAGAGATGTAAGGAGAGACAATAATAATGAGATCAAGATTGTTGCCTGCTCTCTCACTGTTGGCAGAGATATGACTGAAAAAGGTTAAATGAGGCTGCACAATGAAAAATGTTTGTAGTTGTGATTTTCAGGCAGATTGATTTAACCTAAGAAGGCAATGTCAAAATTGGAGATGGTTGGGAAGGCAGTTAGGTCTAAGGAATTATTTAGAAGTTCATTATTGTTTCCTGAATTATGGTAAGTGAGGTATAATATGGTAGGAGGGTATAAGAATGAGCAAAGCAAACAGAGGCATTTAAGGCTTTTGTTGGTGGGAGGCTGGAAGAAAGACAGAGAGAAAAATAGATGGTTGGTTTGAAGATGAAGTTCAGGCCAACACTACCTTATTTGGGTAAGGTGTATGACTGATGGAATAGCCATCATGGAATAACTTATTGGAGATGTTGAGGGAGCTATGTCTCTAATGGACAGCAATTCGAGGTTATGAATAATAAAGAGTTATTTTATTTATATTTTTGTGTTTTAGATTGATAAATAGCAATAGTCTAATGTTTGTTTCCATATTGTGTTTCAGTTGTGTTTTAGCTCCTTGGTTCATGTAACCATGTGAATTCACCAAAGATATTTTTCAAGGATATGTTGGTTTACTAATATTGTAAATTTGTGTTTTAAAATAGAATTTTGTAGGTGCTGTTCCCTTAACCCCGAAATGTAACATAAGCAGCGATTTACCAGGCCAAACAATTAACTGCTATTTTCCTACAAGACAATAAAGACTGACACTGCAAGTTGGGAAAAGAGTTGTTGTTCCTGACAACTATTTGGGTGCTGGAGACCTTAAGCTGTGTTAGAGTAACATGCTGCAATTACAGAAAGGCCTCCATTCCAAGCCTTCCAGAATCCCTGATGAGACACTTTACTGAATTCATAAGCTTCAAAGAAATTCCATGGTTTGCAGGAACATCGCAGACCTGTAAATATTTCCTATACACTGTAGCTGCTGAAAGGAGGAAAATGGAGGGTACAATGGGAATTTACCACAGGAATCTGAACTGTAACCACTTATTTCAGGAAATTCTTCATTTATCTAAGCCTTTGAATCCCTGTGAAGCCCGTACCCCAGAAGTAATTGGATTGTGGTATTGTTAATTTCAGCCATATGGAAAGGACACCCAGGCATACAGGGCTCTCATAATAATGCCCTGTTAGAAATGGGGGTCTCTAGTTGGCAGTGTTATGCATCCTGTCCAAGTAAGGACCTTGCTTCTAGTCAGGGTAGGAGAGTTACACACCCAAGATAACCCCTGCTCACCCGCTTGGTAGCTTGTCACGAGCAGTCAGGCTTATCTCAGAGGCAATGTGTAAAGTATTTGCACATAACACACACAGTAACACAGTGAAAACACTACAAGCGCCACGTTCTCACGGACTATCCTGTGTCAAAAAACAAACGTTCTTCATAGTTTAGGACATTCTCTTTAGGGAACTTAGGCAGCATTACCCAGGATGTTTGCCTTAGTTTCAAAGGTAGATATGCTCACTCAGTTCGAGTATGTAGGCCTCAGAAGGCATTTTCAGACACCCCCAACATGCATCCACAAACTGAAAGGAGTTGGATTTACCATAGTGAGTGCGCCGTGACAGCGGCTTCTGTCAATGTTTTTGAACTGACTGCCAGCTTAGCGGTCATTTCTAAATTTGGCGGGCAGAGTAGTATTAGCATGGCAGACGTTAAGTCCTCCGCCAGGGTGACAACGTCTTTTTTGTTAGCCAAAATATAAATAAGGCCCTTACTAAGAATTCCTCTGTTATTTTTGCAATCTAAACATCCATAGGTGTCCAGCGTGGTGTAACTTGCATTGCTCCTGTTCACTTTCCCATAATGCCATACAAAAATTGAAAGTCGGTGCATTTATTTACTCGTTTATTTACATTTTATGTTAGAAATTTCTGTAATCTATTGAGATCCACAAATTGACAACCAACTAGCGTTCCAACAGGTCTCCACATAAGAACTGAACCCAAATTTTATGGGTGGCCCTAGCACCCACAATTGGAAAATGGTAAAAACCCAACAGACTCATCAAATTTATGCAGTGAAAATGCACCTTTTTTTTTTGCAATGTGGGTAGCTATGGATTTTGGCCCCTAGCACAGCTGGCAACTAGGCAAACCTGCACATTTTTGAAAACTAGACAGCAAAGGAAGCCCGTGGGTGCATGATTTGCGTGGTTCTCACCAGGTAATTTTACCCAGAAGCCCTAGCAAACGTCAAATTTTGGTAAGAAATACACATTTCCGTGACGGAAAGATCTGGAATCTGCAGGGAGCCACAGGTTCCTACCACACTGAGTTCCCACAAGTCCCCCCCAATAAGAACGGTACCCCACTTGTGTGGGTGGGCCAAGAAACAAGGACACAAAAGGCCTTCAATCGCTACATTGAGAGATAAGCAATAGGGGGAAGGTTGCTGTATTTGGGGCCGTGCTGTGGCACCACTCATGCAAACCTAAAAACCACAGACATTTTTTAAAACTAGATAACAAGGGGAGTCCAGGGTGGAATGCCTTGCATGGATCCTACAAGGTTTTCCTACCCACAATGGTCTGCAAACCTCAAACTCTGCCTGAAATCACGCATTTTCCTTCCATTTCTGTAATGTAAACTTCTGGAATCCACAAGAATCCAAAACATTCCTACCACCATGCATTACTCCACTTGTGCCGATGAAAATACTGCCCCATTTCAGTGGCTGGGTCTAGTGCCTGCTACAGGAACGGCTCAAACCAAGGTCAATGAGAGCCCTCGCCAGGAGACTCCCATTGACTGCAGTCTGATCCGTTTCGGTCATGAGTTTCACACTTGTTTCCACCACAAACTGGAAGTAGGTTGAGACCACAAAAAAATGGGGAAAATGGGCTACCTCTTTGGAAAAATGCCAAACCTGTGGTACAAAAAATAGTTATTTTATTCAGCTGTGCATGTTCCTGAAAGCAGGGAAGATGGTGACTTTAGCACAGCAAACAGACACTTATCCGGAGCACTTTTTGCCTATTTTTCCCCAAAAACTCAAAATGTAGCTATTTATTGCCTGTTTTCTTGGTCCCCTCCAGGGGAAATTCACAAACCCTGGGTACCTTTAAAATCCACAGGATGTTGGAAAAAAAAAAAAAAGGACTCAAATTTGGCATGGATACCATATGTGGAAAAAAAAGTTATAGAGCTCTAAGCACGAACGAGCATAATGAGCCAAAAAAGGAGCTCCAACAGTTAAGGGGTTAATGCCATCGCAGATGCATCTCCCTTAGGTGTAGCAAGTTTGTGTTATGTGCAACACTGACCCTATACCATACACTTCACTGGTTGCCTACTTCACATTACCAATCAACCGCAGATATATGGGAAACTCTTACTGCACACAGTGTTCAAGCTATATACAACTGTTCAGAGAAAACCAACTTTCTTAAGATACTCCATGTCGGTTCCAAAATAAAGGCTCTACTACGGACAGCTTTTATCTGTATCAAACCCCTCACAGTCACTGAACTTGCATTGAAAACCTAAGTAGATACGAGTAGAAAAGTGGGTACTCTAAGCATTGTTTACACTATGGAGACAGTTTACTCTGCACTAAACGGCTTTGCAGACAGTGAAATTCTTATGATAAATACACCAAAGTACTAAAGAGTATCTACTAAGAACAGTGTACGCTTTATGCAAAACTTGTCCAGAGACTGTTCACTTAAAATAACCAAGGTCTGCAGGTGCTTAAGATCATACCACGTGCAGCCTTCATACTGTGGTGAAAACTTTACAGCTAGCCCATCTTTTGAAGCTAAAAAGCACATGTACATGGGTTAGTACCTGGTGCACACAGTCTTCTACATAATGTAGAAATTGTCATGCTGTGGCAATTCTAATAACTCTAGGCTGCTTAAAATACTTAGTATCTATCATGTAAAATCTTTGCCCTGTTGGAAACTTTCTGCAGATCCAAAAACCTTGTGTGGAACATACTGGACACAAGTCGTACACTGTCATCTGCACAAAAATTACTCTTCAATACAAAGATTTATAACATGTTCAATACCTCTACACATCTATGATGCATTGGGAGCACATGCATTTTGCAAACATCTACACCCATTAGTTGGACACACACTGTACAAAATTAGGTAGAAAAGTAATATGGTAGCTACCCGCCACTATGTAAACTATAAAACAAACTGACACACTCATTGGGATGATGTCATCAGTGACGTCATCAATTATGTCATTTGAGATGTCATGAGTGATGTCATAGAACATGGCATGAGTGATGTAACATGTGAGGTCATATAGGAAAATGGGGACCCCTACAAACAAAAATGAACTTGCTAGCCGTAGGGAAATTGACATCAAAGGGGAAAAAAAAGATGCTAGAGACAAGTGTACAGTAATCAAATGATCATAAATTTCAGGACAACATAACAATAGTGATGCATAACAACATTGTGCATAAATTTAGGATAATGACTGACCAAGTTGTGTTAATTATTTTACAAAAAACCTTTTTATTTTAGTATTTTTTCTTTTGTAATATCAATGCATGATTTTTCAATTTACAATAAATCATTTAAAAATATTTTTTCATACATAAAAACACAATCCAATACATTCATGTATTCAAGAGAAAACAGTGCAATTAATTTATACAAATAATCAAATAATTTGTTTCATTGCACATGTATATACAGAAAGGGGGATCCAGATGAACCATAAACAGTGGAAGGCTGGTGGTAGATCTACATATTTGCATATTTACTTATCCTATTGAAATCAAGCAAAATTTATTAGAGTAGCAAAAGTGGATATGTACATTTTTATGTTGGAGCCACACACCCTCAACTTTGTGAAGAACATTTTAAGCAGTTACATCTTACTCATGGGGGGCATTTATTAACGTGTTATTGCAGCTTTGTGACAGACTTGTTAAGCAGTTGCTTCTGACCTGAGAGGGACATCTAGTAAAAGTTCTGAGGGGCTGCAGTCTTAAGACTTCACACTGTTTACTGTAGTAATTACTTGAGGTAACTAGCTATTTGGAAGACCAGACCAATTTGCTATGCCAATGCTTATTTTCTATTAAATCTCTTTGTATCCTCCTACATCTCCCGAACAACCGCGGCATAGTCAAGCAGATGGCCCTGGGCGGGAGCATATCAAATGCTTGCAGATGGTCTAAAAACCACAATTAGATTTTCTTTCATCTTTAGAAATATGTTTCCCTTTACTCAATCTTCCATATTTGATCAATGAGTAACATAGCCGCCAAGGTTTTAGATTGCTTGTGTGTGACATTTTCATAATTTCAGTGTAAATATGCGTGACATTCAACAACTATTAGTGACACTGTCTCGCTAACAGTATAGTGTCACCCACACTTAGTAGTAGCATGGCACCGCCCAGGTTGGACACCTGTTGCAGGGTGGGGCGGCAGAGATACAATAAATTAAACAGAAAGTCTGTGCCTTAGCCAGCCTCCATCTCCCTGGCTGGCACCAAATCAAATTAATGGCATGATCAGATCATGATCAACTGAGAGTCTGTCCAGGCTCTCTGCCACGTGGGGGCCTGAGGTCGACTACAGAATGTGAGAGGGGCCCCAGAGGGGATCTTCTCCCTGTACAGTTCTCCAATTAGGCCCCTCTTTAACTGCAGCTTAGACTGACCATGTTTTTAGCAAGCATTTCGAAGCTTCGTTTTGCGGCTGGATATCCACATCCGTTTGATACTATGGTTTGAGCGGCGGGTGCTTTTTTACATTAATTAGGTGTGGTTTTGTGTTACGGTCTTCAAATCTCCTGAAGTCCGTTTTGCTTAAATACGAGTTTCTGTGATAGCAGGATATTTTCATGTCATAATATATTGAGATTCCTATTCCTCCCATTGTACATTAGCGCCATCTTGTGGCCCTTGAAAAATAAGCTCAGGTTTTATGCGTTCATCCCAGCAAAGCGAGAAACTGGAATTTATCGCACTTCAGGATCACTGTCTTGTTGAACAAGCATTTGCAATGCAATAGGTCTCGCATTTGCGAGAGTTGGAGCTATTAGCGTTGTAAATGATAATGTCTTTTAGCCATGTGTTTTTGTTTGGAGTGTTGTGGATGTATGTAGTGTGGAGTGGAATTATGTGGGTTGAATTGACATTGCTAGGCATTATGATAAACACTGGGAAGACTTGTGTGACATCAGATGCATTCCAAAGACAATCTGAAACCCACGTGAAAGCTTGTTATGAAACTGTCAAAAGCCACTTGTATCTTAAAGATGTGAATAGATCTATACAACTAGAGTGACCAACCCATGTCATTACAGTAAACCAGGCTTAAGCAATGGGCTGGGAGTATAGGAGAGATTGCACTGTATAAAAGATTTGTGCATAGTTTGTTAACATCAGAGTACTTTGACTGTAGTCAACCTATGGATCAGGAAACCGGTGTGATGTGAGCTACCGACGCAAAGTACTAGAAACTGTATCATAGTAAGAGCTGCTTACCATGGACACCATCGCTGAGTGAGGGAAACGGAATAAAGAGGGGGCATAAGGTGGGCTTTAAGAATAAAAAGCTGTAAAAATGACTTGCCTTTGTTCTAATTTTTTCCCCTTTCGCCGCTCTATTTAGCCCCAAACGACTGACCCTGACACGCAACCGGTGTGTGAGTAAATTTGCTTTCAGAGAACACATAACTTACATAAAGGCTCAAAAGAAGGACAACTGCAGAGAACAGGATAACCAGTTTTATGTCGTACAAGGAAGGGAAAATATAATTTGACTGCATATCGTATTTCTAAGTTTAAATCAAAATGGGCACCAAAGCTGCTGTGTCCAAATATAAAAAGGTAACGAGAGTTACAGGTATTGGCGTTGTAAATGACCATGTCTTTTACCCATGTACTTTGACAGCAAGGAGACCGTTACAGTGAGCAACAGCTAAAGTGCCGGCAGGCAGATGGAAACGGAACATTTTTCCAATTACAACTTCATATCGTAAGGAGGTATGCAGTGGCAAACAGATGGGTGTAAGTAATGTGCGGTGTATGCGACGTTTGCAGGCAGAGACTGTGAGGGGCCAAGGAAAGCAGGTGCTGTGTTATGCATTTCCATTTTATATGTTTCGTTCTCCTGAGCTAACAAAATTTTGAGTCAGAAGAACAGACTAATTGACAGTATTAAGGACTTTATATTTTAAAAAACTGGAAACTACGAGTAGCTAGAGGCGGATTCGGTTTGTGGTGTTGCGTAGGCAGGAAAGAATAGGTACTGTGCTTGCAGGTGATTAAAAGTGCCGTATTGGGTGTGTGCTTGCGTTTAAGGAGAGCAGGACCATGGGCGTGTTGCCTGTGTATCTGTGTGTGTGGGTAGGAAAGGCGAGACACTGTTGTGTATTTGTTTATGGTGGTGGGTAGATAAGGCCAGGTTTTGTGAGAGGAGTAGGAATGGCAAATTTTGGAAGGTGCAGAAAAGAACACTCATTGTGCTGTCCAGGAGTATAAACCCATCAGTAATATGTCTGTATGAGGGGCAGGGAGAGACCTGCAGCTGTGTGTCCATTGGTGTTTGTTTTGTGTGTCCAGGTTGTGTTTGGCTGAATAATGATGTCTGTTCCCTGAATTTTGTTATCAAATTTAGGTAAGAGGAATGCCGGGGGGAGGTGATGGATAGCCAGGAAAACTGATGCCAGAACTTTTTGCAACTATGCTATATGCCAACAGTCTGTGGAAAAAAACTGCACAGTATAACAATTAATGTGAAAAATTGCTTCGTCACATAGCAATGTCTTGCTATTAGTGACCATATTGTCATCAGTGTGTGGCATGGTAGTGCTCCGTGCATCCATGGCAAAATCATGTGGCATTAATAACAATACTACTTAGAATGGCAATGACACTGTGACAGAAATATTCTCTGCGTTCAGGCGGTGTAGCATGGAGCACCGTATGGTATCACACAATGCTGTGGCACGATGGTTGCTACTCCTTGTGACGCTGATGGCAATGTTACATGCACTTAAGAGTGACGTTCGTTCTGACGCTGGCAGCTTGATTTTTTTCCTGAAATTGCGCGCCGGTTCCAATAATGATGGGTGAATTTTATGTGGAGAAAGGAAGCGTTTTATTGTGATGGAGGAAGGGGCTGGCTTTTTATGCTGATAACCGTGGCACTTCCATTCCTGTTTGCGGATATTACAACATACTGAGGGCTATTTTGTGACTGATAAGCAAACGACCTGCACTGTTAATAAGCTATTTTTATTTACTCTTTCGCACTGAATTATCAGCTGCTGCGCCATTTACATTCATTTTTACTCGAACATTATTAAAATACCTTATCTGTTTATTGCAGTCCCAGACACCTGCACCGCTATAATGGCGCACACTTTCTGTTGATCTCACACTGAAACCTCCGTATATTACAGACTTCACAAGTCCCCGGGCGCTTGTGAATCACTGTGTGAATCCGTGTACCGTCTGCCTTCACAACCACTGACCCCTTGCTCAGCGTCGACCAGCAATACTTGTGGGATGTATAGCCTCGAGCAGTATTTCTGACCAGGGGAATTCACTGCCTGCTTATCTGTACCCGCCTCTTGTTTGCTGTTTGTTGGTGCATGAAAGAGTGTGCATGTCATACATGTACCAGGACTGTTACAGATGTGCCCTTCGTGACAGCAATAAACAAAGTTCAGTCGGGGGCGCAAACCATACCTTTGATGCGGGCAGTGCTCATGATTTCAGGTGCTCGGAAGCAAAGTAAGCCCTCCTTTCAACTTTGAACAAAAGGCAGCAAAGTTTACTAAGAGAAAATGTTCAAAACAAGGCGAAAGCAGAAGAGCAACCGAGCCTTAGTCACACTGCAAGGGGGTGAGCTGCCATCTAAGTTGTAGCCTCCTCAGTCGCACAGCAACCAACTCTCGGTCAGCGAGAGGACATGCATCCGAGAGCGCGGAAAGGGAGCAGCTGGACCTGGAGCTGCCGTTCTTCGATCTGTCTGAGTGTACGAGGGGCCAAGGCGGCGGCAGTCCGACTCGGGAGCTGGAGACTAGAGTTCGAGCCTCGGCATTGCCTCAACGTTCTGTGATTCTTAGCAAATCACATAATCTACTAATCTAAATAGACAAATCGCGGGATCTACTAATTTAAATAAAAAATAAAAAAAAGTGATCTCGGCGGGTTGGGGTAGGGAAAGACAATGAAAAAAACCAGTGGTGCGCGCGCACCACAGAGGAGCGGGGGCCAGGGAGCGCGGCAGTGGCAGCGAGGCGAACGCGCGCTGCTGCGCGTTCTGGCCACCGTCGGGAATGGGAGGAGCGAAGGCGGGACATGCGCCCGCCTTTGCCCAATCGCGTGCCGTTTTTTCTAAAAAAACGCACGCTACAGCCAATGAGGGCTTCTGAAAACAAAACCACACGCACGAGCGTGTAGGTCGTTTTCAGAAGCCCTTTCTAGAGGTCTCGCGCTGCGCGAGCAGGGCTGCGCACTGCAACGCTAGGCGCGAGACCTAAAAAGCATTATGCGGCAGTGTTGAGTAAATTATGCGAGAACAAAAGGCACATTATGCGGCATAATGCGACACATACTGTGATCTATTTCATTATTTTGCAATTTTTTAACTTGTTAACACCAGCTCAACACACAAATATAGCAATAAGCAACAGAAAGGTGATCTCAACCTTTGCAAAGGGCCTTTTTGAATAGTTTGAACTAGAAACATTTTTTGGTTTAAATATGTAGTTTATGCAGCAGATGATGGATTATGCGGCAAGTGCAACAAATCTAAAATTATGCGCCGCAGCTACACAATCGCATAATTTCAGTGCCCCATACTATGAGGAACTGGGAGTTTACACCCATGTCGAAACTAGTTGAATGTCAAAGCAGAACTTCCAGCATCATGTTTCCATTTACTGAAAGAGAGCCAAATGCAGGAAGAGAACTCATTACCTCGCTAACACCCCCCTGAATTGTATTCTGCCACTGTGCTCTTAAGACATTGAAAAAGTTACAGCATTTCACAATATGTTATTTGTTTCATAGGGGCAGATGTATCAAGGATTGCATTTGCGATTCCTTAATAGCGAATTTTAGCGAATTGCTATTAAGGAATCTCAAAATGCTATGTATGTAGGAATCGCAATAATTGCGATTCCTTAATATTCCTTAATTGCGAATTGCAAATTCCGATTCGCAATTAAGGAATACCTTCCCATTCATTCCTATGAGCGTAGAGGCCCATAGGAATGAATGGGAAGACATTCTCAATTTGCGAATCGCAATTAGAGAATCGCAAATTGAGAATGCAATTTCAAGGGTGCCAGGGTGTCCTTTTGACACCCTGTTGCACCCCTGAAATATGTATGTGTGCACGTGGCGCACATACATGCCCTAAGGGCATGTATGTGCGCCACATGGCACTTTGAAAAATGCTCAAAATTGCATTTTTCAAAGAAATCGCATATTACCACCAACTTGAAGTTGGTGGTAATTTGCGATTCCTTAAGGCCAAATTGCACTTTTTTGGTGCTCCTTACATTGGATTTAAGGAATCGCAATTTGCGATTCCTTAAATGCAATTGCAAAATAGGGAATCGCAAAGTTTGCGATTCCTTATTTTGCGAGGCAGTTTTGCCTTAATACATACCACTAAGCAAAATTGCGTTCGCAAACGCCGAAATTCTGCGGATTTCGGCGTTTGCGAATGCAATTTTGCTTGATACATCTTGCCCTTATTCCTGCTAGAAATAATATTTCCTCTTTCATTTTTTATTAGTTTTATCCAATAACTATTTGGCATTGAGAAGCTGAAGCTAGTCTATTTTTCTAGTGCATGCCAGTGTATTATATTCGAAACATATCGCTGGTGACAAAACACATACTTATGTATAATTATGCTTGTGAAAAGCGTAGCCTAACAAGTAGTTTTCTGCTTTTTAAGGCCATATCAGTGCAGTTCACTCAACAACATCCAATTCAAGGCCATCATTCTGCCATGAGGAAATAACTCAAAGATCACTGTCCTGCAACTGAGGAGAATCAGAGAAGACTTCTAACCTATCACCTGACCTACCTCCATCCTCGACCTAGATGCAGTCAGATGCAAACGTCTCCCCTTTCATGTCTGTTCAGCAAACACTATTTACTAACTTACCCTCGACCACCATCTCCTGTGCATTTTATCATCAATCACCGACATAAAGTTATCTGACCCATCATCTTCTCAGATCCAGAGTAACAGTGGAGGGAAACGACAATCCTGATGAGTTCTGACTGCTTACGTCGCTGCGATATCCCCGTACCGTGTCTCTGATTTGCAAACATGACCATATGCATTGTAAGGTCCGGCTTGACAGCACAGCTGCCTATTGCTTCAAATTCTTTAAAATATACATAGGGTGTACTTTGTCTCCAACCAGAGGAATACTACTCTCTCACCTCGTGCTGGTGCGTATTTGGTGCAACATTCCACCCTCCAGGAACTAATTTCATAGGAATGTATTCGGGACTGTTATACATTTAAAAAAGTATGCTCAACCATCCCAAAAATGCTATAGGGCAGACTTTAATGTGATAAACAGCACTTGTGCTTGCACAATATCTAAACAGCATTAGTAAATGTCTATGTTTATATCTTTGGCACGTTAAAGCCATAACTATTGGCTATGCAAATGCTTGCTTTAGTTTGGTTTTTAGGTACTGGTAGAACCAGGGAGCTCATGGACTGAAAATAAACGAGTTGGTACTAATTACGTGACCGTAGGCTTTGGTTTGGTTGTATATCATTACAGATTTGTATAACTTTACAGGTTTCATCCTCGTTACATTGCTTTTTGGAACGTTTTTTGGAATTTTTTTCCCATCACCAAAAAATCTATCCCAGGACTTGTAAATTGGCAGAACTTTGCTTTCAAGAACAAATATTCTCACATTTTAATCTCCCCAGACTTTTGCTTGTTTTCTATCTCATGTCTATTTACGCCTATGTCATTTTCCAGCCTCTGCCACTGTTTATCGAACAGCCTATGTTAAATGTAATTTTTACAGGGTTTCTCAAAAGTATGAGCCACGACCTTCCAAGAAATGCTTAATCTTGAACTTCAATAAAGATTGCTGTAGCCCTCTGCCAGATTTAATTTCAACATCAACACTCTTCCCTCCAAAGGCTTTGGGTCAGTCTATTCAACTATTTGCTAGTTTAGGCACCGCCATTTCGGCTTTGCTTCGTTTTTTTTTTGTTTTTTTTAACTTCTTTTTATTGCAACGCTGCACAATTAACACTGGACATAGTCATCATAAGCATTTTCTAGTCGCCCCATAGGGGCTGTTCAGTAATTTACATCACAGCAATCTATCTGAGCGTCCGTGCTCTTCACATTTTGGCGTATATTCTCAATGTGGTGCTCTGATATCATTCACGCCTAGGAGGAATACGTGCAGCAACATTTTGTTACGATACATCAAAAATTGATTAACAGAAAGCAAGAACTGGTACATCTTGGCAGTGACCGGTGACGGAACGCCATCCCACACATAGCTTGTACATATCACTTAGGACAGGTTTTGTGAAACAGTCATTGATACTAATCTGATAGATAACAGTGGGACAATCTGTACTGCTCTCCAATGTGGGTCAGTGCTACGCGATAGAGCCAGGAGTGTTGTCGGTTGCTGTGTTTGGTGTATGAGAAGTGTGGTGTGACTGTTGTGTTGCACCCTCCTCACCCAGATCTCCAGGTAGCTGCAATCCTTCTAGCAAGTGCCCCCAGTCCTCTAAATCAAGTTCTGCATTCTCATCTGTGCGTACCGCGCGTAGGCAGCCCTTTTTAGCCACCCCCCAATCTTGCATGTCCGCCCTCCTTCTATCCACTGTTGGAGGGACGGTGTGAGTCCAATGTATGACAATGCGCCGTTTAGCCAGGACTAGTCCCAGAAGAGCAAATTTGTGTCTTATGAGTGTTCCCTTTCTTGGTGTCGAGAGGACTCCTAACAGGCAATGCTTGATTGATACCGCTGTGGCTGAGTGGAGCACCTGAAGTATTCATTGCTAGTATTGTTGCAGGCGGGCCCAGGACCATGTCATATGTATAAATGTTGCAGGTTCTGTACCACATCTAGGGCAGTGTGAGGGGTGCCCCGTTTTAAAAAGGGCCAGTCTCTGGGGTGTCAGGTAGGTGCGGTGTAAGTAGTAAAACTGAGTGAGTTTGAACCTAGCGTTGCTGGCTACCTCACGTATCTGTGCGAACGCTTTTTACCACTTGCCCTCAGTAAGTGCGACTGGTAGATCTGCTGTCCATCTATCTTTTGTCATGGAGGTCTCAACTACGTGGTCCTCTTTCAGCGCTTTATAGATGCGCAAGATTAGCCCTCTGGTGGACGACGGGTTGAGAAGTAGCGCTAGCGTATGGGACTCTGCCGGCTCATTTGGATATGAGGTCCATATTTTGCGGGCCGTGCGTGAAATTTTTGCATATTGTAGGAAGTGGCCCTCCGGAATCTAGAACCACTCCCTCGCCTCGTCGAAGGTCAGGAATGTCCGGTTCATATATAGATCCCTGGCTGTCATGCATCCCCCCTCATACCATTTGTTAATATCCATGTGTGACGGGAGGACGGGATCATCAAGGGAACTGTAGCAATGGTCTTTATTAGTTTGTAGAATGTAGAGTGTTAGGTGTATTCTTTATTCTGTATGAGGCAGCAGAATGTAAGAGGACAGAAGCGGTGTAGCAGCAGACGAGCTCACATCATAACGCCTATGCTGTACGAGGTTACTAATAAATTAAGAGAATTACTACTCAAGTGTTCCAGATTCATCATTACAAATTTGGCGACGAGCTATGGTAACCTCGACAAACCCACACTTATCAACATCTGCTTCAGGAATTTAGCAGACTGTCACATTCAGCTACAGTGTTTTGAACTACGGAATTTGAATTGGTGGTGAAAAATTACCGGACGACTTTACAGCTCCTACTTGCGCTCCCTGGTAAGCGAAAGGATTTATTTAAAGTACTTTTCGGCACATTTCTACTTGCCTTCTGCTGGTTGTCAGCAGTTAACAGCCTTCACGCGGAGTTGTGTACTTTTCAAATCCAACGTTGCAAAGGCTCGAGCTGCTTCCTTAGCGAGCTCCGTGGTGAAAGTTCTGTTTCTCTTCTCTTCGGGTTACACATTACGTGGAGTGACGTATCGACGTCACCACGCTGGTCTTGACCCCAACGTGACGCCTTTTTGAACACAACTTTTTACAGCTGATTGTAATGAGGGAATCTCACCGGAGAAAGAAATTGACGAGTATTCACACATAGGGGTGCACCGGATATATATTTTTGCAAGAACTGTTTGGTAGTAAGTACTATTTATTTATTTGAAGCATACTTATTTTTACCCTTGAAAAATTACTACTGAACTTACAGAATGTCTACATCAGCACCACCTCCTCGAGGTGAAGCACCTCCACGGGGTGACTCTGTCTTTCATTTAAACACTCCTAAGGAATTTTTATCATCTCCTGGAGAGCCTATAATTCAGTGGAACGAATGGAAAGAATATTTTTAAATTACATTGCGAATCTTGAAGATTGTAGTGGAACTTACTCTCCTGAAAGAAAGAAAAGGATCTTAATGTACTGTCTTGGTCCCCAAGGACTTCGTGTTTTTGGGCAATTACAGCAACGTGATAGACCTGGTGACATTGATGTGTTTAAAGCAGCTTTATTAGATTTAGATGAACACTTTTCACCCACTGTTTGTGTTGGTGTTATGCTTCACGCTTTCTTTCAAAGAAAACAGGAGAAACATGAATCCATTGAGGATTACGTGTCATCCTTAAGAAAGCTTTCTATAACCTGTAGATTTGGAAATCTTCATGACAAACTTATAAGGGACCAAATAGTTATGTATGCAAAAAATAAGGCTATTCAAGACAGATTGTGGGCGGAGGGTGAATCTATCTTAAAAGATATTATGGCTATTGTCAAAAAAGCAGAGTTATCAGAGCGTTGTGCCAAAGTCACTTTAGCTTCTGATAAAAAAGAGAGTAGCGATACTGTGAACAAGATTTCAGAGAGTCACGGTAAGTCTTCTAAGGCATTTAAAAAAAAGAGTGATAAAAATGACAAAGAAAAGTGAAAGTTTTATAAAAAACAAGCTGTCTAACTATGCATGCTATCGATGCGGAAGCAGTTCACTCTGCTCAGCATTACAAATGTCCAGCAAGATCTGCCAAATGCTTAGAATGCGGTTTAATTGGACATTTTGCTAAAGCGTGCAGACGCAAGAATTATAAGAGGAATTATAAAGTTGCTTGTGAGAGAGAGTGACATTGAGGAATCTTCCTCTGATGATTGTGATGACGATAACAATATTAAGTGCGACACAAAGAAGAAAGTTGTTTTAAAAATTTCTGGTGAAGGAGACAGTAAACCTGTGTGTTGGGTTTCCTTTGGAGGTGTGTCATTGCAAGTGGCTGCTGATTCAGGCTTGCCTTACACTATTATTGCTGAAAGTGTGTGGTTACATCATTTTTGTTCTACTATAGGCAATCAGTTGGAAAAATCCGACATAAATCCTGAAAGTTACACAGGTGAGAGAATAGACATTATAGGTTTTAGACAGCTCATTTTCAAGTTCAAAAGCAGGTCTGCTTTGTGTAAACTGTATGTAGCCAAGGATGGACCATCCGTTCTCGTATGGAAAGATCAACGTAAACTGAACATAATCTTAGATCCTAATAGTCCAGAACAGGTTTTGGTAGCATGTGAGTCAGAAAATACAAAGAAATGGGTGTTAGAAGAATTTCCAAATGTATTCAACGGAAAAGGTTGGTAAATTAAAAGGATTTTCTCATTCCATCAGGTTGAAACAGAACGCAATCCCCAAAATTCACAAGACACGAAATATTCCATTTATTGTGAGAGAGGAAGTAAAACTGGAATTAGATAAATTATTAGATGCACACATTATAGAACCTGTGGAATCATCCGAATGGATATCTCCGTTGGTCGTCGCTAGACGTGCTAATGGCAAGGTCCGTTTATGTGTTGATTTAAGAGGGTTATTTAACAACATTATTATTGATCGATTTCCGTTGCTTCGCATAGACGAAATGTTGTCGTTGGCCAGGGATGCTAAGTGGTTTTCCACACTAGATTTATCCTCAGCTTATCACCAAATTATGTTAGATCCTGATTGTAAACACTTGACTGCGTTTTGTACACCTTTTGAATGTTTTCAATTCCGCCGCATGCCCTTTGGATTGGCATCGGCGGCAGCTGTGTTTCAAAGACTCATGACACAACTATTTGGTGACATCCAAGATGTAGTATTTTTTCAAGATGACATATTAATCATGGGAAAGTCAAAAAAACACCATGATGACATTTTGAGGAAAGTTTTACAAGTGCTTGATAAAAAAGGTTTAACTGGTGAAATTAACAAATGCAAGTTTGCAGAATCTAATGTAACTTACCTGGGTCATGAAATTAGTCGTGATGGCATCAAACCAAAAGAAAAACTTGTTGAGGCCATTGTTAAAGCTCCTCCACCACAAAACAAAGATGAACTTCGTTCTTTTTTAGGCTTAGTGGAATATTATTCCAAATTTGTTGAGAAATTTTCAGAAAAAACTCATGAAATGCGTTCTTTGCTTAAAAACAAGAGCAGATTTGATTGGTCGAACCAATGTCAAACTTCATTTTTAGACATCAAATCTGCCATTGCTAAATCTCCCACCTTAAAAGGATTTAATCCTTCCGCAACCACCTTTATAACTACTGATGCAAGTGGAAAAGGTTTGGGTGCTGTCCTCACACAGAACAATGAGAATGGAAAAGAAGATGTTATAGCATTTGCTTCAAGATCATTATCACCCACCGAAGAGAGATATTCAGTTATAGAAAGGGAGACGTTGGCTTGCGTGTGGGCCCTTGAGCACTTCATAAAGTTTGTGTGGGGAAGAGAATTCATTGTGAGAACGGACCATAAACCTTTGACAAAAGTGTTAACCATGGAAGGTTTATCTAGAGCTTCTGCTAGAATTGCTAGACTATCCATGCGGTTTCAAGATTTTATTTACAAAGTGCAATACGTTCCAGGGAAAATGAACATTACCGCAGATTTTTTAAGCAGAATGTCTTTGCCACTTAGAGAAACTGACAACAGTCCTTGGAATGATGTGTGTGTGGCTGGAATTTGTCGATTAAATGGTCAGGGGTTACAAGAAAAAGAATGGTTGGATGCGCAATCTAATGATCTAGTTTTAGAAAATGTAAAAAACAGAATTGAGAATGGCTGGGAAGGATGTATCAAGTCTGAGCTTGTCGGTGAACTTAAGGCATTTTGGGAGGTAAGAAATGAGTTGAGTATTGAAGGTATGTTTTTGGTGAGAGGTGAAAAAATTATTCCACCATCCGTTTTGAGAAATAAGATTAATTCACTTTGTCATGAAGGACATCCCGGTATTGCACGAACTAAACGCAACATTAAATCTTTGTATTGGTGGCCTAAGATTGATATTGAAACTGAGCGCTTTGTCAGGTCGTGTTTGGAATGTGAATCAGCAGACAAATCACAGAAAACCTTAAACCCTCCTTTAAGCTCTTTAACATGCCCCAATTTACCATGGGAAGAGGTAGCCTTGGATATAATGGGACCCGTTTTGTGGAGTGCTGGCTCTCAAAAATACATAATTGTCTTAATGGACATGTTCTCTAAATGGCTTGAAGTTGAAGTGGTAACAAAGGTAGACACTCGTTCTGTGATCAAATTCCTTGAAAATATATTTCTCAGAGAAGGCTTCCCCAAATCCTTACTCACTGATAATGGTGTTCAGTTTAAGTCTTTAGAAATGAAGAACTTCATGGAATACGCTGGTATTAGTCAAAAATTCACAGCACTTTATCATCCAAGAGGAAATGCTGTTGTGGAAAGAATAAACCGAGTTATTAAAGGTACCCTGCAGTTGGCCATGCAAAACAAAAGAAATTTAGAGGTGGAATTAATGAAAATGGTGTGGAGCTATAGAGTCACCATTCACGATTCTATTGGTAATAGTCCTTTTGGTATTATGAGAGGTAGAGTACCTCTTTCAAAAGTAAATCCTGGATGGATGAACAAAGGAAATAAAATTGAATGGCATGTCAATGACATAAAGAATTGTATGTTGAATTCCCAAAGGAAGAACAAAATGTACTTGAACAAAAAATATGGTGTTAAAGATGTAAAGATTCATAAAGGACAATGGGTACGAATTAAATCCAGTAAGAAAATTGTTAAAGGAAAAAACAGATTTAGTTCACCAAAAAAAGTTGTCAAAGTGAACAGAAATACAGTGCAGCTTGAAGATGGGTCTATTTATCACATGAGCAAATTAGCTATTGTTAGAAATCCTACTGTGTGTAAAGAAACTCAAGAAGTTAATGCTTGTGCTGGGGCGGACAAGTATTGGTGGATTACCATTGATCACACGAGCGATCAAAGTGTACCAACTAATGTATCTAACAATTTTCCAAATCAAAGCTTAGACCAGTGCATTGGTAGTGATGTTATCGATTGTCCTGTAAATCAAACTTCTTCTCTTAAAACTGACAGAATTAGCAGTTTTGGTAGAAAAATTGTTAAACCCAGGAAACTTGAAGACTATGTTTGCGTTACTTATATTTGAATTGTTCTTTTTTTTTTCTCTCTTTCTGTCTTTTCATTTTTTTTTTGTGTTTTTGAGGGGAGGATATGTGTATGTTTTAATTAAAGAAGGGGGATGTGTAGTAATGGTCTTTATTAGTTTGTAGAATGTAGAGTGTTAGGTGTATTCTTTATTCTGTATGAGGCAGCAGAACGTTAGAGGACAGAAGCGGTGTAGCAGCAGACGAGCTCACATCATAACGCCTATGCTGTACGAGGTTACTAATAAATTAAGAGAATTACTACTCAAGTGTTCCAGATTAATCATTACAGGATCGGTGCCCCGGGGGTACGGAACACAAGCGTTCTAGCGTTTTATTCCTGCCCGACCAGGAAGCGGATGTGTGCCCGGGGAGAAGAGGTGCATCGGGTGGAGGAAGAAGCAGAGAGAGTGAGGGGCCGAGGACGAGAAGAGTCGGCGGACGAAGGAGCATCGACAAAACTGGAGAGAGGCAACAGAGTCTACACGGAAGCTGGAAGCTCCACGACGGACCGAGTGGAAGTTGCAGGGGAGGAGCCCAGGAGCGAAGGAGAGGACCGAACCACCAGCCAAGACCAAGAGAACATGAGGGAAGGTGTACCGGCCGGGGTAGCTGTGACTCCGGTCGGGAGTCACAGCCCAAGGCAAGTACTGTCCACGAGTGAGTGGTTAAAACGAGTGGGGCTCCTTTTATAGGTTCTCGGGTCCCTGTATGACAGAGCACGGCTGGACTGAAATGGGGCCTATTAAAAGAGAGGTCAGAGGGAACTTCGTCAATTCCTTCCCACTTCCCACAGAGGGTTAAGGAGCACGGACTTACAGTCTCTTACTACACAAGTGGTGACTGGTGAAGGGTTATTCACTACTGAGAATTGCATTACTAATAGCCGCCTACCTGTTTATGTTTCCCGAGGGTACCTGAAGAGAAGGAGGATGGGGGACGAGAGAAGACAGAACAAAAGACTGTGTTCCTAGCAGAAGGAGTGTTGTTAACTCTTTTGGGATTTGTTCACATAACAGAAGACGTAAAAAAGGGTCAGTTAACAGAATAAAAAAAAAAACAAGCCATCTGGCGAAACCCCTGCATATATTACAGTGGGAGTGAGTTAGTATACAGTGCTCTATGGATAACCCGGACAACAGCCTGCTTCCAGGCCGCAAACACTTGCCGATTTATGTGTGGGCATTTCCTGTGGGCCATTGAGCCCATCATCAGATATCTAGGCAGATCCACTCCGTTGCCCCAGAAGGCCAGCAATGCTTTTTCCATGTTGTGGCCGTCAGCGCACCATTGTGTGGCATATTGTAACAATTCGGCAAAATAGTAGAGTCTGAAATCTGGGAGTCCCAGTCCCCCTGAATCTAGATCCAATTTAAGTATGTCTAATTTTACCCTACTGCGCCCTCCAGCCTACACCAGCGAGACCAGTAAACTGTTTAACACATCAAAAGTGGATTTAAGGATGTCGCAGAAAGCAGTTTGAAGTGCATATAGGCACCGGGGAAGCTTGACCATCCTCTCAAGGGCCACCCGTCCAATAACCGAGAGGGGGAGTCTATTCCAAAACCGGATCGACTCTCTCAATCCAACAATGACCGCACCCATGTTCAGTGCATATTAAGCATTCAGCTGATGTGCTACTTGTATGCCCAGATATTGAAAGTGGTCGGTCTCCCAGCTGAACTCCACTTCAGGGAGGTCCTGCATCTCACCTCGTGCCAGCGCCGCCAATGGGAAGACAACCGATTTTTGGTGGTCGATATGTAAGCCCGACGCTTGTCCAAATGAGCGCAAAACTTCTAGAAGCGCCGATATCGCTTCCTCCGGCTGGCTAATATAAAGAAGTGCGTTGTCTGCATAGAGCAATGCTACATGCGTGCGGCCGTCGATGGTGATATCCCACTGATCCATTTCACGCTGTAACCGAATTGCTAGTGGTTCCATCGCCAGGGCAAATAGGAGCGGAGAGATCAGACACCCCTGTCGTGTGCCTCTCTCAATAGTTAAACTCTCCGATATCTGCCCACCGGTGCGCACGAGCTGTTGGTTGGCGATATAGGAGCTGACTCCAGGTTATAAAGCCATTGCCTAGCCCCATTCTCCAGAGGACCTCCCAACAGTACTCCCATCTTAATGTGTTGAATGCTTTCTCGATGTCTAGGGCGACAACAGCCGCCGGGATGTCTTTGCCTGCCACTGAATGCAGTACGTGCGAGAGTCGATGGAATATTCATGTGGGTTCCTCTCCCTGGCATAAACCCACACTGGTCTTCATGTACCTGATGGGTTACCACTCTGCTTCATCGCGTCGCCAGTATCTTGGCTAGTATTTTTGCGTCAACGCCTAGCATTGTTAGGGGTCTGTATGAACGCAGGTCCTGCACGTCTCTGCCCTGTTTCGGGAGCATGACAATCTGTGCTTCTCTCACAGATTGTGGCAGGACTCCTAAGCTCTTGGCCTCCTGTAGGGTTTCTAATAGTCTGAGAAGTATCAGGTTGGCGTATGTTTGATAAAATTCCACCGGGAGGCCGTCTGGGCCCGGCATACTCTGCACCGCCTCGCGGAGTTTGTCTAGCCGAATCGCTGCATCTAAATTCGTCACCTGCTCCTCAGTGAGCCGGGGGACAGGCACGTCATTCTGGAACCCCAAATTCACTGTGTGCATGACCCTGGGTTCTTCTCGATATATTGCAGCCAGGTGGTCATGCATTAGTGAATTAATCCCCGTCTGTGTAGCGACCACAGTCCCATCTGGGTGTGTGAGCGTCATAAGAGGGGTAGGGCGTTCACGCTTCAGCAGCCATGCCAATGGCCTTCCTGATGTGTCGCCTTCTCTGTGCAGGAATTGGCGGTATTCCCGTCTAGTAAGATAGTCTAATCTGTCCCAGATCTCGCTAACCTGGCGCTGTGCTTGTAAAAGGGATTAGTCATGCACCACTGGCTCCTGTCGTCAGTGTTGTAGTCTAGTCAGCTCAGTCTTGACTAGTTCCTGCTCTAGCCGTTTTCTCATCCCTCCAATTTTAGACAGGCATTCTCCTCGGGTCACTACTTTAAGAGCATCCCATTCTACTCCCCTACTGGTAGCGGTAGACCAGTTTGTGTCGAAGAATCCTATGAGAGTTTCCCTAAGCTCCTCTTGGAACAACGTATCTCGGAGGGCCACCAGTCGCAGACGCCATAAGGGTAGTCTGTCTGCTACGATCCGGTCCCCATTCCAACAATACTGGGGCATGATCCGATAGGAAGCGACCAAGCATGCGTGTCTGCGCTGCGGCTGCCAAAGCCTCCCCTGAGAGAAGAAAGCGATCGAGTCTGCTGGATAGAGCCCGGGCTGGTGAGTTGCATGTGAATACTTGCATACCGGGGTGTGTTTCGCACCAGATATCTACACAAGACATACGTTGCATCAAGTCCCGTAGGGCAGTGGTCATGTTAGGTTTAGTATGTAATTTTGGGGGATTACTGTCTAAGTTACCATCTAATATACAATTAAAGTCTCCTGCCCACAACAGCGGCATCCTTATGTATGTGATAAGCAGTTTTTCTAGTTCTAGGTAGACCTCACCATCATCCACATTCGGGGCATTTATATTTACCAGGGGTTCCTCCGCCCCATCCAGTGTGCCATGTATCACCACATATCTTCCTTCTATGTCTGCTGTATAGCTGTGCATTTTGAACAGGACTTGTGGGGCATTTTGCACCTAAATATGCTTTTCCACCTAAATTGGATTTATGCTCTTACAAGTGTTTCCACACTCTAGCGGATGTTACACCAGGGCTGATTTTGCAGATTGATTTTGCTCAAATATGTTCAGCAGATTTCTTATTATTATGCACCAACAGTAATTTTGCACCTAAATGTGAACTGATGCGCTGTCAACCAAATCTAACGACGTGGCTATGCACATTTTTACATTTAATGTGATAAGATACCATCACGTCTTGTACTATCACGTCTGTACTTAGTGATTTTGCATCTTAAGTGACACCTTACGCCTGCTGACTTTGCACCAAGACGGAGATTTTTGTACCTCAAAGTGTCTCCACTCTACTGTCGACGTGATTTTGTACCTTGACCATCATGACCTGCTCAAAATTTCGCCCCTCATGAATCAAGGACCCTCCCCACACTCCGAAAATTTCAATAGCATTGTATACACTACGCATCTACATATATAACTATATACTCCAAACAACACTGCAAACAGCTAGAAAGAAAATGGACAGCCAGCCACAAAACCACAGACAGAACCACCAGCAACTAAGATACACCAAGAAAAGAGGGCTAGCTGAACGCATCAAAGGGAGCTCCAACAGCTGAAAGGAGATCTTCTAATCGTCAAGGACTTCACCACTCCCTCGGCCTCCGCCAATAGCATCAACCCCTTCCAAGAACTCTGTGTCAAGTTATCAAACTACAAAATCCTAAACATCTACGGCAACTTCTCACACCAACCAGACCCCAGCGATCTCATCGCTATCCTGCCCAGCACCAACCAAGACGGCCACCTGACCGAATAGAAAACTCTCAACAGAGAAGATACAGCGACAATCATGCAGACCATCCACTCAGGAGCCCCAACAGACCCATCCCCCCCAGGAGAACTACAACCTTGGAGCATCACCCATCAGCACTGCCCTCACCCACATCAACACCTCCACCACATGCTCCACATTCCCGAAGAATGGAAGCATGCAGCAGTCAACACCCTCCTCAAGAAGCCGTCCGCCGACCTGAGCCAACTTCTGTCTTATCTCCCTGCTCCTCTACCCAGCCAAAGTGATAGAGAAGGCCATCACCAAGCACTCACAACCCACCTCGAACACCACCTACTGGACAACCCTCAATCATGATTCAGATGATTCAGAAAAAAACAGCACCAAAACAGCACTCATCGCAGGCACCAACGACATTTGGACCACCCTGAACCAAGGAAAAACCGTGGCCCTCATCCTACTCAATCTCTCCGTAGCATTCAACACAGTCTCCCACAAAACAATCATCAGAAGACTCCAAGAGCTCGGTACCCAAGAACCTGCACTCAACTCGATCTGCTCCTTCCTCAATGGAAGAAACCAAAAGGTCAGACTGTCACCTTTCGCAGATCAGGCTCTTGGTCTCCGATGTTGAGTTCCCCAGGGATCGTCTCTCAGCCCTACCCTGTTCAATGTCTACATGACTCCGTCCGCCAACATCATCCGATCTCAAGGCATCACCCTCATCTCCTACACCAACTGCACCCAACTTGGTATGAGCCAAGGGATGCAGTCGTTTGACTCACGTAAACAGGTGTCTGAAGACCGGCCTTCGTCCACGATATTGAATATTGCTGTTTTCCCTCCAATCGGAAGCTCCCCCATCACTCTACTGTGCTATATTCCACAGCCCGTTTTGGCAAATCTGTGCTAAAACTCCTTAATCTCTTGATTCACATTCTACGGTACCTTCCTTGGCTGTGACCTTAACCTTAAATGATTTCACTTCCCCTTGGCAGGACCAGTCTCCAGTCTTTGATTGTATACCACCCGTCTCAGCACATCATCATCACCCCATTGGTGAGTGATGTTAGCCATTTTTTAGTCTCAGGCTTATACAATTAAAGTCCTGATGATGATCCCCATACTAATAGACAGGATTGAAACATTGTCGACCTACAGTACCATGACTATCGCAAATGTCTTTGGTCTATAAGTTGATAGTATTGGTACTTCCAAAAATTGTAACAGAATTTGTTCATTATTATTACAGTCACTGTAAAAATGTCTGAGATGCAAAAATAATTTTTCAGTTTCTTTGTAAATACCTGTATTTTTTTCAATTTTTTTTCCATAGAACTTATATATTTTCTATGGTTCTTGTTTAGTACAAATTTATGTTTAGGGACCACCTGTTCCTTTCCAAAAAAAATAGGTTCAATCTCGGCAGAGACTCTTCCATCTCCGCCATGATCAAACCTCTTCGACGACCCTGCTGTTTAAGGGCTAACGGGAGGCAGACCTCTAATTCCATCCACCTGATTTCAGATGAGCAGGATTAGAGGTCAGTTTTCCCTGCCTGTCACCGCTAAGAAAACCCTGGTGGTAAGTGGCAGTGAAAACAGATAAATGCTCCCCTCGCCATAGGAGAGGGCTCCCATGACCATTTTCATTTTTATTTTCAAAAATAACATCCTGAGAAAGAAAAAAAAAGAGTTCATGTCTCTCCACGTCAAATGCGGGAACACTCAGATCGTCCAAAGATTAGGCCCAGGAAGGTGTCGGCAGCAGCGAGGTACCACATGGCATTGGTCCCAGAGAAGTTCTCTACGTTCAGACTTAGAACTTTTCTGGAAGTCAAGATTTTTCAGAGGAGTGAACCAGCAAGTTGAGTCGACATCTACTGCTATGGCTCGGCGGAAGGCCGGTGGTAGGCTCAGGTTCTTTTTGCAGAAAGTTTGGAAAATGTTTTAAGTGTTCATTCTTGCAGTTTTGGAGGGAGATCCAAGAGTTGAGGACCATTTGGGCACCACCTTGGGATTAGGAGTCAATCTCTCAGAAGCCACAGTATCTTACAGTGCCAGAGTCGGAGTAAGTTATAGTGCCAAAGAGCCACCACTAAGAAGGCGAGACACTACAATGAAGTGGGACATTCAGTGAAGGATTTCAATTGGACCATATTGAAGCAAGTTTATGCCACATCCCCTACAAAGCAATTTACCAAGTTCCTTTTTGAGTAAGAGCAGAGGTGAATCTATAAGTTGTCAACTATTAGGAAAGGCTTAAATGTCAAAATCCAGTCGCTAGATGTGAAGTGTTGTATCCCCGTCTCTTCCATTCCTCATTTTGCTGTTTTACATCTTTTTTGTCAATACATATGGTAGTTGAAGCATTTAAATTGTAATTAGTGAACAGTAGTATACTGATAGGGTGGGAACATGGTACACAGTTGGGGGGCTTGTCCAGATAGATGCTTTCGATCTTCAAAGCTCCAATACATTGAGGGTTCAGTTAGAAGATGGCAGCTGCTATGGCCGTCCGAATCACACAGATGAAAACATGGTACATAGTTGGTGGGGGACTTGCTCATAGAGATGCTTTTTGAACTTCTTAGCTCCAATATATTGAGGATATGGATTCCGTTAAAAGATGGCAGCTGCTATGGCCAGATATCACATAAGTCCACAACGCCACGCCTTCGTCATACATTGGCACTGCTGCCATGCGCAATGGCGTCTGCGGTGGGTGGGAAGGAGTTTCCTCTCCTTTATACAATGGGCACGAACGCCAGTACTTTGCCCTTAGAGAGCCACAGGTACCGGGATTAGATGCAATGGCCGGCTGGGGTCCATAGAGTAGAAGTAAAGTCTCTATTTGACTCTGTGTTCCTCTGATCCTGAAATTGAGCTCTGTTGTAATACAGTTACATACTTTGTTCAGAGGTTGACCACGGACCCGGACCGATCCGTGGTTACCTAAGGAGTAAAAAGACTCCCTGGTGTTGAGTATATATAGGATGTGATGGCTTAATATACTGAAGCATGAGTTGCATGACCACACAAATTGCAACACATATCCACCCGAATGTTAAATCTGTGGTTTATTGATAGACATGATGAACAATGGCTATTTCAAGAGTGCATTAAGAAAACCTATACCTGGCATGGTTTCAATTCACTATGTGTGCACCTTCTTAGGGGTGTAAGGAATAGATATGGGGTACTTCTTTATGGGTATGTGTGAGAACACATCAAAGCTCACAGCGAGAGTTAATATTAATGGGCAGTTGTTTACGTAAACATTTATGGAATCAGATTTTCTGTATATCATTAAAAGCCATTTTTGTGTCCCCTATTACCATAGGAAGAATAGCACAGGCTAATGTCCTGAGCGCAACAATTATGTCCAGAATACAGGAATGGTAACAAATGCATGATGGGAATGATGTAAGTGGGCTCCCAAAATCTGAGGCATAGCACTGGGATTGTAGGTCCTGAAGAAGTTCGGCGAAATAAAGCTACGAATGAAACATGTTGACAAAATAGATGCAGGGGCTCAATAACTGCACCACGGACATCAATAGTTGCTTTTAACCTTGCCAGGGGAGACCCAATACAGTAAAATTGCTCAGGAATCTCACCCTATGCAATTTTACCCTTTTAGAGATTTACACTACTGAGGTTATCAACACAGACTTTAGGGTTTACCCCAGTGACTTCTAAGTGCTCCCTCCATGAGCATGGTAGAGTGCACCAGGTGTTTAGCATCTCGCCGGGTGAGGACCCGATGATGTAGCATGCCACATGACTAACATGTGGGTGAGGGTCTACATATAAAAGGAATACGTTTTTCATTCCTTTGTACGGGTTTGGGACTAGGTGCTGAATGAGTTTTGTTAGGGTCAGGCCTCCTTGTTGATATGTTTATCTTGGAAAAAAACATGTTTGCAACTATCTTCTGATAAATATATATATATATATATGAATTACTTTCACTTTGATATTTCATATAATCCTTCACATACGACTACATTTGATCTTAAGATATTGCTTCATTTCCACTGTGGTTTCATATATAGTAAACTGTGTTTATGGCGCTTTGAGGTACTTTTATACTGTCCCTTTAAGGCTATAAGTGTCTGGCAGCACCCAATTTGGAGAAAACGAAGAGTTGGTAATTACCTTGGGGATTTTTTTCAACATTAATGGACAACATTATTAGCTCTCAAATGTAGCCGTATGTGAAGGATTATATGGATCAAATTGCCAAAAGAGCCTTTTATTGTGTAGCGCCTTCACTACTAAACAACCTATAATTTTACTTTTTTACCCTGTGGAGTTATACTGCAAGAACTGGACATTGCGCAGGCAATTTTACTTTGCTTTATTATTTTTTCGACACGTGATTACAAAGTATATTGGTTTTATATATAAAAGAAATACCAAAGTGAAAGTAATTAGTTTATGTCTATGTGATTGGTAACACCTGTTCTAAGTGTTTAAATATGAACTAAAAAATGGAGCATTCAAGGTTGACAAAGGCTGTGAGAAACAGCCGAAACGCGTACCTGTTTGCCAGGGTTGTCTGGTAATAAACTTGTGATTGCCCAAGGATTCGAGTGCTGGCTTTTCTTTGATGCTGAAAAGGTTGCTTGCATAATATATATATATATATATATATATCTACGTTACGCGTTTTGGCAGTGAAGCCTTGCTAACACGCAAGAAGCCATTGAATAGCCCAAACCATATACACATATGGAATCCACAACATAAACAAAGGACACAATGATCCAGGACAGTAACTATGAAAAACGGCGGCCATCTTGTAATGTACATATAGTCCATGCATATTGAAGTAAACATATTGCATTCTATAGTGTACCACACGAGGAAATAATACCGACAACCAAGTAGGTAAATTCAAAAGTTGTACTCTACATTAGAGGTTCAAAATAGAAAAGCAATTCGGACAAGTGTCAAATAGTCATGAAGCTTCGTGCAAGGACTGAAAACAGGAGGATATAGCGGCCATCTTGGAAGGACAGCTGTCGTAGGCAATGTGACATGCATCAGCCTAGTGGACAGAGAGACCCAGGCAATATCATGACAATGCAAATCTCTAACCCAATGGTTATCTCGCTGGGTGTGCCAAGATGCGGAACTCATTTGTGTCAATACAAGGTGCAAGGTTGTGTGTATATGGCAAACCTCGTGAAATAAGTGACAGGGAACTAAAACCATAATGAAAATAAAATACAGTTAAATTGAAATGAACAGTCTAAATCCTAGTCCAATGTACATGTCACGGGGTCTCCATCTCAGGTTAAGTGTTCCTACCTCATGACAAACACCTGCCAATGTTGTACTGTAAATCAGCCATGGGGATGGGCTATGACAGAGGAAATCCCCCACCCCAGACCCAGCTCCTATGAGCTATTCCCACTAGTCAGTAAACTGAACACAGCAAACACGCCCGTTCTAGAGTAGCGGGGGATGAACTTTATATTTTAGCAATAATTAACTCCTTAATCAATAATCAAAGTACAGTGCCAATGCATACATTTTAAGACCTTCAAGTATATAATTTTTCAAAACAAAACCATTCTAGACGGATTTGGAATAGTAATATATTAAGGTGAAGAAGTATAACCGAGGACTAAAGCCTTTACCAGACATGGTCAAACGGAGATGAGCTGGGCCCGGAGAAGCATGGCGGATCTCTAAGGAAGCTCTCCTGAACTCAACCCGACAAAAGTAAAATTGGGGCACTATTATACTGCAATTCGGCCCCTGTAATTTCACAGAGGTCGATGAAGACCGACTGCTCCACTGCATTATAAAATCACCTACTGAGGGACAGAGGAATCCAGGCAGATGTACCAGAAGCACCACCTGGAGGTTAGGAACACTCGGACTGTGGTTGCTTACTCTGACTCTCTGGTAGCCCTCTAATCACTGAAGATACTGTGAGGGCGGTAGGGTGTTGGTACTGCCGAAGTAGTGTTTCCACTTCGATAAGCTGACAACCTGGCCCAGTAACACTGTGATGGAGCTGAAAGCATACAAGTGCCTTCAATATACCAGGAGAGCTAAAGCAGCGGAGCAGAGATAAAAGGAAACTACTAATCATGCGTTTCGTTCTATATGGAAGAGTGGGGCTAGAAGATATTTACCGAAGGAGTCCCCAGATTATATTCAGCCCGCCAGCCGTTTTGCATTGGGAACATTTCATACAGATGACATCATAATTCTTCAGGACATCACCATCTTGTTTCAAGACGTGAAGATTACTTAGTAGGACTGCAGTAAAGCCCACGTGCAATATCCAGTGGCAGAACAACATCATTATCATCTTGTGCTAGGCTGTGTGTGGCTTTAATGGCAGTGGCACTATAAATGCTCCCTATGAACTGTGAACTAATTCTTTAGGAGCACCAACTGTAGATATTTCGGAGGTACACTCTCTAATCTGAGAGGCATTATCCCTACGTCAGGAAACAAAGCAATCCAGACTGCTGCTTTTTTCTGAGGCGCTTGCAGAGCAACACCACCACAAACCACAGACCCCAGATGCAACAACAGGATCATCTATTCTAGACTCAATATCTAAGAGCTAAAAGCTATTAAACTCTCTACTGCGACAATAGAACAAGTGACAACCGACACCAACAGGGAACTGAAAAACATGCGCACTGATTTGACTACCTTTATATCGCAACTGGGTTGCATAAATGGACATATTACAGACCCAGAGCATAGGCTATCCTATCCGCATTACCTAATTGGTGTACAGATAAACATAACTTGCATTGTAAGTTCATAGAATTGGGAGAGTACAGTCAAAGAAATAACATTCAAATGTACAGTGTACCCGAAAAAAAGAAAAGAAATGATATAAAGCAGTTTCTGGTTTTCTGGCTACTGTGGCTCATACAAACACAATTTGATCATCCATTAGAAATTTTAAGGGTCCACAGGATATGATCCTGACACACGTATACATCAAACATGCCAAGACCAATAAAAGTCTGCCTGTTCGGTCATAATCAAATGAGGACAATACTCCAACTCTCAAAGCAAAATGAGCCCTTTGATCATAATGGACACAGAGTAACTAAAAGTGCAGATTTTTCCCATGAAATGAATATCACCCGCAAGAAATTTCTGGTACTGCAACAAATACTGAAGCAAAGACATCACGCATGGGCTCAAGATGTCTTCAACACCACATACAACAGCCTTTAAAGGACTGAATATAGTATCATAAAATGTCAGAAGCCTGAACAGTTATATGGTAAGAGTTTTCCATTCGCTCAGGTGGCCGTCTTGGTTGGATATGGGCAGGTTTGCGATGAGATTGTTGTGGTTTGGTTGGTGTGCAAAGTTGCTGTAGATGTTTGCGATTTTGTTGTGGAAGAAGTTTCATAGGTCGCCGTCGAGTTCTTGGGAGTGGTGAAGCGGTTAGCTGAGGGTGTGGTTAAGTCCTTGACGATCAAATTGATTTCCTTGCAGCTGTTGGAGCTCCACTTGATGCATTCAGCAAGCCCTCTTTTCTTGGTGCCTCTTAGTTGCTGGTGGTAGCACCTAGGTGATGCCTTGTAGGAGGTTCTTTTGGTGGTTTTGTGGCTGGCTCTGCAATTTCTTTCAAGCTGTTTGCAGTGTTGTTTGGAGTCTCAAAGGTCCTCTGAGTACCAGCTTGCCTGCTTGTTGGTTCTTCTTTGCTTGCTGGATTTGATAGGTGTGAGGGCGTCTGCGCAGTTCGTGATCCAGTTGTTGAAGTTAGTGATGTCCTTGTTGAGGTTGTCTGAGCGGTTGGGTTGATCCCTGATGAGGACCAAATCTTTGAAACCAGCCTGCTTCAGAGATTTTGCCCCAGCTGCAGCTGGGTAGGCTGACGCTGGTGGGTGTGTTGACTTGCAGTGTGTTGTTTTGGAAGTGGATGATGCAGTGGTTGGTTCATGTGAGCGGTGAGGTT